>CM057231.1:35455112-36080112 GCA_029891385.1 Erythroxylum novogranatense
AATAAATTGGTAAAAGACAGCCTCGCGATGCGACGCTCCTTTTGGGAGAGCCGACTCGCGAGCCGGCCAGCGAGCCGTCGCGCATGCGGCACGGCTCGCTGGCTCACCCGCCCTTCCTCCACTCTTTTGCTTAAAACTTGTCCATTCGACCTCCGATTGACCCGATTTTTTAAGTATTGGATTCATAAGGCACCTCTCTACCTCTTTATAAGAATTTGTGGATTTTAAGATTAAATTGAAAAGGACGGATTGAATCAAAGTAAGAGGCCCGATTTATAAGAGTATGAGGTGATTTTTTCTGAACATACTTCAATGTTTTAGCAATATCTTGACCTATGGAGATCCAAATTGAGTAATTTTGACGTTTATGGATTTCTAAAACATAGGGGAACATTTCTATTAAAGAGAGGTTGCCTAGGTTATCTTATGTTGATTTTCTTATTGATCGGGAACAGTAGACCCGAAAGTGGGTGTTTTAGAAAAATTGAAATAAGTATATGAGAAATAAATTGCGAGTTTCATGGCCTTTAGTGCGGCTTAACCCTAGGCATAAATGGGTTTTGATCTGGGAATGATTTTGAGATGAAATTTATGGAATGATACCGAGAATGTCACGAACATGCATTGTACACATTTCAAATTCCTGCATGTGCATTATTATACATTTATGATTGCACAATTTGTGATATGTGTATTTTAATTGTTATTGAGGCGCATTTGGAATGTCAACTCACAAACGTTGCCGAGACTTCCAGGCACTAGCTTTAGAAGCAGTTGGTGAGTAACCTAGACGGTTTCTCTCAATTATTATTTGCTTATGATTCTATGGTGGATAATGGTGGCTTGTGTTTTAGATTGTGGATTCTGGACAGAAGGTCCGATGACTGTGTACTGGGGAGTTGTGTTATTGAAGTGCTACTTGTATGTGAATGTGAGACCTATGTGCTTATGATGTGATTGACTAGGACATATGCATACATGCTTATAATATAATTGATTGTGACATATGGGATTGATTGTGACATATGCTGATCGATTGTGGCATATGCATTTCATTCATGAATGCATACTCAGATAATGACAGTTGTAACCAGAGTAGCCACCGATTAGAGCTTAAAGCTCAACGAGTGAATTTTAGCCTCGAGCTCAATAGTGATTTAGAACCTCAGGCTCAATGTTTAATATAGGCGCTCGGTCACAACACCGTAATAACTGAAAAAGTGTCACATGAGCATTTCATATACATTTTGTTAAATATGCTTGATTGAGTGAAAGGCCAAAAATTCCTTATGCTTATGTGACCATGTGGTACTTCTGATCGATGTGATGTTATGAAATAAGTGTGATATGTTTTGATTGTTGCATGAATTGAGTGAACCATCGATGATGATTACCTCACTGAGTTCTCAGAACTCACCCAAAATTTGCAATTATTTTTTTTCAGGACTCAAAAGAATACCCCGTTAGGCAACGGGAGTATATCTATTGCATGTGAGTGAAAGAAGAGGTCGGGATCAGTTGGCGTTTGTATTAGTATTTTTCTATTGTATAAATTGGTATTCCGCAACTTTTTTATATAAATAATGGATTTCAAAATTTTTGCACCATGAGTATACAAATGGATTTATATTGTGATGTAAAGTGATTATGACAAAAAAATATATATTTTATATTTGAAATGGGCCCCAAATCATTATTAAAATTCTATTGATTGTATTGTTATGACTGAAAATGGTTAAGAAACAAAGCCAACCCAAATGATTTATTGATTTCCGCACATTTGATCGTATTTTAAAAAAAAAATTGTTATGAGTTTTGGCTTATTGATCTTGCTAGCACGCCGCCCTCGCGGAACACGAATTCGGATATCACCACGATGTCGGGTTCAGGTTTTGCAAGAGTGAGGTGTTACATAAGGTTTACACTAGCTCCTAGATTAAGCATACCATTAACCTCATCACCATTTTCTATTGATACTTTCACGATAAAATGCCCTGGGTCTTTCATTTTAAGGGTAGATGCGATTGCAAAATTGCACTTGCTACTTTCGAAACTAGCATCTTTTCGTTAAGTTCAAACTTTCGTTTCTTGGTGCTTAGTTCCTTGAAGAACTTAATATAAGCCAGAATATTCCCGATCACATCTAGCAACGACAGGTTAACAATGACCTTAGAAAGCAGCTATATATATAAGAAAACAACTCATCTTGTTTTGATTCATTAAGGCAGCATGGATATGGAATTGAAGGCCAATAAGGATCCATTTCCTTATGTAGTTTTTGTCCTTCATTGTCCTTGGTGTTATGCTTAAGTTGTTTACCCTTTTGAATGTGACTTGAAGAGTTTCTCCCATTGCATTTCTCATTTTTCTCATCTTCTCCTTTGGTGAGGCTTTCCTTCTCTTGATTATCAGTATCAGGTAGCTCAAAAGGAAACTCAACATGATTATCAATCACTTTACATCTTATCATAACAATGATCACTTAGGCTTGCTCGAGTTGACTGGGCAACCTTCTCTTTTGATTGTTATGCATTTTGCTTACTACAAGTTGCCCCACTTAAATCTCAATCCTCTTGATAGATGCTTCTAAGGAGTCAAATCTCTTGTTATTCTTTTCTTGATTCTGAATTGTGACTTGAATGACTACATTCAGGCTTTCCTCTAAAGAAGGCTTTCTCGATAGGTTGTCATTTGAGGATTGCCCTTAGAAAAAGTTTGGCCTCTAAAATTTTTGATATTGTTATTGGGGTTGCGTCGGTGGATTATTGGTCTTCCAACATAAATTGGGGTGGTTTCTCTAACCAAGGTTATAGGTGTTCAAGTATGGATCACTTTGCTCGCTTGGTTAAAAATAATTAAGTGAGTTAACTTATTCTTCATTATCTGCCAAAGGTTCTTAAAAATACGAACATACATTAGCTTCATAACCAAAAGTTCCACAGATAACACACACCTCTTGATTTGGAACGTTTTGGGGTAGCCTTATAGATAACATCTTGACATGCCTCGTCAACTCAGCCAACTGCATAGCCAATTCTTAATTTGAGTTTACTTCATGAACTTCAGCTCTTCTTTCCTTAATGCTCTTTAATTGAGAATTGGCCAACAATATTTCGAAGATTTTATATACATTTCTTCGGTCATCCTCTCTCTTACAACTCCTCCTATTATGTTGTCCACCGTGTACTAGCACTGCTATGTCAACCCAGCATAAAAGAATTACTTTAGAATGTGAAGCAAAAAATGATAGTGTGGACATTGTATCAACAAGAGCTTAAAGTGCTCCCACACCTTGTGGAATGACTCTCCCTCTATCCAAGTGAAGGTAGCTATCATCGTGCATAACTCAAATGTTTTTTTTATGGGAATAGAACTTTCCCATGAATCTATTATACACCTCCCCCCATGTAGTCAAAGACTCAGAAAGAAGGGTCATCAACCAGGCTTTAGCCCGATCTTTCAATATGTATGGGAAGCATCTCATTCTAAGTTGATCTTGATTTAATCCATCCAATAGAAAGGTTTAGAGAGTGGTATAAAATTCCCGAATAAAGTTTAAAGGTCTTTGTTAGGAAACCTATAGAATGATGGCAGTATGTTTGACCATGTATCGTTTTGCTAATCAAAATAAAATAACTAGACCTACTACTATAGCAGTGGTGAGTCTAGGTCGATCCTACAGAGAGTGTGTAATGTTTATGTAATGAAATTAACTAGTGTTTAGGTTTAATGGGAGGTTTTGGATTTTTAAAAGAAGAAAATAAAATGAATCTAACTAATAAAAACAAATTAAAGAAAACATGCAAAAAATGATAAAAGTGAAAATTCAATATAGGCCGGTTCTTTGGTTCAATCTTGTCCTACACCCTAATTAAGAATATTTCATCAATTTGTTGTTCTCAAACCTCTCCTAGCAACTATTAATTGTGAGTTAATAATTAACTCGAGTTTTCTCTTAAGTTTTGTTTAATTAAAATACGATCGTTAACTAAACCTAACCACTGAATAACCTAGGATACGATCTCTAGATTTAATTAAGTAGTAGCATTATGAATTAGGAAAATCAATTAATCAAGGCAACAACCACATATGATGCATCATTTTACGTTATTCCTAATGATTATGAATCATTAGTCGCTACACATGAAATTTAACATAACAATTACAAATTATATCGAAATTCTAGCAGTGGGTTTGCAATTAAACGACTCAATGAACACATTAAAATCAACCTTTCACAATACCCAATAGGTTCATACACAAATAACCAAATAATAATGAAAAATTGATTATCTATACATAATACCCAAGTCAATTAACAGAAAATAACACAATTAATTCCTAATTAGAGAAAGAAACAAAAAAATAATTCAAAATAGTTAACCTGGGTCGTCAGCGCCGATGTCACCTCCAAACCAACATCGAGAGGTCTAGCCCTTCATGAGTCTTTCCTGAAAAAATGCTTCAGCCCCATGTTGTAGCCCCACTGAAGACCTTTTTATTTTGCCTCTTACACAACCCTCTTCTGTTTACTGTAGCATCCCTCACTGTTGTTTGATGCGACGAATTAACCTCGGGGTTTCAACTTACTGCTTCATGCCCACAATGTCGCTACTACACTATTCCCTTATTCCTGTAGCTTGATGGGATGAATAAGGTTTGGGGGTTTTATTTTCTCACGCAACTGTGCACTCTCCTCCTCGAGAACCCTCTCTTTACGCTTCTCTTCATCTGCGTTAAACACAGAAAATTGCATTAAACACATGTTAGAGTAGTGCCCTAAAGGCAATCGCCTTTAGCGCGTTTTGTACAAAGTTGTGTACAGACTTTATAAATAAATAAAGAAAAGCATATTTCATTAATTTGATGTTCATTATTTATGAACTGATATGGATATTGATCTATAAGCAAATTAATGAAGTCCATGATATATGACATAGCATGAAGGAAATTATGATGTGATCATACTCTTGAGATTCCTATCATGTGCAATTATGTCGATATCTAAATTATCCTAGTCATAGGATTCTTGGCTGGACATCGGTAATCCAGGAGACTAGCACATCTCAAGCTCCTTGAGTTGATCAGCGATGGATCTCGAAGCTGTAAATATGAGATATTTAGGGTTGAGATTTGAATGCTTACTAGAGTAATAAGTACATTGGATGACTGCTATGAGATCATCACATGGATGTCCTATTCTAATGTCGGTGATAATCTCATCATAGCAATGGTGCAAATATCCTTAGACTTGAGGTGCTCGAGGATATCTTGAATCTTGATTACGTGCTTTGACTCCATTCCTTGTTGCCTTACATGGGTCGCTCATAGGGTGGTGATTGGGTGCGCTTGAGGTATTGAAGGTAATTGAGTAGCCAATAGAGGATTCACCATACGTGATAGCGAAGATGATACCCATGGCCTCTTGTCGGGGTCATTACTTGGAAATCTCGTCGAGATCGTATGTCATGAAGAGTGTCTTGATGACATATAAAGTAATGAGTCCTAGGACAAGAACTGATATCACTTGGACTAGATTTGACCTAGTCGGTCTAGTAAGAGTTGACACTTTGCCCATACTCATAACCAAGAGGGTATAGCATGGTGAAAGGACGAATTACGATAATTGTACATGGAAAGGTTCGTGATATGGTTCGTGATGAATATATGTTCATTCGTCAAACTAATTACTTTCCGGTCAATTGGGGGTCATGATGTGTTACTAGATACCGCTCATGACTTGCTCAAATGAAGTGTTAATCTAAGTGGCCAACATAACTGGGAACCTAATGGGTCACACGCATAAGAGTGATTCGGAGAATTCGTAAAATAGTTTTGGACAGAGATCCAATAAATGGAGAGCAATGGAATTAAATGGATCCCGATGAGATCGAGATATGTCCCAATGAGATCGAGATATGTTCCGTTGAGATCGCAACATCAGTATTGCTGAAAAAGGTTTCCGGTGGTTTTTCCATATCGGGACCCGGTAGGCCGGTAGGACCGACCCCAGTGTGACTGACTTCAGCATTTATATACATATATATATTGTTATTAATTAATATATATATATATATATATATAGCCTTACGTGGAAGAGGAGAAGAAGCATTAGAAACTTCTTCTTTTATGCTTTGTCATCAAGTCCATTTAATGACTAGAAGACAAAATTGGAAGATGAAAAAGAGGAGATGATTGTTGGCTTTGAAGATAAGAGAAGAAAGAAGGGTTTTGTGAAAACCTTAGAGAAATTGGTTCTCTCATCAACGATTATCTCTCTAGTTCTCCAAGTTTCTTCACCTCCTTCATTGTTTTCTTCAAGCTCTTCAAGAACAAAGGTAAGAGCTAGCACTCTTTAATTTGTTCTAGCTATTCCAGGGTCAAAGGGTTTGCCCCGGTTAGGTTCTCCGATCTCTACGTAGATACTGTTAGAGACGGTCTCCTTTGGTCGTTATGGTTTGAGTTTGTTATATAAACACATGGATCCTGGCTTTCGGGAAGGTCCCGGAACAAAAATTTTTGTTTTTCGCACCGTGTACATGTGATGTACACTCCGGGATTTTCCTACAGTAGTATCAGAGCCACTTGTGTTGTATATAACGAATAAATCATAACAAGGTCGAAGTTGCCTATTGCTTGTGACGATGATGCATGTTGACTGTGTGAATTTCAAATTCAGTATAGAAATATAAATTTCGAAATTTTCTTGCCCAGATGTGTTCATAAGATGTTGTGGAATATGTCTGTGGAAGACCAGAATTTATCAATGTGATTTGATATGGTTTTGCTAATTTATTCCCTAATGTTCTGGTTGCTGTGTTTGTGCACATTCCTTGAACAGGCATGCTTGTAAATTCGAGAATAAATTGTAGAATTTTTTTTTCAGATTTTCTTTCATCGACATGTGTCTAAAATGTTTATGAATGTCTATGAGGATGGAAAAATGTTTTTGAGGTGATTTACTATTTATT
The DNA here is from genome assembly GCA_029891385.1 of Erythroxylum novogranatense. Classification (NCBI taxonomy): domain Eukaryota; kingdom Viridiplantae; phylum Streptophyta; class Magnoliopsida; order Malpighiales; family Erythroxylaceae; genus Erythroxylum; species Erythroxylum novogranatense. The sequence goes on from CM057231.1 coordinate 35,462,084, forward strand.
TGAGAATTTATTGTGTGCTGCTGGGAATAACTGTGTTGAGGAACACAGATTCTACATTGGTTTTGTTGCTGAGGTTGGATGATTTTTTGTTGGAAATAAATCCTGAAAAAATTCATGGAGCATGTTGTGAACACGTAGTAACCTCTGTAATTTTCTCAGAATTTATTGAAATTGTTTCAATGAGTTTTTCAAGCAAAAGACAGAGCTTGGCAGTTTTGAGAAAGTTGCTGGAGCTGTTTTGTTTGGAATGAATGAATGTGTATTTCTCAATTCCAATGCCTTGGATCATTTTTAATGTGATTAAAATATGTTATCTTGATGTTGTATGCTTGCCAAAATGATTTTCTTGACATTGGGCTTCCAAAAATTTTCGAATGTCAAATGTGTCACATTAGCGTCTCGTTAGTGTATTTCGTTGTCCTGATTGTTTTGGCCGTCACAATTTTGTGACCAGTGCCGAAGTAATCTTGATAAATTGTAGACTAGCTAGAGATACTTAGGGTGACATCTTGATATTCTCAAATTATTTGGAATCTAACTGAATAAGAGTGTATTCATTGATTTCAAGTTTCATGTATAGTATAACTATATATGGTAAGCATGATACAATGAAAGTGTTTCATTGGTACATCATAGTAAAGGATATTACACTTGGTATTGTGAATTTGAACTACGGATTGAGAAATTAGCGATTAGAGAGCATGCCGTATATGTACGATGAACTAGCACGTACGATCGTCATTATACGTACACGATCGACTACAACATGCAAAGGTGGGATGATGGATGATTTTAGGTATAGATTCAATGTGATTGATGAATTGCCCTAAATCATTCCATATAGTCATGGTGACTATAATCCTATAGCTTGGAGAAGAAGAAGATGAGTCCTAAAAACCCTCACACATCATATGAAAACTAACGTCTTCCATTAATATGGGAAGAACCAGAGTTCTTATAGGGTTGGGTTGTTGGGTAAACCCAAGCTCACTCTATACGGATATGTTCGAACTATGGAAATAAGATTTTCGGATTAATTGGTCGGTTTTCACTAGAAGCGTTGATTTGTTGAGTAAACTCAAGGTCGACGTAGACAAAGGTGAAATTGGGTAGTGTACATTAGATGTACAAGCATCAAGAGTTGATAACCCAATGTGTGTGCATACATCACGAGTTGATAGCACTAGTCGATAGTTGCATCTATGATGCAATTGGTATGACCGATACCTGCCGATTGATCTAAGGTGGCTTGTTGGGTAAACCCAAGGTTATTTTAGTAATGTCGGATATCTATGATGCAATTGGTATGACCGATACCTACCGATTGACCTAAGGTGGCTTGTTGGGTAAACCCAAGGTCATTTTAGCAATGTCGGATATCGACCCACTAGGATATTTTGTCATAATGTTTCTTGGATTCGTAATGAGGGTTATGGATTCTTTGAAACTAGTGGGAGCCATATGCATGTCATGCAAGTCCTTATGATCATGCATGTAATTCTATTCTAACATTCTTTCTCTCTTTCCCTATAGGTTATTGAAGATGACTTCCAGTGTGAACTTGCGCTCACTAATGGATTCGAATAAATTAACTGGACCCAACTTTCTCGATTGGCTGAGAAATCTGAGAATTGTTCTCAGATCTGAGGAACTGGGTTATGTCCTCGATGTTTCACTTCTGATCCACTGCTGTTGATGCTTGATGAGGATCGAAGCATATCGTAAACATCTCGAAAGCGGTGACATGGCTACTGCATTATGTTAGCATCTATGTCACGGAGCTGCGAAGCGGCGTGAGTCTATGGATGCTAATACCATAGTGTTTCATCTTAAGGAGCTGTTCGATGAGCAAGCTCGGTCTGAAAGGTTCGAGACTTCGAGGCTACTCTTCACTACTAAGATGACTCCAGGTTCATCTGCAGTGCAATATGCACTGAACATGAATGGGTATATTGAGAGGTTGGCTGTCTAAGGTTTTGTTATGGATTATGAATTAAGTGTTGACTTAATTCTAGTTGGATTGTCTGATAGTTATTCACAATTTATGTTAAACTATCGGATGAACCAAATATCCACGACAATCCCTGAGTTGATCAATCTACTCAAGACAGCATAGCAAGCTATCAAGAAGGATAGCAAGGCAGTGCTTGTGGTGGACTCTTCTTCTTCTGGTTCCAAGAAAAAGAAATTGAAGAAGAAAAGGTCTAAGAAACCAAAAGGAAGTGCAGCCAAAAGGAAAACTAAAGCGCACGAAAGGAACTTACTTCCATTGTGGCAAGGTAGCCTTGGCAGCTAGCTATAAAGTCTATCTGGAAGAATTGAAGCGAAGAAGGCATCGGATGCCTCGGCTCCTTCGGTATGTTTGTCATTGAGGTTATCTTTGTTTACGACCATAACATATGGGTATTAGATACGGTTGTGGCTCACACATATGCAATGATATGTGGGGCCTCGGGGACGATGAGCGACTCATGAAGGAGAACTAGACTGCGTGTTGGAAATGGAGCAAGTTCTTGCATTAGCATGAACACTTATTTTTGTCACTCCCGGTGGGCTTGTAATTAAATTAGATGAATGCTATTTTTACTGTTTTAACAAAGAACATATTATCATTTTTTGTTTAAATAGAGTAGTTTTCATTTGACTTTTAGTAACAATGGTTGTTCTATTAGTTTGAATGGAATGCTTTATAGTCTTTGGTACATTATGCAATGGAATTTACATATTAGATATATCGCATCCAATTATGAATGTCAATGACACAAAAAGACATAAGCGAGATAATTTAAAATCAACTTATTTATGGCATTATGCCTTGGCCATATAAATGAGAGGCGATAGCTAAGCTCCACAAGAGTGGTAGTTTAGGGTCATTTGATTATGAATCATATGACACATGTGAATCTTGTTTATTAGGCAAGATGACTAAGTTACCCTTTAAGGAAATGGTGAGCAAGCGATGGAGTATTAGACCTAATACATTCGGATGTATGTGGTCCGATGTCCATCCATGCTAGAAGTGGTTGTCTTTACTTCATTACCTTTATCGATGATTATTCTCGATATGGGTACCTGTATCTGATGAGATACAAATCTGAAACATTTGAAAAGTTCAAACAATTCAGAAATGAAGTAGAAAACCAACTTGGAAAAAGTATCAAGACATTACAATCCGATCGTGGTGGGAATACTTAGACCAGCAGTTTTAGATTATCTCATAGATAATGAGATTTTATCTCAATGGACTCCGCCTTACACACCTGACATAATGGTGTGTGAGAAAGGAGAAATCGAACCTTGTTAGACATAGTACGATCGATGATGGGCTTTGCAAAGTTACCAAAATCCTTTGGGGTATGCAATCGAGACAATTGTTTACTTGCTAAGCGAGTTCCATCAAAAGCGATTGATGTTACTCCATATGAGATGTGGACTAACAAAAGACCTATCTTACTCATTTGAAAGTTTGGGATTGTCACCTTATGTGAAGCGGATACGATCGGATAAACTTGATGCAAAATCTTACAAGTGTTTGTTAGTAGGATATCCTAAAGAAACAATGGGATATCAATTCTACCTTCTTTGAGGAACAAAGGTGTTTGTTTCAAAGCATGCTGTCTTTAGAGAAAGAGTTTCTTTTACAAGAAGGCGGTGGGAGCAAAATTGAACTTGAAGAAGTTCAAGATGCTCGAAACAGGCGAATCAGCTGCTGAACACGAAGCTGTGACTCATACGGTTGAAGTAACGATTCAACCTTCTACAACACACGAAATTCGTAGGTCACGTAGGATCGCTCTGTTCGAGAGATATGGATTTCGTGAATGAACAGAATGACGTATTGCTCATAGAAGATGATGAGCCTACCACCTATGAAGAGGTTACGAAGAGTTGATCGAGAAATGGCTTCATGCCATGAAGTGTAGGAAAATCGATGTGAGCATCACATGCCCTTGCAGTGCGGAAAACAAAATTTTATTAGGGACCTTCCGAAAGCCGGGATCTATGTGACTATATAACAAAGTCAAACCAAAACGACCAAAGGAGACCGTCTCTAATGGTATCCACGCAGAGATCGGAGAAACCAAACTCTTATACACACAGTGTTCATCCGGATTTTGTGAGAAACCAAACTCTTTGATTACCTCATCAAAATGGATATTCCAACTCCTGGATGCTTGCTTCAATCCATAGATGGATTTTTGAAGCTTGCATAACTTTTCGCCATCATAGGAGATGAAGCCCTCAGGTTGTGTCATATACACATCCTCAGCTAGATTCCCATTTAGGAAAGCTGTCTTCACATCCATTTGCCATATCTCATAATCATAATGAGTGGCAATGGCTAGGAGTATCCTAATGGATTTAAGCATTGCTCTTTGGGTGAAGGTCTCGTCGTAGTCAACTCCTTGTCTTTGGCGAAAACCTTTAGCCACAAGCCTTGCTTTATAGGTAATTACATTACCATCCATATCGGTTTTCTTTTGAAAACCCATTTATACCTATGGGTTTAATTCCTTGGTGCCTCGACCAAAGTCCATACTTGGTTTTCATACATGGAATCCATTTCAACTGCATGGCATGAAGCCATTTCTCGGACTCTGAACTCTTCGAACCTCTTCATAGGTGGTAGGCTCATCATCTTCTATGAGCAATCGTCATTCTGTTCATTCACGAAATCCATATCTCTCGAGGAGCAGGCGTATCCTCGTGACCTCTGAACTTTGTGTGTTGTAGAAGGTTGAACTGTTACTTCATCTGTATGAGTCACAATTTCGAGTTGAGCGGTTGATCTGCGTGCATTCGAGCATCTTGAACTTCTTCAAGCTCAATTTTGCTCCCACTGTCTTCTTGTAAAAGAAACTCTTTCTCTAAAAAGACAGCATGCTTTGAAACAAACACCATTTGTTCCTCAGCAAGGTAGAACTGATATCTCATTGTTTCTTTAGGATATCCTACGAACAAACACTTGTCAGAGTGCATACCCCCAAAAGGATTTTGGTAACTTTGCAAAGCCCATCATTGATCGTACCATGTCTAACAAGGTTCGATTTCTCCTTCTGCCACACCATTATCTTTGTGGTGTGTAAGGAGGAGTCAATTGAGATAAAATCCCATTATCTACGAGATAATTCAAAACTCTTGGTCTAAGTATTCCCCACCACGATCGATCGTAATGTCTTGATACTTTTCCCAGTTAGTTTTCTACTTCATTTCTGAATTGTTTGAACTTTTCAAATGCTTGATTTGTATCTCATCGAATCAGTACCCATATCGAGAATAATCATCGATAAAGGTAATGAAGTAAAGACAACCACTTCTAGCATGGATGGACATCGGACCACATACATCCGAATGTATTAGGTCTAATACTTGATCGCTCATTCACCCTTTCCTTAAAGGCAACTTAGTCATCTTGCCTAATAAACAAGATTCACATGTATCATAAGATTCATAATCAAATGACCTAAACTTCCACTCTTATGGAGCTTAGCTGTCGTCTCTCATTTATATGGCCAAGCGACAATGCCATAAGTAAGTTGATTTTAAATTATCTCGTTTATGTCTTTTCGTGTCATTGACATTCATAATTGGATGTGACATATCTAATATGTAAATTCCATTGCATAATGTACCAGTACCATAAAGCATTCCATTCAAACTAATAGAACAACCATTGCTACTAAAAGTCAAATGAAACCAGCTCTATTTAAACAAGAAAGAATAATATGTTCTTTGTTAAAAGCAGTACAAAATAACATTCATCCAATTTAATTACAAGCCCGGTGGGGAGTGACAAAAGTAAGTGCCTACGGCTAATGCAAAGAACTCTTGCTCCATTGCCCACACGCAGTCTAGTTCTCCTTCATGGGTTGTCTCTCGTCACGAGGCCCTACATATCATTGCATGTGTGAGCCACAACGGTATCTAATACCCATATGTTATGATCGAAGCAGTATTAACCTCGATGACAAACATACGAAGAAGTCGAGGCATCGATGCCTTCTTACGCTTCAATTCTTCGGATAGACTTCTGGTTCCTCTTCCGGTGGCTGTCTTGCCTGATGGAAGCAAGTTCCTTTAGTGCGGTCTCTTTGGTTTTCTTCTTGGCTATACTTCCTTTCGGTTTCTTAGACCTCTTCTTCTTGGTTTCTTTTCTTGGAATGGAAGAAGAGTCCACCATAAGCACTTGCTTGCTATCCTTCTTGATAGCTTGCTCTGCATTGTCTTGGCTGATTGATCAACTCGAGGATTATCGTGGATATTTGATTCATCCGATAGTTTAACACTGGCTGTGAATAACTATCGACAATCCAACTAAATTAAGTCAACACTTAATTCATAATCTATGACAAAACCTAAGACAGCCAACCTCTCAATATACCCATTCATCTTGATTGCATATCTTGCTGCAGATGAACACGAGTCATCTTAGTAGTGAAGAGTAACCTCGAGGTCTCGAACCTTTCAGACCGAGCTTGCTCATCAAACACTCCTAGATGAAACACTATGGTATGAGCATCCATAGACTCATGCGCCTGCTGACTCTAGTGACATCGAGGCAAGCATAATACGAGTTGCTATGTCACATCTTTGAGATGCTTCGATAAACTTTCGATCCTCATCGAAGCATCAACAGCGAGTGGATTAGGAAGTGGAACATCAAGGACATATCCAGTTCCTCGGATCGAGAACAATTCTCGATTTCTCACCATGATTGAGAAAATTTGGTCCGATTAATTTGTTGGAGTCCATAGCGGCGCAAGTTCACACTTGAAGTCATCTTGATCAACCTAAAGAGAAAGAGAGAAAGAATGTTAGAATAGAATTAAATGCATGATCATAAGGACTTGCATGACATGTATATGGCTCCCACTAGTTTCAAAGAATCCATAACCCTCAGTACGAATCCAAGAAACAGTATGACAAAATGTTCTAGTGGGTCGATATCCGACATTCCTAAAAATGACCTTGGGTTTACCCAACAAGCCACCTTAGGTCACTCGGTAGGTATCGATCATACCAATTGCATCATAGATATCTGACACTACTAAAATGACCTTGGGTTTACCCAACAAGCCACCTTAGATCAATCGGCAGGTATCGGTCATACCAATTACTTTATAGATGCAACTATCGACTAGTGCTATCAACTCGTGATGTATGCACACCCATTGGGTTATCAACTCTTGATGCGCATACATCTGATGTACACTACCCAATTTTGCCTCTGTCCATGTTGACCTTGAGTTTACTCAACAAATCAACGCTTCTAGTGAAAACCGACCCATTAATCCGAAAATCTTATTTTCATGGTTCGAACATATTCGTATAGAGTGAGGTTGGGTTTACCCAACAACCCAACTCTGTAAGAACTCTGGTTCTCCCCATATTAATGGAAGACGTGAGTTTTCATATTAAGTGTGAGGGTTTTCAGGTCTCATCTACTTCTTCTCCAAGCTATAGGATTATAGTCACCATGACTATATGGAATGATTTAGGGCAATTCATCAATCACATTGAATCTATACCTAAAATCATCCATCATCCCACCTATGCATGTTGTAAGTCGACTTGTGTATGTATAAGTCGACTTATGCCTCTGTATAAGTCGACTTATGCCTCTGTATAAGTCGACTTATTCAAGTGTAAGTCGACTTATGCAACTGTGCACGAACAAGTCGACTTGTAACATTGTGCAAGTCGACTTATGCGTCTACAGTGCACGGACAAGTTGACTTGTGCATGTATAAGTCGACTTATCCGTGTGGAATTGCTATCTAATCGACTAATTTCTCAATCCGTGCAGTTCAAATTCACAATATCAAGTCTAATACACTTTACCTTGATGTACCAATGAAACACTTTCATTGTTGCTTACCATATATAGTCAAACTATACATGAAAAACTTGAAATCGATGAATACACTCTTCTTCATTTAGATTTCCAAATAAATTTGCGAATATCAAACTATCATCCTAAGTATCTCTAGGTAGTCTACACTTTATCAAGACTACTTGACGGGTCACAAAATTTGTGTGGCCAAAACAATCAAGATAAGGGAATATACTAACGAGACGCTAATGAGACACATTTGGCATCTGGAAATTGTTTGGAAACCCAATTTCAAGAAAATCAGTTTGGCAAGCATGCAACATCAATGTAACACATTTTTAATCACATTAAAAATGATCCAAGGCATTGGAACTGAAATCTACACAATTTCTTATTTCAAACTGATTGAGCCAAGTTTATATTATACATTGGCTGCAATTTCATATTTGTTTATGCATTTGTTGACTCTTAATTGATGATTTTTTGTGCTTAAATTGATTCCTCACAATGAGCCCTTTTAATTCACAATTTGTTGGTAAATTGTCATGATCTGGTATTAATTTCTCTATTATTTTCATGAGGACAATTGATACTGCAAATTGTTATTTTCTTGTAGGAGCAAAAGGAGTCAACGGATCAAGAAGACAACAGTCACTCGGTCCTTCCGCACGTTGCGACGCATGACAGCCCACACGCCGCGACAATCACATCACTTTCGCACGTCGCGACGCATGACGATGTACACGTCGCGACGAATTTGATTTATTTATTTTATTCGTCGCGACGTACGAGCAGATATCCGACCTAATATGGAAAGTTTGTCTCACTGCTCTGACCCGACCCGTGTCCAACATATAAAAACTTGCTATTTTTAGGTCAGAGAAGAGGGATACACGCGGAGGCTGAGACTCGGAGACGGACACACGCAGATTTTCACACAGAGACACACGCAGACACTTGAGGCGTAGACCCTGATCATTTGGGCAGAAGAGACGACACCATTCTTCACCATCGTCATCACGTTTTCATCTCCTTCGATTCCATCCATCACCATCGCCACCGTTCGGATCTTCTGCTAAAATGAGTATCATCCAACCTTCCGTAGCTGAGGGATCGATTACAGCAATGCGTGGCTAAGTCACCTTCCCTCTTGAAGATGTAACAACGGTTTGAGTTCACAGAAGCTTCAAAGGGGAGTAATCGCATAGTGTTCTGTAGTTTAGTTATATTTATGTAAACTCTGAGTTAGAGGGTGCATTGATATAGCTAGATTAGCATAGTTATAGTTTAACTGTGTGCTGAATGCTTTATTGAGATTTGGACTAAGTAATTTGTAGAACTTTTGATGCTTAATATATGAAGTTTCATATATGTCATTGGGTATTGCATTTACTTTCTTTATCTGCCTAGTTGTGCTTGATTAGATTGTTGTGTTTTGATCCCATTGACCGATTGCATTTGCGTGTCCAATTTTCACACTAAGGTTTTAACAAAGATTTAAATGATGGAATTCATCAATTAAATCTTTGGACTAAGAATCCTTTAGGGTTGATCTTTCGAAACTTAGTGGATTTTATCCTTAAAATCATTTTGAGCTGTGATAGCTGAGCCTCATTTTCAAGAGGATTTTATCAATTTGATTTTTATCTGATTCTTTGTTTATTGCATTATTTCAAAATCCCAAAATATTCCTTTATACTTTTGTTGATTTTGATTACTTTATCGGTTTTGACGAAATACACACCCCGTTTATCGACTTCAATTGCAATTTTGACATTTAGGCTAGTTTAGACCATTTTATTTGGTTCCAATTAAGTGAGACGACCGAGGTTGTATTCTATACAGCAATCTTGGAATTTATTTTATTTGACGGTTTCAAGGATCGATCGTAAGATCGCATCGACATGAGCCAGCGATCACAAACAAAACAGCTCAATGACTTTCTCAAAGCGCGAGCTTTGCCTCTTTCTTGAAAAACTCATTGAAACAATTTCAATAAATTCTGAGAAAATTACAGAGGTTACAACAAATTCACAACATGCTCCATGAATGTTTTCAGGATTGATTTCCATCAAAAACTCATTCAACCTCAGCAACTAAGCCAATGTAGAATCTATGTTCTTCAACACAGTTATTCCCAGCAACACACAATAAATTCTCAAATAAATAGCAAATCACCTCGAAAACATTTTTCCTTTCTCATAACATTAATAAACATCTTAGAGACATTTCGGTGAAAGAAAATCCAAAAAAAAATTTTTCTACAATTTATTCTCGAATTTATAAGCATGCTATTCAAGGAATGTGCCAAAGACAAGCAACGAACATTAGGGAATAAATTAGCAAAACCATATCAAATCACATTGATAAATCGAGCTTCCACAGACATATGCAACAACATCTTGTGAACATATCTGGGAAAGAAAATTTCGAAAACTATATTTCTATACTGAATTCGAAATTCACTCAATTAACATGCATCATCGTCCAAGCAATAGGGAACTCAGACCTAGTACATTGGATCGAAAAGAAAGCATGCTTAGTATGGAGAAGCGATAGATTTCAAAACTTTTAAGAAATCATCTTGCAGCGGAAGCAATATATCCAAATCAACATGCTAATCCATACATGATATGGTATAAGGATAATAAAACCAAGAACAAGATAAAAGGAATTACTGACTCCTTATTCTGACTTTAAATCCTCGCGCTATCCTCTCCTTCTTATATCCAAATCCTTTGCCTTTGACTCTTTTCCTTTAGCAATCTATCTTCTTCCTTGTTGTAGTATCCTCAACCAATTAGATTTACCACTTGTTCTTCAAGGACAACTAGGTTAACAAAATCCTTTGGTGGGAAAGGAGAAGAAATATTTAGAGGAGATTTTCTTAGAAGAAGAAGAACCGAAATTGAAACTCTTTCAATTCTTTCACTTAGGAATTTCGGTTCTACCTTGCATGAAAGGAGAGAATGTCTAAAAACCATGCAAGAACCCTTTCTTACATCTCAATTTAGAAATATGCATGAATGGAAAAAGTGAGAGGCATCCAATGCATCACTTCTTACATTAATCACTCATCAAATAGCCAATAAATGAGTCATTTATCTTTAAAATGGCTATTTGAAAAGACCATAACCTATAATTGAATACCCATTTCGGTTTTGGCAAGAAGAAAGAAGGAAGATGGTCCATCTAATGCACATCTTTCATCTTTAATCTAATGAATGCAAATAGGTTACATGCCAACATTAAAAGCCAACCATTAAACCATTTAATGGTAAGTTCATAACTCCATTTAATAATGATGATGAACCATAATAAAGACCATCTTTATTTAGTATTTTAATGTCAAATGTGTGGTTACACATCTAACCTAACACAATTTCGAAATTGCTTCTTCTCCATTTAAAAAATTGTTTTAATATAATTAATCTAATCAATTACATTAAACCAAAACAAGCCCATTTCTAAATGAACATATGGGCTTCCAATTAACCATTAATTAGTATAAGCCCATCATTCAATTATGGACTTCTAAAGCCTCCAAACTACTTTTACTTAGCTTGATAACCTTCCTTAAAGCCAAGTGGGGAATCTTATTGGACTTTGATAATTCAAGCTCAATAAGCCCGAAATAATTCAATCTCATTGGAATTAATTCTAGCTTATTAACTAAATGTCATTCCACTAAAGACAATTAGTTGAACTCTTGAATTATTAAATATTATGAGAATATGTCCAATTGCAAACCCTATTTAGAACCTTATTATAGCCATCCGCACAACAAAAGGTAAAATTACCGTTTTGCCCTTATGTTGGTTTTCCTTCTAGATCTCTCATTTTACTTTATATGGTGATTAACACATAAGATCTCATCTTAGTGTTAAGACTTGATGGGTAGCTAGTCCATCAAACTACTGGCGCGATTTAATCACCAAATCTCCTTAAAACATCTAGAAGAGATGATAACACTATAAACTCTTTATTTGAGTGAATGTTCCACGATACATGTTTCAATTAATAATTCCAACATGCGACACCTGGATTAATACCTGTAAAAATCCATTCCGATCATATCAAAATTATAATGAAACACATATGAGTTCACCACTCATCAAGATTGTGGTTCATAATAGCGAATGCTTAAGTTGTATGTTTTAAGATTAAAGTAACGACCCACTTTATTCTTGAAAACATACTTGATTCAATTCATTTAATAGTGCCATTATCGATAGTCTACTACTATCATGATATGAAACTCATAGTTCCCTTTAAGTAAACTCCTTTACTTATATGGAGATAAATCGCAACACTACGATCTAAACCATAATCAAGCGACCAACTTGATTATTCAATTGTGAATCAATTAATTGATTCTAATAATATACATGTTTCCCATACATCTCTATGTATATGTATATTACTTACAAATGAATCTTGGTACCTTATGACCAAATATATAATGCTCATACAGATAAAACCAAACTCTTTTGTTTTATTAATAATAAATATTTTCATTACAAAATTATGGCGAAGAAGATAAAGTTACATGTAAATACACTTGCTTTCCAGGGCACTATATTTACATAACTCCAACATAGTCATGGTTTCTTCGTTATATACGACACAAGTGGCTTTGATACCACTGTAGGAAAATCCCGGTGTGAGCATCACATACCACGCGGTCGGAAAACAAAAATTTTATTAGGGACCTTCCGAAAGCCGGGATCCATCGACTATATAACAAAGTCAAACCAAAAGCGACCAAAGGAGACCGTCTCTAACGGTATCCGCAGAGATCGGAGAACCTAATGGGACAAACCCTTTGACCGGGAATAGCTAGAACAAATTAAAGAGTGCTAGCTCTTACCTTTGTCCTTGGAGAGCTTGGAAAACGATGGAAAGAATGAGAAAACTTGAGAAAGAAGATGAAGAATCGATGATGAAGATGGCTTGGAGAAAACTCTTTCCTTCAAAGCTTTTCTTCTTTTTAAACCCACGACATCCTCTTTCTCAAACCTTCTTTTTATTTATCTTTTAGTCATTTAAAAGACAATAAAAACTAAAGGTGGATAGTCTTCCACGTAAATCACTTTATATATATATATATATATAAAGTTAAAAGGATAGGCTTCCTCCTCCACCTTCCACGTATACACATATATATTAATTAATTAATTAATTACTTAATTAATTAATAATATATATATAAATAAATGCTGAAGTGGTCCAATCACACTGGGGTCGGTCCTACCGGCCTACCAGATCCCGGTATGGGAAAAACCTCCGGAAACGTTTTTCAGCAATATCGATGTCGCGATCTCATCGGGACATATCTCGATCTCATCGGGATCCATTTAATCCTTTTGCTCTCCATATATTGGAACTCTGTCCAAAACTATTTTACGAGTTCTCCGAGACACTCTTATGCGTGTGACCCATTAGGTTCCCGGTTATGTTGGCCACTTAGATCAACACTTAATCTAAGCAAGTCATGAGCGGTATCTAGCAACACATCATGACCCCCAATTGACCGGAAAGTAATTGGTTTGACGAATAAACATATATTCATCATGGACCATATCACGAACCTTTCCATAAACAATTACCGTGCAATTCGTCCTTTCACCATGCTATACCCCACTTGGTTATGAGTATGAGCAAAGTGTCAACTCTTACTAGACTGAGTATGTCAAATCCAGTCCAAGTGATTTCAGTTCTTGTCCTGGGACTCATTACTTAATACTAAATATGTCAACGAAGACATTCTTCATGACATATGTACTCTGATAAGAGATTTCCAAGTAATGACCCTGACAAGAGGCCATGGTTATCATCTTCTGCTATCACAGAAGTGGTGAATCCTCTATTGGCTACTCAATTACCTTCGAATACCTCAAACTGTACCCAATCACCACCCTATGAGCGACCTCGTGAGGCAACAAGGAATTGAGTCAAAGCACGAATCGGCATCCAAGATATCCTTGAGTACCTCAAGTCTAAGGATACTTGCACCATTGCTATGATGAGATTATCACTGACATTAGAATAGTACATCCATGTGATGATCTCATAGTAGGTCAACCAATGTACTTACTACCTCTAGTAAGCATCCACATCTCAACTCTAAATATCTCATATATACGGTTTACGAGATCCTTTGCTTGATCAAATCAAGGAGCTTGAGATGTGCTAGTCTTCCGGATTACCGATGTCCGGTCTCGGTAATCCTATGACTAGGATAATTTGAATCTTGACATAATTGCACATGATAGGAATCTCAATAGTATGATCACATCATAATTTCCTTCAAGCTATGTCATATATCAAGGACTTCATTAATTTGCTTATAGATCAATATCCATTCATAAATAATGAACATCAAATTAATGAAATATGCCTTTCTTTATTTATTTATTTATAAAGAATGTACACAATTTTGTATAAAACGCGCTAAAGGCGATTGCCTTTAGGGCACTACTCTATCATGAAGGCTGAAATGGATTCCATGTATGAAAACCAAGTATGGACTTCGGTTGAGGCACCCGAAGGAATAAAACCCATAGGGTGTAAATGGGTTTTCAAAAAGAAAACCGACATGGATGGTAATGTAATTACCCATAAAGCAAGGCTTGTGGCTAAAGGTTTTCGTTAAAGACAAGGAGTTGACTACGACGAGACCTTCAGCCCAGTAGCAATGCTTAAATCCATTAGAATACTCCTAGCCATTGCCACTCATTATGATTATGAGATATGGAAAATGGATGTGAAGACAACTTTCCTAAATGGAAATCTAGCTGAGGATGTGTATATGACACAACCTGAGGGCTTCACCTCCTATGATGGCGAAAAGGTATGCAAGCTTCAGAATTCCATCTATGGATTGAAACAAGCATCCAGGAGTTGGAATATCCATTTTGATGAGGTAATCAAAGAGTTTGGTTTCTCATCAATTTGTTGTTCTCAAACCTCTCCTAGCAACTATTAATTGTGAGTTAATAATTAACTCGAGTTTTATCTTAAGTTTTGTTTAATTAAGATACGATCGTTAACTAAACCTAACCACTGAATAACCTAGGATACGATCTCTAGATTTAATTAAGTAGTAGCATTATGAATTAGAAAAATCAATTAATCAAGGCAACAACCACATATGATGCGTCATTTTACGTTATCCCTAATGATTATGAATCATTAGTCGCTACACATGAAATTTAACATAACAATTACAAATTATATCAAAATTCTAGCAGTGGGTTTGCAATTAAACGACTCAATGAACACATTAAAATCATCCTTTCACAATACCCAATAGGTTCATACACAAATAACCAAATAATAATGAAAATTTCATTATCCATACGTAATACCCAAGTCAATAAATAAAGGATAACACAATTAATTCCTAATTAGAGAAAGAAACAACAAAATAATTAAAAATAGTTAACCTGGGTCGTCAGCGCCGATGTCACCTCCAAACCAACATCGAGAGGTCTAGCCCTTCATGAGTCTTTCCTGAAAAAATGCTTCAGCCCCATGTTGTAGCCCCACTGAAGACCTTTTTATTTTGCCTCTTACACAACCCTCTTCTGTTTACTGTAGCATCCCTCACTGTTGTTTGATGTGACGAATTAACCTCGGGGTTTCAACTTACTGCTTCATGCCCACAATGTCGCTACTACACTATTCCCTTATTCCTGTAGCTTGACGGGATGAATAAGGTTTGGGGGTTTTATTTTCTCATGCAACTGTGCACTCTCCTCCTCGAGAACCCTCTCTTTACGCTTCTCTTCATCTGCGTTAAACACAGAAAATTACATTAAACACATGTTAGAGTAGTGCCCTAAAGACAATCGCCTTTAGCGCGTTTTGTACAAAGTTGTGTACAGACTTTATAAATAAATAAAGAAAAGCATATTTCATTAATTTGATGTTCATTATTTATGAACTGATATGGATATTGATCTATAAGCAAATTAATGAAGTCCATGATATATGACATAGCATGAAGGAAATTATGATGTGATCATACTACTGAGATTCCTATCATGTGCAATTATGTCAGTATCTAAATTATCCCTAGTCATAGGATTCTGGCTGGACATCAGTGTCCGAGAGACTAGCACATCTCAAGCTCCTTGAGTTGATCAGCGATGGATCTCGAAGCTGTAAATATGAGATATTTAGAGTTGAGATGTGAATGCTTACTAGAGGTAGTAAGTACATTGGATGACTGCTATGAGATCATCACATGGATGTCCTATTCTAATGTCGTTGATAATCTCATCATAGCAATGGTGCAAATATCCTTAGACTTGAGGTGCTCGAGGATATCTTGGATCTTGATTACGTGCTTTGACTCCATTCCTTGTTGCCTTACATAGGTCGCTCATAGGGTGGTGATTGGGTGCAGCTTGAGGTATTGAAGGTAATTGAGTAGCCAATAGAGGATTCACCACTTACGTGATAGCGAAGATGATACCCATGGCCTCTTGTCTGGTCATTACTTGGAAATCTCGGTCGAATACGTATGTCATGAAGAGTGTCTTCAGTGACATATAAAGTAATGAGTCCTAGGACAAGAACTGATATCACTTGGACTAAATTTGACCTAGTCAGTCTAGTAAGAGTTGACACTTTGCCCATACTCATAACCAAGTGGGGTATAGCATGGTGAAAGGATGAATTGCACAGTAATTGTCTATGGAAAGGTTCGTGATATGGTTCGTGATGAATATATGTTCATTCGTCAAACTAATTACTTTCCGGTCAATTGGGGATCATGATGTGTTACTAGATACCGCTCATGACTTGCTCAAATTAAGTATTAATCTAAATGGCCAACATAACTGGGAACCTAATGGATCACACGCATAAGAGTGATTCGGAGAATTCGTAAAATAGTTTTGGACAGAGATCCAATAAATGGAGAGCAATGGAATTAAATGGATCCCGATGAGATCGAGATATGTCCCGATGAGATCGCGACATCAGTATTGCTGAAAAAGGTTTCCGATGGTTTTTCCATACCGGGACCCGGTAGGTTGATAGGACCGACCCCAGTGTGACAGGACCACTTCAGCATTTATATACATATATATATTTTTAATTAATTAAATAATTAATAAATATATATATATATATATATATATATAGCCTTACGTGGAAGAGGAGAAGAAGCATTAGAAACTTCTTCTTTTATGCTTTGTCATCAAGTCCATTTAATGACTAGAAGACAAAATTGGAAGATGAAAAAGAGGTGATGATCGTTGGCTTTGAAGATAAGAGAAGAAAGAAGGTTTTGTGAAAACCTAAGAGAAATTGGTTCTCTCATCAACGATCATCTCTCTAGTTCTCCAAGCTTCTTCATCTCCTTCATTGTTTTCTTCAAGCTCTCCAAGAACAAAGGTAAGAGCTAGCACTCTTTAATTTGTTCTAGCTATTCCCGGGTCAAAGGGTTTGCCCCGGTTAGGTTCTCCGATCTCTGTATGGATACTGTTAGAGACGGTCTCCTTTGGCCGTTATGGTTTGAGTTTGTTATATAGACACATGGATCCTGGCTTTCGGGAAGGTCCCGGAACAAAAATTTTTGTTTTCCGCACCGTGTACATGTGATGTACACACCGGGATTTTCCTACAACACAAACCTCTCACACCACTCCTCTGCGCTGTAGCTGGATCCCCCAATTAATTTTGTTAGGTCACCTATAAAACCCTTCCAGCCTTCTACCCTTTTAGCCAAATGTTTGCGTTTACTACTTCATGTCATACATACAAGGGTTGTCATTTTGGTCTTGGGTTGTCCCTCTATGAGAATGTCATTTTGTTGCTAACCTGTAAGCGTTTTGTTCTTATGGCCATTTCTTCACAGTGTATACGTGAGATGCTCCTTGCTTCACCATTGTGCTCCCAACATCTACTACATTAAATCACGTTGCATGGAGTTGTCACCTTCCTTTGTCCATTATTTGAATTGCCAACTTGCATGGCCATTCATTAACGTGAATATATGCATGAAAATTTCACACACAATCTATGCAACTCACGTTCTTTTCATCACATCTTCATTTTTCTTGTCTTTTAATTTTCTTTGTCTCGCTCCATGAAGACAAGTGAGTATTGATCTTCATAAAATGGCCTAAATGCAGTGATTTTGACTCACTTGAATTTCTTTTCCTCCAAATTGTACCTAAAATTATACATGAATTAAAGTGAGTATCTTAAGCATTTTCGTATCAATAATCGCTAAGTGTAAATGATTAATATATCATCAACTAAGCACATACCAATTCGCCCACACTTAGCTTTTGTCCATCCTTGGGCAAAACATCCAAATTAAGTTCAAAGACCCCAAAATATTGACTCATTTCCTAAATGTTCCAAGAATATATAATCACATGCAAAGATTAGTGACTTTAAAAAACCACAGCAAGATGTCAACATTCTAAGCTTTTACTCATGAGCAATCAACATTTAATATCTTTAAAAACTGAGCAATCTAATAGTAGACTCGGAAAATGTGTTTAAATAAAATATATCCCTGGGTACACTCAACACTATTCATGATCATGACAGTCCATAACTTTGCATATCATTTCAATTCTCCACCACTAAAAGTCACATGCATAATCATGAGTCAAAGGACTTTTCAAGGTTGTAATGTGGGTAAAGGTGAGGTGAAATGTGTTTGGGTCAAGTAGCATGAAAGTCATCAAAGCTACTGAAACAAAGCAACACTCATAAAAATTAGGTACCGTCAGTTATGACGAATGCAATACTTATCTTTCAAACCTCATTCAACTCTCATATGAAGTAAATCACTTGTTAATATAGAAATCACATATAATAAGTAGAATACATAAGAAGGTTTGAATTGCTTTAAATCATCTAAGATATTAATCTTTAGAATCTTTTTTATTTTCTTTACAAATTCAGATGGTTACAAAACAATTCACTTAATTTGATGAATAATGCAACAATGAAAATTATTATATATTCTTCTAACAATAAGAAAATTAAAGAAATAAGGGTTAGAGAATATGACATCGCGATTTATACTGGTTCACCTTTAACCTTAGGCCACGTCCAGTCCTCAGAATTTGTCTGAGATTTCACTATACTCTTCAATGTTACAAGTATTATTCCTACACTTGTAGAGCCTCTTTAGGTCTCTCTCACAAAGTATTCTTTATCTGCTTCCTTAGCCTCTCTAGGCTCTAACCTTTCTTTTGCTTGGAAATATATTGTTTGAGCTTCACATTACAGATGTATTCGCTCCTTTTCTTACGCACTTGAGTACAAAGTTTTTCTAAGTAAATTTTGTACAATTAGATTTTCTCTCTTGTATTGTGTTGTTGTTGTTTATGACTATAACTACTATTTATAACCTAAATCTTTAACTGTCTTCTTCAGAAATCTGTTTTGTGAATCTTCTAGAAATCGTTATTAGTTAAGTCCTGTAACTAACTCCAACTAACTAACTGACTGACGTTTTAGAACATTTTCATTTGCATCGTCTGGTATTATGCTTCTCTGGTGTTATACTTCGTCTGGTGTTGTACTTTGTCTGGTGTTGTGCTTCATCTGGTCTATCTAAAACGCTTTGTAATTTTTAAGTATCGTCTTGAGTTGACCATGTATCGTTTTGAGTTGACCTTGAGTATTATGTATCGTCTTGAGTTGACCGTCTTGAGTCTTAAGTATCATCTGGAGTTGATTATGTATCGTCTTAAGTTGATGATTTGTGTTACTTATATTTATCTGCGCACTTTAAAAACTCATCAAATAATTAATACCCTTCTATGATTATTATTATTTGTTTTTCATCAAAATTAATAAAAGTGAAGTCTTCTTGATTTAACAATCTTTCGCTTTTTGATGATAACAAATAATCATAATATTAGAAGATAAAATAATATTTAGACGATAGTTGAATAAACAAATAATGTACATACGAATAACAATTAAAGAAATACACAAGATATGCATAAGATATACAATGCTTTCTAATATTCTCCACTTTTCTCTTTTCTCCCCTATTTGTTATTAATCAAAAAGATAATTCATCTTAGATGTTTTAGAATTTCAGAATACAAGTGTTGAATATTGATGTAGATCATCTTGAGGTCTTGTTCAATAGAAACACGTAAAAATGCTATTTCCTCATGAATATCACCCACTGCATCACCCAGTTCATTAACTTTAGTACGAGGTTCCTCAATATTTTTAGCTAAGGCTTCCTGAACTTCCGTCTGCTTGTGACTAGCTTTAGTCCATTTAATGAAATGCTTCAAGAACTCCGAATTAACAGTAGCATCTTGTTGTATTTCATTAAGTGGATGAGGATGGTCAAAAACAGATGGTTTTCTAGGTGAATTGTCTAATTCTATGATTTTGATTGAGGTTAATTTGAAAGTTTGTTTTCCTTCAGGAATGTTAAGATCATCAGGTGTGGTTAGTTTGTAAATTGGTTGCCTAAGAAGGTGTAAAACATTTTTAACAAAAGGTATGAAACCTAAGGGTCTGAATTGAATGATTAAATGCACAAAGGTTTCTAAGTTAAAATTGATACCTTCTATTGTGATACTTCTGTACCTTCCTTCTGAAACTGTTCCAACTACCTTGAAACTTTTGTCTTTGGCAGATACTCCAAATTGACTTCTTGATGCCTTTGATATGTGATGTCATACATAGATACCTACAAGTTGAGTTGCATGACATGCATCGTCTATGTTCGTCACTGCCACTTGAATTTGTTCTGCTGTGAGATCATCTTCATGTCCTTCAGGAAACATCTTCTTCTTTCCTTTTTCTTCATTTATTAAAGGGGTTGGACATCTAGGTTGTACATTTAGTACAATCTTTATTATCTTTCTACTTGTAATTAGATAGATTGTATAACGATCTTTTGTAATCTTCATTAGATATGGTTTTGACTTTTCATCTCGTAGAATACCATATAGTCTTCGTTCTTCATGACTTAGAAGATGTATCGTCTGATCATTTACGAGTATAGGCTCAACTTGTACCTTAACTGTCTGCTTAGAAGATTCTCTAACAATAATTGAACTTCTGTTTCGATCTACTGATTCTTCTATGACCTTCATTTTCTTGATTAATTGAGGAGGGTTGAAAAGTACTAGCTGTTGTCTACGCCTTTTATGGAACATCAAATGAAGAAACCTTTTTCTGACTAAGCTTTATCTTCTTTTGTTCTTCTGCTGGTTTGGAAGAGAGTTGTTGTTGAGGCTTCTTCCTCTCAAATACTAGCTTCCTTCTTATCTCTATCTCTCCAAATGACTATGCTGATTGAATTTGAGGGATAAAGAAAATTGATTTGGTAGGCTGCTATTGTTACTCTTACTTCTCAGAATCTCCACCAAGAATCAAAACTTTCTGCTTCTTCTGTTCTTTTTGTTGTAAGGTCAATAATCTTGGTGATCTTCTTGACTGTTTGGGCTTTTCTGATTGGCGCGTCTCAGCCTTCCTCTTCAAAGACAATTGATGAGTTGATTATTGCACCTTGTTTTCCTCCCTTTGTAGAATTGTCTTGACTTGTATTGACACATCAGGAGATTGTTCAACCTTTTCTTCTACAGAAATTCTTCCTGTCAATCAAGGTTTTATTTTTATTTCAGACGGAACATGTTCACTCTTGCTTCGTCTCACTAAAAGCTCCCCCTCAGACTTTGTTTTCGGTGTAAAACCTATATTTGCTTTAGCTTCAATCTTGATTCCCATTTTGTGATTAGTGGAGGCGTTAGTAACACTCTTAACCTTCATCTTAACTTTGTTACCTTTATTAAGTAAAATTTTAGATTCTTTAAAGAATCTTGTCAGCAGCATACCATAAGGTAAAGAGCCATAATAATCCTCCCTAGCATTTATCATGTTCTTCAAAATTAAGAACGGAAGATTAATGGGTTAGAGAGTAAGTAGATGAAACAAACAGTGTTCATCATTCATTGTCACCATGTCCTTTGATCCAACTCTTGGTAGAATACAATGAAGAAGAACTAAATGAAGAACCCTAGCCTTCGGAATGAGGGTTGAAAACTTCTTGACTTCTAGATTACTACATCCATATAGTTGTTGATTGATGTTAGCTTTATCTATACTTGAGCGATCTATTTTGTATTGATAAATAGTTTTGCTCCAATACTTGGACACCCAATAGCCTTCTTGACAGAATCTTGTGTGACTATTACTAAAAACCCATCTACCATCGATACTAAGGTGTTGTCCACCACCTTTGCATTCTTCTAGAACTCCTATATTTCATTCAAATATATCGTCTCGCAGATGTTGAAGAAAGTTTTCCAGCTAATTGCTTCAATTTTTGTTCGATGTTCATATAATTTCTCTTCAAGGAAGTGAAATCGATATGTCTCCTATAGATAAGAGATTTTGATAGTTTTGATCTGTAACAAATAAACACTAAACACAAAAATATATTTCGCTTAACGAAGTGAGGTTAGTATAAAAAGTATGAAATGAGAAGAACTTGAAGTTTAGAACAGAGTGTTGAATCGTCTTTGTTGAGAGCACTAAATAAGACAGTTTTGAAGTTTTTCAAGAAGATTCTAGAGTGTAAGGTGTTTTAGAATCTTGAGAAGATTTCCTTTTTATACATGCTCTTGAAAAATTACCGTTCATAACTTACCGTTACTATTTTACTTGAAAACTTACGACTTTTCATTTTCTTCTGTACGAATCGTCTGGGTAATGGAGTTGTTAAGTCAAATTGACTTTACGATTAATAATTTTGATGAAGACCAAATAATAATGCAGATACAAAATGAGACGAAACGAAACCAAAAATGAGATGGAAGAAAATGAGATGAAGCGAAGCTAAAAATGAGATGGAAGAAAATGAGATGATAGAAATGAGACGGAAGAAAATGAGACGATAGAAATGAGACAGAAGAAAATGAGACGAAGCGAAGCTAAAAATGAGACGGAAGAAAATGAGACAAAGCGAAGCTAAAAATGAGACGAAGCGAAGCTAAAAATGAGACGAAGCAAAGCCAAAAATGAGACGAAAGAATATGAGACGAAAGAATCAAAGACGAAGACCCAATACCATGTGGGATGATCAATTAGTTTGAGTTAGTTACAGATCTCAACTGAATAACCATTTCTTTAAAGATCAAAAAATAAAAAAGAAGCATTTATCAAGAAGCGGTTGAAGACGAAGGCTATAAATACGAGTCAGAGTTGAAGATTTAAAACGTTAGTGATTTTCAAAAAATGCTAGAGATTCCAAAGGTAGAAATTCTATTCATTGTGCTAAACTTAGAGCTACTATTGTCTATAACAAAGATTGAAACATCTTTCAGTAGAAGCAAGAAAAGCTGATAGCTTGAAGAGGCTAAGTCATAAAAGAATACTTGTTGTAAGAGACCTGAAGAGGCTCGTTGAAAAGAATACTTGTATATTTGAGAAGTATAGTGAAATCTTAGAAAGGATTCTGAGGACTGGACGTAGCCCACAGTTTGGGGTGAACCAGTATAAAACTACTGTGTCAATTTTTACTCTCAACTCTCAACTTTTAATTTCTATTGTTGATATAAATACATAGTAGCAGATTGCAATACTTCATAATACTATTTTTCAATCGTTTAAGAAAGCAAGTATTTTAAAAAAAAGTTTGTTTAAAAGGGGATTGTATTCAAAAATGGATACACAATTCAACCCCTCCTTGTGTGTTTTGTATATCAAATATTAAGTCTATACTAACGTGTGCTTCACTTCAATTGGTATCAGAGTTCAGTGTCCAAAAACAAACGTAACAAAGTGTGGATAAAGATCCATGGTAGAATCACACATATATATAGCTGAAGGTGCCTCCTTCACTAGACCTCCTGCGTTTAATGGAGAAGACTACCATTACTGGAAAGATAGGATGCGACTCTTCATTGAATCTACTCATATCAATTTTTGGGAGATAATAGAAAATGGACCGTATACACTGGTAGATAAAGAAAGAAATACTGTTCCACGAATCAAATGGTCTGCAGAACAAAAAGCGAGATTCCAGCTGAATTTGAAGGCCAAGTTCTTTTTAAGTTATGTCCTAAACAGAAGTGAGTACGATAAAATTCACGGATGCGACATTGCGAAGGAGATATGGGACACGCTATCCATCGCACACGAAGGCACAAATCAAGTAAAGGAAACCAAGATAAGCATTCTTGTAAACCAGTATGAGCTATTCAAGATGAAGGATAAAGAGTCTATCGATAAGATGTTTGGAAGATTTCAAACTATCATCAATGGACTTAAAGCTCTCGGTAGAACTTACGACAATCAAGATCACGTTAGAAAGATCCTCAAAAGTTTACCGAAGAAATGGAGGCCAAAAGTCACAGCTGTACAAGAAGCCAAAGATTTGAGCGTGTTGAAGTTTGATGAATTACTTGGATCTCTGAAGATACATGAAGTTGAACTCGATGTAGAAGATAAGCCCAGATGGGACAAATCCATAGCATTTAAGGCCGAACAGAAGAATCATAAGAATCAAAGGAAGAGTAGCTCATCGTCGAAAGCACTGAAGATTGAGGAAGTCAAGGATGACGATTCTAGTGAATCAGATCATGTTTCAAACAAAGAAGATGACGAACTATCTTTTATCTCGAGAAAGATTAGATGAATGTGGAAGAAAAAGGCTAAAGGAAACAAAGAGTCCAACCTCAAGAAGAATAGCAAAGATGAAGAGAAGAATGAGAAAGCATCCATCATATGCTATGAATGCAATAAACTGGGACATTATAAGTCCAAATGTCCATTGTTAAAAAGAAAGCCAAAGAAGAGTAGAGAAGGCAAGAAAAGCATGATGGTAACCTGGGAAGATCTAGATTCGTCTGAATCAGATACTAACTCAGAGGCATCGGTACAAGCAAATATTTGCCTGGTAGCCGAAGGAGAAATTGATGAGGAGGTAACCTCAAAACTTAATGAATTATAAGATGCATATTCAAAATTATTAGAAGATTCTCATGCAATTCTAAAACAGTATAAATTGCTTAAGAAAACGTATGTAGAAAATTTGAAAAACACTCAAGTGTTAGAAAAGGAGAATGTCTACTTAAAGAAACAAGTAGACGAAATGAAGAAAAAGGTAGTTGTAGATAGATCTAAGGAGATCAATCAGTTGAAACAAAGAATAAACAGTCTTTCAGTTGATCTATCTACATTTATGGAGAGTGCTAGAAAAATGAATGATATGCTAGGGAAATATAGACACACTAATGATAAAATTGGATTAGGGTTTGCTAAAAACTATATTCAACATAAAAAGAATTCTGCTCCCTTTAGGAAGAACTTTCATCAGACTCATCATCATAAAAAATGTCATCAGTTGCATCATCATCATACTATGAATTATGTTAAAACTAACCCTAAATGACCCAAGAAAATCTAGGTACCCAAGAGACAAATAATATCACTTGCAGATATCTTTCCTTGGAAGAAACAGCCAGCACCATTAGTACTTAGACAGTGGATGCTCGCGACACATGACAGGAAAAAGGTCTATGTTCCTAGACCTTCAGTATAAGAAGGGAGGATCGGTAACTTTTGGAGACAACCAGCAAGTCAAGATAATTGGAATCGGTAAAATCGGTAAAGATTCCTTTGCATGCATTGATAATGTGCTGCTAGTTGATGGTTTAAAACACAATTTGATTAGTATTAGTCAATTATGTGATTTTGGTTTTAAAGTGTCTTTTAATCAAAATTCTTATGAAGTCAAAAATAAGGATGGGTCCATATTCTTTTCTTCCAAAAGATAAAACAATCCTTACAAAATCAATTTAAAAGTTTTCGAAATCAAAATATTTCCTGTTTTATATCAACTGATCAAGAAAAACTGATTTGGCATAAAAAGCTAGGTCATATTAGTTTTAAACATATTTTGAACTTGATTAAACATGATTTGGTAAGAGGTTTACCAAAAATAAATTTTAATAATGATTTCTTTTGTGAAAGTTATCGAAAAGGAAAACAGGTTAAAACAACGTTTTCTTTTTAAAATATTGTAACTTCTTCTAGAACTCTAAAGTTGTTACATATGGATTTCTTTGGTTTAACTAGGACATTGAGTCTTGGCGAAAAGAAGTATGGTCTTGTTATTGTTGATGATTTCACTAGATTTTGCTGGATATTGTTTTTTATCACATAAAGATGAGTCTTTTAAGTGTTTTAAAATGCTGTCCACAAAGTTACAGAATGAAAAAGGAATGTCTATAGCTAGTATTAGAAGTGATCATAGTAGTGAATTTGAAAATGAGAAGTTCAGGATGTTTTGTGAAGAGAATGGAATTTTTCATAATTTCTCTACTCCTAAAACTCCACAACAAAATGGATTTGTTGAAAGGAAGAACAGGACGATTTAGGAAATGGCAAGGACTATGCTATGTGAGATGGATCTTCTTAAGTACTTCTGGGCAAAAGCTGTGAATACAGCTTGTTATATTCAAAATAGAATACTTTTGCAACCTTTGTTGAAGAAAACTCCATATGAGTTATGGAATGGAAGGAAACCTAATATATCCTACTTCCATTCATTTGGTTGCAAGTGCTCTATATTGAATACAAAAGAAATTCTGATAAATTCGATTCTAAGATTTATCTTGGAATTTTTCTAGGCTATTCTCTATCATCGAAAGCTTATAGGGTTTACAATCTTACCTCTAAGACTGTTGAAGAAACTATACATGTCAAGTTTGATGATAGTTCTCAACCAAGTAAGAGAGATAATATTGATAATGAAACCCTATCAGTACCTTTGGTTGATAGTGAAGAAGTATCACCATCAGATACTCCCTTAGACAAAGTTGAAGATATTCCTGAGACTCTTGATTTGAAAAGAGATTGGAAATATAAGAGTTTTCATCCAAAAGAGTTGATTATAGTAGAGACCTCAAAAGATGTGCGAACTAGGTCCAAATTCAGAAGATAAGCAAATATAGCATTTATTTCTAAAATAGAGCCTAAGAAAATTGATGAAGTTCTTCAAGATGAAGCTTAAATTTTAGCTATGCAAGAGGAGTTGAACCAGTTTACTAGGAATAAAGTTTGGTCCTTAGTTCTCAGACCATCGAAAAAGTCCATCATAGGAACTAGATGAGTTTATAAGAATAAGCTAAACGAATCAGGAAGAGTGAGTCGTAGCAAAGCGAGATTAGTAGCATAAGGCTATAATCAGCAGGAAGGAATAGACTACAATGAGACTTATGCTCCTGTAGCAAGACAAGAAGCTATTAGGATTTTGCTTGCATATGCTATCTGTCACAACATAAAGCTATTTCAAATGGACGTGAAGAGTGCATTTTTAAATGGCTTTATAGATGAAGAGGTTTATGTGAAGCAATCTTCGGGTTTCAAGGATGTCAAGAAACTGAATCATGTCTATAGACTTCATAAGGCTTTGTATGGCTTAAAACAAGCTCCTCGAGCTTGGTATGATCGTCTGAGTTCTTTCTTTATTAAAAATAAGTTCAGTAGAGGTCAGGTAGATAAGTTGTTATTTAGAAAGTGTATAAAGAATGATTTTATCATAGTTTAAATTTATGTTGATATTATCTTTGGTGCAACCTCTAAAATGTCATGTACTAGTTTTGAAATTTTGATGCAAAATGAGTTTGAGATGAGCATGATGGGTGAGTTAAAATTCTTTCTTGGGTTGCAAGTTAAACAAACCAAAGAAAAGATTTTTATTTATCAACAGAAGTATGTTAAGGAACTGTTGACTAAATATGATATGAAAAAAGTAAAACCAATTTCAACTCCGATGCATCCTTCGAACCTTTTGACAAAGGATGAAACTGGCAAGAAGGTTGATCAAACCCTGTATAGAGGGATTATTAGTTCCTTACTTTACGTTACAGCAAGCAGGCCTAACATTCTATTTAGTGTTTGCTTGTATGCAAGATTTCAAGCAGATCCTAGAGAGTCTCATTACATTGTTTTTAAAAGAATTTTGAGATATCTATCAAGTACTCCTGATCTTTGCTTAATATATAAGAAAGGTAAATATTTCAGGTTAATTGGCTACTGTGATGCGGATTATGTCGGAGATAGGATTGATAAAAAAATTATGAGTGGAGGATGTCACTTCCTTGGCCACAACATAGTTTCATGGTCAAGTAAGAGGCAAACCTTAATTGCTCTATCAACTGCAGAAGCCGAGTATATATCAGCCACAAGTTGCTATTCATAGACGTTGTGGATTAAGTATGTAACATCCCATCTCCGGTGGGAAGGGTATTTTCGTAAATTGGGTCGGGTCAGGAGTACTAAATTATATCTCAGCATGCACATACAACATATAGCCTCTATGATTGATGGTTTGTTGCACTTGCACATGGTATACATGCATTCATGACATTTTTAAACAGGTTTCAAATTGAGATCTTTTGTGAAATTTATGGGATAATTGTACTTGGAAAATTATATTGGAGTACGCCATTGAGTGTTTTACATTTTTAGGGATTTATTGAAATTTTTCTGAAATTATCCGGAGAAAATTCCCGGACCGGCAAAATCGCCGGTAAATGGCCTAAATGTGTTTTTGTAGTGGAAAAGGTGGTTTTCATGTTTGAAAAATTATTGGGAGTGGACTGTTATATGTTTTACAATTTTGGGCAATTTCGGTAATTTTCAAAAAAATGATTCGGAGAAATTCCCGGACCGGAAAAAAATCGTCAAGTGGCGAACTGGTCAATTTTCAGTACCGAAATTGTTATCAATTGGTACTGGCCTATTGGATATTTTGTGGTAAGGTCGAAATATGGACCCTTAACAATGGATTGAACATTTATTTGGTATTTGGGTTAATTGTTTTTATCAAAATTTGTGATTGGTTCTTTGACTTTTCTTTATGTCTCCTCCAATTGCCAAATGTTATGGTGACTCATCCCACTTCTTTAATGCTCATTCTCGGATGTTCCATTTGAAAGAAGGAAAAGATGGCCTTTGGCTTGTTTTAGTCATACGACTCTTCCAAAATAAAAGCATGAAAGATGAATTTTACTCATTTCTCTTTAACCAACCGAAACCTCCTTATTCTCCTTTGGTCTCCACCAATTTTGTTGCTATTTTCTTCCAACCTTAGGTGACTTCCTTCCACCTTCTTACCTTGATGAAAACCGTGCATGGGATGGAAAGTGAGTAAGTTGTGATTGGTTGTTTAATGAAAGGCTTGAAGAGGTGGAGATGGAAGCTTTAGGTAAGATGAGTTTTAAGCTTTGATTATGTTTAATGCATGAATTCATGGGTAGTTGCATGGATTAGAAGTGATTGTTTATTAAATGAGATGAATGATGCCTTGATTTCATGACACATATGGTTTGAATTGTTGGGTATGTTGGTGTGTAAGAAATCATAAGGTGGAGATGATTAGTGTTTGACTTTCATAGTTTGAAGTGATTAGATGACTAATCCTTAAAAGCAATTGATAAGAACATGATTGTGTATGGTGCTGCCAAATTGAGGTGGTTATTCCTAGTGAATGTATGCATGACGTAGGGACTAATTTCTTGTCCATTTGGATTCTTAATGATGTGTTAATGGCATTGGAAATGATAGAACTAAGGTTAACACCAAAGCTAGAAAATTAGGGTTTTCACTAATTGTACTTTTGTTAACATAACTAATTGTATAGGTGTACAAATGAGGTGAGGTTTGTGTCTAATGAAACTTTGGGATGTTGGCTTCAACTTTGTGTGAAATAGGTGTTGTTAAATGGTAAAGTTAGAAGGGTGAATTTTTGCATGGAAAGTTTCTGTTTGTAGGGTTTGTGCACAGTACCTGCATATATGACCTGATTACTTTGTTGATTTTTATAAATTAATTGAGATGGAATTAAGGAAAATGGTCTTCATGGAAGTTGTATCATATTGAGTTAGCTTTCCATTTCCACTGATCGTTCTAATTTTCGAGTTGTATATTGGGAGATATGAACTGATTACTATTGTCTGGTTTTAAGCATTTTGATGAAACCTAGCCTAAGTGTTGAGTTTGTGAGCTTGCGGATTGGAAGCAATTTTATCAAATTATGTGAACTGAATTGGTGTGAGTGATCTTCTGAAAAGTTGCAGAGGAAGAAATTATCTTGAAAATGATATATGGTGTGTAATTTTTAGAGGTCAGATTTGGGAGTTATGATTTTTCAAATATTGAACCTGCATTAGGTTATGAATTGCTGATCATGGAAGTAACTTGCATGACAGTTTTGAAATTGTTAGAAATTGAATTGGATTTTGAGTTCTTCATGAAAATTGAAGTTTAAGATCTTATCTTTTCAGGGATATAAGGTAGTGAATTTTGTGACATTTTTGCTAAGAGTTATGCTGTTTGGAAAATTACTGTCCAGATTGGTTGATTTCAGTAGACAGATTCTTTGTGGAATTGTTTGGCCTAGTTAGCAAGTGATTTTGATTTTGGGTTGTTCTTGAAAGTTGAAGATGACATTGTGAACTTATTGAGCATATTTATGTGGTAATTTATGGCTGAAGAATCTGAGAGTTATGGAAAAATAGCTTCTTTGTGGAATTGTTTGGCCTAGTTAGCAAGTGATTTTGATTTTGGGTTGTTCATGAAAGTTGTAGATGGCATTGTGAACTTATTGAGCATATTTATGTGGTAATTTCTGGCTGAAGAATCTGAGAGTTATGGAAATTGCAATGTCTGTCTGTTTAATGGGATTTGAGTAGGCAGTAGCTTTGAAGGATTTTGACACCTTAGGGGTGAAATTGATTTTATGGTCTTGAGAATTGTAGAGGGTCATGATCTTTCCAACAAGGTATGAATTGTATTTTTCTGAATTGTGTGCTAAGAGCTATGAGTGTTGGAAGTTGGATTAGAAATCAGGAAAAGGAATGGGAATGTGGAATCATGCCGGTCACTAGAAATGACGCCTCGCCCTAGTGATTTGAGGCTCAGATGGACGGCATCGCTAGAGGCGACGCCGCCCTAATGACGAGGCCGGATCGGTCGACCTCTGATGGCGACGCTCGCCCATGAGGCTGGTTTTCTTATTTATTATTATTTGATTATTTGGTATTTGGTGATTCTTTTGTCAATTTCTTTTCCGTCCGTCGTCCGATTGACCAGATTCTTGAGGCATCAGATTTGTATCATATTGAATTTCATTTTGTGATAAATTAGGAATTTTTAGACGGGAAATTGATGTGACCCCGGGTACTTGTTCTGTGATCACTATTTTATTTATTTTTGAACCGATTGAGGTCCAAATTGAGTGCTGTCAGTGGCTATAGCTTTCGAATTTTAGTTGGAATTTTTATTGTGGGAAAATTTGGATTTAGGGCCGGAAATCTCATGAACAAGCATTATACACTTACATGTGCATTATTACTAGTTCGGATTGGAATAATTAGTGATCGGATTCCTCTCTGCTTGTTATAGAGGCACAGTTGGAGCGTCGACCTACCGACGTTGCAGAGACTTCTCGGCAATAGCTCGGAAGTAATAGGTGAGTAACCTAGTTGGTTTCTCAATCTATGTGTGTTTAATATGACGCATTGATGCCATGTGGAGATAATGGAGGGATTATGTGTGTTTACTTTTGATTGATTTCGGACCATAGGTGTCCGAAGTATTGGAAACTTGTTATCGAAGTGTTATTTGTGTGTGACTGTTTGTGAATAATTACATTGGAGATCTCGGACCAAAGGTCCGAGGGAATGGAAAATTAATATTGAAGTGTTAATTGTCTGTTTTGATACATTGGATGTGACTTTTAATATGATATGGTAGGATGCAATAAATTGTAAATGTATATGACTGAAACACCGGACCGAAGGTTTGAAGAAACGGAAATTGGTCACTGAACTATAACTGACTGTAAAAGGGAATTAGAGCATATACATCCATGCATGATGGCATAATCAGATAAAGGCAGTTGTGACCGGAGCAGCCACCGTATCAGGGCATATCACGCCCAACATATATGAGAGCTTTCACTCACGCATACAGACCTCGGGTCCAAGCGTATTGAGCCTCGGGCTCGATGTACCAGGCTTCAAGCCCATGTTTTCGAGCCACCGGCTCAACGCAATGTGCCCAATTCTTGGGACGAGCCAGTATACAGTCACAACAACGAAACGAAAATGAAAAGTGTCACATGTTCATTGCATAAATGGTATGACTAAATATGGATGGTATGAAAGGCGATATGCTTTACATTTGTGAATTGTGATAGTATGTGATATTTAGTAAATTGATTGAATATGCATGAATTGAGTGAACCATCGATGATGGTTTCTCACTGAGTTCGCAAACTCACCCAACATTGCAAGTATTTTTCAGGAATTGAAGAGTACCCCGTTATTGAACCGGGAGTATGATTACTACAAGAGAGTCGGTGTTCGATGTCGGGATCAGTTCACGTCTGCATTTGTGTTATTTTGACTTATGTGTAAATTTATATTCTGCAAAAATAGTACTGAATTGTTTGAGGGCCCTAATTGATAAATATTGTTTGAAAAGTGATCTTTGATAAAGTGTATGACTGAAATGGGTTTTCGTATCACGGGCCCGAATCGTTTATTCTTAATTCCGCGCACTCGACTGTTTCAAAAAAAAAATCATAATGAGTTTTTACACTGCATTGACTGCTCTAGCATACCACCCTCGCGGGTCGCGGGCTCGGATATCACCGTCGATGTCGGGTTCGGGTCTCGCGGGAGTGGGATGTTACAAAGTACCAGCTGAGGACTACTCAATACAAGAAGAAGAAATCCCAATCTACTGTGACAACACAAGTGCCATCAACCTGTCGAAGAACCCTATACAACACTCGAGAGTTAAATATATCGAAGTAAGACACCATTTTCTACGAGATTATGTTTAGAGGAAGATAGTAAATTTTTAGTTTATTGAGACGAACTATTAGTGGGCGAACATCTTCACTAAACCATTAAGTGAAGAAAGATTCAAAGAAATCAGACAAAACCTTAATATGGTTATGCTAAGTGATCAACCGTTTGACACATCATGACCCAGATAAAAAGGTCGAAAGAGTTAACGGTAACAGTAACAGTGAGTTACAACTGGTAATGTCCATTATAAGAAAGTTTTGGAGGGAAAGGTTCTCATAACCTTGAGAACGCCACCTATTCTAGAACACTGTTGACATATCTTGACATCAACCTTTGAAGAACCCTCAACAAAAGCTTTTCATTACCCTGTTTGGATATCAAACCTTCCTTGCTCACACTCTCAACCTCAGAAACCAACTTCACCTCTTCGAAAAAAACATGTATGCATTCAGTTCGTTGTTAACTATAGAAACAAATGGAGCCAACTATGACAAGTGGAAGACTTGTTGACTTCGAGTCCTTGAAGCATGATAAGATGGATATTGAACCGGAGATTGTGGAAGCCAGGTGGAGGAATTTCTTTCAAATTCGAGAGACAGTCTTCATGAATGAAGTGTATGATTTTTGGAAAAATGTGGAAGTGGTAGACGATACTCTTGTATCTATAGTAGATAGATTGTCGATTATAGTGACGATGAAGACAATCGAGAAGGTCACTGAGTGTCTATATGATGGAGAGAAGCTCACAAATAAAGCTAGATGGATGATGCAAGCCAACATGAAGGAGATTCAGATCAATCGACAATTATATGGAAGCAATGATCCAAAGGAGAAGAAAGCTTCAAGTCTTGTTCCAAAGGCTAGGGTTCTACACTCACTTCTTTTCCATTATGTTCTACAAAGAATAGGATCAAGGAATTTGGTAACAACTTTAGATGAACAATGCTTATTTCATCTACTCAATCGCCAGCCTATAAATCTGCCATTCCTTATTTTCCATTATATGGAAAAGATTAAGAAAGACTCGACCACCCTACCATATGGAATGATTCTGATAAGAATATTCACAGACTCTAGAGTCCTTCTAGAGAGAGGAAACAGGATGAAGCTAAATATCAAAAGCGTCATCAATTCTGCAATAATTGGTAGAATGGGCTTGAAGAATCTAGAGAAAGAAGAAACAGATTCTAAGACGAAAGCCGGGATTGAGGGGGAGCGTACTGTTAAGGTAAGTTTGAATGAAAAAGAATCTCCCTCAAGAAAATCAAAGTCTCAATCCATTGAGAGAATGCCCGCAGAAGGAGAAAAGAAATCGTCAG
Organism: Erythroxylum novogranatense; assembly: GCA_029891385.1. NCBI lineage: Eukaryota > Viridiplantae > Streptophyta > Magnoliopsida > Malpighiales > Erythroxylaceae > Erythroxylum > Erythroxylum novogranatense. Next base: position 35,496,079 of record CM057231.1, read on the forward strand.
GTGAATCAATAAAGGGAAAGGCGATTTCTTATAAAGAAGGAAGCCAGGTGCAATATAGGAAGAAAGTGACCTTGAAAAGGAAGGGGGAAATACTCTTTTCGGAGAGACCAAAGCAAGCAAAAAGGTCGCATAGAGTTCGAACCTTGCATCAACAAGAAGAAAAGAAAGGAAAAGAGTTGACTCATGGTGGAGACTATGAGAAGAAAACACCTTAGGCAACCAGGTCTTTAATTTCAATTTTGAAAGAAGATGCAACAAAATTGGCTAAAGAGATTGAGATTAAGAGAAAATTGGATTTTAGAAAGAGAAACCTCAATCTCAACAGACTTTTAGACTGATTAAAAAAAATAAAAAGCAAAAAATCAGTGAGAAAAAGAGCACTCCTACAGCTGTTCAGAAGAAGAAGAAGTTAGTTGAACACACTCCAGCACAGGTCAATACCTCTCAACCGTTAAGAAAAGAAGACTTAAGAGTCAGGATTATTGAAGAAAGCCAACCTGTCAGGAGTAGCAACTCTATAATCATCAGAGAAACTCCAAAAGGTCAGTCAAGGCACAATTACAACCAATCTTGGTAAATAGTAGTACAATGCATCTGTTAAGTGATGATGAGAAAAGTATGTATGATTTTTTTAGGGATGAAGGAAACAAACCATACCCCACACAGATGACAAGGTAGAAGTACACTATTTTATCAATCACAAAGAGAACTGTGATCAAGGTTGTGCCTGACATTCAACCAAGACCTTACATTGTTCGCAATGAGGAAAAAGGGAAGAAGAAATTGCATCCTGAAGGGATAACAAGTGATCTGACAGAAGAACAGATCGAAGCTGAAGCGAGAAACATTGATGAAGCATGTTGTGCAGCCTAGCAGAAAGGAACTTATGTTTCCCACTACATTTCGAAAGCATCAGGAAGCAATTGTGGTCAGTGAACCACTGAAGACTCTTCTCAAGTAGTTGGAACACATACAGAAGGGCAGTACAGATCCATTAGGATTGGAGACCAAAGTTACTCAATAGAGTCACTTGATCGCATTTTGCACATTAGACCCTTAACAACTGTGTCTTCAATTAGAGATGTTCTACACCTATTTGGAAGACAAGTTCCACGACTAACCAGTCCTGATAATCTCGATCTCCCGGAACCAAACTTATCTGTCAAACCTCCTACCCTTACAATAACTAAACCAGGTGTCATATCTTCATATGCATATACTACGACCGTTGGTTTTGAAGTAGTATAATAGAAGCATGATGAAGACATTGAAGATAAAGTTGATAATTTGTGTGCTTCTATGGGAGACATGCATAAAGAAGTAACGTATATTCGACAAGATTTCAAGTCACTCCGTACTGAAATGAGAAAAATGTTTTCTGAAGTTATGAAGCATCTACGGTCATGATCTTTTTGATCAATAACAAATAGGGGGAGAAAGGAGAAAAGGAGAAAGAAATGGCAAAGATAGGGGAAGAACAAGAAGAGAAGAAAAGAACAGAAGAAGAAGATATTGGCTACAATTTTTGGCTATTTTTTTCATTTTATGATTATTTATTATCATAAAAAAGGGGAAGATTGTTAAGTCAAATTGACTTAATGATTAATAATTTTGATGAAGACTAAATAAAAATGCAGATACAAAATGAGACGAAGCGAAGCCAAAAATGAGACGGAAGAAAATGAGATGAAGCGAGACAAAAAATGAGATGATAGAAATGAGACAGAAGAAAATGAGACGAAGTGAAGCTAAAAATGAGATGGAAGAAAATGAGACGAAGCAAATCTAAAAATGAGACGGAAGAAAATGAGATCAAGCGAAGCTAAAAATGAGACGATAGAAATGAGATGAAGTGAAGCCGAAAATGAGACGAAAGAATATGAGACGAAAAAATTAAAGATGAAGACCAGATATCACATCGGATGATCAATCAGTTTGAGTTAGTTACAGAACTCAACTGAATAACCGTTTCTTTGAAGATCAAGAAACAAGAAGAAAGAAGTAGTTATCAAGAAGCGGTTGAAGACGAAGGCTATAAATACTAGTAGGAGTCAAAGATTAAAAAAGTTAGTGATTTTCAAAAAAAGTTAGAGATTCCAAAGCTATAAATTCTATTCATTATGCTAAACTTAAAGCTACTATTGTCTGTAACAAAGCTCAAAACATCTTTCAGTAAAAGGAAGAAAAGCTGATAGTTTGAAGAGGCTATGTTGGGACCCGATCCAGGAACCGGATCCTAAACAAAAAATGAGAAGCGAAGGAAACGAAAACGAATGGGAACGAAAATTTCGCATCGAAATTTCGAATCGAGAATCAAAGTATTCGATAACACGAAACAAAAAATGAAAAATCGGAATACGAATAACAAATCGGATAACAAATTGAAAGCAAATTGGAATCAAATTTAATCTGAAAGCAAAACGAATAAGCGAATCGAAATCAGAAATCGAAAGAACGGAACATAAGGCGAAATCAAATCGGATACGTATGGAATCAAACCAAATAAATGAAGTAATTGAACTGAATGAAATGCCGACATCCGTGAATAAAACACAAAGACAGAAACGATCGCGTTGGAACCCTAGACTAAAACGATTCGAAATCCGGTATAAATTTTTTTCTTTTTCTTTTTCTTTTTCTTATACTCATTTATCAAACTCATACAAAGCAATCTTATATCCTTTTTCTTGGAAATTCCCTCTCATGCCAAATCTCAACTCTTAACCATATTCTTATACATTGGTATTAATCCCAAAATTCATATTCGTACTAATTTTTATAAAAATTTCGGCAGCATAACGGCTGCCTTATGACTAACCCAAACCTGCAAAGTGTTCAAAACAACACTTCTATAATTTCCAATCAATTACCCAAACATCAGAATCCACCAGACCCTCCGTCCGGGATCTCAGCATAAACAAACACACTCTTATATCTAGAGCATTTCAATAAGTAGCAATCTTAAATCAAATTCATCATACATACCCAAATCATAATCATAAACAAAACCCATAACTCATTTCCATACACAATTTCATATACATTTCATACTCTCATACATTCATTCATAATCTTCATACATTCTGAAATACATCATAATCACTTACTTAACGGCAATTCCAGCCATTTACAAAATATTCCAAATATTAATTCACATAACAATACAGACGATGCAAATCAGACCAAACATCTTCACATTCTGTCATCCGATCTCCTGCTCGAAACCTGGAGATGGGGATGAAAGGGGGGTGAGCTCGGAAGCTCGTGGATAATATATTTATAAATTGAACAATAAGCGAAAGACTTATTTTCAAGAAGTTTGTCATTTTTAAACTTTTCACTATAGAAACCTTTCAAAGCTTATCTTTCAAATCTTTCATTTTTCAAACCGTTTACAAAACCTTTCCAAAATCTTACATTTGCAAATCTTATCTTCTCATTTCTCAAAATTCTCAATTCCTTCTTATTTCATAATCAAATTTAAAAGCATGAATGCATCACACTTAGAAACGAAACAAAAGCACATAACACATCAAATGGTCTGGTTCGGTCTAAAATAGAACGTACTGCACATTCCCGCATAGCGGTCCTGTGCAGCCGTGAACAGAACGTACTACACTTTCCCGCATAGCGGTCTAGTGTAGCCGTGAAGGGAGTCCAAAATCGGAGCTCCATGTCACTAGCGGGAAGCCCGGAGAAGGCTATAAAACAGACAAGTGCGCACTCGTCCCACAGATGGGACCTGACCAAACCCACATAACACATATTTCGAAACCGAACAATTCGAATTGCCCGAAGGCACTTTTCGAAATCTTACTTTTAAACTTTTTATATCATAACATCAAATAGTGTCAATACTTGACACATTCCCATAACACATGAAAATCATATAACAATTCTAATGCAATTCAAATCATCAATTTAATCACATATCACAATCAATCAAAAATTCATAACCATGAATGCAATAATTCCTTTGAATCATTATTCAAACTTATTCAAAATTTACAAAGCACATTTCTCAAATTATTCAAATAATTCGAAAACCCTGAATTTCATAAACCTTGCATTTTCTAAAATCATTTCCACAATAAGGAATTTAATCCTTGAAATCATAATTTTCAAACATTTATATAAACATTAATTTATCAAAAAATCACTTATTAAATTTTCAATTTCACATGCTTAGCTTAAAATTCAACAAATAAATATACTAACCACCTCGAAATGATGTTAGGAACTCGTCCCGGTCATCAATTTGATCCTGGCTTCTTTCCTTCTTTCAATTAAAATTGACCTAAGCCATAATCATCCAAATTTCACATCATAATTTGCATAATTTCTAAAATTAACTATAGGAAATTCATAATCATCATATTTCCAAGCTTTCTAAAACCAGAATTTCTAAAATCCCCAAATTTCAAATTTGACCTAAACCAATTCATTCAAATTCAATCTCATAAATAACTTAATTACTCAAATTAAACTTAGAAAACACCAATTCCATATAAAATCAAGCTATCTAAATCATCAATTTTCAAAACTCCCAATTTTCAAAATTGGCCTAAACCAATTTACACAAATTCAACATCATAAAACACAAATTCTTCAAAATTGGTATCATATTTCACCAATTCATCATACTTTCCATGATTCTAAGCCATAAATCTTCAAAAACCCCAACTTCTAAAATTGGGCAAAATCCCTACTCACATAAATCTAAAATTAAACATAACCTAAAGCATATACATCACAATTAGCTTCATAAATCACAAACCCAAGTCATTTTCCATGTTTCTCAACCAAAAATTCATCAAAAACTCAAAGTTCAAAATTTCCTCTTACCTCGTTCTCCCTTCATTTTCAGATTTTTGCAAAGCCCAAGGGAAGCTTTCCTTCTTTTCCATCCTTTCTATTTAAAATAAAAATGAAAATCATCTTGGAGGCTCAAAATTTTCGAAATCTCCATCACCGAAATCACCTTTCTCCATTCTCTTCTTATTTTCTTCTCCTTCTCTCTACAAAACGACTTCCACTATTTCCTTCTCTTCTTTTAATTTTTAGATCTTTCTTTATACGGCACTGACCTCATTGATTAGGTGCCATGTCATTAAAATGAAAGTCAAATGACCATATTGCCCCTCCTTTTAAGCCTATTTCCAAGTTTGTCCCTGCACTTCATTTGAAAAATCTGATACCTTGTGTCCAGAATTTGAGCAGCAAAAAGAAATAATTTGGACAAACTTTCTTCTTAAAAATTGTTCCTATCAATCATACCAATCCAACGCCACTGACCGTGCTCAATTCGGATCAGAAACGAAAAAGTTATAGCCGAAATACTATTGGACCTGCGAAAAATCCGAGACTAAACATTACGCTAATTTAATTCCAGAAATTAACAATCTTAGGGATGAAATTAAATTTCGATCCCTTCAGAAGAGTTGTAGCCCTATATCTTAATTTAATTTGGCCTCAAGAATCAACTCAATCGGAGTTGTACAGTTCCCGAATTTCGCAAAATACTGAACCATGTTCAGAAAATTATCCAACTTATAACCTATAACCAAATCTCTTACTTTGGTTCAATCAATCTCTTTCCATTTAATCTCCTAAAAATCATAATTCTTCATAAAAATGAAATTAATTGTTTTAGGAATCCAACGCTTCGAGAATCAAATCAATCGGATGTCGGACGAAGGAATTATAAGCAAAAGATTACAAAAGGGATCGGATTAAAAACAAAGTAACGGAACTTCAAAACTGAACTTTTCAAAAATCATATCTCTCGATCCCGAACTTGGAATTTGACAAATTTAGTGTCAATAAAAAGATCAAAGGAAGCTCTACAACTTCCCTGAAGTACTCAAAATCAAATTAGGTCTCAAAAGAGGTCAAAAAACTCAATTAAAGATTCTATCCAAAACAACTTTTCCTAAACGACTTCCAATTTTTAATCGCTCATAACTCCTAGCCCCGATATCGAAAAATTGCAAACTTTATATCAATGGAAAGATAAAAACATCATATAAAACTTTCATGAAGAGTACTTACTCCAATTCAGACTAAATCCATACGACGAGTGGCCTCAAAGCATAGAACACACAAATCTATACTTAATAGTATTTTCAAAACAAAGCATATCTTCGGAAAATCATATCTCTCAATCCCGACATCGAAAAATAGCAAACTTTATGGCCACAGAAAACTCTTAACATAATCTACAAGTTTCATGTATATCATTTTCTCAAGTTTTGCCTAAATCAAAAGTCAACCCTCAAAGGCCAAAAAGTCAAACTTTTCACAAATTTTCATTTTTTACACTTTCTCTCTTTACTTCTTGATTTTCAACTCAATTTCAACCAACTCATCCACTTTTGAATATTTCTTATTTTTACTCAAAAGTTAGGGTCCAACAGGCTAAGTCAGAAAAGAATACTTGTTGTAAGAGACTTGAAGAGGCTCGCTGAAAAGAATACTTGTATCTTTGAGAAGTATAGTGAAATCTCATAAAGGATTATGAGGATTGGACGTAGCCCACGGTTTGGGGTAAACCGGTATAAAACTACTGTGTCAATTCTTACTCTCAACTCTCAACTTTTAATTTCTATTGTTGATACAAATACTTAGTAGCAAATTGCAATACTTCATAATACTGTTTTCCAATCGTTTGAGAAAGCAAGTGTTTTAAAAAAAGTTTGTTTAAAAGGGGATTGTATTCAAAAATGGATACATAATTCAACTCCCCTTCTTGTGCGTTTTGTATATTAAATATTAAGTCTATACTAACGTGTGATTCACTTCAGGAGTGTCAGATGAATGGTCATTTAACATTGCCATATTCAGGTTTCGTTTGATTTTTTTTTAATCTGTCTTCACTTAAGGGTTTAGTGAAGATAGTTTCCCATTGTTGATTTGTCTCAACAAATTGTAGATTGATGATCCCTCTCTGTACATAGTCTCTTATAAAATTATGTCTAACTTCAATATGCTTTGCCCTTGAGTGTTGTATTGGATTCTTTGAGAGATTAATAGCACTTGTGTTGTCAAAGAAGATTGGAATATGATCTTATTGGATAGAGTAATCCTCTAACTAATACTTAATCCATAACATCTATGAACAATGGCTTGCAGTTGATATGTATTTAGCTTCTGTAGTAGATAGAGCAATTAAACTTTGCCTCTCACTTGACCAATAAATTAGATTATGACCAAGAAAGTGACAGCCTCCACTTGTACTCTTTCTATTAATCCTATCTCCAGTTTAATTAACATCATAGTAACCAATTAACCTGAAATCTTTACCTTTCTCATACATTAAGCAAAGATTGGTAGAACCTGCCAAGTATCTCAATATTCTTTTGACAGCAACATAATGATATTCTTTAGGATCTGCTTGAAATTTTGCACACAAACAAACACTAAATAATAGATCAAGTTTGCTTGCAGTTAGGTGAAGCAAAGAACTAATAATTCCTCTAAAAAGAGTTTGATCAATCTTCTTACCAGCTTCATCCTTAGATAAGAGGATTGAATGATGCATAGGAGTTGACATTGGTTTAACATTCTCCATTTTATATTTGACTAAAATTTATTTGATATATTTTTTTTATGAATAAATTTTTTTCTTCAGTTTGTTTAATTTGTAAACCAAGAACTTTAATTCACCCATCATACTCATTTTAAATTCACATTTCATAAGATTTTCAAAACTTGAACATAATTTCTTAAAAGTTGCACCAAAAATAATGTCATCTACATATATTTATACAACTATAAAATCATTTTAAATATCTTTTCTAAATAAAGTCTTATCAACTTAACCTCTAATAAAGTCATTTTAATAAAAAACGAACTCAGACGATCATACCAAGCACAAGGTGCTTGTTTTAATCCATACAAAGCCCTATGAAGTGTATAGACATAGTTTGGTTTATCATTGTCTTAAAAAATAGGGGTTGTCTACATAAACTTCTTCATTTATAAAACTATTCAAAAAAGCACTTTTTACATCCGTTTGAAACAGTTTTATATCATGAAAAACAACATATGCAAGCAAAATGCTAATAGCTTCTAGTCTAGCTACAAGAGCATATATCTCATTATAGTTTATTCCTTCTTGATGATTATAGCTTTGAGCTACTAATCTAGCTTTATTATGGCTTACTTTTCCTGATCCGTCTAGTTTATTTTTGAATACCCATCTAGTTCCCTTGATATATTTATTGGATGGTTTAGGAACTAGAGACCAAACTTTATTCCTTGTAAATTGATTTAACTCCTCTTGCATAGCTAAAATCCAAGCCTCATCTTCAAAAGTTTCATCAATTTTTGTAAGTTCTAATTCAAAAAAAAGTTACATTTGCCTCTCTTCTAAATTTAGACCTAGTTCTCACTCCTTTTGATGTTTCTCCTATAATCAAGTTTTCTGGCTGAGAAGATTTATATTTCCAGTCTTTTTTTAGACTAAGATTTTCAAAGATATCTTTTACCTTATCAAGTGGATCATCTGGTGGTGATATGTATAGATTATTAACTAAAGGAGCAGATAGAGCTTCATCATCAGAATCATCTCTTCTATCTAGATGAGAATCACCATCAAATTTTACATGCATAGACTCTCCAACAGATTTAGAAACAAGATTATAAACTTTATAAGCTTTAGAAGTTATTAAATAACCTAGAAAATTTCTTGAATTGATCTTAGAATCAAATTTATCCAACTTTTCTTTTGTATTCAATATAGTGCATTTGCAACCAAAAGGATGGAAGTAAGATATATTGGCTTTCTTCCTTTCCTTAATTCATATGGAGTTTTATTTAAAAAAAGTTGCAAAAATACTCTATTTTGATATAACAAGTTGTATTTACAGCTTCTCCCTAAAAATACTTAGGAAGATTTATTTCACATAGCATAGTCCTTGCTATTTCCTGAATTGTCCTGTTCTTTCTCTCTATAACTCCATTCTATTGAGGAGTTCTAGGAGCAGAAAAATTATAAAAAATTCCATTCTCTTCACAAAACATTTTGAATTTTTTATTTTCAAATTCTCCACCATTATCACTCATAATTCTAGGAATAAAAAAATATTTTTCATTTTGTAATTTTTTGGATAAACCTTTAAAACACTTAAGAGATTCATCTTTATATGATAAAAATAATATCTAACAAAATCTAGTGAAATCATCAACAATTACAAGGCCATATTTCTTTCCACCTAGACTTAGTGTTTTGGTTGGACCAAACAAATCTATATGTAACAACTCTAGAGGTCTAGATGAAGTTACAATATTTTTAGACGAAAAAGATGTTTTAACTTGTTTTTCTTTTTGACAACTCTCATAAAAGAAATCTTTGTTAAAACTTATCTTTCGTAATCCTCTTACCAAATCATGTCTAACTAACTTGGAAATATGTTTAAAACTAACAAGACCTAGCTTTTTATACCAAATCAGTTTTTCATCATCTGTTGATATAAAACATGAATTTTTTTTATTTTTCAAATCTTCTAAGTTAATTTTATAGAGATTATTTTGTCTCTTACTAGAAAAAATATGGAATCGTCCTTATTTTTTACTACACAAGAATTTTGATTAAAGGATACTTCAAAACCAGAATCACATAATTGATTTACACTAATTAGATTATGCTTTAAGCCTTCAACTAGTAGAACATTATCAATAAACGAAAAAGAATCTTTACCAATTTTGCTGATTCCAACTATTTTGCCCTACTGGTTGTCTCCAAAAGTTTCTAATCCTCCTTGCTTATGTTGGAAGTCTAGGAACATAGACCTTCTTTCCTTCATATGTCGCGACCAACCACTGTCCAAATACCATTAGTGTTGGTTGCTTTTTCCAAGAAAGGAGATCTACAGTATATATTATATCCTTCTTAGGTACTCATATTTTCTTGGGTCCTTTGAGGTTAACCTTACAATTTTTCATCGAATAATAAGAATATTGTTTCTTTTTCTTTTTATTAGGAATAAAACTCTTATTATGAAGAACATTACTATTATGAATAGATTCTTAAAACCTAAACCACTCTTATCATTTGGATTTTTATATCTTCCAATCATATCATTTATCCTTTTTGTACTTTCTGTAAATGTTGATAAATCTGTTGAGAGATTGTTAATCCCTTGTTTTAGTTTATTAATTTCCTCATATCTATCTACAACTATTTTCTTTTTCATATCGTTTATTTGTTTCTTAAGGTAGACGTTTTCTTTTTCTAAAAGTTCTATGTTCTTCAAATTTTTAGAAATTTTTTTTCAATATCCTATATTGTTTTGACATAGCATGTGAATCTTCTAACAATTTTAAATAAGCATCCTGAAGATCATCAACGTTAGAAATTACCTCATCATCGCATTCCCTTTCAGCTACCAAGCATATATTTGCTTGCTCTGATGTTTTTGAGTCAGATTTAGATTAAGACTAATCCAAATCTTCCTATGTTGCCATCATGCTCTATTTGTTTTCTTAGTTTTTCTTTTGTTTTCTTTTGATCAACGGGCATTCAGACTTGTAATTTTGTACTCTATTACACTCATAACAAACGATAGAACTTTTCTCATTCTTTGAATCTTCTTTGCTATTCTTATTAAAAGAGAAGTCTTTATTTTCCCTTGATTTCTTCTTCCACATCCTCCTAATCTCTTTTGAATTGAAGGATAGTTCATCATCATCTTCACTTGAATCTTGATCAATTTCACTAGCATCATCATTCTTGATTTCTTCAATCTTTAATGCTTTTGAAGATGCGTTTTTATTTTTTTGTATCTTCTTACTCTTCTGACTAGCGTTTAATGTAATATATTTATCTCTTCTGGGTTTATCTTCTGCATTAAGCTGTACTTCATGAATTTGCAGTGAACCAAGCAATTCATCTAGCTTCAGCTTACTTAAATCCTTGGCTTCTTGTATTGTTGTTACTTTGGGTCTCCATCTTTTTAGAAGACTTCTAAGAATCTTTCTGACATGATCTTGACTATCATAGATTCTCCCCAGAGCTTTAAGTCTGTTAACAATTGTTTGGAATCGTCCAAACATCTGATCAATAGTCTCATCATCTTTCATCTTGAACAGCTCATACTGATGAACAAGAATACTAATCTTGGATTTTTTCACCTGATTTGTGCCTACATATGCAATGGCTAATGTGTCCCACATTTCCTTTGCAGATTCACATCCATGAACCTTATCATATTCACTTCTTCTTAGAGCACAACTTCAAAAGAACTTAGCCTTTGAGTTTAACTGAAAGCGAGCTTTCTAATCAACCGACCATTTGTCACGAGAGATGCTAATCCCTTCGTTGTCTATTGGTGTATATGGACCATTTTCAATGCTATCCCAAAGATCAATATGTGTGGATTCTATACAAAACCGCATCTTGTCCTTCCAATAATGATAATCTTCAACATTCAATGCAAGGGGTCTTATGACCGAGGCACCTTCTGCTATAAAAACATGTGATTCAGTCATGGATCTTTATCCTCACTTTGTAACAGTGTTTCTTGGAAACCTTGCTCTGATACCAACTGAAATAAATCACTTGTTAAAATAGAAATCACATATAATATGTAGAATACATAAGAAGGGGGATTGAATTGTGTTAAATCATCTAAGATATTAATCTTTAGAATCTTCTTGATTTTCTTTACAAATTCAGATGATTATAAAACAATTCACTTAATTTGATGAACAATACAACAACAAAAATTAAAATATGTTCTTCTAACAATAACAAAATTCAAGAGATAAGGGTTAGAGAATATGACGCCGCGATATACACTAGTTCACCCTTCACCTTGGGCTACGTCCAGTCCTCAAAGTTTGTCTGAGATTTAACTATACTCTTCAACGTTACCAGTACTATTTCTACACTTGTAGAGCCTCTTTAGGTCTCTCTCACAAAATATTCTTTATCTACTTTCTTAGCCTCACCAAGCTCCAGCCTTTCTTTTTCTTGGAAAGATATTGTTTGAGCTTTACATTACAGATGTATTGGCTCTCTTTCTTTCGCACTTGAGTATAGAGTTTCTCTAAGTAAATTTAGTACAATCAGATTTTCTCTTGTATTGTGTTGTTGTTGTTTACGACTATAACTAGTATTTATAACCTAAATCTTCAATTGTCTTCTTGAGAAATCTGCTTCTTGAATCTTCTAGAAATCGTTATTAGTTGAGTCCTGTAACTAAATCTAAATAACTAACTGACTGACGTTCTAAAACATTTTCATTTGCTTCGTCTAGTATTATGCTTTGTTTGGTGTTATACTTCATCTGGTGTTGCGCTTCGTCTGGTTTATCTAAGATGCTTTGTCATATTCAGCTTTTAAGTATCATCTTGAGTTGACCATGTATCGTCTTGAGTTGACGTTGAGTATTATGTATCGTCTTGAGTTGACCATCTTAACTCTTAAGTATCGTCTTGATTTGACTATGTATCATCTTGAGTTAACGATTTGTTTTACTTATATTTATCTGTGAACTTAACAAACTTATCAAAACAATTCACACACTTATATGATTATTATTATTTGATTTTTATCAAAATTAATAGAAGTAAAGTCTTCTTGGCTTAACATCATAAACAAACCACATAAAGCATATACTAATTCGAAGGAATCACTCATGCAATTCATGCCAACAATACATTGAACTCACAAGAGTGAATCTTCCAAGCCAACATCTACCTCATGTTCAACATACTCAAATAACATATTCATTACAACTCTAGGAAGGTGCATAAACCATAAACAACTTTTCAATACTTATGCAATTCCTCCTTGATACATTTATTTTAAACATTTTTTCATTATTTTCTTCTTCTTTCTTTCTTTTTCATTTTCTTTTCTTTTTTTTGCTTTTCACTTTTTTTTCTCTTTCTTTTCCTTAAAAAAGTTAAAATAAACTACATCAACATGGGAATTTCAATGATAAGAGATAACAAAACATCCCAACATTAACCAACCTACAGATATGTACACCCCCACACTTACACTTTTGTACATCCACGAAGTCAACAATAAAAAATGTTCCACTAGCTTTATGGATTGGGTAGGACATTTGGTTAAGTATAAAAGCATAAAATTTGGTTTATACAAAAAGAAAGGTATAAGGCTCAAAGGGGCTTATCAAAAAGGAAAACCATATAATGGGTAGCCTATTTAGCTAATGTAGTTTGAAAAAACAAAGAATGCCTAATCAAATCCATGTTAATGCATGTGATAAAAATGTGATCTCGAATAGAAATACAACGCAAAATTAGGATGTACATAGAAAATGACTATGAAATTCTCTAGTCAATTCACACTCTAATCATGATTATATAATCCCATAATGTTGGCCCCTAAAAATTTTTAGCATGATGACACGAATTTTGGGGTCTTGCTAGATTAACTAGGTTGGAAAAGATTAGCTTGTTAATGTGGGTAAGATAATATGGTATAGGTTAAGGGCATTGAACTATTAAAGTAAAGGGCAAGGTGGACTTTTATCATTCATTAAGGGTAAAATGGGAAGAAAGAAGTGTTGTTTCCTTCCTTAAGAAGGAGGAAAACGAAAATGGGAGAGGAAAAGTAAAATAACAAAAACCAAAGAGAGGAAGAAGAGAGTTTTGGGTGGTTGAGAGGAAAGAAAAGAGTTGAGCTAGGTTTCATCTTTTCTAAGCCTTCTAGAGAGATTTTGGTGATGTTCAAGAAGAGAAAAAGAAAGAGGAGGATTAGAGCTTGCATTAGAGCCAAGAAAATCATTGTTTGGTGAAGATTCAAGGTAAGCTTAGGTTTCACATTTTGGATTTTTAAGAAGATTTTGGTTTATATAGCTTAAGAAATGTATGGGTTTAAGGATTCTATGATCAATTTTAGTGATTATGTCTTATGGGTTTCTCCATTGGAATACCTATTGATTTGGGATTTTTGTTAATGTTGAAGAAAATCAAGAAGGACAAGGGGAGCAAGAGGAGAGGCATATTTGAACAAGCCATAGTCAAGGACTTCAAGGTGGGTTTCACTTTTATAGTTAAGTAATAAGCCAATAAAGTTCTCTGTCAAGAAATCACAGTAAATGATTTTTCAACTACCTCATTCATGTGCATTTAATGTTTTCTAAATACTGTAAGATTGTGTTACATGATTTGAGTGATGATTCATGAAAAGTTGTTTTTAAAATGATTCTTTGAAATGATGCATGATTTTGAAACTATACTTTTGGAAATGGTTTAAGATAAAGCAAGTTTTTAAGAGAAGGGCCATTTTGGGCATCAAGCTAACAAGATTATGAAATATGCGTTATGTGGGTTTGTGGTGGTCCCCTAAGTTATGTCGTGTACACGTTGATCAAGTTAAAGGCTTCTCCCGCCTGCCCGCTAGTGGCATGGAGCTCCTTCAGGGACTCCCATAAGTTCACGGCTATGCAAGACCATTATGTAGAAATGCGTAGTACGTTCTATTTTGGATCTACCCGAACCATTTGACGTGTTTATGTGTTTCATGACAAGTTAGTTGGAGTAATACATTCATGATTTGCATACCCATGAATTTATGTATGGAAAAGTTTTCAAAATATTTTTGCATGTTACAAACTATAAAATTGTTTCCCACGGGCTTTAAACTCACCCCCATTTTCCTCCCTATAAGCAGGTGATGAGTAAGAGATTGAGTAGTGAAGGACCAAGGCATCATTCCACTTTTCAAATGTTGTTGTAATTTAAGAAAATCTAGTAAATCAAGGCTTTAGTTGCATTTTAAGCAATTTATTGTTCATATATCTTTTGTAGTTTGGGATATTTTTGAAACGTACATGTATTGGGGACTTGAAATACCCACTAAAGCTTTGTAAAACTACGATCTTTTGATACTAATGGTTTATGATTTTAATTTCACCCATGATACTCAAGGTTACATAGGAAAAAAAATTGTGTACTGATTTCAGGGATATTTTTGGGTTGATGTGAGCTGATTTAAGCGAATTTGTCTTCTTGGAAGTTGTAGATGATTTTTCCATCTTTCTAATGACATAAAGTTTGTAAAATTTATGTATGGAAAAGTTTTCAAAATATTTTTGCATGTTACAAACTATAAAATTGTTTCCCACGGGCTTTAAACTCACCCCCATTTTCCTCCCTATAAGCAGGTGATGAGTAAGAGATTGAGTAGTGAAGGACCAAGGCATCATTCCACTTTTCAAATGTTGTTGTAATTTAAGAAAATCTAGTAAATCAAGGCTTTAGTTGCATTTTAAGCAATTTATTGTTCATATATCTTTTGTAATTTGAGATATTTTTGAAACGTACATGTATTGGGGACTTGAAATACCCACTAAAGCTTTGTAAAACTACGATCTTTTGATACTAATGGTTTATGATTTTAATTTCACCCATGATACTCAAGGTTACATAGGAAAAAAATTGTGTACTGATTTCAGGGATATTTTTGGGTTGATGTGAGCTTATTTAAACGAATTTGTCTTCTTGGAAGTTGTAGATGATTTTTCCAGCTTTCTAATGACATAAAGTTTGTAAGTTTTGGATATCGTAGTGGAAAGTTATGATAATTTGAATTTGGTGTTGTTGCATAGGGTGAACTTTTGGGACAACTGCATTGATTTGAAATTTTAACCCTTATAGAGGTAAAAACAGTTTATAAGGTCTTCATGGAAGTTGTAGGTCTAGAAGTCTTCTTTAAAACGGTCTAAGAATGACCTCAATCTGAAACTTGTAGTGAAAGTTATGTCCTTTTTATTGCTTTGTCTTAGTTTTGCATCTTAGAATGACGTCAGCATCATCTTATAATAACATCAGCATCGTCTTAGTCTTTTTTCATCTTAGTTTTGGTACCTAAGACACTTAGTCTTAGTTTTGCGTCTCAAATGATGTGAACTTTGTCTTAGAATAACGTCAGCATCGTCTTAGTCTTGTTTCGTCTTAGTTTTGGTACCTAAGACGTTTCGTCTTAGTTTTGCGTCTCAGAACGATGTCAACTTCGTCTTAGTCTTCTTTCGTCTTAGTTTTGATACCTAAGACACTTTGTCTTAGTTTTCCATCTCAAAATGATGTCAGCATCATCTTAGAATGATGTCAGCATTGTCTTAGTCTTCTTTCGTCTTAGTTTTGGTACCTAAGACGCTTCGTCTTAGTTTTGCGTCTCAGAATGACGTCAGCATCATCTTATAATGACGCCAACATCGTCTTCATCTTCTTTCATCTTAGTTTTGGTACCTAAGACGTTTCATCTTAATTTTACATCTCAAAATGACGTCAGCGTCATCTTAGAATGACGTCAGCATTGTCTTAGTTTTCTTTCATCTTAGTTTTGGTACTTAAGACGCTTCATCTTAGTTTTGCGTCTTAGTATGGCATCAGCATCGTATTAGTCTTCATTCGTCTTAGTTTGTTTCGTCTTAGTTTCATCATCTCAGGTACTGTTCGTCGTCTTAGTTACTGTTTATCATCTTAGTTACTGTTCATTCGTCTTAGTTTTGGTACCTAAAATGCTTCGTCTTAGTTTTACGTCTCAGAATGACGTTAGCATCGTCTGAATATGACGTTAGCATCGTCTTAATTTGACTTTTTGTTTTCCTCTTCTGTTCTATTTTTTATCCTTTTAGAAGCTGAATCTCACTTCATGTTCTTCATCAAAGTTATAGATCTTAAGGTTCTCTTTCAAATGGTTTAAAAATGAAATCAATCCAACATATATAGCAAAAGTTATGGCATTTGTGCCAAGACATGTACAATACAAGTAAAGGCATAAACGTGTTAGATTCTTTTGGCCATAACTTCCTCATCTGACCTCCAAACGAAGTGATTCTTGAAGCAATGGATTTCTAACATCTTTGCCTATCTCTCCAAGAAAATTTGTATCTTTTGTAGTTGACTTAAATAAGTTTTTTGGAGAGAACGTGAGGGGTCAGTTGGGAGAGCATAATTGGGGTATGTACTTGCTTTCGTTTTTTAAGTTTATCTTGAGTTGTAAGGCTCTGATTGAGATGACTCTTACTTCAAAACAAACTAGAAATTCATAGCTGCAATTTCTTTGATGAAGTCAAATTGAAATTTTGGTGTTTGACTAGTGTGGGCACTCCACTCTTATAGAATGATGGTTATTTAGGGTTATTGGAAATAACCCTACAAGGTACTACACAAGCCCAAGGTTTAATAGTTCAGATATTGGGCTTCAAAATTGGGGTCCGTCATACTATGGTATCAGAGCAGCCCGGTTTAGGTCCAAATTTGGGATTAGGTTTTGGAGTATCCTAAGTATGAAATGGGCAGCAAAAGGCATGAAAGTTTTAATTTGTTTCTCATGATTTGAAATTGTTTTTATACGATTTAAACTGTTTTACATACTTTAAAATTTGTTTCGTATGAACTAATGTTTTTAAATGGTTTGTATTCAAGGAGTGAAAAATGCCGCTTCAAAGAAAAACTCGAGGAGCTCTGACTCAATCTGGCTCTCGCCAAGGGAGCACGGATGAATCCTATGTCCTGCATGATGCTGGGACACACTCTGCTCCTGATCCTGAGACACCTAGTGTGTAGCATGAAGTACCACCACCTCCTCCTCCTATGCCTTCTATGGACCCATAGTTCTTTCAGACCTTTGCCCAGGCTTTCACTTATGCCATGGTCTAAGGATCACAGGCTCCAGTACCAGCTCCAGTGGATAGGAGCGGGTAATATGATAAGCTCCGTAAGTACGGAGTGGTGGATTTTAGTGGAACCACCAATCCTAAAGAGGCTGAAGCATGGTTAAAGAGGACAAAGAGGGTCCTAGTGCAGATGAAATGTGATAATGAAGAGAAGCTGGATTATGCAGTCAGTTTGCTGCAGGGGGATGCACTCCACTGGTGGAATCAATGCCCCATAGTCAGGTTGTGCCTCTAGTGCTGACATGGAGAGATTTTGGGGAAGTATTCAAGAAGAAGTACCTCTCCCAAGTGTATATCCAAGAAAAGGCTAGGAAATTTCTAAATTTCACTCAGAGGGATATGAGTGTGAGCGAGTATGAGCTGAAGTTCACCCAACTTTCCAAGTATGCAGCTAACATTACAGCAAATGAAGAGGACAAGTGCCATAAGTTTGAGGGAGGTCTCCATCTGGGGATTAAGGAGAAGGTGCTAATTCATAACTTTTGTGACTATTAGCAGTTGGTAGATATTGCACTCCAGGTTGAAAAGTTGGAGAATATCAAGCAAGAGGTGAGTAGGAAGAGGAAGAATACAGAGCAGTCTTTCAGAAAAAGGGTGAGAGCTCCGATAGCTAAAAGGGGTGAGAAGAGCTCCCTCACTCAGGGTCAGGCAGGGAGTAGTGCCACCAATAAGAGCAAACAATCAAGGATAGTATCAGTGTAGGCCTCATCAGCAGGAGGCAATATCAGGGCAAAGAGGAGCAGGAACATGAACCCCCATTGTGAGCATTGTGGGAAGCTACACAGGGGAGAGTGCTACAAGTTATTAGGGGCATGCTTTCGATGTGGAGAAAAGGGGCATATGATCAGGGACTATCCTCAAATGTCTAGACAGGAAGGGTCACAGTTTCAAGCCCTAAGGAGAGCAAAAACAGTGAGAACCAGGTCAGTTACTAAGGTGGGCAGCTCTGGAACTGCAAAGAAGGCTATTCCTCCAGGAAGGCCAAGGGGTCAAGCACAGAGACAAGAGTGTTTGCCATGACAAGGGAGGAAGTTGTAGCTACACCTGAAGTTGTCACGGGTATGGCTCAGTTATTTAATTCTGAAGCTTATGTTTTAATTGATTCTGGTTCCACACATTCTTTTGTTTCTGCAAGCATGGCATTACATGGTGTGAAATCGGTGCCTTTGGATAATTTTTTGATTGTTAGCACTCCTTTAGGGAGGCATATGCAAATAAGTCGAGTATATAGAGAATGTGAGCTCTTCATTGATGGATCTAGACTAGTAGTGGACTTGCTACCTCTAGACCTAAAGGGGTTAGATGTCATTTTTGGAATGGATGTTATGGAAAAGTATTAGGAAAAGATAGATTGTGGCCTAAAAGAGGTGGAATTTGATCTGGGCAACGGTAAGAAGGTGATTTTCAAGGGGGATAGAAAAACACCATTGCCAAGAATTATTTCAGCTTTATTAGCTGACAGAATGATGGAAAAGCGGCGTGAAGTCTTCTTGGCGTATGTTGTGGACACTAGTGTGAATGAAGGTAGGTTAGAGGATTTTCCCATTATGAGGGAATTTCCTTATGTGTTCCCAGAGGAATTACCTGGTTTTTCACTGGTGAGAAAGATTGAGTTTGCCATTGACTTGATTCCTAGAAAATTCCCTATTTTTATACCACTGTATAGAATGGCTCTAGCCGAACTGAAGGAACTTAAGGAACAATTGGGGGAGCTATTAGAGAAGGGGTTCATAAGGCCGAGTTTGTCACTTTGGGGAGCACCAGTTCTGTTTGTTAAGAAGAAGGATGGAACCTAGAGGATGTGTATTGATTACCAGAGACTCAACAAGGTGACCGTTAAGAACAAGTATCCTTTGCCCCGGATTGATGATTTGTTTGACCAACTGCAGGGAGCAACGGTCTTCTCAAAGATTGATCTCAGATCTGGCTATCATCAACTCAGAATCAAGGAGTCTGATGTAAGTAAGATAGCCTTCAAAACACGGTATAGACATTATGAATTTCTAGTTATGCCTTTTGGACTAACCAATGCTCCAGCTACTTTCATGGATCCTATAAATAGGGTCTTCAACTCAGTTTGTTATAGTATTTATCGATAACATTTTGGTGTATTCCAAGAATGCAAGAGAACATAAGGAACACCTAAGGATAGTACTACAGAGACTAAGGGAGAGGGAGCTTTATGCCAAATTGAGCAAATGTGAATTTTGGCTTCATGAAGTGGTGTTCCTTGGACACGTAATTTCTGAGAATGGGGTACATGTGGATCCAAAGAAAATTGAAGCAATAGTGAATTCGCATGCCCCGACGACAGTGACAGAAGTGAGGAGTTTTCTAGGTCTAGTAGGTTACTATAGGAGATTTATGGAAGGATTCTCCATAATTGCTGCTCCACTAACTAAGCTATTAAGGAAGAATCAGAAGTTTATCTGGAGTGATGAATGTCAGAAAAGCTTAGAGGAGCTTAAGATAAGTGCTCTAGTTTTGGCTTTGCCCACAGGAGAGGAAAGTTATACAATGTATAGTGACACTTAAAGAAAAGGTTTGGGTTGTGTACTGATGCAAGGGGACAAGGTAATAGCATATGCCTCACGGAAGTTAAAGCCTTATGAGTTAAATTATCTGACCTATGATTTAGAATTGGCAGCTATGATTTTTGCCTTGAAGATTTGGAGACATTATTTGTATGGGGTTCAGACGAGGATCTTTACTGATCATAAAAGTCTCAAATACTTATTGAGTCAGAAGGAGCTAAATTTGAGGCAGAGAAGGTGGATTGAATTGCTTAAGGATTATGATTTGTTGATTGAGTACTATCCAGGCAAGGTAAATGTCATAGCAAATGCCTTGAGTAAGAAGTCATCAATAGCCCATGTTCAAATAGTTTATCTGCCGTTATTAGAAGAGATGACCAAGCTCATAATCAGTTTGAAGCAGGAGGAACCTGATTGTTTTATTGCCACCTTCAGAGTAAGACAGATACTCAGGGAGAAAGTTAGGGAGTTACAAGCACAGGATGCAGAATTGAGTAAGCTCTGAGAGGAAATTCAGAAGGGCAAGAAGTTTAAAGTGGTAGTGAGAGATGGACTTATGAATGTAGGAAATAGGCTCTACATTCCAAATGTCAAAGAGGTGAAGGATGAGATACTGGATGAGGCACACAATCCACCTTGTGCCATGCACCCAGGTAGCACCAGGATGTACAGAGATCTAAAAGAGCATTTCTGGTGGAAAGGCATGAAGAAAGATGTAGTAGAATATGCAAGTAAGTGTCTAGTGTGTCAGCAAGTCAAGGCTGAACACTAGGCACCTTCAGGCAAGTTAAGGCCATTGTCCATTCCTGAGTGGAAATGGTAAAGGGTGACTATGGATTTTCTGATGGGATTGCCCAAGACCAGTAGGAAGCATGATGTCATATGGGTTATTGTGGATCGAATAACAACATCCGCCCATTTTCTGGCAATTAAGCAGACTGATTCTCTGCATGTGCTAGAAAAGAAGTATATTGATGAGATAGTGAGAATACATGGGATTCCTGACTCCATAGTTTTTGAAAGGGATCCTCAATTTACTTCAAGATTTTGGGAAAGCTTGCAGGAAGCTTTAGGAACCAAATTGAATTTTAGTACTGCTTTTCACCCTCAGATAGATGGAAAATCTGAGACAACCATTCGGACTCTTGAGAGAATGCTCAGGACATGTGTGACGGATTTTAGAGGAGCTTGGGATGAACATTTGTCATTGGTCGAATTTGCTTACAATAATTCGTACCATTCAAGCATTCAGATGGCTTCTTATGAAGCACTGTATGGGAGGAGATGTAGAACTCCGATATGTTGGGATGAAGAAGGAGAAAGGAAACTAACAGAGTCAGAGTTAATTCAGATGATAGTTGACAAGGTCAAGTTAGTTAAGTAAAGGTTTAAAGCAGCTCAAGATAGAATGAAGAGTTACACTGATGAACACCGAAAGGAGATGGAGTATGAAGTCGGTGAGAAAGTCTTTCTTAAGACTTCTTTTTGGAAAGGAGTTATGAGGTTTGGCAAGAAGAGTAATTGAGTCTGAGATATATAGGTCCATATGAGATTGTAGAGAGGATTGGATCGCTAGCCTATAGGTTGGCGTTACCACCAGAATTGTCACAGATACATGACGTCTTTTATGTTTCCATGTTGAGAAGGTACTAATCGGATCCATCCCACATTATTCAAACCACTAAGGTTCAGTTGAGAGACGATCTGAGTTTTAAGGAGATTCCAGTAGAGATATTAGACACCAAGGAAAAAGTCCTGAGGAACAAGACGGTCCAACTGGTCAAAGCCTTATGGAGAAATCACTCTGTTGAAGAGGCCACATAGGAGCGCATGGAGGCCATAAGGGAAAAGTATCCACACCTTTTCAATAGCTCAGGTAAGAATTTCGAGGGTGAAATTATCTTAAGTGGGGGAGAAATGTTGGCCCCTGAAAATTTTTAGCATGATGAGACAAATTTTGGGGTCTTGCCAGATTAATTAGGTTAGAAAAGATTAGCTTGTTAATGTGGGTAAGATAATATGGTATAGGTTAAGGGCATTGAATTATTAAAGTAGTAGGAGAGTTTAAGGCCAAATTTGGCAAATCACTTAAGTTTAAAAACCGTAAGGCATTAAAGGAAGGGCAAGGTGGACTTTTATCATTCATTAAGGGTAAAATGGGAAGAAAGAAGTGTTGTTTCCTTCCTTAAGAAGGAGAAAAACAAAAAAGGGAGAGGAAAAGTGAAATAACAAAAACCAAAGAGAGGAAGAAGAGAGGTTTGGGTGGTTGAGAGGAAAGAAAAAAGTTGAGCTAGGTTTCATCTTTTCTAAACCTTCTAGAAAGATTTTGGTGTTGTTCAAGAAGAGAAAAAGAAATAGGAGGATTAGAGCTTCCACTAGAGCCAAGAAAATCATTGTTTGGTGAAGATTCAAGATAATCTTAGGTTTCACATTTTGGACTTTTAAGAAGATTTTGGTTCATATAGCTTAAGAAATGTATAGGTTTAAGGATTCTATGATCAGTTTTAGTGACCATGTCTTATGGGTTTCTCCGTTGGAATACCTATTGATTTGGGGATTTTTGTTAATGTTGAAGAAAATCAAGAAGTACAAGGGGACCAAGAGGAGAGGCATATTTGAACAAGCCATAGCCAAGGACTTCAAGGTGGGTTTCATTTTTATAGTTAAGTAATAAGCCAATAAAGTTCTCTGTCAAGAAATCACAGTAAATGATTTTTCAACTACTTCATTCATGTGCATTTAATGTTTTCTAAATACTTTAAGATTGTGTTACATGATTATACATGATTTGAGTGATGATTCATGAAAAGTTGTTCTTAAAATGATTCTTTGAAATGATGCATGATTTTGAAAATATACTTTTGGAAATGGTTCAAGATAAAGCAAGTTTTTAAGAGAAGGGCCAACTAACAAGATTATGAAATATATGTTATGTGGATTTGTGGTGGTCCCCTAAGTTATGTCGCGTGCACGTTGACCAAGTTAAAGGCTTCTCCCACCTGCTCGCTAGTAGCATGAAGCTCCTTCAGGGAATCCCATAAGTTCACGGCTACACAAGACCATTATGTGGAAATGCATAGTATGTTCTGTTTTGGATCTACCCAAACCATTTGACATGTTTATTTGTTTCATGACAAGTTGATTGGAGTAATGCATTCATGATTTGCATACCCATGAATTTCTGTATGGAAAATTTTTTTAAAATGTTTTTGCTTATTACAAAATATAAAATTGTCTCCTACGGGCTTTAAACTCACCCCCATTTTCCTCCCCATAAGCAGGTGATGAGCAAGAGATTGAGTAGTCAAGGACCAAGGCATCACTCCACTTTTGAAATGTTGTTGTAATTTAAGCAAATCTTGTAAACCAAGGCTTTAGTTACATTTTAAGCAATTTATTGTTCATATATCTTTTGTAATTTGGGATATTTTTGAAACATACATGTATTGGGGACTTGAAATGCCCACTAAAGCTTTGTAAAACTACTATCTTTTGACACTAATGGTTTATGATTTTGATTTCACCCATGATACCCAAGGTTACATAGGAAAAATATGTGTACTGATTTCAGGGATATTTTTGGGTTGATTTGAGGTAATTTAAGTGAATTTGTCTTCTTGGAAGTTGTAGATGATTTTTCTAGCTTTCCAATGACATAAAGTTTGTAAGTTTTGGATATCGTAGTGGAAAGTTATGATCATTTGAAGTTGGTGTTGTTGCATAGGGTGAACTTTTGGGACAGTTGCATTGATTTGAAATTTTAACCCTTATAGAGGCAAAAACAGCTTATGAGGTCTTCATGGAAGTTGCAGGTCTAGAAGTCTTCTTTAAAATGGTCTAAAAATGACCTCAATCCAAAACTTTTAGTGAAAATTATGTCCTTTTTATTTCTTCGTCTTAGTTTTACGTCTCAGAATGACGTCAGTATCGTCTTAGAATGACGTCAGCATCGTCTTAGTCTTCTTTCGTCTTAGTTTTGGTATCTAAGATGCTTTGTCTTCGTTTTGTGTCTCAGAATGACATCAACATCATCTTATAATGACATCAACATTGTCTTAGTCTTCTTTAGTCTTAGTTTTGGTACCTAAGATGCTTCATCTTAGTTTTACGTCTCAGAAAGACATCAGCATCGTCTTAGAATAATGTCAGCATCGTCTTTGTCTTCTTTCATCTTAGTTTTGCTACCTAAGACGCTTCGTCTTAGTTTTGCATCTCAGAATGATGTCAGCATCATCTTAGAATGTCGTCAGCATCGTCTTAGTCTTCTTTCGTCTTAGTTTTGGTACCTAAGACGTTTTGTCTTAGTTTTACGTCTTAGTATGACGTCAGCATCATCTTAGTCTTCATTCGTCTTAGTTTGTTTCGTCTTAGTTTTATCGTCTTAGGTACTGTTCATCATCTCAGTTACTATTTATCATCTCAGTTACTGTTCATCGTCTCAGTTACTATTCATTCGTCTTAGTTTTGGTACCTAAGACGCTTCGTCTTAGTTTTGCATCTCAGAATGATGTCAGCATTGTCTCAGTATGACGTCAGCATCATTTTAGTTTGACTTTTTGCATCTCTCTTCTGTTCTATTTTTTATCCTTTTAAAGGCTGAATCTCACTTCGAGCTCTACATGAAAGTTGTAGATCTCGAGGTCTTCTTTCAAATGGTTTAAAAATGAAATCAATCTAACATTTATAGCAAAGGTTATGGCATTTGCGCCAAGACCTGTACAATACGAGTAAAGGCATAAATGTGTTAGATTCTTTTGGCCATAACTTCCTCATCCGACCTCCAAATGAAGTGATTCTTAAAGCAATGGATTTTTAACATCTTTGTCTATCTCTCCATGAAAATTTGTATCTTTTGGAGTTGACTTAAATAAGTTTGTTGGAGAGAACGTGAGGGGTCGGTTGGGAGATCATAATTGGGGTATGTACTTGCTTTAACTTTTTAAGTTTATCTTGAGCTGTAAGGCTCTGATTGAGATGACTCTTGCTTCAAACAAACTAGAAATTCATAGCTGAAATTTCTTTGATGAATACAAATTGAAATTTTGGTGATTGACTAGTTTGGGCACTCCACTCTTATAGGATGATGGTTATTTAGGGTTATTTGAAATAGCCCTATAAGGTACTACGCAAGCCCAAGGTTTATGACTCCGGATATTGGGCTCCGAAAATGGGGTCCATCACATAAACAATAGAAAATGAGAAAATGTTTGTTTCATTTGTTTTATTCTTTTTCTCATTTTGAATGGGAACTTAAAAACAAGTAAAACAAACAAATTCAAAAACATATATGCATATAAAAAGTAATGCAGAAATGTAAAGAAAAAGAAATTTACTTCACTTAGGTTGTCTCCCAATAAGCACCTTTGTTTAAGGTCGCTAGCTCGACTCCTTCTCGTTATGTGGCAAAATTATGATCTTCAAGTTTCACATGCGGCTTCTCCATGTGATGTAGTTCCGAATAAGGCCTTAGTTGATCATCATCCTCATTCAGCATCTTCCCTATCCTCAGACTCTGAATCCCAATTGATTCCATACATTTCATAAATATCTCGAACGTCTCTTCACCTTTTTCTTCATCATTCAATTCCTCCAATCTGTTATGTAAAGATAAGGATTTCATCTCAAAAATAATCATGAACTCAGTACTTACCTTTGAGCTAAAAGATGTATCTCTTTTGGTGTCGAGCTACTTCTCAACTTCGTTGACACAAGCAATTCGTTGAGGGTTGACCTCAAAATTCTTAAGCTCTTCATCACTTTGTAAAGTTTTTGTACAAACGTCCATTAGGTGCACCTCGGGTTGATACGGCCTCTCCTCTTTACTTTGCGATTCTAGGTGACTGAGCCTTATTGCCATCTAACCCATTAGGTGTTCCATGGTCTGTTGGCTTCTTTTATCTCTTGTTGGAATACTTGCAACTACTGCTGCATATTTTGTTGAAATTGCAAATTGTTAGCAGTTAGATTCTTAACAAGTTCTTCTAAACATGTACTTGAATCGTGTTGGCTCTCCGAATCTTGGGCACTAGACCATGTGTTTTTTGAAAATTGCCCTCCATCCTTTTGGACCTATAGAGTATTCTCCTGCAATTGCAAAGTATTAGCCCTGCAATTGCAAAGTATTAGCTTTCACAATATTAATCAACTCTTCCAGAGATGGACCGAAGTCATGATAGGAAGCTTATGGTTTGTACGAGAATTGTTGTGCATCCTACAAACTATCATGGAAGTAATTCTAATGATTATCCTATCCATAACAAAAGTTAGGTTAATCAGACCAAATATTGTTATAGGATTGAAAATATGAGTTATAAAAGAAATTACCTCCGTCCATATCGAAAAAAATTTTCCAAACGCGAAACAAAAAATGAAAAGATCCTAAAATAATGGGAAAGAAATCAATTATGAAAAAATATATACAAAACACCAATTAAATCACAAACTAAAACTAAAACATCGCACTCTCCGACAACGGCGCCAAAAATTGACCACGCGTCATTATACTAGTCAAAATAAAATAACTAGACTTGCTACTATAGTAGTGGTGAGTCTAGGTCGATCCCACAGAGAGTGTGTGTAAAGTTTATAAAATGAAATTAACAGGTGTTTAGGTTTAACGGGGGGTTTTGGATTTTTGAAAGAAGAAAATAAAATAAAACAAATTAATAAAAACAAATTAAAAAAACATGTAAAGAATGATAAAAGTGAGGAATTCGGTAGAGCTCGGTTCTTTGGTTCAATCTCGTCCTACACTCTAATTAAGCATATTTCATCAATTTGTTGTTTTCAAACCTCTCCTAGCAACTATTAATCATAAGTTAATAATTAATACTAGTTTTCCCTTAGGTTTTGTTTAGTCAAGATATGATTGTTAATTAAACCTAACCACCGAATAACCTAGGACGTGATCTCTAGATTTAATTATGCAGTAGCATTACGAATTAGGAAAACCGATTAATCAAGGCAACAATCATATATGATGCGTCATTTAACCTAGGTTATGTTATCCCTAATGATTAGGAATCATTAGTCGCTACACATGAATTTCAACATAACAATTACGAATTATATCTAGCAATAAATTTGCAATTAAACGATTCAATGAATGTATTAAAATAATCATTTCTTAATACAAAATGAGTTCATACCCAAATAATTGAACAATAATGAAAATCTGATTATCTATACACAAAACCCAAATCAATTAACATATGATAGCACAATTAATTTCTAATAAGAGAAAGAAACAACAAAATAGTAAAATACACTTAACTCGGGTCATCAACGTCAATGTCACCTCTGAACCAACATCAGGACGTCTAGCCCTTCATGGATCCTTCTAAAAAAAATGCTTCAGCCCCATATTGTAGCCCCACCGAAGACCCCTTTACTTTGCCTCTTACACAGCCCTCTCCTGTTTATTGTAGCATCCCTCACTGTTGTTTGATGTGATGAATTAGGGGTTTCAACTTACTGCTTCATGCCCAAAATACCGCCACTACATTGTTCTCTTGTTCCTATAGCTTGATGGGATGAATAAGGTTTGGGGGTTTTATTTTCTCACGCAACTATACACTCTCCTCCTCAAGACCCCTCTCATCATGCTTCTCCTTATTTGTGTTTAACACAGAAAACTGCATTAAACGGAGACTTCTCACACCACCCCTCTACGTTATAGCTGGATCCCCCAATTAATTTTGCTAGGTCACCCATAAAACCCTTCCAGTCTTTTGCCCTCTTGGCCAAACATCTGTGTTTCATACATAACATTTGTGTGAAACGCATATGTGGTCTGCGTTTACTACTTCATGTCA
Organism: Erythroxylum novogranatense; assembly: GCA_029891385.1. Lineage (NCBI taxonomy): Eukaryota > Viridiplantae > Streptophyta > Magnoliopsida > Malpighiales > Erythroxylaceae > Erythroxylum > Erythroxylum novogranatense. The sequence goes on from CM057231.1 coordinate 35,524,087, forward strand.
TACATACAAAGGTTGTTGTTTTGGTCTTAGGTTGTCCCTCCTTGAGCACGTCGTGTTGTTGCCAACCTGTATGCATTTTGTTCTTATGGCCATTTCTTTACAATGTATACGTGATCTGCTCTTTGCTTCACCATTGTGCTCCCAACATCTGCTACATTAAATCACGTTGCATGGAGTTGTCACCTTCCTTTGTCCATTAACTAAATTACTAACTTGCGTGGCCATTCATTCACGTGAAAATATACATGAAAATTTCACACACAATCTATGTAGCTCATGTTCTTTTCTTCACATCTTCATTTTTCTTTTCTTTTAATTTTCTTTGTCTCACTCCATAAACACAAGTGAGTGTTGATCTTCAGAAAATGGCCTAAATGCAATGCTTCTAACTCACTTTAATTTCTTTGCTTCCAAATTGTACCTAAAATCATACATGAATTAAATTGAGTATCTTAAGCATTTTCATATTATTAATCGCTAAGTGTAAAAGATTAAATATTCCAATAATTAAGCACATATCAATGTTATAATGGATGCTCATCAATTCATAGTTCTTAACTGCCTCTCCCAAATGTATGCACGAAGTGACAATACCAATCACCGATCTAGCATACTCTTTCATCACTAACTACCATCTTGTAGTTATTCACTTGATCTTCAGGCTTGGGTTCCTCACGATTGCCTTCAGAGTCTCCTTGAAGTCTTCATCTTCTATGTATGTTATCAATAAAAGGGATGGGTTCACTATCCAAAGATCTCCTTCCTAGCATAAACCTGGTGAATTCATTACCTAAAGTTCTCCTACCTAGCACAAACTAACTATGGAAAACACTAAATTAATAACAAAAATTACAAAACACGTTAACAAAATAACACAATAAAACATACATACATGAACAAACACAAATAATCAAAATCATTTAAGTAAATAAAATAATCAAAATTAATTCAAGTTCAAAACACCAAACACCTCCCTGGCAACAACTTCAAAATTGTGCCAAAAAGTTCTAAAAAAACCTAGGCTATCTTAATTGTAAGTATACGAGGTAGTTGTAATGATTACCCAGGGTCGTCCCCCTCGGAGGTGAAATTAGTTAACTAAAATTAATTTTGAATTAAAAATAAAAACAATAGAATCCTAAAACTCTATCCTGAATTGTTGAGTGAAATCTTTAAAGAAAATAAAAAATTATAATAAAAAGTAAAATGATTAAACCAAAAACAAAGACAAATAGATTAATCGAAATGAAAGACTCTTGAGAAATAATTTCACTAATTTAATCTCCTATTCATGATTAAGGGAAATGATTGGTTAATTGTCTTACTAAAATTAATAGTTATAGTTAGATTCTAAGATCAACTCAAATAATAGACTAAATCTAGCTTTCACATTCGACAAGTTATTATCTGAATTAATTATAAAACACGACTACTAATTACCACTTAAGTTAATGTATTTTAATTCATAACTTAAGCATCTATAGTTTCTTGCTTCATATTAAAATTCTCCTCTTATTCCTTAGTTTAATATTAAAATGATGTAAAGTTTGGTCATGCTATTACATCCATGTAGTTCAGAAACTATAACAAAAATAAGACAACAACAAAATTCTTTAATCATACATATTTAACTAAAGTTGCTACATTAATCCTCAAGAAAAAGAGATTAACCCATTATAGGATGAACATAGTTCATCATCTCCATACACTTTAGTTCCATGTTACTGTCAATAAAAGTATTAAAGCAATAAAACAGTGAATGCTAAATGAACTATAAAAAGAAAACAAATAACAGTTGATTAAGTTAACAAGTAACAAGTTTAGTAAATAAACAAAAAACTAAGCAACAAATGAAAAATAGAATAAAAAAAGGATCGGATGGGGGAGTGTGGTTAGTCTCCTACCCTCTCAAGCATCCCATATTAGCTCTCGCCTTCTGCTTCAACTTGTTCTCCACCAAACGAATGGTTACTCAAGCTCAATAGATTCACCTCCAGCTCTCGCTTTCGGACTTTGTCCCTAGCTTCCACCTCTCTGCTATGTTTCTCTATTCTTCACCAACTCACTTTGTTTCTCTTCTCTGTTTCTCTCTTCTTTCTCTCTATCTCTTTGTCCCTCCCCCAATGTGTCTGTTCGTGTTGATTATGAAGCTTTAAGAGTGGAATGAAATGAATTATGTCATCGCCATCCTCCTATCCATTCTATTTGTAACCTCTTCTAGGTTTAGGTTTTTTTGCCCCTTCAACCTATAGTTGCCACACAATAAAAGAGATAGATCAATATAAGATTTTGCATAGGGGTGAGTGTGTCAGTCACAGGTGTGACTCATTGTTCAATTATGGTCACGTTGGTGACAAGTTAAGTCACCACCGTGACTAAACATGTCATGATTTAACATGTCACGGTAATGACATGTTTAGTGACCACCATAACTAAGCTTGTCATAATGGTGATAAGTTAGACACCACCATGACAAGCTATGATAAGTTAGTCACCACTATGACAAGCTTCATCATGGTGGTGACACCTTTAGTCAGCCCCTTTCTTTGTTTTCTTCTTTTCCTTTCATGTAAATTTACGTCAACTTTCCCTTCAATCTTTATGAAAATTTCACAAAATAATCTAATTAAGATTTATGCAACATCCAACCAATTTCACTCAACCTATCTCACATTTGGATTACAATACAAGGATTTATAACCAAAATCAATATATAAAGGCTATTAAAAGCAATAGAAACTAGACACAATAGTTGTTCCCATTGCTTTCCTCATTTTTCTCATCTCCTCTTATTGGACCCCGAACTTTTGATGAAAAATAGAAATATTAAAATGAATTTAAATGAGAAAGAAATTAGTGAGAAAATTATGAATTTAAGGAAATTTGATGAAATTAAGAAATAATTTATGAAAAAAGAATTGTTTAATTTTGAGGACTTTAAAATTTGAGTGAACTTGTATGGATTATGAGAAGAAAGTGGATGAGTTGATTGAAAATTTGAAGAATTTAGAAAGTTTGACTTTGGGGATGAATAGTGATTAAATAGTTGACTTAAGAGTTGACTTTTTATTCGAGTCAAAATTTGAGAAAATGATCTTCTGGAAACTTGTAGTTTATGTTAAGAGCTTTTCGTAGACATAAAGTTTGATATTTTTCGATATCGGGAGTGAGAGTTATGATCAGTCAAAGTTTGTTTAAAGTTTGACTTTGAGGGAAAAGTTGACTTTTTAATTGAGGCAAAATTCGAGAAAATTATGAACATGAAACTTGTAGCCTCTGTCGAGAGCTTTTCGTGGACATAAAGTTTGCTATTTTTCGATGTCGAGATTGGGAGATATGATTTTCAGAAGATATGCTTTGTTTTGAAAATGTTATTAAGTATAGATTTGTGTATTCTTTGCTTCGAGGCTACTCGTCGTATGGATTTAGTCTGAATTGGAGTAAGTGGTATTACTAAAAGTTGTAGCTTGTATGTCGATCTTTCCGACGCCATAAAGTTTGTAATTTTTCGACATCGGGGCTAGAAGTTATGATTTTTGGAAAACCCGTTTTGTTCTTGGGTTTTCAATCCAACCCTTTTGTAATCTTTTGTGAATAATTCCTTCATCCGACATCTGATTGACTCGATTCTCAAAGCGTTGGATTCCTAAGACAATTACGTTCATTTTTATGAAGAATTATGATTTTTAGGAGATTAAATGAAAAGAGATTGATTGAACCAAAGTAAGAGATGAGTTATAGATTATAAGTTAGATAATTTTCTGAACATAGTTCAGTATTTTGCGATTTTCGGGAGCTGTCCAACTCCGATTGAGTTGATTCTTGAGGGAAAATAAATTTAAGATATAGGACTACAACTCTTGAGAAGGGATCGAAATTTAATTTCATCCATAAGATTTTCCATTTCTGGACTGAAGTTATGTTAATGTTCAGTCTCGGATTTTTCGCAGGTCCGAAAATATTTCAGCTATAACTTCTTCGTTTCTGATCCGAATTGAGCGCGGTCAGTGGATTTGGATTCGTATGATCTAGAGGAACAATTTTCAAGAAGAAAGTTTATCCAAATTATTTCGTTTAGATACTTGAAAACAGGACGCAAATAGTCAGTTTTTCAAGTTCCTGTAGTGGCAATTTTGGAAATAGGCAAATAAGTGAGGGTAACTTGGTCATTTTGGCACCATTTTTTATGACATGGCAGAACACACATAAGGGATGTCGTTTTTGCTTCCAGAAACCAGTAGAATTTACGAAAATTCCAGAACCAAAGAAGAAAAGAGAAGAAAACGATGAAGAGAGAAGGAGAGGGAGATTCGGCCATCAAAGAAGAGAGGTAGGTTTTCACGTTTTTCTTTCTTCCTTAAGTCTTGTAGAAGAGTCATCGGCAAAGAGGAAGAAGAAAAAGAAGAAAAGAGTTGGGTGTTGTGGTTCTCTTGCTTGGGAGAAGTGGTTCTAGAGTTTCTTGAAGAAGAAAGAGGAAGAGGAAGAGATGATGAAACAAAACAGATTTTTTCGTGGGTGTTAAGAAGGTAAGAGATTTTGAAATTTGAAGGTTTTCTAGTTAGGATTTGTTGTCTTTATTGCTTTAAAAGAATGGTATAAAAACTGATTTGTGTTCCTTTGGATGTTTAATGATGTGTTAAAGGCATTGGAAATGATAGAAACTAAGATTGGACCAAATCTAGAAATTTAGGGTTTTAATTGATTGTACTGTTTTGATCATAACTCATTGTATAGGAATGCAAATAAGGTGAGGTTTGTGGCCACTTAAACTTTGGGATGTTAGCTACATTTTTGTGTGAAATAGGCACTGTCCAATTTTAGCTTGAAGAGGTTGCAATTTGGCTTGGAAAGTTACTGCTATTGACTGGAATGAATAGTACCCGAAACCATAACCTAGTGTTTTTCTGATTTTTCAAAATTAATTGATATGGAATTTGGGAAAATGCTCTTCATGAAAGTTGAAGCATATTAAGTTAGCTTTCCATTTCCACTAATTTTGCTATTTTTAGATCTGTATATTGGGAGTTATGCATTGTGGAATGTTGACTGATTTTCTGTCATTTGTGGAAACCTAGCCTAATTGTCGATTTTGTGAGCTTTCTGATTGGAAGCAATTTTAGCAATTTTTGTGACTTGAATTGACTTTGGTGATCTTCTGAAAAGTTGTAGAGGAAGAAATTATCTTGAAAAGGATATATGGCAAGTAATTTTTGAAGGTCAGATTTGGGAGTAATGAATTTGCAAAAAACTGAACCTACATTAGGTTTCTCACTGCTGCCCTGATCTGTACATTGTTTGGCAGATTTGAAATTGTTAGAGGTTCAATTGGAATTTTGGTTCTTCATGAAAATTGAAGTTTGAGATCTTATCTTTTCAGGGATATAAAGTAGTGATTTGTTTGACATTTGTGCTAGGAGATATACTAGTTGGAAATTTACTGCTCAGATTGGGACAGTTTAGTAGACAGATGCTTCGGTGAATTATTTGAACTTGTTAGTAAATGAATTGGGATTTTGGTTATTCATGAAAGTTTTATATAACATTGTGATCTTGATGATCATATTTATTATGTAATTTTTGACTGAATAGAATGAAAGTTACTGAATTTACAAGATACTGTACTGTGTTGAGTGACTTTGAGTGAGCAGTAGCTTTCATGGGGTCTTTGACACCCTTGGGGGTGGAATTACTTTGAATGGTCTAAATGAAACTTGTAGAGCTTGTCATGATCTTTCCAATGAGATGTGGTTTATAGTTTTCTGAATTGTGTGCAAAGAGTTATGGGTGTTGGAGAGTGACTTGTGTAGAAAAGAAAGGAAAGAAGACGAGTAATGGAAATTTGGGAAAATTTCAACATGTGCGGATGGCCCTCGGGTTTAGGATTTTTGAAAATAATGGATTAATTTGAGAGAAGTTATGGTTGGTATAGCTTAGGAAAGGTGTAGGAAAGATTAGGTTAGCTTAAAGTCAAGTTTTTATATGCTTGGAAAATTTTCAGCATTTGATCTTTTATTAATTGGGACTTTTATGCTTTGATTAAGGCATTGAGAAGCCATTGGAAGTAGGGGAAAAGCAATTGGACCAATCCAAGATGCTAGCAAGGAAATTCAGGTGGGTAGTATATTTATTTATTAAATTGTAAGCTAAGAATGCGAATTTGAAAAAAAAATTAAGAAGCAAAGTTTTGATAAATGATTTTATGAAAATGATTTTGAGAAAATACAAGATTTATGAAATTCATGAGTTTCAAATTATTCGATTTATGATTTAAATGATTTAAAGAAATTAGTGCATGTTTGGTCATGAATGTGATTATTATGTGATTAATTTGGTGATGTGCATTGCATTAGATTGATTATGTGAATTCATGTAAATATATGCTTGTGTCATTTATGAAACAATTTGATGTTATGAGATGAAAAATGTGAAAAGCAAGATGTTTGAAAAGTGCCTTCGGGCCATCTGAAATTATGTTTTGCTTATGTGCTATATGGGTTTGGTAAGGTCCTTTGTGAGTCGTCATTGTCTCTACTTGTTATAGCCTTCTCTCTCACGCCTGCTAGTGGCATAGGAGTTTCGATCTCGGACTCCCCTCTGTTCACCGCTGCACAGAACCGTTATGCGGGAATGTGCAGTACGTCCTGTTTTGGACCGAACCAAACCAAACCACTTGATGTGTTATGCGATTTGTGTTGGATGCCGCGGTATAACCCGCAAACACACGCCGCAGTATAACCTGCAAACACCTACGGGTGGGGTGTGGGGTCCAACACGAAATCACTTGACGTGTTATGTGATTTTGCTTTGTTTGTGTTGTGATGTATTATGACGTGATGCATTCATATTTGAAATTGTACATGAGAAATGAGAAAGTAAATGTTTATGAATATTTTGAAACAAATGAAGATTTGGAAATTTTAGAAAATGTTGATGAAGGTTTATGAATGTTTTGAAACGTTTTAAAATGAATGTTTGGATAAATTTCCGAATGGGAAATGTTTGAAAAGTTTTAAAGGACACTTTTCGCTTATTGTTCAATTTATAAATATGTTATCCACGAGCTTAGTGCTCACCCCTTTCATCCCCAATCTCCGTGTTTTAAGCGGGAGAGCAGATGAAAGACGAGCAATGTTTGTATTTATGTGTAAAGTTCGATGTTAGTATTGGATTTTATGGATGGTTAGAAAACCGAAAAAGTGTATTTAGTCCGAATGTAGAGAATGTGTTATGAATTCGAATGTATGTATTTGAGTTAGGTTGTGGAATTGAATATGTGTATGATTATGGATTTATTTACCAAATTGCATTTGCGTATGGATTTGGATATGAATGGGATTGATTGAGATTTTGTACGATCAATTGAGAATTTATGAAGTGTTAGACATAGGATTGCGTTTCATTGGTGTTTGGATTCAGGACGGGAGGTCCGATGATTCTGCATTGTGTTTGGACATTTTAGAAGTGTTTTTTGACTCTTTGCAAATTTTTGGGCTGTCAAAATACAACCGTTATGCTGCCGAAATTTCAGTAAAAAGGGTTTAAAATAGTGAGTTTGACTATTGATATGGATGTATAAGAAGATGATTAATAAGAATCAAGCAAATTGAGAATTGCATAAGGAATAGTTTCCTAGAAAGGGAAATCGATATGGTTTTGATTAGTATGAGAATGGTTTTAAGATAAATAAGATGAGAAAAAAAAATTTATACCGGTTTTGGAATGCCCAAGGTTTCCAACGCGTCTCGCATAGTTGTTTCATAATTGTGTTCGGATGTCGGATCCGTTGTTGCTTTATGTTTTTGTTTCGGAATTCCGTTTTTCGTGCTCCATTTTTCGGTTGGGATCCGGTTCCCTGATCGGGTCCCAACATTTATGGTATCAGAGCCCATTATTATTATCATACTTGGGCATTATGGTTATTAAAAATGAATTTAGTGATTGTCTGAGTGAGTGAGGTTAAGAACTTTGATTGATTTTGGGTGTGTGTAAATGAACTTGAGATTTGAAGTTCATGATGGCGATTTGATTTTGTGCATGCAATTATGAGATGAGATTAAGGTAAAGAATTATGTTTGATTTTAGGTTTATGATTATGAATTTGAGATTAGAATTTCTTGGTGAAGTGGGAAAAACCTCATTGATTGTTTAGATGAATTGTGAAGATGGAAATTTAGATTTAAATTACATGATGAATTTAGAGGAATTGATTTCGAATATGCATATGTGAGATGCAAATTTTGAATAATGAGATAAATTGATAGAGAAATGTGTATAGCAATTCAAAGGATTAAGTGAAATGATGATTATGGTCCACATTAAGAGTCATTACGACGTGGACCATTGACTTGTTTAAAATGTTAAGGAAAAATATTAAAGAATATGGAGTTGTAGAACTAGTGAGTTTGATATGATGTTGAATGGAGTAACTGATTTAAGAATTGAGAAATTATGAAGAGATTGAAAAATATTTATGAGAAGGAATTAGATAAGAAATATTATGTTCTTAAGTGTGAATTTCGAGGAATGAAATTCTTTTAAGAGGGAGAAATGTTGGACCCGAACTTTTGATGAAAAATAGAAATATTAAAATGAATTTAAATGAGAAAGAAATTGGTGAGAAAATTATGAATTTAAGGAAATTTGATGAAATTAAGAAATAATTTATGAGAAAAGAATTGTTTAATTTTGAGGACTTTGAAATTTGAGTGAACTTGTATGGATTATGAGAAGAAAGTGGATGAGTTGATTGAAAATTTGAAGAATTTAGAAAGTTTGACTTTGGGGATGAATAGTGATTAAATGGTTGACTTAAGAGTTGACTTTTTGTTCGAGTCAAAATTTGAGAAAACTATCTTCTGGAAACTTGTAGTTTATGTTAAGAGCTTTTTGTATACATAAAGTTTGATATTTTTCGATTTTGGGAGTGAGAGTTATGATCAGTCAAAGTTCGTTTAAAGTTTGACTTTGAGGAAAAAGTTGACTTTTTAATTGAGGCAAAATTCGAGAAAATGATGAACATCAAACTTGTAGCCTCTGTCGAGAGCTTTTCGTGGACATAAAGTTTGCTATTTTTCGATGTCGGGATTGAGAGATATGATTTTCAGAAGATATGCTTTGTTTTGAAAATGTTATTAAGTATAGATTTGTGTATTCTATGCTTCGAGGCTACTCGTCGTATGGATTTAGTCTGAATTGGAGTAAGTGGTATTACTAAAAGTTGTAGCTTGTATGTCGATCTTTCCGACGCCATAAAGTTTGTAATTTTTCGATATCGGGGCTAGGAGTTATGATTTTTGGAATACCCGTTTTGTTCTTGGGTTTTCAATCCAACCCTTTTGTAATCTTTTGTGCATAATTCCTTCATCCGACATTGGATTGACTTGATTCTCAAAGCATTGGATTCCTAAGACAATTACGTTCATTTTTATGAAGAATTATGATTTTTAGGAGATTAAATGAAAAGAGATTGATTGAACCAAAGTAAGAGATGAGTTATAGATTATAAGTTAGATAATTTTCTGAACATAGTTCAGTATTTTGCGATTTTCGGGAGCTGTACAACTCCGATTGAGTTGATTCTTGAGGGAAAATAAATTTAAGATATAGGGCTACAACTCTTGAGAAGGGATCGAAATTTAATTTCATCCCTAAAATTGTCCATTTCTGGACTGAAGTTATGTTAATGTTCAGTCTCGGATTTTTCGCAGGTCCGATAGTATTTCGGCTATAACTTCTTCGTTTCTGATCCGAATTGAGCGCGGTCGGTGGCGTTGGATTCGTATGATATAGAGGAACAATTTTTAAGAAGAAAGTTTATCCAAATTATTTCGTTTAGATACTTGAAAACAGGACGCAAGTAGTCAGTTTTTCAAGTTCCTGCAGTGGCAATTTTGGAAATAGGCAAATAAGTGAGGGTAACTTGGTCATTTTGGCACCATTTTTTATGACATGGCAGAACACACATAAGGGATGTCGTTTTTGCTTCTAGAAACCAGTAGAATTCACGAAAATTCCAGAACCAAAGAAGAAAAGAGAAGAAAACGATGAAGAGAGAAGGAGAGGGAGATTCGTCCATCAAAGAAGAGAGGTAGGTTTTCACGTTTTTCTTTCTTCCTTAAGTCTTGGAGAAGAGTCATCGGCAAAGAGGAAGAAGAAAAAGAAGAAAAGAGTTGGGTGTTGTGGTTCTCTTGCTTGGGAGAAGTGGTTCTAGAGTTTCTTGAAGAAGAAAGAGGAAGAGGAAGAGATGATGAAACAAAACAGATTTTTTCGTGGGTGTTAAGAAGGTAAGAGATTTCAAAATTTTAAGGTTTTCTAGTTAGGATTTGTTGTCTTTCTTGCTTTAAAAGAATGGTATAAAAACTGATTTGTGTTCCTTTGGATGTTTAATGATGTGTTAAAGGCATTGGAAATGATAGAAACTAAGATTGGACCAAATCTGGAAATTTAGGGTTTTAATTGATTGTACTGTTTTGATCATAACTCATTGTATAGGAATGTAAATGAGGTGAGGTTTGTGGCCTCTTAAACTTTGGGATGTTAGCTACATTTTTGTGTGAAATAGGCACTGTCCAATTTTAGCTTGAAGAGGTTGCAATTTGGCTTGGAAAGTTACTGCTATTGACTGGAATGAATAGTACCCGAAACCATAACCTAGTGTTTTGCTGATTTTTCAAAATTAATTGATATGGAATTTCGGAAAATGCTCTTCATGAAAGTTGAAGCATATTAAGTTAGCTTTCCATTCCCACTGATTTTGCTATTTTTCGATCTGTATATTGGGAGTTATGCATTGTGGAATGTTGACTGATTTTCTGTCATTTGTGGAAACCTAGCCTAATTGTCGATTTTGTGAGCTTTCTGATTGGAAGCAATTTTAGCAATTTTTGTGACTTGAATTGACTTTGGTGATCTTCTGAAAAGTTGTAGAGGAAGAAATTATCTTGAAAAGGATATATGGCAAGTAATTTTTGAAGGTCAGATTTGGGAATAATGAATTTGCAAAAAACTGAACCTACATTAGGTTTCTCACTGCTGCCCTGATCTGTACATTGTTTGGCAGATTTGAAATTGTTAGAGGTTGAATTGGAATTTGGGTTCTTCATAAAAATTGAAGTTTGAGATCTTATCTTTTCTGGGATATAAAGTAGTGATTTGTTTGACATTTGTGCTAGGAGATATAGTGGTTGGAAATTTACTGCTCAGATTGGGACAGTTTAGTAGACAGATGCTTCGGTGAATTATTTGACCTAGTTAGTAAATGAATTGGGATTTTGGTTATTCATGAAAGTTTTAGATAACATTGTGATCTTGATGAGCATATTTATGATGTAATTTTTGACTGAATAGAATGAAAGTTACTAAATTTACAAGATACTGTACTGTGTTGAGTGACTTTGAGTGAGCAGTAGCTTTCATGGGGTCTTTGACACCCTTGGGGGTGGAATTACTTTGAATGGTCTAAATGAAACTTGTAGAGCTTGTCATGATCTTTCCAATGAGATGTGGTTTATAGTTTTCTGAATTGTGTGCAAAGAGTTATGGGTGTTGGAGAGTGACTTGTGTAGAAAAGAAAGGAAAGAAAACGAGTAATGGAAATTTGGAAAAATTTCAGCATGTGCGGATGGCCCTCGGGTTTAGGATTTTTTAAAATAATGGATTAATTTGAGAGAAGTTATGGTTGGTATAGCTTAGGAAAGGTGTAGGAAAGATTAGGTTAGCTTAAAGTCAAGTTTTTATATGCTTGGAAAATTTTCAGCATTTGATCTTTTATTAATTGGGACTTTTATGCTTTGATTAAGGCATTGAGAAGCCATTGGAAGTAGGGGAAAAGCAATTGGACCAATCCAAGATGCTAGCAAGGAAATTCAGGTGGGTAGTATATTTATTTATTGAATTGTAAGCTAAGAATGCGAATTTGAAAAAAAAATTAAGAAGCAAAGTTTTGATAAATGATTTTGAGAAAATACAAGATTTATGAAATTCATGAGTTTCAAATTATTCGATTTATGATTTAAATGATTTAAAGAAATTAGTGCATGTTTGGTCATGAATGTGATTATTATGTGATTAATTTGGTGATGTGCATTGCATTAGATTGATTATGTGAATTCATGTAAATATATGCTTGTGTCATTTATGACACAATTTGATGTTATGAGATGAAAAATGTGAAAAGCAAGATGTTTGAAAAGTGCCTTCGGGCCATCTGAAATTATGTTTTGCTTTTGTGCTATATGGGTTTGGTAAGGTCCTTTGTGAGTCAGCGCTGTCTCTACTTGTTATAGCCTTCTCTCGGCTGCCCGCTAGTGGCATAGGAGTTTCGATCTCGGACTTCCCTCTGTTCACGGCTGCACAGAACCGTTATGCGAGAATGTGCAGTACGTCCTGTTTTGGACCGAACCAAACCAAACCACTTGATGTGTTATGTGATTTGTGTTGGATGCGCGGTATAACCCATGAACACACGCCGTAAATATAACTCGCAAACACCTACGGGTGGGGTGTGGGGTCCAACACGAAATCACTTGACGTGTTATGTGATTTTGCTTTGTTTGTGTTGTGATGCATTATGGCGTGATGCATTCATATTTGAAATTGTACATGAGAAATGAGAAAGTAAATGTTTATGAATATTTTGAAACAAATGAAGATTTGGAAATTTTAGAAAATGTTGATGAAGGTTTATGAATGTTTTGAAACGTTTTAAAATGAATGTTTGGATAAATTTCGAATGGGAAATGTTTGAAAAGTTTTAAAGGACACTTTTCGCTTATTGTTCAATTTATAAATATGTTATCCACGAGCTTAGTGCTCACCCCTTTCATTCCCAATCTCGGGTTTTAAGCGGGAGAGCGGATGAAAGACGAGCAATGTTTGTATTTATGTGTAAAGTTCGATGTTCGTATTGGATTTTATGGATGGTTAGAAAACCAGAAAAAGTGTATTTAGTCCGAATGTAGAGAATGTGTTATGAATTCTGAATGTATGTATTTGAGTTAGGTTGTGGAATTGAATATGTGTATGATTATGGATTTATTTACCAAATTGCATTTGCGTATAGATTTGGATATGAATGGGATTGATTGAGATTTTATACGATCAATTGAGAATTTATGAAGTGTTAGACATAGGATTGCGTTTATTGGTGTTTGGATTAGGACGGAGGTCCGATGATTCTGCATTATGTTTGGACATTTTAGAAGTGTTTTTTGACTCTTTGCAAATTTTTGGGCTGTCAAAATACAACTGTTATGCTGCCGAAATTTCAGTAAAAAGGGTTTAAAAAAGTGAGTTTGACAATTGATATAGATGTATAAGAAGATGATTAATAAGAATCAAGCAAATTGAGAATTGCATAAGGAATAGTTTCCTAGAAAGGGAAATCGATATGGTTTTGATTAGTATGAGAATGGTTTTAAGATAAATAAGATGAGAAAAAAAAAGAAAAAGAAAAAAAATTATACCGGTTTTGGAATGTCCAAGGTTTCCAACGCGTCTCGCATAGTTGTTTCATAATTGTGTTCGGATGTCGGATCCGTTGTTGCTTTATGTTTTTGTTTCAGAATTCTGTTTTTCGTGCTCCATTTTTCGGTTGGGATCCGGTTCCCTGATCGGGTCCCAACACCTCTCTTAATAAGGCTCTCTTCTTCTTAATTACCTACATCAGACAAATTAGCAGGAATCTCAATAAGATTATCAATCACCTTACCACTTCTTATAATCATAATGACCTTGGCTTGTTCGGATTGATTGGGAAACTTTCCTTTTTTATTGTTTTGCATTTGAGTAGTGAGTTGCCCTACTTGAGACTAAACCCTCTTTATTTCTTCTAATGAATCAAATATCTTATTGTTCATGTCTTGATTCTGAGCAATCTCTTGAATGAACGCATTCAAACTTTCCTCCAAAAAAGGCTTTCTTAGCATGTTCTGATTTGAGGATTGCCCTTGGAACAAATTTTGCCTCTGAAAATTCTGATATTATGGTTAGGGTTGCATTGGTGGATTGCTAGTCTTCCAAGAGAAATTGGGGTGGTTTCTCCAACTAGGATTGTAGGTGTTTGAATATGAATCATTTCGCACCCTCAGTTGAAAAACATTAAGTGGGTTTGATTGTTCTTCCTAGCCTGTAAAATATTCAAAAGAATACGAACAAACATTAACGCCATGATCAAAAGTTCCATATATACCACATACCTCATGATTCAAAGCATCTTGGGGATGTCTCATGGTTATTCACATGCTTTGTTAGCTCAGTCAATTGCATAGTCATTTCTTGGTTCGAGTTCCAGCTTTTCTCCCCCTTATGCTCTTTTATTAAGAATTGGCCCCTAACATTTCAAAATTTTCATATGTCTATTGGGCTATCTTCTCTCCCACAACTCCTCTTGTTGCATTGTCCACTGTATATTGACACTATTGTGTTAATCCATCATAAAAGAATTGGTTATGCATTTGAAGTGGAAAATGATGGTGTGGACATTGTATTAGTAAGAATTTGAAGTGTTTTCGTTCCTCATGGAATGACTCTCCCACCATCTGAGTGAAGGTAGCTATCTTCGTCTGCACTTAAAGATCTTTTGATGGGAATAAAATTTTCCCATAAATTTGTTTTACACCTAGTCCTATGTAGTCAGTGAATTAGACGTAAGGGTCATCAACCATGTCTTGGCCTAATTTTTCAATATGTATAGGAAACCTCTCATTTTGAGTTAATCTTTGTTTAAGCCATCCAAAGGAAATGTTTGGAGAGTGCAATGGACTACTGAAGGAAGTTTAAAGGGTCTTTATTGGGAATCCCATAGAAGGATGGCACCATATTGTAGTAGATGCTCTTCAATTCTGCACAAAGTGACAGTACTAATTATTAGTCTAGCATACTCCTTCATTACTAACTGCCTTTCACCCATCTCTTGATCTTTAGGCTTGGGTTCCCAAAGATTGTCTTCAACATCCCTTTGAGGTCCTCTTATCTGATGTATATTATCAATTAAAGGAATGGTTTGACTTTTCTATGACCTCCCTCCGCACATAAACAAAATAAAGACAACACTCAATTAGTAACAAAAACTACTAAAGCAATTCAATTAAATAACACGACAAAAATGTGTCCATGAAAAGACAAAACGATCAAAATTAATTTAAGTCTAAACACTAAACACCTTCCTAACAATGATGCCAAAAACTTGTTATGCCAAAAGAAGTTCTAAAACCCTAGACTATCCTACTCACAAGTATATGAGGTAATTATAGTCGAATACCCAACTTCGTCTTCTCAAGGAGGTTAAATTGGTTCACTTAAATTAAATTTGAATAAAAACAAAAACAAATGCAATCCTAAACATTCTATCTTGATTTATTGATTAAAACAATTTAAGAAAATAAAAGAATTAAACTGAAACATAAACTAATTCAACTCGAAGCAAAGAATGATTTGATCAATTCAATCTCCTATGTATGACTAAGGTGAATTGATTAGATAATTATCTTACTAAAATTACCAATTAAGTTCTAAAATAAATTCAAATAATAAACTAAATCTAACTTTCATACTTGACAAGTTTATCATCCAAATCAATTATGTAAACCCAACTAACAATTAACCACTTAAGTTATTATATTTCTAATTTATAACTTAAGTGTCTATAATTCTCATTCTAATATATCTTCTTCTCTCAATTCTTTGTTTAATACCAAAAAGATGCAAAGTTTGGCCACACTATTACTTCCAGTAAGCTCAAAAACTATAAAAAATAATAAGTTATTAAAACAATCCCTTCATCATGCATAATCAACTAGATTAGCTACATTAATTCCCAAAAACAAATAATCATCCCATCATGGAATAACCACATTTCCTCATCTTCATATATTTCAATCCCATGTTAACAGTAAACAGAGAAATGTAAAAACAATGAATAGGGTAAATAAACTATAGATGGACTAACCAAATAAGTAGCAACAACAAGAAAAATAAGATCAACAGAGGGAAGATAAATGAGTTCAACAGTAGTGGAATATGAAATAAAAATGAACAAAAAAAATGAAGACTCTTGGAATAAGAGGTTGGTGGTGAATGTCCTGCTAAGCTCTAGCTTCAGCTCTCATTTTCTACCTTTACTCCAAGCTCCAACTCTCTGTTATTCTTCTCTCTTCATTCCCCGACTATATGTTCTCTACTTTTTGTTTTCTTTCTCTCTCTAAGCATCCAACTTATCTCCTACTCTTCTCATTCCAACCCTGCTTTTCTTCTCTTTTCTTTCTATTTATCCAAGAGTCTAGGTTTAGGTTTAAGTTTTTAACCCCCAACGTGAACCTAAACGTGTTAGATTAAAAAAATTAATACAAACAAACTACCATGCCTGTGACTATGGAAGTCATGGGTGTGACTCCCTTCTCACATCCATGACTATGGAAGTCACGGGTGGGACTCCCTTGTTATGTAATTTTCATGGAACATTTAGTTTCATGCAATATTCACAAAATTCTTCATTCAATATTGATGCAACATTCACGCCATTTTCACTCAATTCGTCTCAAATTTGGATTAAAACATAAGAATTTGTAACCAAAATCAGGATATGAGGGTTAACAAACTCAATAAAAATTAGAAACAACATTATGTAACCTCATTTCACCTATCTAGGAGTCCCCATCACTACCTTAAAACTATTGACTTATTACAACAAGGAATTGAGTTACATTGGGAGACTATAATTAACAAAAATAATAATATGCAACTTATACAACTATTGGATTGTTCATCTACTCTTCCAATTGTTTACACAAATGTCTTTTATGGAAAAATCATATGTATTTGTAATATTGAACATCTAAAAAACTGCTGGATTGAATTGGTAAATCAATTAGATAAGACCAGGCTACCTAGAGTTAAATCCAAACAAATGAAACTAGTTTTCTTTGTAAGTGTGTATGAAACTTGGAAAGAAAGGAAAAGAAGAAGATTTAAGGAGCAGATGAATTTCACTTAGTTTCAATATAATACATTGCTCAAGATCAAAGAATAGTTTATGAATTATTTTAAGAACAAAAATTTAACTTATGTAATGGCTTAAAGATGGGCATTTTCAAATGAATTCAATGAACTAATTTATCTTATATTCAAATCTTCAAGAAATTCAGTATGTATCCTTATGCTCCAATTATGTAAGTAAGCTTCTAGGTTGTGATGTAGCCTTTTAGAACTCCTTATAATTTTATAAGACAATCTTATTTTTTGGAAAACAATACTTTTAGTTTCCCAAAAGAAAATTCATCTTTATTATGAAATAATTTATGCAATATATCTTACATTTAAATGATTATGCAATGATTAGGTTCCTAATTTATTAAAAGATGAAGAAAAGGTTGTAAGAAAGATTACCACAAATTCTTTCAACTTATGGTACTTAATTTGTCATGTTCTTAGTTCTTCATTTTAGTTTCATCGAATTTCTACTAAATTGTATTTAGTAAAACTTTTGTCTTTCTTTGATATTTTGACCACCTTCTCTTCTAGTTAACTTGATGTTTGACATCTTGCTTAAAATATTTGAAAAACTAATTTAATAATATCACCAAAAGATTTTTAAAAATATTAACATGTTTTGTTGTCATCATAACTATAGGTTATAACCTAACTTCATCTAATAATCTCTCACTTTTTCACGACAATAATAACAACAACAATTTACTAAGATGTAGGTTGTTTTTTTATGCAACAAAATATTTGTTGATGTGGAGAAAATATATGACATTGAATAGATTTTCCCTTTATCAAAGTAATAAGTAATGTATGCTCTCCCTTAGTTCATTTATCATTGATTTACAATGATCAAGCTTCAATTTCACTGTTCTTTACCTTTTGTTAACATGGGTATGGCATGGACAAGCGAGAAAATTGAATGGATAACATATCTCTTCCCTTCTTTAAATAATATACCTTGCAGTAAGAGTTCTCATCAAAGCATTCATAAAATCAAAGAGAAATTTTTATAATTCTTTTATACAAATTTCAAAGTCAATATTTCTTTCTAACCATAAGTATATATAAAAGGTTCTCCTCCTATTATATATTCCAAATTAATATCTTGAATATGATCAATATATACAATGTTTACCTTATTTTCTTCCTTAGTTCGGCAATTTGGTTTTCGACATAAATTTCCTTGCTTTAAGGGTTCTTGGTGATTTGTTCTTTAAACCTAATTATTGGATATATGATGCTTTCTCTATATTTGATAACAATGAAGGTGATAACAATTATTGATATTTATTTGACGCTACTTTAATATTAACCTACAAGGCAAAGCTAATATGTTCTAAATGCCCACACAAAACTTGGGTCCTCAAGGGTTCATTATTATACCTTTTCAACTTCTTGTGCTTTATGTACACTTAATTATCATTGTTTTAAAGATCAATATCTATTAATATTTTCATAATATCCATAAAAATGTCATCTTATATGATAGGAATTGGAACTATTAGTGATATGTGAAAAGATTATACAAATATAAACTATATGCAGTTTTAGGTATTGATGAATGTTGTAAGTGACTTAATGCTTCTTTTTCATATTTAAGGGATAAGGAGTTACCCCTTTTGTATTTGTGGAGTGGTGAAGAGTGTTAATAGATAGGTATATCTAAATACATGATGTTACTACTGAAGTTTTTCCTATTACAAATCTATCACAAGTAAACTAAGCAAATGCACTTGTCATTAGTAACTAATATAATGATAGGTAGGATTGAATTTCATGAAGAAGTTACGAATTAGAAAAACATACACTATTTCCTAGAATAAGGATAATTAATAAAAAGCTGATTTTGATAGGCTTTTCATAAAAATATAAAGTAAAACTAAATACTAAATAATATCCAAGGAAATCAATTATTAGACAATATATAAAAAGCAATCCAATTAAATAGATAAGTTTAATTAGTATTTCCCATATTAGTACTTTTCAATTCATGATTTGATTAAATTAGATTCAATATATTTTATGAATCTTTAGAATCTCCTAGACATTAAACTTTCAATCTCTTAAGCTACAATCATCTACTTTTTAATTGATTCTCTCTTATCTCTACCATTGGTAACACCCCTTTGAATATATTAATATTTTTGAGGTCCAGTGAAAGGTTTCACAATAATACAAGGAAGATTGTGCAGCACCCTTTAGAGAACCACATTTAAACCATTAACCTAAACTACGGTACTCTCATAAGTGGGCTGTTCAAATGGTCAACAAGTTAACTTAAATTAGATATAGACATTGGCATGAATAAATTAGAATTAAGATCAATTAAAGGTTGTTCTAAAAAATTTATCATATATCATAAATTAAATTAAATCAAGGTTAAAGATGTGATTTATAGCTCAGCATTTCACAAAAATTCTAAGTAAGCCCCTACCAGTATCTTTGTACCACTTTGTACCCTAATCTGACAAAAATTGTAATCATTGCACATTGAATAAAAGGTAAAAGCAGTAATAAAGATAACAGTAAGGACTTATTTAAACCTTTTGTGACTCTTTAAGGTAAAAAGAACACCTTTAAGTAGTGTTTAAAAAAATTATTTTTGGGAATATATCAAGTTTTGGTTAGTCCATGTTGCTTAATTGTGACATCACATATGATAAATTAATGACCCATATACTAGAAACCATAAAACAACTTGATTTTTTTTAAGATTTAGGGTGAATTAGTACCATTTTCAAAATTTTAAGTTATAACTTGATGTTGGGCCTGGGCCCCGGATCCCCATTCCCGAGGGGGCCCCTCAGGTCGCGCCGGCGATGGGCGCCCCATAACGTCGGACCCGATCCCAACATCCATACATAATCATATTTCGATTCATACACACATTCTATACATGCATTCTAAACATGCATTAACCACCCCATAAACTAAGGGGATTCATGCCATTACAATTTCAAAGAAATTCAACAAGTATTCTCAAATGCAGAATAATACAAAATAAAATGAAATCCCAAAATACAAAAGTATGCTCCATGATGAAATGCTCGGAGGGCCAACCAAAGTACTAACTTAAGACAAGCTCCTAACTAGCTCGAAGTTTCTGATGCCTTGCAAGGTCGACAATCGTCTCGATCTGCACCTGAGGAGGGGAGAGTAATGGGGTGAGCTGCGAAGCTCAGTGGCATATACGTTTATAGCCATTGGCAACGAGCCACACAATCAAGCAATATACATATATCACTAGCAAATCAAAGGTCATCAATATATTCACATTCATATAATCATAGGTCATGCAATTTCTATTTCTCAGCATAACAATCATTATGCAACAAGTCTGTCAAATCCATCATGTGTTATGCTTAACAAATCGATCGTGTGTAACACCCCACTCCCTCAAGACCCGAACCCGACATCGATGGTGATATCCGAGTCCGTGCCCCGCGAGGGTGGCGTGCTACATCACTCAGTCCAAAAAAAACAACTCATTGTAAATATTTTTTTTAACGCATATACATTCACATCACATACTGTGCGGAAAACAAAATACAAAAAACAATGCACTGGCCTCGAGGCTCTTTTCATAAACACAATTACTTCCAGTCTGTTGACTTACAAACCGACTTATTCAATATCTGAGAATATCGGAAAATAAAAAATACACTAATGCGCATTTAAACCGATCCCGACCTCTATCTTTTACTTACTTAAGTACTCCGTGTCAAGCGGGTATTCTTCAAGACCTGAAAAATATATGCAAATTTTGGGTGAGTTTTGCGAACTCAGTGAGAAACCATCATCGATGGTTCACCCAATTCATGCATTACGCGAATAGCGTACAAATTATCACAATTGCACAATCAGAATATCATATGGCAATTTACAAATTTTCACAACAGCATAATCAGAAAGAATTTCAAGCAGTATCATAAAAATACAAGGCATATTGCCTCTTTCCCAATCCAAAAGTCAATTTATTGCATACTTACTCAAATACATGACATTTTCCATTTTATTTCAGTGATTCGGTGCTTTTCCCAATTCACAGTACAATCAAATACATGCATAACATTTTTCTATTTCTTCCCATTTAGATTATGTGTTGTGACTGAGCGCCTGTACTGTCCCAATCCGGGAGCATTAATCAGTGAGCCTATGGCTCTGAACTGTCCCTTTCGGGTTCATTAAGCATTGAGCATAAAGCTCTGAACTGTCCCTTTCGGGCTCATTAAATGTTGAGCATATAGCTCTCGGTGGCGACTCAGATCCACAAATTGTTATTAATCATGTACAGAATTCATTTATTACAATTCTACCATATCACATTGAAAGTCAAAACCAATTTATCGAACAAACAAGTAACACTTCAATATCAATTTCCCATTCCCTCGGATCTTTGGTCCGAGATCTCAAACGTAATCATTCACAAACAATTACATACAAGTAGCACTTCGATAACAAGTTCCCAATACTTCGGACACCTATGGTAGAAATCAATCAAAAGCAAACACACATAATCCTCCATTATCTCCACATGGCATAACCACATAATTTTCATCACATATAGATTGAGGAACCAACTAGGTTACTCACCTATACTTCCGAGCTAATATCTGGAAGTCTCAGTAACGTCGGTAGATCGACGCTCCAAATGTGCCTCTATAATCATCAGAAAATATAATCATTATCACTTGTCCAATCAGAACTATTTAATAATGCATATGAAGCAATTTGCAGGTGCGCAATGCATGTTCATGATATTCCCGACCCTAATCCCATTTTTTTCCATTAAAAAAAATCCGTCTAAAAATTTGAAACCTATTGGCGCTGATGGTGCGCAATTCGGACCTCTATAGGTCCCCAATTAAACAAAACAGTGATTAAACAGATCTTTACCCGGACCCACGTCAATTTTCCGTCTAAAAAAATCCCGAATCTCTCAGAAAATAAAATTCAATATTCTATGAATCCGATGCCTCAAGAATCAGGTCAATCGGACGTCAGACGGAAAAGTTATTCACGACAGAAACAATTAAAAATTAAAACAGAATAATTAAAGTAATCAGCTGCCTCGCGGGGGCGACACATCGCCCTCGCCAGGCAGACCATCCTCGCTTCCTCACGAGGGCGAGGCGTCGCCCTCGCGAGGCTGACTTACCTCACCTCGTTGCGAGGGCGAGGCGTCGCCCTCGCGACCGGGCGAGGTTCTGCCCCCTATTCCTTCCCTTTTTCTCCTGATTTTCAACACCCATATCTCTTTGCACACAATTCAGAAAATTATAAACCATACCTTGTTGGAAAGATAATGAAAAGCTCTACCATTCTCATGAAGACCATAAAATCAATTTCACCCCTAAGGGTGTCAAATATCCCATCAAATCTACTGTCTAACTCAAAACCTCACAAACAGTACAATACATTGCAAATTCAGTAACTACTCATTTCCTCAGTCAAAAATAACACAATAAATATGCTCAGTAAGGTCACAATGTTATCTACAACTTTCATGAACAACCCAAAATCAAATTCGCTTGCTAACTAAGTCAAACAATTCACCAAAGCATCAACCCTCTGAAATCACCCAATCTGGACAGTGATTTTTCAAACAGTATAACTCCTTGTACAAATGTCGAAAAATTGCATACTTTACACCCATGAAAAGATAAAACATAGTACTACACTTCTCATGAAGGGATCAGAATCAAATTCCATCACTAACCAATTTAAAACAGTCTTGAAAGTTACTGCCCTGATCAGCATCCCATGACCTAACTTCAGTCCAATCTTTGAAAAAGTATAAGTCCCAATTCTGGTATCTAAAAATAGCATGCTATATACCATTTTCAAGATAATTGTCTCCTCTACAACGCTTCAGAAGATCACTTCAGCCAATTCAATTCACAGAAATTACTAAAATTGCCTCTAAATATAATGGTCACAATACCTACACTGATAGTTAGGTTTCACCAATTGCTCACAATCAGTCAATATTCTGCAGTGGATATATCCCAATATACAGATCGAAAAATTGCAAATTCAGTGGCAATGGAAAGATAACAATATAGGCTTCAACTCTCATGAATACCATTTTCACTAATTCCCTCTCAATTAATTTAGAAAAATCATCAAAACAATTAGGTTATTTATGCGGGTACTGTTCACAAACCCTAAAAACAGAAACTTTCCATGCAAAAATTTGCCCTTCTAACATTACAATTTAACAACACCTATTTCACACAAAGTTGTAGCCAACATCCCAAAGTTTCATTGGGCACAAACTTCACCTCATTTGCTCACCTACACAATTAGTTATGATCAAAACATTACAATAGGTCAAAGATTCATTTTCCAGCTTTCAACATTAACCTAACTCCTATCACTTCTGATATCAATAATACATCCCTAAGCATCCAATTATACCTCTAATTCAACCCCAAATTCATCACAACATATACTTATATAATTATTCAAAAGTTGGCAGCACCCACATAACCAACTTCCATCTTGTATTTCCATTCATTAAGCACCACAAACATCATTAATAACATCACTTTCCCATTCTTTAACTACCATAACCAATTCCTTCACACAAGCATGCATTAAAC
The DNA here is from genome assembly GCA_029891385.1 of Erythroxylum novogranatense. NCBI lineage: Eukaryota > Viridiplantae > Streptophyta > Magnoliopsida > Malpighiales > Erythroxylaceae > Erythroxylum > Erythroxylum novogranatense. Next base: position 35,547,675 of record CM057231.1, read on the forward strand.
CCATTCAAACCTACTACTATGATAATCAACTACATGTATAATTGTTCTCCATGAATGCCTCTAACTACCAAAAGCATAAAAACAACCATCAAGACTTACCAATCAAGTTGCAAACTCTTCAATTCTCCAACACTTTACAACTCTCCAAAACTCCCTAACTTAATACCTCACCCACGGTTTCCATAAGCATAACAAAGATCATCATCAACTCAAGGCTTGGTTGAGAAGAAAGGGAGGCAAGAAAGCAAATAACAAGTGGAACTTATATTGGAGAAAAAGGAAATAGTCGAAGGAGAAGAAATGGCAAGTTTTGGATGAGAGGATGAGAGGAAGAATATCACTTTTGTTTTGTTTAAAGGAGGAGCCGTAAATGACAAGAAAACTCAAGCATAAATGATCTTTTAAAGGTAATTTGTTGACTTCAAACTTGAAGTGTCGTGGGTGATGATGAAAGAAGACAAAATTAATAAAGGTAAAAGGGACACTTGGCTTTAAATGAGACAAATTCAATTTTCAAGTAATCCTAGTTAATTAAGCACTAATCCCAATTAATCTCTAATCATGGCTCTAAAATATTATCCTAACATCATTTATCCACTAATCTAATGCCATTAGGCAGCCCTTTTTAGTACAGAAAAATTCACTCGGTCCGTCCGTTGGAAATTTTCTGGTCTGGGAAAATACCTCGAAAAATTCCAAAAAAATGTCCATAAATCTCTAAAAATGTAAAACACTCAATGGCGCGCTCCAAATAATTTTTCAAACCCATTAACCACGTTAATCCCAAGAAAATTGTCTTAGGCACGCAAACCAGGAATATCATGTATGTATGTACAGTAATTTCATGTGCACAATTGTGACTGTGTATCAGTCCTATTATGCATGAACAGTACTAATTAATCCCTCTCAATTCCTTCCTATGACAAATTTCCTATTTTACCCTTCCAGTAGGGGGTGTGATGTTACAATTCCCCCTCCTTATAAAAATTTCGTCCTCGAAATTCTCAATCAACAGTTCAGTATGATCGTAATCATACTTTCCTATACGTCCCATACACTTTTCCACTCAATAATTAATTTTCTGAAAGGTCACAGTAACTATTTTCAGTCAGTTGTTCAGTTACTAATTTGGCTAACTCATTATCACTCAGCACAGTAGACGGACTCAACAAGGCTATCAGTTGGCGATCTCATTTTCTTAGCTATCTCACTTGGCATTTTCAGAGTAGTCATTACCTTTAGTTCCAATGCTATGACTCAGTTCATTATTTCCGAACCTGTTCAGTTATCACGTGTTATCCATCCAGTCTAGGTTACTAATATTACCTTATTCTCACTACCATCCAATACCTTTTCTCAAAGATAACATCTGAGACTAATTGTATTCCATTTAGTACATCCTTTCAAGGTGATACATACCCTAACCTCCTTTATCTCGTCAGGGACGATTCACATTCCTTTGGTACCAATACAATGGCATTTAGCTCCATTTCCCTATAACCAGTGATACTTTACTTAATGCAGTCATGCTTTATATCCCATTGACTCTTAGTTCAAATTCAACTCTCCTTAGACAATTCATTATTCTTATAGTGTTCACGCCCTCTATTCGGATATGCTTTCTTTTTTTTCTTTTTTTTCTCTCTATTTCATTTCTCCGATCCTGATCCACTTTAAGTAACTCATGCAATTTTCCTGAGTCACTTTCCTTTATTTCACTCATCACAAGCATTTCGACTCAATGTTGGTCTTTGCCTCCCGTTAGGCACTGTGCAGTGTAGCAGTGTATCCCTATAGTAAATCAGAACGCTATAACATGATCATAATCCTGTGAAACTCAAACCACTTAAGCATTTCTCCTGTTGAACATTCACACCTATAAGCAAATCAATAATCACTTCATTCTATACCCGTAGTAACTCAATTTCACTCTTCGCATATTCCTACGAGAATGTCTTGCTTCGATTATTCAATTTCTTTGCTCACCAATTCCTTTGCTCAATCACTTTTGTCAGGTACATATACTTCTTCCTTGAATCACTCAATACTATTCTTCCGATTTTACTCGAACGTCCAGATGCAGTAAGGAAATCATCATTTTAACTCTTGAACTTTTAGCCTTTCTTAACTCTATCTAGCTCCACTATCTACAAACTTCCATGGTCTAGTAACACTTCCTTTTTGCTCCATACTCTACGTGACATTTTGCCTTCTTGAGTGGAATCCCCAATATCTGTATTTATTCTGTTCAGTTCAGAATTGTCTGTTCACTATTTGAGACTACAGTAGACCTTTATCAGTATAATATTCAGTTGTGTATGCCGTTCAAACTCTAAACTTTTCTCAAGTTACATGATGTATACCTTATAGGAATCCAAGGTCTCCAAGGCTTTAAACAATTTCGATGATAACACCAATACCATTTATCAAAGTCAATTTAATTTATCACTGTTCAACACTTTCAAACACATTCCGTCTATCATCATAATCACTATCATTTGCTTACCTCGCATATTTCCCAATTAGGGTCTTGATGACTTTTCCAAACATCACTAAACAACATTCTACCTTCTTATTAAGTCCACAATTAATGAATTTACAATCCCTTTATGAAGATAACACTACATCACGTCATTGTCAGTTTTCCTTTAGGACTTCTTATCTCTATTCATTTTCTCTTTCCAATTGATTTTCTGTCATCCACATTGATATATATCATCTGTACTTGGACTTCCATCAATTTCCACGTCATTTGAGTATTTCACTTCACATTGCAATAGGATCATCTCAAATTAAAATTCCACTCATGTTATTGGATACTTTACATTTCCGTACACACAATACAGATAACTTCAGTAGTATGAGATATGACTCAATTTCATTTTTAATTTTGTTCATACTTCTTTCCGTTTGACCATTAGTCTTGTTACCATCTTTACACTGTTTACGAAAGTCTCATCACCCAATTATTATCCTTAATTGCTTTTCAATCATTCTTTACTATACGTACTATCTCAATCAGAACAATTTTATACCATAATTTAAAAGATCATAACATTCCTTACACTAAGGTTCCTTGTGACAGTCACATAAACACTTTCTTTCACACTTATTCAGTAATCTATACCTCAGCATTTTATCAAGAAATCAATTAGTATCCTATACAATTCAGACTCCCATAAGACTCCTTTCTGTTTATGCTAATTCTCAAATAAATAACTGATGCCATAATCATTTCTCATTTCCTCTCATAAAGGTACATTCAGTCCTCCTATGTCTTACTTTAACCTAATATAAACTTTACACTTATAGCCACTCATAGAAACACGTATTTAATCATTCACTGATCATCTTCTCCATGATTCCCATGTATCTTTCACTTACATTTCATTAATCATGATCAACTTTATTGTCCAATAGGTACTCCCAACGGTAGATTGACTTAAATGCGACAACTCTTTTCTTATATCACTATCATTGTTTCATTTTTTTTCCTTGCGATTTTATCATACTGATTTCCAAACTCTTAGCACAATATTCGCATAACCATTTCAGCCTCACGCTTAGGCGCTCACAATCACAACCGTTTCCCCAATTCATTTTAGTTTATCTGTACACTTTTATCTCACCATGTCTACTTTTTCTTACTCTACTAGGCACTAGGCATCTTGCTTTTTAAGTTCGTTCAGTTCTCGATAGACCGTTATAGTATAACCTTGTTCTTAGTACAATCTCGCTATCATCATTTGCCTATAATATCTACTGATATCTAACACGAATGCAGTGAATCAATATATGCCTGATCGGACCATCTACACTTTACTCCGGTCCAATATTTCCCATTTCATGACATATACAGTCAGAGCTGTAATTACCTAACCATCCCGGACTTTTAATCTCATTTAGGTCTACTATAACCAGTATGCTTCCCATATCTCTAGTGGACCTCTCCCAGTTCTAGACATATTCATTTTCCTATCACCACAATATTTCCATTTTAATCCGGGAATTTATTCATATCAATTCTTTCCTTAATCCGTCTAGGCCAGCACAGTCATTCTAACCACAGTACAATATTAATCTCATTATCCATTTTTCCTTTTTCCTAATTGTTGATACACTTCCAGGGGTTCACCCTCTAACACAGTCTCACTTTTCTCTCACTAAGTCACTTGACACGTCTACACACGTAGGATTTCTACCTGTGCGACTCAAACTAGGGATCAGTTGCCACGGTCTGTAATGACACGACTCAAATACATGCACCCAATGTTTCAGACTGTGCCCAGATACATTACGTACTTCTGGGCTCTGATACCACCTAAATGTAGCACCCCACTCCCTGAAAACCTGAACCCGACATCGATGGTGATATCCGAGTCCGTGCCCCGCGAGGGTGGCATGCTACATCACTCAGTCCAAAAAAAACAACTCATTGTAAATATTTTTTTTAAACGCATATACATTCACATCACATACTGTGCGGAAAACAAAATACAAAAAACAACGCACTGGCCTCGAGGCTCTTTTCATAAACACAATTACTTCCAGTCTGTTGACTTACAAACTGACTTATTCAATAATACAGAATATCAGAAAATAAAAAATACACTAATGCAGACGCAAACTGATCCCGACCTCTATCTTTTACTTGCTTATAGTACTCCCGTGTCAAACGGGGTATTCTTCAAGACCTGAAAAATAGATGCAAATTTTAGGTGAGTTTTGCGAACTCAGTGAGAAACCATCATCGATGGTTCACCCAATTCATGCATTACGCGAATAGCGTACAAATTATCACAATTGCACAATCAGAATATCATCTGGCAATTTACAAATTTTCACAACAACATAATCAAAAAGAATTTCAAGCAGTATCACAAAAATACAAGGCATATTGCCTCTTTCCCAATCCAAAAGTCAATTTATTGCATACTTACTCAAATACATGACATTTTCCATTTTATTTCAAATGATTGGTGCTTTTCCCAATTCACAAGTACAATCAAATACATGCATAACATTTTCTATTTCTTCCCATTTAGATTATGTGTTGGATCGAGCTCAGATCTTGTCCCAATCCGGGCGCATTAATCAGTGAGCCTATGGCTCTGAACTGTCCCTTTCGGGTTCATTAAGCATTGAGCATAAAGCTCTGAACTGTCCCTTTCGGGCTCATTAAATTTTGAGCATATAGCTCTTGGTGGCAGCTCCAGTCACAGCTGTTATTAATCATGTACAGAATTCATTTATTACAATTCTACCATATCACATTGAAAGTCAAAACCAATTTATCGAACAAACAAGTAACACTTCAATATCAATTTCCCATTCCTTCGGATCTTTGGTCCGAGATCTCAAACGTAATCATTCACAAACAATTACACACAAGTAGCACTTCGATAACAAGTTCCCAATACTTCGGACACCTATGGTCCGAAATCAATCAAAAGCAAACACACATAATCCCTCCATTATCTCCACATGGCATAACCACATAATTTTCATCACATATAGATTGAGGAACCAACTAGGTTACTCACCTGTACTTCCGAGCTAATATCTGGAAGTCTCAGTAACGTCGGTAGATCGACGCTCTAAATGTGCCTCTATAATCATCAGAAAATATAATCATTATCACTTGTCCAATCAGAACTATTTAATAATGCATATGAAGCAATTTGCAGGTGCGCAATGCATGTTCATGATATTCCCGACCCTAATCCCTTTTTTTTCCATTAAAAAAAATCCGTCTAAAAATTAGAAACCTATTGGCGCTGACGGTGAGCAATTCGGACCTCTATAGGTCCCCAATTAAACAAAACAGTGATTAAACAGATCTTTACCCGGACCCACGTCAATTTCCCGTCTAAAAAATCCTGAATCTCTCAGAAAATGAAATTCAATATTCTATGAATCTGATGCCTCAAGAATCAGGTCAATCGGACGTCGAACGGAAAAATTATTCACGACAGAAACAATTAAAAACTAAAACAGAATAATTAAAGTAATCAGCTGCCTCGCGGGGGCGACACATCGCCCTCGCGAGGCAGACCATCCTCGCTTCCTCACGAGGCGCGGCGCCCTCATGGCGGCGCCCATGACCAAGGCGAGGTTTTACGCCCAATTCCTTCCCTTTTTCTCCTGATTTTCAACCAAATTTTCAACACCCATATCTCTTTGCACACAATTCAGAAAATTATAAATCATACCTTGTTGGAAAGATAATGAAAAGCTCTACCATTCTCATGAAGACCATAAAATCAATTTCACCCCTAATGGTGTCAAATATCCCATCAAATCTACTGTCTAACTCAAAACCTCTCAAACAGTACAATACTTTGCAAATTCAGTAACTACTCATTTCCTCAGTAAAAAATAACACAATAAATATGCTCAGTAAGTTCACAATGTTATCTACAAATTTCATGAACAACCCAAAATCAAATTTGATTGCTAACTAAGTCAAACAATTCACCAAAGCATCAACCCTCTGAAATCACCCAATCTGGACAGTGATTTTTCAAACAGTATAACTCCTTGTACAAATGTCAAAAAATTGCATACTTTACACCCATGAAAAGATAAAACATAGTACTACACTTCTCATGAAGGGCTCAGAATCAAATTCCATCATTAACCAATTTAAAACAGTCTTGTAAGTTACTTCCCTGATCAGCAGCCCATGACCTAACTTCAGTCCAATCTTTGAAAAAGTATAAGTCCCAATTCTGGTATCTAAAAATAGCATGCTATATTCCATTTTCAAGATAATTGTCTCCTATACAACGCTTCAGAAGATCACTTCAGCCAATTCAATTCACATAAATTACTAAAATTGCCTCTAAATAGAATGGTCACAATACCTACACTGATAGTTAGGTTTCACCAATTGCTCACAATCAGTCAATATTCTGCAGTGGATATCTCCCAATATACAGATCGAAAAATTGCAAAATCAGTGTCAATGGAAAGCTAACAATATAGGCTTCAACTCTCATGAATACCATTTTCACTAATTCCCTCTCAATTAATTTATAAAAATCATCAAAACAATTAGGTTATTTATGCGGGTGCTGTTCACAGACCCTAAAAACAGAAACTTTCCATGCAAAAATTCGCCCTTCTAACATTACAATTTAACAACACCTATTTCACACAAAGTTGTAGCCAACATCCCAAAGTTTCATTGGGCACAAACTTCACCTCATTTGCTCACCTACACAATTAGTTATGATCAAAACATTACAATAGGTCAAAGATTCATTTTCCAGCTTTCAACATTAACCTAACTCCTATCACTTCTAATATCAATAATACATCCCTAAGCATCCAATTATACCTCTAATTCAACCCCAAATTCATCACAACATATACTTATATAATTATTCAAAAGTTGGCAGCACCCACATAACCAACTTCCATCTTGTATTTCCATTCATTAAGCACCACAAACATCATTAATAACATCACTTTCCCATTCTTTAACTACCATAACCAATTCCTTCACACAAGCATGCATTAAACCCATTCAAACCTACTACTATGATAATCAACTACATGTATAATTGTTCTCCATGAATGCCTCTAACTACCAAAAGCATAAAAACAACCATCAAGACTTACCAATCAAGTTGCAAACTCTTCAATTCTCCAACACTTTACAACTCTCCAAAACTCCCTAACTTAATACCTCACCCACGGTTTCCATAAGCATAACAAAGATCATCATCAACTCAAGGCTTGGTTGAGAAGAAAGGGAGGCAAGCAAGCAAATAACAAGTGGAACTTATATGGGAGAAAAAAGGAAATAGTCGAAGGAGAAGAAATGGCAAGTTTTGGATGACAGGATGAGAGGAAGAATATCACTTTTGTTTTGTTTAAAGGAGGAGCCGTAAATGACAAGAAAACTCAAGCATAAATGATCTTTTAAAGGTAATTTGTTGACTTCAAACATGAAGTGTCGTAGGTGATGATGAAAGAAGACAAAATTAATAAAGGTAAAAGGGACACTTGGCTTTAAATGAGACAAATTCAATTTTCAAGTAATCCTAGTTAATTAAGCACTAATCCCAATTAATCTCTAATCATGGCTCTAAAATATTATCCTAACATCATTTATCCACTAATCTAATGCCATTAGGCAGCCCTTTTTAGTACAGAAAAATTCACTCGGTCCGTCCGTTGAAAATTTTCCGGTCCGGGCAAATACCCCGAAAAATTCCAGAAAAATGCCCATAAATCTCTAAAAATGTAAAACACTCAATGGCGCACTCCAAATAATTTTTCAAACCCATTAACCACGTTAATCTCAAGAAAATTGTCTTAGGCACGCAAACCGGGAATATCATGTATGCATGTACAGTAATTTCATGTGCACAAGTGTGACTGTGTATCAGTCCTATTATGCATGAACAGTACTAATTAATCCCTCTCAATTCCTTCCTATGACAAATTTCCTATTTTACCCTTCCAGTAGGGGGTGGGATGTTACATCGTGTATGCACAAACAATTGGCTCGAGAGTTCCGTAAACGATCCGGATAAACCAAAGGTAAATCCGTAAACTATCCGAATCCGATTTCTCAAGGATCTCGTGGCCTCAAGCGGGCAGCCGGAAGAAGGCTTTATGTTAACGTACACGTGACTCCATCCGTAACTCTCTCACCCAAACAATACACATAATCCATACGTTCCATGTTCAAAGCATTTTTCAAAGCTTTCGTTATTCTCATTCTTTCCATTCTTGCCAAATATGCTATAAGGTCTATCAAGCCATGCATATTCATAGTCAACATGCACATTCGATAGTCTCATGTAATTCAATACCAACAAGGTCATATCGTGCAAGCAAATAAGCACACACAAGGCAATTTGCCCATACACACAATAACCATAAACATATTACCCACCTAATATCGCTCGAGTATCCGACTCACTGGTGTCCTTCCTCTTGCGATTGGTTCAAATCAGCTTGGTTCCCTATAATAAACCAAGTTCTCATTTAATTAATAATCCATAGAAAATATTCCATAAAGCTTGACAATCAAAATAAAGCATTAAAGGTCTACACTCGACCTCCTCCTAAAATTCTGAACCCTTATAGACTAATTCCGAACTTCCCTTCTTCATACAACTCATAGCCCTTCATTTCTAGGTCACAACGGATCAAGAATCACCTCAATTGGACATCTACACCAAAAGATATGCCCAAAATATCAAAAATTTCACTTTCAAAAAATAGGGGGCTCGCCGCGACGAACGACCCAACTCGCCGCAGCGTGCACCAAAGTGTGCATCGCGGCGTGCTCATCACTCGCACGCCGCGACGTGCACACTCGTGCGCCGAGACGTGCACGCCGCAACGTGCACATGGTGCACGCGGCGTGTCACCAATTATCAGCACGCCGCGGCGTGCTCTTGGCACGTCGCGACGTGCGGGTCGAAGTTGTAACTCCGAACCCCTGATTTCTGCATTTTTCGACTTCATTCTTTTCCCAAACTCAAATGCAACACAACCAAACTATAGATCAAGTCCTCTACTACATTTCTAACCCATTCTGAGCTTCAAATCCATCACAAACACATCAACCCAAGGAGATCCCTACACTTATGCCCTAAAACCCTAAACCTTCGATTCTCACAGATTCAAGCCATCTTAGGGTTTAATCCAACTAAAACAAGCTTAAACAAAATGAGACTTACCCGGAAATGATTTGAAACTGTCGAAAATCTCAAAGATCGAAAATCTCTCTTCTTCTCCACCGACGGCGCTTCTCCTCTTTCTCTTCTCTTCTATTTCCTTCTTTTCCTTCTTCTCTTTCTTTTCTCTTTAATTTCTTTCCCTTAAACCTAAAGTGAACAAAGACTAAGTTACCCTTCTCACAAGCCTAAACCCTCTTCAACCCAAGTCATTTTCCCAAAATACCCTTATAAACTTTTACCTTATAATCCCCATGTAAAACCACATCATAATAAATTAAGCTCAAATAAACCGAAATTATCCACTAATACTCCCAAATTAATCAAACTTAAGGCATAATTACTCAATTTTCAAAATTTATGCTTAATGACATCATAAAAAAAATTCGGGGCCTAACATTTCTCCCCCTCTTAAAAGAAATTTTGACCTCAAAATTTACCTGAACTATCGAAGAGATGCGGATACTTATCCCAATGGCTTCCAATGGCTCCCATGTAGCCTCCTCTACCGAATGGTTCCTCCACAGGACCTTGACTAGCTGAACCGTCTTGTTCCTGAGGACTTTGTCTTTGGTATCTAAAATTTACACTGGAAGCTCCTCATAGCTCAAATCATCCCGCAACTGAACCTCACTAGTCTGAATGATATGAGAAGGATCCGATCTATACCTCCTCAACATGGACACATGGAAAACATCGTGAATCTGCGACAACTCCGGAGGTAAAGCCAACCTGTAGGCGAGTGGCCCAATCCTCTCAAGGATCTCATAAGGACCTACATATCTCGGACTCAACTTACCCTGCTTGCCAAACCTCATCACTCCTTTCCAAGGAGATGTCTTAAGGAACACTTTCTCACCGACTTCATACTCCATCTCCTTTCGGTGAGTATCAACATAACTCTTCATCCTGTCCTGTGCTGCCTTAAGTCGTTGTTTAACCAGATTGACTTTCTCAACTTCGTCTGAATCAATTCCGGTCCTTCCAATTGCCTCTCTCCTTCTTCATCCCAACAGATCGGAGTCCTACATCTCCGTCCATACAATGCCTCATATGGAGCCATCTGAATGCTCGAATGGTACGAATTGTTATAAGCAAATTTGACCAACGGCAAATGCTCATCCCATGCTCCTCCAAAATCTATCACACAAGCCCGAAGCATCCCCTCAAGAGTCTGAATGGTCCTCTCAGATTGACCATCCGTCTGAGGGTGAAAAGCCGTACTAAAATTCAGCTTAGTCCCCAAAGCTTCCTGCAAACTGCCCCAAAATCTCGAAGTAAACCAAGGGTCTCTATCAGACACAATGGAATCCGGAATCCCATGCAATCTCACTATCTCATCAATGTACTTCTTTGCTAACACATGCAAAGAATCAGTCTGTTTAATCACCAAAAAGTGAGCTGACTTAGTCAACCTATCCACAATCACCCAAATGGCTTCATGCTTCCTACTGGTCCTGGGCAAACTCACCAGAAAATCCATCGTCACCCTTTGCCACTTCCACTCCGGAATAGCCAATGGTCTCAACTTGCCCGAAGGTGCCTGGTGTTCAGCCTTGACTTGTTGACACACTAGATACTTACTAACCAACTCTGCCATATCTTTCTTCATGTCTTTCCACCAAAAATGCTCTCTCAGATCCCTGTACATCCTGGTGCTACCGGGATGCATAGCATAAGGCGCATTGTGTGCCTCATCCATAATCTCATCCTTAACTTCTTGCACATCGTGAATACACAACCTGTTCCCCACTGTCATAAGCCCATCATCCTGCACATTTATCCCAGAAACCTTGCCATTCCGAATTTCACCTCGAAGCTTACTCAAATCTGCATCTTGAGCCTGCAATTCCCTAACCTTTTCCCTGAGTATTGGTCTTACTCGGAAGTTAGCTAAAAGACAATCCGACTCCTCCTGCTTCAAGCTTATCTTAGCTTGGCCATCTCTTCCAATAAAGGAAGATAAACCGGTCGAACATAAGCAATCGAAGACTTCCTACTCAAAGCATCCGCCACTACATTGGCCTTGCCCGGATGATACTCAATCAACAAGTCATAGTCCTTGAGTAACTCAATCCATCGTCGTTGTCTCAAATTCAGTTCCTTCTGGCTCAACAAGTACTTCAGACTCTTGTGATTGGTAAAAATCCTCGTCTGAACTCCATACAGATAATGCCTCCAAATCTTCAAAGCAAAGATCACTGCTGCCAACTCCAAATCACGCGTCGGATAATTCAACTCATAAAGCTTCAACTGCCTCGAAGCATAAGCAATCACCCGATCTCCCTGCATCAATACACAACCAAGACCCTTCCTTGAAGCATCACTATACACCGTATAGCCCTCATCTCTAGAAGGCAAAACCAAAATCGGAGCACTCTTCAATCTGTGCTTAAGCTCCTCGAAGCTCCTCTGACACTCCTCACTCCAAACAAACTTCTGATTCTTCCTCAACAACTTCGTCATCGGAGCGGCTATCATAGAGAATCCCTCCACAAATCTCCGGTAATAGCCTGCCAAACCCAAAAAACTTCTCACCTCTGCTACATTCTTCGGGTTTCCCAACTCACCACAGCTTCTATCTTCTTTGGATCCACATGTACTCCTTGCTCTGAGATCACATGTCCAAGAAATGAAACTTCTCTCAGCCAAAATTCGCATTTATCGAATTTGACATACAGCTCATGCTTCCTCAAAGTCTCTAAAGAAATCCTCAAATGCTCTTCATGCTTCTCATCACTCTTGGAATGCACCAAAATATCATCAATGAAGACAATGATAAATTGATCCAAGAATGGCTTAAAAACCCGATTCATCAAATCCAAAAACGCTGCAGGCGCATTCTTCAATCTAAAAGGCATCACCAAAAACTCAAAATGCCCATACCGAGTCCTGAAAGCAGACTTCGGCACATCCGACTCCTTAATCCTCAACTGATGGTAACCCGATCTCAAATCTATCTTCGAGAAGACTCTCGCTCCTTGCAATTGATCAAACAGATCATCAATGCGAGGAAGCGGATACTTGTTCTACACAGTAACCTAATTCAACTTCCTGTAGTCCACACACATCCTCAATGATCCATCTTTCTTCTTTACAAAAAGAACTGGAGCTCCCCAAGGCGAAGAGCTCGGTCGAATATACCCCTTCTCCAATAACTCCTCCAACTGCTCCTTAAGCTCTTTCAATTTAGCCGGAGCCATCCGGTAAGGCGGAATTGAAATCGGCGCAGTACCTGACAAAAGCTCGACAGGAAACTCAATTTTCCTAGCTGGTGGTAGTCCTGGCAATTCCTCGGGAAAGACGTCCGAGAATTCCCTGACTACTGGAATATCCTCCAGCTTCCCTCCATCTGTCCTGGTGTCAACCACATAGGCCAAAAACGCCTCACAACCCTTACTCATCATCTTCTCTGCTGTCAATGCTGAAACAATTTTGGGCGGACTCGCTTTCCTGTCCCCAGTAAACACTACTCTTCTACCGTTATCCAATTCAAACTCCACTGTCTTCTATTTACAGTACAAACGGGCATTGTACCTCTCCAACGTATCCATACCCAAAATCACATCCAAACCTCTCATCTTCAGTGGCATCAAATCGACCACTAGAAGTTCTTCATCAATGCGAATCTCACAACCTCTATACACTTGACTAATCACAATATACTGGCTGATTGGAGTACTCACCATCATCGGAGTATCTAATGGGCTCACAATCCTATCACACACGGGTCTACTCGAGGAAACAAACGAATGAGTAGAACCCGGATCAATCAAAACTAGCACATCATCAGCAAAAAGTCGAATCATACCAGTCACAACATCAGGAGCGGTCTCTACATCCTCCCTAGTCATCGCAAACACCCTAGCTAGTGCCTGCCCTCTCGATCTCCCTGGAAGACTCACCCTCTTAGCTGTATCTGAACTGCTCACTTCTGTCACAGTCCTCTGTCCCATGGTCTCTGTCATCCTCGGAACTTGCATCTGACTTCTCTCTTGTCGTGGAGGCTGAGGACACTCTCTGGAAATGTGTCCCTACTCCCCACAGTTGAAACAAGCTCCTATCAATCTGAAGCACTCTCCTTTATGAGCTCTCCCGCAGTGCTCACACTTTGGAACGAAAGATCTATCTCCATCTACCCTTCTACTGCCATCCACCGTTGAGGCTTGATGAGAAACAGTAGAAGTCCTCATCGGCCTAGGTCGGCTCGCACCACTGCTCCTCTCCTCAAACTGAACCAGGAAGCTCCTAGCACTCCTGTCTGACATAGGGGTACTAGTGCTACCTCCTCTCCTGGATTACTCTCTGCCCTTTCTTTTCTTGCTCACAGCACTCTTGATATTCTCAATGTTCTCCACCCTCAAAGCTGCCTCAACCAGTTGTTGAAAATCACAAAAGTTCTGCACAATCACCTTTTCTCTGATGACCAAGTGCAGGCCCGACTCAAACCGGCGACATCTAGCAGCTTCACTCAACATCAGATCTGAAGCATACCGAGATAGCTGTGTAAACCGGCGCTCATACTCGCTGACTGTCATATCCCTCTGAGTGAGACTCAGAAACTCCCTCTGCTTTTGCTGAACATATACCTCAGACAGATACTTCTTCTTATAAGCAATCACGAAATCCTGTCATGCCAACCCTACTGGCCTCATCTGACTCCCTGGTACAGTCTCCCACCAGTGAAGAGCATCTCCCTGAAGCAAACTGGAAGCATAGATGACTCTCTCGTCATCCTCACACTCCATCTGATCCAGCACTCTCTCAGTCTTCCTCAGCTAAGTCTCAGCTTCTTCAGGATCTGATGTCCCAAAGAAATCAACTGCCCCATACTTCCTCAACCTATCAAATTGTCTCCCCTTCTGAGCTGGGGCTGAAGTAGAAGGCTGTGACATCTGACCCATAGCCTAAACAAATGCCTGGGTGAAGGCCTGGAATAATCTCGGATCAAGTGGAGGCACTGGCTCCTGCAGAACCGGCGACTCCTGAGACTGCGACAGCATGGGCTTACTACCTAGCCCTACAGAAGCCTCAGCATTCCCTGGGGCTACTGACTCATCAGTCCTCTCCTCTCTAGTCGGAGAGTCAGGTGCAGTGAATCCTTGCAAAGCTCCTCGTGCCCTTCTACGAGGTGGCATCGTACTCCTTCAAAGCGAAACACTAAGGATTAGCTACCGGTCAATCTACATGTATGCATGATATGCATGTCACTTAATCAATGCAACAATTAATCATATATCACACAATCCTATTATGCATTCTAAGCTGAGGACACTAAACCTAGGCGCTCTGATACCAAACATGTTGGGCCCGGGCCCCGGATCCCCATTCCCGGGGGGGGCCCTCGGGTCGCGCCGGCGACGGGCGCCCCATAACGTCGGACCCGATCCCAACATCCATACATAATCATATTTCGATTCATATACACATTTTATACATGCATTCTAAACATGCATTAACCACCCCATAAACTAAGGGGCTTCATGCCATTACAATTTCAAAGAAATTCAACAAGTATTCTCAAATGCAACATAATACAAAATAAAATGAAATCCCAAAATACAAAAGTATGCTCCATGATGAAATGCTCGGAGGGCCAACCAAAGTACTAACTTAAGACAAGCTCCTAACTAGCTCGAAGTTTTTGATGCCTTGCAAGGTCGACAATCGTCTCGATCTGCACCTGAGGAGGGGAGAGTAATGGGGTTAGCTGCGAAGCTCAGTGGCATATATGTTTATAGCCATTGGCAACGAGCCACACAATCAAGCAATATACATATATCACTAGCAAATCAAAGGTCATCAATATATTCACATTCATATAAACATAGGTCATGCAATTTCTATTTCTCAACATAACAATCATTATGCAACAAGTCTGTCAAATCCATCATGTGTTATGCTCAACAAATCGATCGTGTATGCACAAACAATTGGCTCGAGAGTTCCGTAAATGATCCGGATAAACCAAAGGTAAATCCGTAAACTATCCGAGTCTGATTTCTCAAGGATCTCGTGGCCTCAAGCGGGCAGCCGGGAGAAGGCTTTATGTCAACGTGCACGTGACTCCATCCGTAACTCTCTCACCTAAACAATACACATAATCCATACGTTCCATGTTCAAAGCATTTTTCAAAGCTTTCGTTATTCTCATTCTTTCCATTCTTGCCAAATATGCTATAAGGTCTATCAAGCCATGCATATTCATAGTCAACATGCACATTCGATAGTCTCATGTAATTCAATACCAACAAGGTCATATCGTGCAAGCAAATAAGCACACACAAGGCAATTTGCCCATACACACAATAACCATAAACATATTACCCACCTAATATCGCTCGAGTATCCGACTCACTGGTGTCCTTCCTCTTGCGATGGGGTCAAATCAGCTTGGTTCCCTATAATAAACCAAGTTCTCATTTAATTAATAATCCATAGAAAATATTCCATAAAGCTTGACAATCAAAATAAAGCATTAAAGGTCTACACTCGACCTCCTCCTAAAATTCCGAACCCTTACAAACTAATTCCGAACTTCCCTTCTTCATACAACTCGTAGCCCTTCATTTCTAGGTCACAACGGATCAAGAATAACCTCAATTGGACATCTACACCAAAAGATATGCCCAAAATACCAAAAATTTCACTTTCGGAAAACAGGGGGCTCGCCATGGCATGAAACACCTAACTTCATGGCGCTTCGCCATGGCGAAGGCTATCCTGGCGTGCAGGCACAAAGTGTCGCGTCATGGCGTGCTCATCACTTCAGACGCCGCGACGCACACTCGTCGTGCCATGGCGCACGCCATGACGTGCACTTGGTGCACGCAGCGTGTCACCAATTCTTCGCACGTCGCGGCGTGCTCTTGCGCACGTCGCGACGTGCGGGTCGGAGCTGCGACTCCGAACCCCTGATTTCTGCATTTTCCGACTTCATTCTTTTCCCAAACTCAAATGCAACACTACCAAACTATAGATCAAGTCCTCTACTACATTTCTAACCCATTCTGAGCTTCAAATCCATCACAAACACATCAACCCAAGGAGATCCCTACACTTATGCCCTAAAACCCTAAACCTTCGATTCTCACAGATTCAAGCCATCTTAGGGTTTAATCCAACTAAAATAAGCTTAAACAAAATGAGACTTACCCGGAAATGATTTGAAACTGTCGGAAATCTCAAAGATCGAAAATCTCTCTTCTTCTCCTCTTCTTCTCCACCGACGGCGCTTCTCCTCTTTCTCTTCTCTTCTATTTCCTTCTTCTCTTTCTTTTTTCTTTAATTTCTTTCCCTTAAACCTAAAGGGAACAAAGACTAAGTTACCCTTCTCACAAGCCTAAACCCTCTTCAACCCAAGTCATTTTTCCAAAATACCCTCATAAACTTTTACCTTATAATCCCCATGTAAAACCACATCATAACAAATTAAGCTCAAATAAACCGAAATTATCCACTAATACTCCCAAATTAATCAAACTTAAGGCATAATTACTCAATTATCAAAATTTATGCTTAATGACATCATAAAAAAAATTCGAGGCCTAACACTTGATACCATGGATAATGGTAAAGGCTAACCTAGATTTTCTAGGAAACATTAGAGTGCAGTTTGCATCCTTTTATTTTAATCAATTCATATAAAAATAACCATTATAATTTTTCTTACGTAAACATTAAAAAGTATTTATCCATATAGTAAGTTTAAAATAAAAAATAATCAGATGAAAAAAACAAAGAAATCATATTAGAAATAAATCTAGTTGAAATCTCATCTTTTTTGGAAATTAAAATAATTGCATTTCCAAATTGGGGTATAATGTAACATTGTAAATTACATATAAACAATCCATCATGGCCGAATGTGTTTAACCATACTACTTTTAGTAAGTATTCTCCACTAACTAATGTTACAGGGTAATTAAAAAAAATTCCTTAAATTACACAAAGTCATTTTGGGCTTCCTTCAAAGCTAGGGATTTTAATGTTCATCCCATTTACTGTAATAACTATCAATCATTCATCCCTCAAGTTTAGGAAAGATGAGGCTTGACTGAAAATATTTTACCAATAAAGATTTATAAGTGTTAACCACAAGTGCATGGTGTAGCGGTAGTTAGCACTGGAAAATAGGGGTCGATCACACAAAGACTGTAAGTACTAGTATTAATCTTTTCTCTATTATCTAACTAACAAATCATATTATGAATTTACTTGAAAATTAGACAAAATAAACTAAACTAAATTAACATAATTATTAACTCATATAAAGAAAATAATATGAAATGTCATTATCAAATAAGTAGTACTTAGGCGATGAATTCTCCTAGAATTCTTAAATACTAATCCTTTATCATGCAATTAAAATATTGATTATTGGACCATGTAAATTCCTATCTTATGTTAGTATCTTTCTTAAGACAATTAACATCCTTAGTTAAAACTCCAAAGGATGCATTATTAATTCGTGAATTTTGCTATTAGGTTTAACCTCAATTTGTCCATATATACTATAAATCATCATGTCATATTAATCAAATTGACATACAATTAGAACCAATTTATCCTAGAACTAAAGTTTATAAGTTAATATCAATAATAATCAAATCGATAACCATTTTGAAATCAAAAGCAAAATTTTAACACCTCACCAAGGTTTACTTAATGCACTTAAGTTTTTAGGGTGAAAAGTATAAGAACTATCAAATCTATAAATAGCAAAACTCTTAACCATAAGATTGACATATTTTCATTTTAACTTAAATGTTTTGTTTTTATGCTAGCAACATTTTTTGAGCATTAATCTTATACCGAAAATTAAAGAAATATTAGATCTTTTCAAATTTTAATTTTCAAATAATCAAGTAATGTAAATAAACTTGTGGTTCAAATTAATAAAAAGGCTTAAAGAAATATAAGATAAAGGTTAATAATGGGGTTATAATTAATGAAAAAGGCTAAGGCTCAAAACTAGTTATTCCTATGGGATAAAATATCGTAAGGTATTTCAAGAAAATAGACTAAACAATTATTAAATCTAAGTGTCTTTATTCAAAGTTATGAATATCGTACTAGGCTCGATACCGAATTGTGTTTTGAAACAGAACTGTACCGATACCAAGTACTGTTTCGGGTAATTTTTAAATTTATAAAATAGTCCCTAAAATTTTTAAAAATTGCAAAATAGTCCATATTAGTATATTGTACAATTGTACTATATACTTTACTAGTTCTTCGTTTATATCAACTATGCTTTCAAAAATCTTAATAATAAATAATAATGACAATTAATATGAAATAAATCAATAACAATAATTTTAAATATTTTACATATAAATAATAACCACGATTAATATAAACAAAGACAATCATCATCATACACACATCAAATTAAGAATAAATACAAAGTATTTAAAATATTACAATAATACAATTTCATGTCATCATTTTAATAAATAATATTACATCAAAAGATTCAAAACATCCAATAAAAATAACAATAAATATTATAAAAAAGTTGATGTTGATGACGAAGAAGCAATCAAGTAGAAGTTAAACTTGAAACAAAAACATTACAGTTACATTACATATATACAATTTAACATAAACATCAAATACAAGTAAAATTAAAAGAAGAGGAAAAATAAAAACCTGAAATTCAATTGTCAATGGGAATCCCCGCTAGAACTGCACTGAACCCAGTGATCATTTGGTACAAAATCCTCATCATTGAGAGAGCTTCATCATCATTATCATTCAAATTTAATGCACCAAATGACATGTCAATGCTTTCCCATCCAAGATTATCTTCCAAATCCAAATCATTCACATCAACCAAATTGGGTTCTTCAGAAACCCAATCCACCAAAACATCAATATTATCAATGACAATTGGATCATTTGAACTACGTGCGCTATTAAGACTCCTAGTAAACAATTAACTTTAATTATTAGAAAATTATAAGAAATTATATCGAAATTTATAATGATAATATCATAATAATGAAAATAACATACCTTTCCCAAAGCTTTAAATTGTAACGAATATAAACCAAGTCATTCAACCTCTTATGCTCAAATCTATTCCTTTTCTTTAAGTGGATAAATTCAAATATGCTCCAGTTTCATTCACACCCAGTTGCACTCACACAATGACTTAAAATTTGAATTGCAAATCTTTTCAATTATAGAATACAAGTTTCGAATTGATCCCACCAATAAATTGCAAGTTACAAGAAAACAAAAGTAGTATTATAAATAAAATAAAGTAATAATTAATTTTCAACAAATAAGAAATAGGAAATAAGTAATACCTGGAGAAAGTTTTCCTCTTTATCGAATAACAATTGACATTCCAAAATCCCCATAAGACAATTTATAAAGCTCTATTTGTAAGCTTAAAAGATCTTGCGTTGTGATCGCGGCTCTGTCGATTCGATCTTACAATCGATCCTTGGAAATCGGTCAAATATAATAAATTCCAAGATTACGGTATAGGTTGCAATCCTCGGGTCGTCTCACTTAATTGGAACCAAGTGAAAATGGTCTAAACTACCCTAAATGTCAAAAATTGCAATCAAGTTGATAAAACGGGGGTTTGGTATTTTGGTCAAAACTGATAAAGTAATCAAAA
This sequence comes from Erythroxylum novogranatense, assembly GCA_029891385.1. Classification (NCBI taxonomy): domain Eukaryota; kingdom Viridiplantae; phylum Streptophyta; class Magnoliopsida; order Malpighiales; family Erythroxylaceae; genus Erythroxylum; species Erythroxylum novogranatense. The sequence continues at coordinate 35,568,012 of CM057231.1, forward strand.
TTGGACAAAAAGTATAAAAGAATATTTTTGTAATTTTGGAAATAATGCAATTAACAAAAATCAGATAGAAATCAAATTGATAAAATCCTCTTGAAAATGGGCGCAGGCTATCACGGTTCAAAAATGATTTTCAGGGACACAATCCACTAAGTTTCGAAAGATCAACCCTAAAGGACTCTTTAGGACCAAAGATTTAACTAATGAACTCCATTATTTAAATCTTTGTTAAAAACCTTAGTGTGAGAATTGGACAAGCAAATGCAATAGGTCAACGGGGTCAAAACATAACAATCTTAATCAAACACAACTAGGCAGATGAAGATAGTAAATGCAATACCCAATGACATATATGAAAATTCATATATTAAGCATAAAACATTCTACAAATCACTTTGTCCAAATCTCAACATAGTGTTCAGCACACGGTTAAACTATAACAATGCTAATCTAGTTATACCGATGTAACCTCTAACTCAGAGTTTACACAAATATAACTAAACTTCAGACACTATATGATTACTTCCCTTTGAAGCTTCTGTGAACTCAAGCCATTGCTACATCTTCAGGAGGAAATGTGGCTTAGCTATGCATGGCTCTGGTCTGTCTCTCGACTGCTAAATACGGAGCGATACTCATGATGGCAATTGATATTGACGGTGAAGGTGGCGATGATGGTGAAGGTGGTTGACAATGATGGAAATGGAAATGATGGTGGAGTAGAGTGTGATCGTCCAAGTAGGCGTAGTCCAGCCTCCGAGTATCAGTCCCTGCGTATCCGAAGTCTGCTTGACCTAAAAATAGCAAGGTTTTTATATGGTGGGTGCGGGCCGGGTCAAAGCAGTGAGACAAACTTTCTATTTAAGGTTCGGATATCCGCTCGTACGTCGCGACGTATAAATGAAAATTCGTCGCGACGTGTAGAATTGCCTGCTCGTCGTGACGTATAAATTAATATTCACCGCGACGTGTAGATTGAAGTGCTCGTCGCGACGTGCGGATTGACCTCATGACTGTTGACTTCCTGATGTGTTGACTCCTTTGTTCCTGCAATAAAAATAACAATTTGCAGTATCAATTGTCCTCATGAAAATTATAAAGAAAGTAGTATCAAATCATGACAATTTACTGACAAATTGTGAATTAAAAGAGATCGGTATGAGGAACCAATTTAAGCACAAAAATCATCAATTAGGAGTCAACGAATGCATAAGCAACTATGAAAATGCAGCCAATTTATAATGTAAAATTGGCTCAATCACATTGCGTCATGAGGAATAGTTGTAGTAATTGTGAAAAGCATTCCTATACTAACTTTAGCTTGCTTTGTAAGATCCAGTCTAAAATACATACTAGGATTCAAAAATACCCTAACTGTAAACAATGGAGAAGAAAGTTGTCTTTCCCTTCTCTCATTAATGATTGAGAGATAAGGTGTGTATAAAGAAGGCCTATTTTTCATATTGGCCTTGATTGTTTCTGTCGCTCTCTCTATAACATCAAAAATGTAAACCATTATTGGCTTTTCTTCACTATTATCCAATCAAAGCACCCTCACCAAAGTCTCACAAACTCATATAACAAATTGACTTTGCGACCAAAATTCTCTATCTTCCAATATAATACTACAAACCTCCATTCTAGCATTAAACCTAGCATGCTAAGATGTAACCCACTTATCACTTGTAAACATTTTTGTTGGGCCCCAAATTATTTTTTTATATATATATTAGTTATTTATTCTTTATTTTGCTTTAATTGTTTTATTATTATTTTTAGTTGAGTCTTTAAATTTAGCAAGGATGAATGGGCTATTGAATTGAAATTAGAATTTAGAATGAAGTATTAGAATTATATTATTAAGTGGGTTAAATGGAGGGTAGAGACATAAAAGACAAAATAAGGGCAAAATAGGAAAGTCCTTGTAAGTGAAGGGCAAAATTGGAAAGAATACGCTTTGGTGTTTTAAATTAAAAGAAGGAGAAGGAGAGTTGTCGTTAGAACCAAAAAGAAGAAGAAAGAAGGGAAGATCGTGAAAGCTTGGAGAGAAGAATAAAAAGAAGAAGATTTTAACTTGTTGGAGGTAAGTTTTTACTTTTCTTATGTTATATTCAAAAAGGGGATTAAATGGAGGTTAGGGTTTGTGTTGGAAATGAAGGAGAAGAGAAAGATGAAACCAAATTGATCTTGGAATTTCTACGTTAGGGTTTTGGTTTCTAGCCTAGATGGGCTATGGGTAGGTTAGGTTTAAATTCAATTTTAGCAATTCTTGGATTCTTGATTTTATGATCTTTCCTTTGAAAGTATGGATTGAATATAAAGTTGGTTTAATTGAAGGGGATCAAGGAATCCATACTCAAGAGAGAGAGGAAGGGCAATCTTGAACGTGAATTTTCGACAACTTAGGTGGGTAATATGTTATGGTTATTAGGTGATGGGTTATACCCTATTTGTGTGTGATATTGCTTTAAATGTTGTAAATGTTGAATTTGAATATGTTTTCTTTGAAATAAATGAAAAGTATGAAAATGTGACAATTTGATGAAAGGAAAGAAACATGAGAATGCAAAATTTCGATTGACTATCTGAGCATAGATTTGTTTTTGATTGGGAAAGAGAGAAACCCGTTTCGATTGTCACATGCACGTTGACCGCCTTTTCCTGGCTGCCCGCATGAGGCCACGAGATCCTGAGAAGTCGGACTCGTTTTGTTCACGATGTAAACCGTTTTGTTCTACGGAAACTCTCTAGCCATTTGATGTGCATTTATTTTTTTTTATTTTGTTGTCTATGATAAATAATAAAGTGTTATGATTGATAAAAGTTGACATGTTATGTTTTATGTGACGAATTTCGGTTGACTATGAATTATGTGATGAAATTGCAATTAAATTGGAATGCTTGATATATGTGGGTTGTGCTTGTGTATGGCTCATTTCTGGGGGCTATAAACGTATTAGCCACTGAGCCGTGTTGCTCACCCCACTTTCCCTCCTCAGGTGCAATACAAGATGAACGTGAACCTTGCAAGGCATCAAAAACTCTGAGACTTTAGATACTTTTGTACTAAGTTAGTAACTAGCTTTTGGATAGCTTTTCAAGCATATCAAACATTGAGCATCTCATGTATCTTGTATATTATGCTTAGTTATGATGGATATGATGATATGTAATTAAAGTTATGCATGAACATTTTATTTAATTGGAAATGAGAATGAGATACCAGTATTCTCCTTTATGTATGATTGTGTTGTTTTATAGACAATGTGTGAGATTTCTTCTGACTTCGAAAAAGGAATGTGTATGTGTATGTTCTTCCTTGTTGAGTTTGTTGTTGGGTATTTGCTTGGGAATAGCATGTTAGAGTTTAGAATTGTGTTTGAAATGAATTGGTGGAGGTGGAGCTTAATAGTATCGAAGAGTATGTAGTTGTGGGTGAATATATGAAGTTGGCGTGTTGATAAGCCATCCTAAGTATAGGAATGGTGTTCAGAAACTTCAATGGAAAAACCATATTAATCTAGATAGAATTAGCCAGGGTGGTCTTAATGAAAGTTGTAGTCTACGTGTCCAGCTTTCTAATTCCATGAAGTATACAATTTTTTGATATCGGGGCTAGAAGTTATGATTAATTGAAGTTTTGATGTTGTTCGGGTGGACTTTTAGGGACAGAAACTTTGAGTGAACCTTTGACCCTTTTAAAGTGAGAAATTGCTCTTAGGGCCCTTATGAGAGTTGTAGATTTTCTTCTTTTGTTTTCGTTGATATAAAGTACAAAATTTTTAGACAAAGGAGTAGAAATTATGGTGCTTAGAAGTTCTGATGTTGTTTTAGGGGGATATTAACGAACAATCACTTTTTCATAAATTTTTTACCCTTTTAGAGATCGAAATTGTTTTTGATTTCTTCTAGAAAGTTGTAGAGATTTCTTTTATCTTTCTAACGGTATATATTATGAAAATTTTGGATATTGGAGTCAAAAGTTATGATCCCTGTAAGTAGAGACGTTTTGGATAGAAAAGAAGACGGAAGAAAGCAGACGATAGAAAAACAGAAGGAAGAAAGCGGACGATAGAAAAGCAGACGGAAGAAAGCAGACGATAGAAAAGCAGACGGAAGAAAGCAGACGATAGAAAAGCAGATGGAAGAAAGTAGACGATAGAAAATGAGACGATACAGAAGGTAGAAGATAGATTTGACCTTTGAGGTCTTCATGAAAGTTGTAGATCTCGAAGTCTTCTTTTCAATGGTCAAAAAACGAAGCCAATCCAATATCTGTAGCAAAAGTTATGGCATTCGTACTGAGGCATGTACATTCCAAGTAAGGGCATAAACGTGTCAGAGTCTTTTGTCCATAACTTCTTCTCTAGACGTTTAAGTGATCTGAATTGTATGGAAAGAGATTAAGTGAAAATAGTGAGACGGGAACAGTGAGTGTGTTCTTCAATCATATGAACTGGTGTTATCTCACTAAACATACTCCAGTACTTTTGATGTTTCTGGATCAGTAGAGGTTTTAATGAGATGATTTTTGGCTAGTGGTAATCTAGAGACATGAAGCTACAAGTGGTAGGAAGAAATCAGAATCTAATTCAGTCTCTAAGTTGAGTGATTAGTCCTCCATGTCTTTCGATTCTGAATGTTGGACTTTAGAAACGAGGTCCAACAATTTTTCTTAACTCTTTCTTCATCGAAACAAAAGACTGAAGTGATAAGAAATTTGTTGCAAATCTTATCACAACAAGGTGACACAAATTCCTACCATTGGTAAATTCCCTTCTCATCAAATTCAAAAGCTATGCATGATTATAAATGAATTTTGTTACCTTTTAGCCTTCTGCATAGTCTCATCAATAACAAAAAAAACCTAGGATCCCCTATATTCTCCAACTTTAAGTCAATGCAATGTGCAACACAAGGAGTCCAAAAATGAATTAAAAAATGAATTATAGGTATTCTGTAATCTTTTCCATGCCGCTTTATAAGTGGAATCATTGTCAGTAATAAACTGAACAATGTTTCCCGGCCCTACTTCATTCACAACTTCATCAAATATCCTAAACAAAGTCTCAGCATTTCTAATAAGGCTAGATGCATCAATAGATTTCAAAAACATAGAGTCATTTCAAGAATAAACCAAAAAATTTATAATAGGCTCTTGTCTCCTATTTGTCCAACCATCACATATAATTGAACAACCATAAGTAACTCAACTCACTCTTCTTTCAACCAAATAAGTTCTAATTTCAGAAACAGCACAACCCAAAAGTTTACCTCCTAAGTCATCAATCGATGTCCTTTTGTGGCCTGGACCATAAGAGGCTATTGCATCCATCATAGGTTGATAATAATAAGACTGAGAAGCATTGAATGACGAACCTGTATTATACCACCATTTGGCTACTGCCATATCGACATTGTGAGTCGCATCTCTTGATTGCATTGCACTACGAATTGAAGGTTGAGCTCTAGGAGTTGTTCATGGTGCAAAGAACTAGTCACCTACCTTTTTCTCTTCCTCACATCAGATTCTTCAGGATCTTGAGGCTGAGATGGAACACTACCAGTACCAGTACCACTATCACTTCCACCTTCAACATTTCCATAATCACCACGGAAACCAAAAAATGAACTTCCACTACCAATTTCAAAATCCAATCTTCCCCTTCTATCTTTCTCAAATTGATGCTCATCAAGTAATGTTTTCATCTGCTACTTCACATCATGACTTACTTTTTTATACGCTTCCACATCTCCTTTAACCACAGCTAAATTCCTTTTAAATCTGGTGATTCCTCCACCTTTCAAATGCTTGTTACAAAACAAGCAAATGGTATAATTCTTTTGACCGGGAGTCGCATTAGCATGAGCCCAAGCTGGATCGTTGTATCTTCCTAAACTAGGTTGATCGAGAGTATTTGAACTTCCTTCCATTTATCTGTACACAAAAATAAATAACACATAATTTCAGTACACAATGACAATATGCATATCTATCTTATATAATATAACTCGTTCTGTAATAATCACAAAGCTAACAATTCAAAACATTCAACATATATAATAAGTAACACAAAACATACTCCAAAAATTTGCAATTTCAACAATTACAAAACAATCATAATATCATTTCCACTTCCTTCCATTTCCAATTCTAACAATCACAAAACATTCATTACTGTTTTTCCATTCCTAACAATTTTCGATTCTAACAATCACAAAACATTCATAATTCCATTTCCATTCCAATGATAACCAACAATTTCCAATCATAAAACAATCATAATTTCATTTCCATTTACAACAATTTCCGATTCTAAGTTTCTAACAATCACAAAATTTTGATAATTGTATTTAAATTCCATTCCATTTACAACAATTTCCAATCCTAACAATTACAAAACAATCATAATTTCATTTCCATTTCATTCCATTTACAACAATTTCCAATCATAACAATTACAAAACAATCGTAATTCCATTCAATTTCCAACAATTTCCAATTCTAACAATTACAAAGCAATCATAATTCTATTTTCATTCCATTCCATTTCCAACAATTTCCAATCCTAACAATTACAAAACAATGATAATTTCATTTCCATTCCACTCCATTTCCAACAATTTCCAATCTTAACAATTACAAAACAATCATAATTCCATTTCAATTCCATTCCATTTAGAACAATTTCCAATCATAACAATTATAAAGGAATCATAATTCCATTTCCATTCCATTCCATTTCCAACAATTTCCAATCCTAACAATTACAAAACAATCATAATTCCACTTCCATTTCATTCCATTTACAATAATTTCCAATCCTAACAATTACAAAACAATCATAATTCCATTTCCATTCCATTCCATTTCCAATAATTTCCAATCCTAACAATTACAAAACAATGGTAATTCCATTTCCATTCCATTCCATTTCTAACAATTTCCAACCTTAACAATTACAAAACAATGGTAATTCCACTTCCATTTCCAACAATATCCAATCCTAACAATTACAAAACAATCATAATTCCACTTCCATTCCATTCCATTTCCAACAATTTCCAATCATAACAATTACAAAACAATCATAATCTCATTTCCATTCCACTCCATTTCTATCAATTTTCAATCCTAACAATTACAAAACAATCATAATTTCATTTCCATTTCATTCCATTTACAACAATTTCCAATCCTAACAATTACAAAACAATCATAATTCCATTTCCATTTCATTCCATTTACAACAATTTCCAATTCCAACAATTACAAAACAATCATAATTCCATTTCCATTTCATTCCATTTACACCAATTTTCAATCCTAACAATTACAAAACAATCATAATTCTATTTCCATTTCATTCCATTTACAGCAATTTCTAATCCTAATAATTACAAAACATTCATAATTCCATTCCATTTCCAACAATTTCCAATCCTAATTATCACAAAACATTCATAATTCTATTTCTAACAAATCATAATATTATATACACCATTTTATATTTCGTTCTTAAATATATATGTTGCTTTTATAATTATTAATCGACATTAATAACTATAAGTATAAATTGGAATCAACAAGTATACAACATATTCACAAATCACAATTTGATAACATTACCAATTTTAAATATTTATGGTTCCCTACATATATATATTACCATTCCATTAAAGTTCAACATCTTTAACTTTTATAATCAATTAATTATTTACCTAGCTAAAACTAATACTCAAATAGGCAAATACTATCATTAACTACAATCAAATTATTATTAATTTCTAATTCCATAATTTTATACTTCACTAATTATTTACCAAAATTCAATACTCAAATATTAAAATAAATTACCATTTAACAAATATTAAGAATGTGTCAATTAATGATTTAAGCTTTTCAATTTTACTAATTTTGATTATCAATTTTACAATTTTACATTTAATTATTAATTTCACATTTGATTATCAATTTTACAATTAGGTTTAAATGTTGATTTGATTTTGATTATCAACTTTCAATTCTAAGTTTTAACAACCAATTAATCAACATCAACAATTTATCTTTAAAGTTTAAATTTAAAACATAAGGATGACCATAAGCACCAAATTATCATTAAATAAAATACATGTACAATTAAACATTTCAAATTATCAAACTCAATCTCAAATTCAATTGCTCAAACTCAAATTCAATCTCGTTCATCAATAATCCAACAATTCAATATTAATACCGTAATCATAAGCCAATTTCCACCATTCAATAATCAATACCGTAAATCACCATTCCAAATTTCCAATCCACTTCCAAAATGGCAAATTCCAATTCCAATTTCAGTTCAACTTCAACTTTCACAAATGACAAAAATCAATCAACTTCAATATCCATTCGGACCATTTCCATTTCCCATTCTCAGCCGAAATCAACATCCAATTTTTTACCCACATCCAATACAATAACACCAATTTTTAACCCCAAATCCACCATCATCCAACAACCAACACAATCATAGAAGCAATAATTTTAAAATGCCATGAAAAATGAAACAAAAATCAAAACACATACACCCCAAAATAATCGGGTCTTTGCCAATTCAGGTCGACATCAGGTCGTGTGGTCCGTTTGAGCTGAGGTGGTAGTGTGGTGTGTCGAAGGAAGAGAGACGGCGAGGAGGAAGGAAAGGACCAAAGGAGAAGGCAGCGAGGAGTGGGCTGAGTTCGAACTATCGAAGGGAGAAAGAAAAGATCGCCAGCCGTGCAAACCAACGGTCGAAGGAGGAGGACTAAAGAACTGGAGGAGACGTCAACAACGAGGAGGAGACAGCAAGGAGACAGGGAGACACCGAGAGAGAGATCGGAGAAGAGAGGAGGAAGCGGCGTAAAAGAAGGAAGAACCGAAGAAAATCGAGAAGGGGCGTAATTAGATTAGGTTTAAAACTTTCGAAAATTGCAAGTTAGTCCTTGCAATTTTCAGAACTTATGGTATCAGCCAGAATTGATGGTTCCGGTTGGTACCGTCCGGTAAATGCCGGTACTGACCGGTATTCGAGGCTAGTACCGGCGTTTAGCATTTTGTACCGTTTATCAGACGGTACCTGCCAGTACGGTACGAAATTCAAAAGCTTGTCTTTATCACTTCAATGCTTCTAATTTAACAAGTGTGATCTCAATATGTATAATAAAAACAAGTATTAGAATTATTCAACTATGCATAATAACACTCATGAAAGAATAAAAGAGCTTTAAAATTGATGTATTTGCTCTGAGGCTAAAAATCTCAGACAAAAAATAATCTTATTTTGTAAATAATATGCAATCTTATTCAAATTAATTATCTCATTGATTGCTAATCATATGAATTATAAAAGCATTTTATTCCAACTTTTATCATTTTCATACTAATTCAATTCAATAATCAATCTTGATCTCAAGTATTTATAGATAGACTTTAAATAATTCAGGACATTAGTTAGAAAATTTTAATAAAAATAATATACTAAACTTAAGGAATCCTTCCCACACTTAAAATTGTACAATTTGTCCAATTTACTCAATATACACATATAATAAAAAGTGAGAGTGTAAAAAATTTGGTACTTCCTTGAGTAATAAAATGTTCATTTTTTATTTCAATGAGGTTTCATCTAAAAAGAGATACAATATTCCTTGCAAAAAAAATAAAAGGGATAAAATAAAAGAAAATAAAATTAAAAATAAAGAAACAAAATACAAAGTACAAAATATGGAAATAGAAACAACATAAAATAACCTTGCACTAATTTTTAGACAAAATAATAGCAGAGGGAAGAAAATAAGAAAAAATACATAAATAAAGAGAAAAATAAAAGAGAAAACCAAAATTAAGCTTCTCCATCCTATTGTGACTCTGGTACGTCCATCGATGAAGGGTTTTTATGTCATTGACCCTCAAAATATGGAGGAACTACTGATGATGTACTCGCTCCAAATGGTGGAGGTTGAAAAGTCATGCCTTGATGATTCATCATCTATAACATTTAATCTCCCATCTATCTAATAGAGGTCTCTATTTGTGCTGTCCACTCCACAATCTCCGCATGTTGTACTCGAATAGTACGTTGTGTACTCATGAGCTACCCCAACCATCTCTCCATTCGAGTTATCTTTAGCTGGTCTCAATATGTCTATACCCTAGGTACATCCACATTATCCTCCTCGTGTGTTACTCCTCCCGTCTAGGATGGTGGTGAAAGCAATTATAATGGTTGCTTTGTTGTGTGTGACTCCTCCCTAACTCCTTCAAATACTACTAGCTCATTAGGGACCCCAATCAACCAGTAGATATCATTCGTAGGTCCTTGTTGTCTGCTCAGCATGTGTATGTGCTTCATTACATCTAGGATGAGTGTTGCCACGATGCCCACCAATCACATCATTGGTAGTCTGTAGAAGACTCCCCTCCTCTTTGCAAGTTTAGTCATATAAGGCCTGACGTAAATTGTGTCGACCTTCTTCTATTCACCCTAACACTGGATAAACTGGGCTAATGCATGCCCTTGGTAAATTGGCATACTCTCACTCATGATCTAAAGATAAAACACATCCAAATTGTTGACTAACCCATAGTTGTCACCTATTCCACTAAGTGTGTGATTTGAAATTCCTTATAAGGGTGGCAACTGGGCTTGGGGCCTAACCTAGCCCAATCCTAAGTCAACAAGCTAGACCTAGGTTGACCAAACCTCAAGCTCTTTCTTGGGCCTGATTGGGCCTTAAGCTAGGCTCAAGCTCGGGATGCCGCGTAGAACTAATAGTAAACAAAGAAATTATAATTCTAAATCTCTCTTTTTCTTCTGATGGCTCTTCTTGCAAAAATGGATGGGATGTTGTTGTCTATCAAATCTTTTAACGTATTCTTTGTGTTTTCCTCATTCCTTTATCAAAATTGTCACCTTTTTATGTATCTTACGACTTAAAATCTCTTAAAACTTGACTCCCTCTATTTTTTCTCCTTTCATATCTTTTTATAGTAAAAACTAACATTTTTGGGTTATCATGGTCAATTTACACGAGTGTGTAGGTGACCGTATATCTCTAGAAACACTTGAATTCGCAATTTTACATAGGCATAAAGACTTACATGGGCAACATACATGTTTATGTATAGCAATTTTACATAGGCATAGAGACTTACATGGGCAACATACATGTTTATGTATATTAACATTCATGGGCGTGTAATTTCACACGACCAGAACAAAATTCTTCAAATCTTCACACGTTCTTAGAGACTTACACAATCATTCTACATGGTCATGTAGGTCTTAGTTGCTTCAAATCTTTGTTACATGTCATGGTTTCATCCAAATTCTTCTTCTTTTGGTTCAAAAAGGCAACTATGACCTACAAATACACTTGAAGTGAATTAAGTATCAAAAATACTTTAAAACTTTTAAATAACAAGTAAATCACATTAAATATAGGTATATAAATATAGTCAAATAAGCATTTATTCTCTGCCTCTAAAAATTGGTATCAAAGTCATAACCATTTGCTCTACAACTTATGAAGATATCCATCAACTGATTCAGGAAAAAAGATATTAGATAGTTGTCAGCAATAGATGCGTACGAGAAATAAAAAAATTGTTATTTATAGATAAGAAATTGCACCACTATTCCATTAGATGCTTTACTCAATTTTAAAGCAAGATTTTTCAAATTTTAGCTAAAACATTAGTAGTACAAAGATGAAAATAAAGAGTTACACTTATATTCTTTGAGCAATATAGGTTCCATCCAGATAAAGGTTATTATAGATGATTCATCTTATATTGTTTACTATTAGTGATTGTCCTTATTGTGATCATTTACTTTTGAATTAAATAAACTTGATAGTTATGCATAAGAAGCCCATATTAAATTAGATCATCATAAAATAAATATTATTATATATTATTTAAAAACTATCATAAAAGGCTATAAAAGAATTTAAAGTAATTATGGAAGAAATAGATACAATAAATCAAAGATATAAAAATGCAAATGAAGCTCATTTAGAAATGATTAGACATTATAGAGCTTATCAACTAAATGGTGAAAGATAAATATCAAAATTAAATCCTAAAGGATTAAAAATCAAAACTAATTTGTCAAAATTAAAAAAAAGGATATTATGGAAATAACATTCTTTCCATATAGAAAAACTTCAAAACAAATCATAGATATGCAAAACATGATGGAAAAATAAATAAATCGATATAAAATAAACCTAATAAGAATTCTATGGAAAACAAATATTTGATATAATTTTAAAATAAAATTCCTCCTAATTACATATAAATTGTATAATTTTATAAAACTCCTAATTTAAAAATTGAAGAATTAAATGAACATATACAAAATTTAAACTTAGAAACTTTAAGCGATATAAAAACATTTGGGATTAAACAAGAAATTCCATGAAATCCTAATACTTGGTGGTATACCTAGTACTTCCTGAACCTAACTCCTAAATATCCTTCACAAAGTTTTAATAAACCTAATTTAGGAAATGTTGGAACTTATATCTAAAGATAAAGATGGTTTTACACTTGTAAATAAAATGAAAGTACAAGCTATAATCCTTTTGAATATATTTAGCTATAGACTACATGTTGGACCCTGATTTTTAAGTGGAATTTAGAAATAATAAGTAAAAAGAAATAAGTGTTATTATGTATATGTTTAGGTATAAATGTATTTATACTTAAAGGAAGGTGGTGAGGAATAAATCAATAGATTTTGATAATTTTGGGATTTGAATAGATTTGTATAGTTATGAAAGTTAAAGTGACTTAGTGGATTGAAATGGAAGTTAAAAATCAAGAAATAAAGAGAAAAAGTGTGAAAATTTGGAGAATTGTGAAAGTTTGACTTTTTGGCCATTAAGAGTTGACTTTTTGATTTAGGCACAATTTGAGAAAATGATCTTCAGGAAACTTGTAGCTTATGTTAAGAGCTTTCCGTCGCCATAAAGTTTGATATTTTTCAATATCAGGAGTGAAAGTTATGATCAGTCAAAGTTAGGGTTATTTCACTTTGACTTTGAGAATGTTTGTAAGTGTAGGATTGTGTATGCTGTACTTTGAGGCCACTCGTCGTACAGATTTAGTCTGAATTGAAGTAAGTGGTCTTCATGAAAGTTGTAGCTTGTCTGTCAATCTTTCCGACGCTATAAAGTATGCAATTTTTGGATGTGGAAATTGGAAGATATGAAATTTGAAAGTTTGGAGTTTGTTTAGGTGATGTTTAACAGGGTAGTAACTTTGATTAGATTTTTGACCCCTTTAGAGATGGAATTGATTTTTTAGTTCTTCATGGAAGTTTTAGAGCTTCCCTTTATCTTTCCATCGATACCAAATTTGTTAATTTTGGAATTCGGGAGCAAAAGATATGATTTGAAAATTCTGAAATTTTCTACAGCTCTAGATTCTATCCTTAGGCGTGCCCACGCCTAATCTTCGAATCTCGCCTTCGCTTATAACTTTTTTGTTTGACATCCGATTGAGTTGATTCTTGAAGCGTTGGATTCCTAAGACAATGAATTTCATTTTATGGAAAATTTGTGGATTTATGACATTAAATTAAGGGTGATTAATTTAATCAAAGTGAGTTAGACTATTTTCTGAACATGATTCGGTATTTTGAGAAATTCTCGATCTGTGATGATCCGATTGAAGTGATTCTTGAGTCAAAATAAAATTAAGACATAGGGATACAAATCATATGAAGAAATGAATTTTAATTTTTCCCTTAAGACTTTAAATTTCTGAATTGAAGTTCAGATTAGTGTATAGTATTGGATTAAGAACATCTGAAAGTATATTGGGCATAACTTTTTCTCTGGTAATCGAAATGAGGCGATTCTTGATTTGAATTAAACTAGAGAAATATATATACAATTGTTATGAAGACATAGAATGTCAATTTTGGGATTAAGAATGTAAATTTTTGGATGGAAATAACGTGCTGGAAAATGATTTACCATAAGACATATCTGAAATGTTTTGAGCATAACTTTTGATGTAGTGCTCCGAATTGGATGATTCTTGTGGCATTATGAAATTAAAACATAGAGGAACATTTCTCTAGAAGGAAGTGTTACTAAATTATTTCGTTTGCCCACTCAAAATTAGGAAGCAAGATGGTTGTTTTTAAAATGAAATGTGCAGGGGCAGATTTGGAACATCACTTAAAGGGGTAAGAATGTAGGCTTTGATGGAGGGGCATTATGGTCATTTTACCCTCATTTAATGACTTGGCTAGCTGCTGTCGTTTTAAAGAAGAAAAGAAGAGAAAGAAACGATGAAGAAGAGAGAAGAGAAGGTGAGAAGCATTCGGTGGAGATGGCAAAGGAGAAGAAGAAGACAACTGCATAAGCATATGGGTTCGATTTTTTTTTTGGGTTTCCTAGAGGATTTCGGTGCTTTTCAAAGGGTAAGGAAGCAAGAAGAAGATGGCTTCCTTTGGATTTTGATAAATTCAAAAATGGAGGAGAAAAAGGTAAATTTAAATTGGAGGAAAAAGAAAGGGCTTTTGAGAATTGATGCTTTGGACAAGCTTCTAGCATGGATTTGAGGTGAGTAATGTGTTTACATTTTGAATTATAAGTAAATTGTGTGTTTTCGAAAATTTAAGAAAGAGTTTTCGAATTTTATTTATTTCCGAATAATTTTGAAAAAAATTTACAAGGTTAAATTTATTGTTTTAAATGGTTTGATAAATGAATAAAATTTCTGAAGATTTATTATTGATGAATACATTGCTAAATTACGAAAATTGTTACATTCATAGATTTTGAATGATTTTGATTTAATTGCTATAATTGTGCATTTTTGAATGATTGGAATTATGCTATATGAATTTGTTCGTCGTTGTGAAATTTTTGAATGAAATTGTGTTAAATGTGACATGGCATGAAAACAAAATTTTCGAAGTGTACCTTAGGGCAAATCTGTTTTTCGAGCATGAACATGTCCGTTATGTGGGTTTAGTTAGGTCCCCTCCGTATGAGTCAGTGCACTGGTCTCCCTTTAATAGGCTTCTCCCGCCTGCCTGCTAGTGGCATAGGAGCTCCGATTACGGACTCCCCTCTGTTCACGGCTGCACATAACCACTATGCGGGAATGTACAGTACGTTCCGTTTGAACCAACCCAAACCATTTTGTTGTGTGATGTGATTTTTGCTTTGTTATGATGTGATGCATTTAGGTTTTCGATTTATTTATACATTGTGTGAAAAGTTTTGAAATTACGAGGAATGAGGATTTGAGATTTTCAACCGTGAAGGTTTTGGAAACGGTCTGTGAAAGATTTGAATGATTTGAAAAGTTTGAAAATGAGTTTTTGAATAAATTTTCGGACGTAAAATGGCTAAAGAGCAAACTGTTTGAAAATTGATTTTCTGCTTATGTTTCAATTTGTAAATGTGTTATCCACGAGCTATTTCAGCTCACCCCCCCTTCTCATCCCCATCTCCAGGTTTTCAAGCAGGAGATTGGATGGAAGTCGATCAAGATATTAGTTCGATCTTTGTTTGTCTTTGGTATTATGTGTAAAGTTTGATTTTAGTATTGGCTTTGTGTATGGCTTGGAAAGCCACATAAAACTTTGTAGTGTATTCCTTTCGAAATGTAATTAAATGCTGAAAGTGAGTATGGATTTGAGTTTGTAAATGATTATGGAATTGGTTTATGTAAATAAATGATGGTTAGTTTATATGAATGTGAAAGTGGATTATGATTTGTTTATAAATTACATATTGATTTTGGATGATGATTGGTAAGATGAAGTATGATTGTGACTTGATTATGAGGATTATAGAAGTGCTTGAGTTATGATTGTTGAGGTTGTTTATGCTGGGTTACGAGTATGTTTGATTGTGTTTTGGATACCGGACGGGGGGTCCGATGATTCTGGTTATTGTGTGAGAATTATAGAAGTGCGTTTTATCCTTTGCAGATTTTTGGGCTGTTTTAAATACAGCCTTTATGCCGCCCAATTTTCAATAAAATCGGTGTTACGGCAAAGGTAGAAAAAGAATTAGAAAAAGTGTTTAGCTAAAAAAATGAAATTTTGGGTTTGTTTGCATGTATAAGAAGTTTGTATGATTTGAGAATATATAAGAAAATGTGTATGGACATCTAAGAATATGATCAAGTATTGAGTTTTGCATGAGGTTATATTTCCAAAAGTGAAAATTGTTTGTTTGATTTGAATGAGATTGGTTAAAGATGTAAGAAATGAAAAAAAAAAGAAAAAAAAATTATATCGGGTTTTCGTATTGGATTAGTTTTAGGTTTCCAACGCGATCGTATTTTGATGAGTATATTTGTTCCAACGGATGTCGGCATTTGATTTCAGTTCGAGTACTTCGTTTGTTTCGATTCTATTGATTATTCCGATTTGTTAATCGATTACGATTCGCTTTCGTTTCGCCTTCGTTCTTTTATTCGATTTGTAATCCGCCACTTTATGTTTTTCGTTTCATTCTCTGTTACTTTCATTCCGTCTTCCGATTGGGATCCGGTTAATGCATTCCGCGTTCGCTTTGTTTGTCTTTATCGACTTCGCCTCGTTTGTCGTACCCGTTTCTGTTTTTCGGTTGGGATCCAGTTCCCGAATCGAGTCTCAACACTACATCCAAAACTTAGAAGTTATATATTAATGGGAAACAACTAAGAGTAGCTATTTCTATTAATAAAATAGAATATGAAATGAATAAACAATTTTTAGAGCAAAACTTTATTCTCTCTCAGATTCTGGAAAATTTTAGATGAAAACTCAAATTACTTTATATTTAATCCAAGTAATGATACAGCGAATCTAATAATTAGAGCTACTGAAACTTTTCAATTAGAATTTGTTGAGAAGGAATTTTTAAAAATGATACAACTACTATAGGAAAAATGCTATGACATTAAAAACATTGCAATTATATGATATGTGTGAAATCAATACATATATTTGTATTTTTCTAGATTATTATTACCATATTTATAATCAAGTTGATAATACATAAATTTATTTAAAGATATTTTATTCAAATTCCCTAATCTTTGGAGAAGTAAATTAGAGACAACCTATAACCTACAATCCTAGTCTTGTAGATACCTTAAGGAAAAAATTCCTTTTAAAAGATAAATTAAGTAAATCGTATGATGACACTATATTACTTAAGAAAATAAAGGAATAAAAAATCTTCATTAAGTTGTTATGATTCAAAAATACTTACTATGATAGGATGAGATAGTCATTATCACGATAAGATAAAGAAGAAATATAAAAGAAGAAATATTTTAGGAAAGACATTTCTAGATACATAAAGCAAAATATTATAAGGAAAAGAAGGTTACAAAACTAGAAAACCTATTTTCAGAAGAAATAAAAAAAAGATAACCAAATGTTAGTGCTATTATTATAAAGAAAAGGACACTATGCTCATGAATGTCCCAAAAGATTTGATAAAATAGAAATAGATGATCAAATAAATCAAATCATCGAATTTAAAGATTTTATTAGAATTGATACTTTTGAACAATGCTCTTATGAAAAAACATTTTATAATAATAGATACAAAATATGAAGAAACTTCAAGTTTAGAAATAAAAGAGTGAAATAGGAGAATCTTTGAACTCTCAAATTGATAATCAAATAATAGATACTGTAGTAGAAACATATGAACAATCTTATTGACAAAAATGCTTTAAAATTTAGAATTCTATATATTCTGCAAATTTTATAGTAGATTTAATATGAAATTATTAGAAAAATAGGATTAAAACTCTAGAAAACATCATATGTTTTATAATATTAATATTAAGGAAAAGGACTTAGATATTAGTTTAACCTCTAATAAAGTAATGATTCCGCTGTTTTGTAAAAAAGATATTTCCCAAAAACTTGATTACATTCTTAAAGAAATTAGGGATAAAGTAGGATGGGTGCACACAAATGATAGTTCTACTTCCAGGGAAGGAATAAATAGTCCTATAAATTTAGCAATATTAGTGATCAAATTTGAAATAGAAAAGAAGCCTGTATAGAAATTTTGAAAGGCAATCTTTGACATCAAAAACTTGTGTTTAATATCTATCCTTAGATGACTTATAATATACAAGATCAAATTTTAACAGGATACTCTCATTAATCCAAGACTTTAAAAGAAAAGATTTAATTAGAGATGGAAATAAACCATATTTTATTACCTACATGATATTTATGTTTTATCTAATACTCATCTAGAATGCTTTGCAGAGAAAGGTATTATTGACTTTCGAAAATTATTATATAGAGTTTAAAGAATATATCCTCCTTATATAAACATATAGAAAAGATAGAAGATGATTTTTCATTAAATTTATAGCAAAAACCCTTAGTAGGCATTTGGTTTGAGTATGATGTTGGCTATGGATATGAGTATAATAGTAGAAGGGGATGGGGATAGGGATGGGTATAAAAAATCAAAAAATGATTTTTGGTTTGTAACTTGGGTTTTTGTATTAATACCAATAATGTTGTTTGGTTTGTTGCATTAATGAGAATGAAAGATAATATAAAACCATTTTTACCCTCAATAAAAATGAAAATAATTTGCCCTTCATATGTTTATCAGGGCTATCTCCATATGTTTGTAAAAAAAATTAATCAATTTTGTCAAAAAAATTTATCGCAATTTTCGAGTATTAGATGAACTATATGATCATTTGTCAACAGAGCTACATAAAACGAGGAATTTCAGAAAATATACCTAGAGGTGCAGAACAAAAAACGCGATAAGGCAGGATAGGAGATCGTAAGGAATTGAGAGGCGATAAGAAAGTAAAGAGGATGACAGGGCAAAGGCTAGGGATAAAATAATAAAAATAAACGTGACAAAAACTTAGATTGGAATGAAAACTCGATACCCACCTTTCTTGATGAGTTTAGTAGATTCTCAAATTTAATGGGATAAATCCATTCCCTTAGAATTGAAAACCACAAAGTAAAAACAGTTTTTTACAATTATTTTATTTCTTCGTTCTCAAACTCTCAAACCAAACGCTTCCTTAATAAATTCTGATAATAAATTATTGCCTAGAATACTTATTCAAAAACTAGTCTTTGGAGTAGTGAAGAATATGTTAATACTTTGATAAGAGTCGATACAAAATAAGCTTTAACTATAAAATTAAAGAATATTTTGATAGTACAAATTATGTTCTCTATAATATCTTAATTGATACACAGCCAGTGAAAGTTTCACTAATCATAATCTAATATATAATTTGATAGGTTTCAACTAAATAAACCTTATCAATGTATAAATTTTAATGGTAATACATCCGATAAATACTGTCATAAAACTGCAATTAAGATAAAAGACAATAAAATAACGATAAGAAGGATTCAATTTAAAGATAATGTTAAGAACTATTCTCCAACAATTCCAACTCTATAAGATAACTCGATATGAAATAATAAATATTTCCTAATAAATACAATATTCAGTTTATTTATTTTCAACTAAAGCTGTTGATGATGTTATTGTTATTGTCATTATTATTAACAAAGTTGGATTTACTTATTATTAACAATTCAAATAATAAAAATTGTTTCAAATCGAAATTCAAAAACCAAATCATGATTGAAAAAGAAAAACAAATTACTCTAGGTTTAGTCGAATCTGTATGTTTTTTCATTTTGCTGAGTGACTACCATCACAGAGCGAAATGGGAAGCTTTGATGTAGAAAGACCAATTTTGCCAAACTTTATTTAGACTAATCAAAAGGTAGGCTTCACAATAACAAAATACTATAAAATTTAAGTACGAATTTGGCGGTCTCAAAACAAATGCCTTGTTATATCGTGATTACATTCAGAAATAATTATTTGACTACACTACTTCCGACCACCTCCAATTCGTTTCTTTCTACACAAAAGAAGAAACATCATCGTGTTGAGCATCATACTCTACTCGCAGATTTAAGCTGAACTGAATTGAGCCTCACATAAGGTTAACCTTCAACCTGCCAGAAATAGAAAGTGAAACACATAAGCGAACACTCTTGATCAAAACTGATTGCTGACCTGTGAAAAATACCAGGAAACGGATCCAACAGACGACATATATGCATTGCATGGCACAGATAATGTCTACATGTCCATATTGGTCTACAGCTTCTGTGTTAAGGAGATAACTTGTTGCCTACATAGAAGAAAATAACTCAAGAAGAACGGCAAAATAGCGAGTTGTAAAGCAAGAAATATTTTCTATAAACCAAGCAGGCAATCGCTAGTTCAATAAGGTTGAATGAAAGCAAAAGATAACCCTTTTACAAGTCCAGACCTTGAGTGTGAAGCCATTAGGTAAATGACAATCTTAACTGGAGAAACAGACATGCAGTTGAAGCTACCAGGTTTACAAGTTTTTCAAACTCAATAATTATATTTCGATTTCCAATTTTTTTCTTCATTCAAGATCATAACTAAACATTACGTCATTTAAGGTGACATATATGTCTGACATCAGATACTGGAGAAAGAACAGAAAGGTTATAGAGGTATGTTGTTTGTTTGTTGAAGCTTGTGTTGTAGCCCCCTTTCTGTAAAACAACTAAGGTCTACAAATTTCCTTGGTTGTAAGAAAGTAAGTCATGGTCTATGAGAGATAAGTTAAATCATCATCTCAGCATATAAAGAACCACTCATCATAAATCATCACAACGTCAATCATGTTGCTGATAAGGCTTTTGGGAAATAGGATCAACTTGTTTTCAGACTGGAATCTAGTTACCTTAGTCCAACCAGTTAGTACTAGAGAAGTTATGAAACCATTAACATACAACATGATGAGGGGCATTAAGCTCATAAAATCCTTTTTGAACTAAAAAATTATTCTATAAGTTTTCCAAAGATTATAGAAAAGAAACAGCAAATATATCGCAACCGTGAGTTCCTAGTAATATTCACTAGAGTCAGAAGCACAATAACAACAGAGCTAACAGTGAGTTCCTACGAATCCACCGAGTCAGAAGCACCATGACAACAAAGCTAGTGTTTGCTGAGTCTTTAATATATATACACACACATCTACTAACACTATCAATACTAATATAGTCATTGTTTCTGAAGTATAAGCTCCAACCCATTAGCATAGATGCTGCCAACAAAAGTGGTAGAATAAGTAACCACCATGGTTTGGCCAACTTAAATTTACTTTTGCATCCCCCATGGTTCAGATAGTTGCATGTTGCGTAAGGATTTATGCATCACGTTGTCTGATGTACCAAAAATACGAGGCAGAAAACTGAATTATTTTACTGTTATTAAGCAAAACATAATCCTTTTTTGACCTTTTTTTTTTGTTTTGGTTTCAGTCTTCCTATTTTTTTTGGTTCCAGGTACATTATACAAGTTCAAAAATAAAAATAAGATAACATAAGGAGATGTTTTCCTATTGTAGTAGAGCTTATAACCATAAACTTCAAAGGAAATATGCATCTAATCATATTCCAAGCACTAGTGGAAACAAATCAACTTGAGTACAGCAATAACACGAAGCTGAAACAAAGGGTAGCTCAACCCCGTTGAGTACTGCAATCAATAGCGATATGTTAAAATCCTAAAGTTTCATTTTGTAAACAAAGGTAGAATCGCCCAAATCATAATTTATCAATCTATACCATGAGTCATTATCAAGTTACGAAAATTGGGCAATCCCAACTCGCATTTCCATTAAGGATAGATTGCTTATAAACCTGGGCAGGATTCAGATTCTCTGCACGGATGGACTCCAAATTCCGGACTCTAGCTTCAAGCGCGTCACATGTTTGGCTCGTCTATATATCAGGAAAGAAGCAAACACAAATGAAAATTTACTACGAAAAGGAGAAGGAGATGAAGAGATGCGAAAAACCAAAAGAGAGAAATGGGGAAAAAGGTCCATTACTTGAGAGAAAAGAGCGTATCTTTGAGCCCATAGGTCTCTCCAAGCAAACTGGGCGATTGCAGCTGCTGACACCGAAAACCCCACCGCGAACCATAGCAATCGAGTCCTCAGCATTTTTGGTTTTGAGTACTAAACTAAGGATTTCTACAATAATAAGGTCACAAATGGTACATTTGTAATGAATTTTCAGGCCGCTGCGCCGCTTGGAAACCTTTTAGGCTCAGTTTGGGTTGAAGGTTAATAATAAGATAGAGATGGAACGTAAGACACTTCTATCGTTTTTCTAAATATTTTATAATAGAATGAAATGAACTGAGATGAAAGCGAAGGGTTTTATATTACGTTCTAATCTATCTTAAATAGTGAAAATAAGAAACTTCCGATTTGAGGATTTTATGATGGAACGTAAACTAATAAATACATACTACCTAATATACTTTCAATAATTCTTCTTAATATCAACTCTGATCAAATTATAATATTAATATATTAAATATAATATATTAATATTTAATATAATAAATTTTATTAAATAATTAATAATAATATTTTATATTATTAATAATAAATTATATATATTTAATAATAAAATATAAAATTTTATATTTAAAATTTATTTATTTATTTTATATAGAAATATATAAAACAATTAAATAATAATTTTCTATTTTCTATTTTCATTAATAATAAAATATATTAAAAATTATTCTTGTTTGTATATATTTCTATATAATTAAAAATATAAATAACTTATTTTAAATATAAATAAAATTTTAATATAATAAAATTTATTAAATAATTAATAATAATAATTTTATAATTAATAATAAATTGTATATAATTAAAAATAAATAAAATTTTATTAATGAAAATAGAAAGTATATTTAAAATTATTCTTTAATTGTTTGTATATATTTCTATATAAATAAAAATAAAATAAATTATTTATATATATAAATCACATAGAATAAAATAAAATATATTAAATAATTAATAATAATAATATTTTATATAATTAATAATAAATTGTATACAATTAATAAAAATTTATTAATGAAAATAGAAAATATGTAAAAAATAATTCTTTAATTGTTTGTATATATTTTATATAAATAAATTATTTTAATATAAATCACATAAAATAAAATAAAATATATTAAATAATTAATACTAATATTTTTATATAATTAATACTAATATTTTATATAATTAATAATAAAATAATAAACCTCCTGCAACAACCATTTTAATATAAGGGATATAAAAGTCATTTATTATACATTATATTCTATTCCATCCATCTTCCAAACAATATTTCACTACATTACATTATGAACCATTCCATCCTTCCCAAACAACTTTTTACTCTATTACATTTCATTCCATTATAAATTATTCCGTTCCCTTCCACTCTATTAAGCCTTAAGATTCTTGGCCACTGTATTGTTTGCTTCTTCTTTTTTCTGTTTTAGATTTTTGTTTTCTTATTTCTAAAATTACAAAAATTAGTTAAGTAAATAAATATTATTTAATTATATAATTTATTAAATTTTAATAAGAATTATGAATAATTTAATTTCATATTTTATTTATTTATTTAAAATTATGAATAATTTAATTTAATGCTTGTAATTAAATTTAATTTCATAATTATCAATAAATATAACTAAATTTAAAATATAAAATTTGATTTAATAACTAATTTAATTTTAAATTATTTATTTGAATAAAATACAATAATTTATTAATAAATAGTATATAATAGATTAAATAAATTTATTTAAATAAAAATAATTTATGTTTAAGTTTTAATTAAAATATACTTATATTTATGCTTTTATTTAAAAGAAAACTGAAATTTAAAATTAAAATTAAAATAAACGTTTCTTAGTTTTATTATTATCTGATAGAATCCAAAATTTTGACCATTGTAGTTTAGCTTATAACCGGCAAGGACAAGGATAATAAAAATCAGGCATAAAGAAATTTGATTACATTATGAGCTAGTCTGGCATTTCCTGCGGATAAAGATAAGCTAAGCTGCAATTTCTGATGATATTAATTGAAAACTATTCAAGTTTGCTACAACGCACACCTGTTATTTGCACTTGCCTTAAAAAGTCATGGTTAGTTATTAAATTTTTTACAAAAATATATATAAATTGTGCCAGTTAATAAATAATATACAGAATATTAAATTTTAAATTAAAAATAATATAAAACAAAGAGGTAGGGGATGTGAAGCCTGAATTGGGTATACAGGAAGAGCCAGCTGCCACTTCCCTTCATGCTTTAAGGGGAATACTAGCGTACAATACGATGCCAATTAAAGATCTCTGCATCATTGTATCGAACATCTGGTAGACCCATCATCGTCGGGATACCGCTTTGCTCCTGGGATTCTGTCACGTGCCGATCATAACCATCCTCTAAATAGAAATCATAGAACCTGCAATGATTTTCACTGCAACACAACCAAGCATTCCCACAAATCCAAATGACCAACTTACCTCTCAGGCAACCACTGTACACGCAGCCAAAAAAGTGAGACTTTGAGAAAGGGAGGAAGACCCTCCTCCCTCGTCATCTAACTCACCAACTCCCCAGATTAGTTATAGCGCGGCAGTAACGGGGACTACCACCTAGCTCTTCGATATAGCATGGCCCGAAGAAGAATTGTTACTATTGAAGAAGGAGACATTAAACAAGTGCAAGGAAAATTTGGGATGGGATTAGAATTGTCAACAAATCTCCGAGAAAACCTGGACAAAAAATGGGCAAAGACTGTCGTGGTTAAACTATTAGGTCGGAGACTGGGATTTAACCTCTTGCAAACCCGTGGAATCCCCAGGGACCCATGAAAATAGTGGACTTAGAACATGAATTTTACCTTATCAACTTCATGGAGATTGATGACTACCTGAAATCGTTGACTCAAGGACCTTGGATTATAGCCGGCCATGTCCTATCGGTACAGCCTTAGACCTCCGCTTTCCGCCCTTCGACCGACCGAATCTCGCATGTAGTCGCCTGGGTTCGGTTTCCTGAACTCTCTGCGGCGCGATATCATCCTGTAATTCTCACAGCTCTGGGAAATATTATCGGGCGCACAATTAAAATTGATGAAAACACCCAAACCTCACAAAGGGGGAAGTTTGCTCAGGTCACAGTCGAACTCGATATCAATTCCCCACTGTGATCCATCGTTGAACTGGACGGCAAATTAATCAAAGTTGCGTATGAAGGGTTATGTAACGACCCATGAATCATCTAAGCCATCCGACGTGGCCAATACAAGTGAGATAGCTAATAATCCAAATCCCGTGAGAAGGCCGTTGCGTGAAAAGAGGAAACCGGTGATCCTTAAGGATTTCATGTGGGGCTAGCTGCAAGTTAGTTACAATTTCTGTTAAGAACTATCCTATAAATAATCTTAGGGCTGTACTGAGAGGGTATGAAGTTTTTCCCAGAATTGACTAAGCCCCTCTCCTTCCCCTGATCTGGGTACCGTTGTACCAGATCTTCTTTTCTTCCTCAACCCTTCTGTTCGTCACTTTACCTGTAATAGCACTATTGTACTGTCGCTGACGTTAAGAATCTATAAAAGAAATCTATCTCTTAATTGTTGTTTGGTATATTACTGGTTGATCTTATTACATTTGGTGCTTTCATTGACGACCTCTTTCCCATGGCTGACAATACTCGTCTCGCCAAGCTTGATGCGACGGTCTCCAAACTGCAAGGTGACCTCGCCGGCCATTCCACTGCCATGACCTCCCTTCAATCCACAGTCTCGTCTCAAGCTGCTTACCTGCTTGAGGTGAAAGACCAGCTGGGTGATATTAGTCACCAACTCGCTCAACTGAGTCAACTCTTGAAGAACAAAGCCCCGATCGCTGAATCGTCCTCTCATTCCGATACCCGCCGCCACCATTCTGATGGTTTTGCCTCTTTCACTGATGTCCCTTTTCAGCCCAAGGCAGCTCGGGTAGAACTCTCCAAGTTTGATGGATCCGATCCTGATTCATGGGTCTTCAATGCTGAGGAATTTTTCTCCTTTTACAATACAGAGGACACTATGCGTATCACTATGGCTGCCTTTCATTTTGAAGGAAAGGCACGACGATGGTATCAATGGATGAAATGCAACCGACAGCTATCATGCTGGGCTCACTTTGCCAGGGCCTTGATCGAGCGATTCAAACTTACTCATCTTGAGGAACCCCAAGGACTTCTCGCCAAATTACAGCAAACTTCCACAGTCGAGGATTATCAGTCCCGTTTTGAAACTCTCTCCAACCAGACCGCTGACCTCCCTTCCTCTTTCTTTGTCGATTGCTTCATCTCTGGTCTTCGGGCCGACATCAAGCATGAAGTTCTCTCCTTCCGGCCCACATCGTTGAACCAAGCTATTAGCCTAGCCCGTCTTCAAGAAGCTAAACTTGCGGAGCAGCGGAAAATTATTCTCAAAATTCTTCCTCTTTGGGACCGTCGCCCTACTGAAGCTGGTCTTCTACCCATACCTCCACCGAACCCACTTAAACCAGCCACCAACCCACCTAAACCAACACTTCCCCAAACCCGACGTTTAACCCAGGCCGAAGCACAACGTCGCAAGGAACAGGGCCTTTGTTTCTATTGCGATGACAAGTTTGAGCGGGGGCACCGATGCAGCCGTCCCCAACTCTTTTTGCTTGATGAAGTTTTTCCGGTGATGATGAGGACACCCCCACCGCCTATACCTCCACCAACTATACCACCACCGCAGACGACCCCCTCTCTTCCTATCCTCCTTCACTTCAACCCTCACACCATCATCTCTTATAATGCTATGTCCGGTTGTCCATCTCCCGCGACCTTACGCTCATGGGCATGCTCCAAGGTCATCTGCTCAGATACTCCTTGACGGCGGTAGTACCCACAACTTTATTGAGTCGGGTTGCTCGACATTTGGGCTTGGATCTTGATCCGTCCGCTTTCCTTCCGGTGCTTGTGGGCAACGGCGAGACTCTTCACAAGTGAGGGCAAGGCTCGAATGTCCATTTACAAATTCAAGGCACCACTATCTCGGTGATTTCTATGTCCTATTGACTACACCTGCTCGGACGTCAGACTCTGAGTAGCTGGTTGGCTACACTCGGTTCGGTCCTCACCAACTATGCCGATTCTACCTTTCAATTCGTCCAAGGGTCTACTACAATTTCTTAGACGGGCCTTGTAATGCGGCCCTCGGCTATCCATTAAATTCCTTGCAGAGCCACAACGTTGGGGCCGTAGTTGAGTTTTTTGGCCTCCAGATCCAATTTCAATCGTCCGCATCACCATCGCCGATTTTATCGGCCATTCAACCTCTGTTGCAGCAATTTCGATCAGTTTTTTTTAAGGTTCCTAGGTTACCTCCCACCCGCGTCAGTGATCATGCCATTCATCTGCCACCTGACGCTGCTGCTATTAATGTCAAATCTTACCGATACCCATATTTCCAGAAGCACGAAATCGAAAGGCAAGTCACCGAGATGTTACGAGAGGGCATCATCCGACCAAGTACCAGTCCTTTTTCTTCGCCAGTCTTACTCGTTAAAAAGAAAGACGGCATATGGCGTTTTTGCGTTGACTACCGCGCGCTCAATGCCATCACCATCCGAGATAGATTTCCCGTACCAACAGCAGATGAACTTTTCAATGAGCTGTTCGGAGCCAAGATGTTTTCCAAATTAGACTTGCTTGCTGGTTTTCATCAAATATGAGTTCGCCCCGAAGACATTCACAAAACAGCATTTCGAACACACGAAGGGCATTATGAATTCTTCGTTATGTCATTCGGTCTCTCAAATGCCCCCTCCACGTTCCAGGCAACAATGAACGGTATCTTTAAACCTTACCTTCGTCAATTCATACTCATATATTTTTGACGATATTCTTGTTTATAGCAAGTCACAGGATGAACATTTACACCACCTCCGTATCGTCTTCAAAACGCTATGTGATAATCACATGGTTGCTAAGGAGAGCAAATGTATTTTCGGGCAAACCCAAATTGAGTACTTGGGACACCTAGTGACTGCGGACACCTGGTGATTGCGGAAGGACTGAAAGTCGACCCCTCAAAAATTTCTGCTATTCAAGAATGGCCTACTCCAACTAATGTTTGTTGGAGTTATGTAAATATAGTGCTCTGGAAAGCAAGTGTATTTACATGTAACTTTATCTTCTTCGATTCTGCTTTGTAATGAAAATATTTATTATTAATAAAATAAAAGAATTTGGTTTTATCTGTATGAGCATTATATATCCGGTCATAAGGTACCAAGATTCATTTGTAAGTAATATACATATACATAGAGATGTATGGGAAACATGTATATTATTAGAATCAATTAATTGATTCACAGTTGAATAATCAAGTTGGTCGTTTGATTATGGTTTAGATCAGTGTTCGATTTATCTCCATATAAGTAAAGGAGTTTACTTAAAGAGAATGATGAGTTTCATATCATGATAGTAGTAGATCATCGATAATGGCACTATTAAATGAATTGAATCAAGTATGTTTTCAAGAATAAAGTGGGTCGTTACTTTAATCTTAAAACATACAACTTAAGCATTCGCTTATTATGAACCACAATCTTGATGAGTGGTGAACTCATATGTGTTTCATTATAATTCTTGATATGATCGGAATGAATTTTACAGGTATTAATCCGATTCTGCATGTTGGAATTATTAATTGAAACATGTATCGTGGAACATTCACTCAAATAAAGAGTTTATAGTGTTATCATCTCTTCAGATGTTTTAAGGAGATTTGGTGATTAAATGGCGCGCGATAGTTTGATGGATTAGCTACCATCAAGTCTTAACACTAAGATGAGATCTTATGTGTTAATCACCATATAAAGTAAAATGAGAGATCTAGAAGGAAAAACCAACATAAGGGCAAAACGGTAATTTTATCCTTTGTTGTGCGGATGGCTACAATAAGGTTCTAAATAGGGTTTGAAATTGGACATATTCTCATAATATTTAATAATTCAAGAGTTCAACTAATTGTCTTTAGTGGAATGACATTTAGTTAATAAGCTAGAATTAATTCCAATGAGATTGAATTATTTCTGGGCTTATTGGAGCTTGAATTATCAAAGTCTAATAAGATTTCTCACTTAGCTTTAAGGAAGGTTATCAAGCTAAGTAAGAAGTAGTTTGGAGGCTTTAGAAGTCCATAATTGAATGATGGGCTTATACTAATTAATGGTTAATTGGAAGCCCATATGTTCATTTAGAAATGGGCTTGTTTTGGTTTAATGTAATTGATTAGATTAATTATATTAAAACAATTTTTTTAAAATGGAGAAGAAGCAATTTCGAAATTGTGTTAGGTTAGATGTGTAACCACACATTTGACATTAAAATACTAAATAAAGATGGTCTTTATTATGGTTCATCATTATTAAATGGAGTTATGAACTTACCATTAAATGGTTTAATGGTTGGCTTTTAATGTTGGCATGTAACCTATTTGCATTCATTAGATTAAAGATGAAAGATGTGCATTAGATGGACCATCTTCCTTCTTTCTTCTTGCCAAAACCGAAATGGGTATTCAATTATAGGTTATGGTCTTTTCAAATAGCCATTTTAAAGATAAATGAAGTAAGTCTCATTTATTGGCTATTTGATGAGTGATTAATGTAAGAAGTGATGCATTGGATGCCTCTCACTTTTTCCATTCATGCATATTTCGAAATTGAGATGTAAGAAAGGGTTCTTGCATGATTTTTAGACATTCTCTTCTTTCATGCAAGGTAGAAACGAAATTCCTAAGTGAAAGAATTGAAAGAGTTTCAATTTTGGTTCTTCTTCTTCTAAGAAAATCTCCTCCAAATATTTCTTCTCCTTTCCCACCAAAGAATTTTGTTAACCTAGTTGTCCTTGAAGAAAAAGTGGTAAATCTAATTGGTTGAGGATACTACAACAAGGAAGAAGATAGATTGCTAAAGGAAAAGACTCAAAGGCAAAGGATTTGGATATAAGAAGGAGATGATAGCAAGAACGAGGATTTAAAGTCAGAGCGAAGGAGTCGGTAATTCCTTTTATCTTGTTCTTGGTTTTATTATCCTTATACCATATCATGTATGGATTAGCATGTTGATTTGGATATATTGCTTCCGCTGCAAGATGATTTCTTAAAAGTTTTGAAATCTATCGTTTCTCCATACTAAGTATGCTTTCTTTTTCCGATCCAACAATTGGTATCGAGCGGTTTTCATGCATGATTTCGGTTCCTATATGGTGGATGCATGGGTTGGCAATCTTTTATGTATACTGCATATTTTATGTGATAGAAATATATATGTTGTATGTTGCTCTTTTGGTTGTCCATAGAAGTTAAATTTTATCTTGTAAGATTTCTTCATTTAGTCAGTAACAAGGAGGGTGGTCTATCATCACCATGTTTCCTCCTTGGTTTTTTTTTCTATTTTATTTGATTTTGTAATGTACAAATTGATGTAATGATGAAGAAGGAGCAGCCATGGATTGAAGAAATGGAAAGGTAAAATTTTCGTGTATCCTTTGTGTTTTGGCATAAGTTTTGTGAAAACTAAGTTGCTGGAATTTTTGTTTCAATGAATCATATTTCAGTTATGATTGGAAAACAAGTGCTGGTTTTTGTTTCAAAGAATCCAATTTCAGTTTTGCTAAAATACTAAGTGCTGTTTTTAATTTTCATGAAATGAGTTTCAGTTTTAATAAAACAAGTGTTGGGATTTTTTGTCAAAACAAAGATTTGGTTTCTAAAATCTAGTGCTGAAATTTTATTTTCAAAATGAAAAATTCTAATTTCATAAATGCCATTACATTTTGTTTACCGAATGGGCGGATCATGTTAGCGAAGAGTTCGAAGAGGAAGATCCAAGATGAAGAAGCATATTTTGGGCCTAAAAGGCTTGTAATTATTTTATGTTTCTAGGATGGACAATCAAAAGTGGCTTTATTAGTTCATGTGATGAATGGAGAAATGAATGCTTGTAATATGTGATATTATGTGATTGCATGTCATTTAGAAAATTGCCAACCCTAGGCCTTGCCATGCATTCATTATGTATGAGATATATAATGAAACAATATAGGATAGATAATAAATTGCATCTAGACAAGATGATATTTAAAACTTAAAGCCCAAAAAGATTGAGTGGGAGAGGATGCTCCTGTGAGAGTCCACGGTCTCCAAATGATGGCCCATTTGCATGTGGTGAAGTGTTACTCCCCATCGGAGGGCATGGATCCTAGATCTTGCATGGTTTGGGTCTCCTTAAGGATAAGTCCACTTAATGATAGCAAAAGTGACCTCCCACCGAGGCATGATTTGTAGGTATCTTTAGTGAATGAATCAAATGGTTATACACTCAACATTTTTTATCAATAAACTGCCCACCGTAGCTCTGTTGGTAAGAGTATGGACCAAATTAAGATGCTTCTTAAAAAATTGAGCATGAGATGCTTGGTAGTTTTTTGAGTGAGAGGGTCCCAGTTTTTCTTTTAATAGATAAGATGGCCCACCGTCACTTAGTCATTATAGATAAGAAAATAACCGTCAGATAATGTTTTAATTTTTTAAGTTTTGTTAAATCTATCATCATGCATACATGCATCATGATTTTATACAAAGTTCCATAAAATGTTAACTAGTATGCTCATGTTTTAATAATTTATATTTTCAGACATAATCAACCACAAAATGAATCCACTCACCCCGCTTCTTGACTAATAACAAATTGGAAAATGGAGACAAGTTTAATGAATGTAGACGTAACCTTGACATTGTTCTTCAATATGAACGTATTTCATGGGTGTTAATCGAAAATGAGCCTACACCTCTAAGTGGAGATGCAACTCTGAGCAAGTCCAACAACATGGCGTTGGCGGAATCGCCGACAAGACTACTAAGTGTTATATTCAGCTTCACATCAAGCATGTTGCAAAAGCAAATTGCTTGTATGAAAACTGCTAGTGTAATGGTCCATCACCTACATGAGATGTTTGGTGTGAGGACTAGGTCTGCAAGAGTGAAAGCTATCCAAACCTTTCATAATCTCGCATGTAAACACCGTGAACCGCGGGATTACATGATGAAGGTAATCTCGTGGTCACCGAATTTGAGATGCTTGGGGCGGATATGGATGCGGACACGCAGATGATTATGATCATCAATAGCTTAAAGTCTTCTTTTCAGCAGTTTAAGTTGGATTATGAGCTCAACAAAGCAAGGATTACACCTTGAGTGAGTTGATGAATACCCTCAGAGCACGGAGGAAATATTGAATATTAAGGCTCATGGGCCGGTTAATGTAGCTTCTTCTTCTAAGCCAAGGGTAAGGGCAAGGAAAGAAGAAGGGTCCAATGAAAAGAAGGCCCAAATAGGGTCAAGGCCAAACCCATGAAAAGAAGGCCAAAGAGAACATCAAAGGAAAGTGTTTCCACTGTGATGAGATGGGCCATTGGAAAAGAAACTGCCGGCCTACCTAGAGTCCCTCAAAAGCAAACAAGGTATGGGCTTCCTAAGTTTGTTAGGAACTAGAAATGTGGCGATTTATCTACATCTTGGATATTAGATTCAGGAGCCACTAACCATGTTTGTAATTTTTTGCAGGGTTCCAAGAAGGAAAAGACTTCCTAAAGGTCAGTTTCAAGTTAAGATAGCAGATGGTTCCTATGTTTCAGTAGAATCAGTGGGAGTAGTTATCTTGGACTTTCCTAGTGGTCATAGGTTATATTTGGAAGATGTTTATTACATGCCAATGATTGTAAGGAACATGATTTACTTTTTTGTCTAATAAAATCTCGCTATTCCTTATATTTTGAAAAGTTGTTTCAATATATGAGAATAAGGATTTTATTTGTGAAGCGATAATTAAACAGGGATTGTTTTTATAGAACCTATGAAAGGCTCACTAAACACCACGTAATTGATAAAACCAAGACAATCCAATATCTCTAGCATTAATTCAAAGTATCTGTGGCATCTAAGGATGGGTCATATCAATCGAAAAGACTTGACAAAGCTAGTAAAGGATGGAATCCTTATGGGCTTGATAGTGATCCATTACCCACTGTGAATCTTGTATTGAAGGAAAATGACAAAGCCTCATTTCCTTCTAAAGGAAATGATTTGAATCCACATTGGACATGGTACATCTTGATGTGTGTGGGCCCATGAATGTACAAGCTAGAGGAGGTTATGAATATTTCATAACTTTTATAGATGATTACTCAAGACATGACTATTTGTATTTGATGCATAAAAGAGTGAATCTTTTAAAAGTTCAAAGAATTCAAAAAGTCAAGTCGAGAAGCAACTTGGCAAGCCATTAAAAAAATTTTCGATCGATCGAGGTGGTGAGTATTTATCTGAGAGTTCCAGCAATATTTAATTGACAATGGAATTGTTTCCAATTTGTCGACTCCTCGTACACCTCAATGTAATGGTGTAGCAGAGAGGAGAAATAGAACTCTATTGGAAATGGTAAGATCAATGATGTCCTATGCTAGCCTTCCAGAATCGTTTCGGGATATGCCATACAAACGGCAACATATCTTCTTAACTTTGCTCCTTCCAAATCGGTGCCTAAAACACCTAGGGAGTTGTGGATGGCCGAGTGCCTTCATTGAGGCACTTGAGGACTGGGGCTGTCAAATCTATGTTCTAAAGCCTGAATCCACAAAGATGGAACCAAGGTCGATGTATGTTTGTTTGTAGGATATCCTACGGAACTCGAGGGTACTATTTTACAATCCTCATGATAGGAAGGTATTTGTGTCGACAAATGCAAACTTAGAGTAAGAGTTTGTGAGAAATCACAAAGGAAGAAGTGAAGTAGTACTAAAGGAGTTAGCAATTTCATCCAAACCAAGAGTTGTTTTGGATATGACAGAACAAGATGTCGAAATGGATTCAAGAGTTGAATCAGAAGTGCAACCTGAACATCAAGATGTGCCTAGACGTAGTGGGAGGGTTGTGAGACAACCGATAGG
Organism: Erythroxylum novogranatense; assembly: GCA_029891385.1. Classification (NCBI taxonomy): domain Eukaryota; kingdom Viridiplantae; phylum Streptophyta; class Magnoliopsida; order Malpighiales; family Erythroxylaceae; genus Erythroxylum; species Erythroxylum novogranatense. Next base: position 35,601,991 of record CM057231.1, read on the forward strand.
TATTCGGGTTTAGGAGAAGGCTTAATTGCCATCTCGGACCAAGAAGAAACAGATCCCATTACGTATACATGTGCTATTAATGATGTTGATGCAGGAAAATGGCTCAAGGCAATGGAATCGGAAATAGATTCTATGTATACTAATGAAGTCAGGTCCTTGTAGATCTACCACCAGGTCTAAAAATCATAGGGTGTAAATGGATCTACAAAAGGAAAAGGGGATCGGATGGAAAGGTAGAGACCTTTAAAGCTAGATTGGTAGCCAAAGGCTATACTCAAAAGGAGGGTATAGTCTACGAGGAGACTTTTTCTCCGGTTGCCATGCTTAAGTCCATCAGGATTCTTTTGGCCATAGCAGCCTATTTCGATTATGAAATATGGCAAATAGATGTCAAGACCGTATTTCTGAATGGAGATCTTGAGGAGACCATTTATATGGCCCAACCAGAAGGATTCATTGAGCTAGGTAATGAGCATAAGGTTTGCAAGTTGCAAAGGTCCATTTATGGACTTAAGCAAGCATCTAGGTCTTGGAACATTAGGTTTGATAAGGCTATCAAAACCTATGGGTTCATACAAAACCTAGATGAGCCTTTTGTTTACAAAAGAATACAAGAAGGTAAGGTTATTTTCCTAATCCTGTATGTTGATGACATTCGCTCATCGGGAATGATGTGGGAATGTTATCTGCGGTTAAGGATGGTGAATGAACAGATTTTCAATGAAGGATTTGGGAGAGGCTACCTATGTTCTAGGGATCAAACTTATAAGGGATCGTAAGAACAAGAAGATAGTTTTGTCTCAACTAACCTACATTGAGAATATGCTCAATAAGTTCGCCATGTAAGATTCCAATAGGGGTTTCACTCCTACTAGACATGGAATCAAACTTTCAAAGGAACAAGCACCTAAAACCCAAGAGGAGGTTAAACGCATGCGTAACATTCCATATGCTTCGGCAGTTGGTAGTTTGATGTATGCAATGTTGTGCACTAGACCGGATGTCTCAGCGATGGGGATCTGTAGCGATTTCACCAATCCAGAATGGAACATTGGACTGCGGTTAAGTGTATACTTAAGTATTTTCGTAGGACGAAGAACTTAATGCTTGTTTACTCTGGAAGTAATCTTATTCCGATAGGATATACGGATTCTGATTTCCAATCAGATGTTGATTCAAGGAAATCAACTTCTGGTTCTATATTTACTTTAGGAGGTGGAGCCATAGTTTGGAGGAGTATCAAGCAATCTTGTATTCTTGATTCGACTATGGAGGTTGAGTATGTTGCTGCTTGTGAAGCAAAGAAGGAAGCACTCGCTCCTAAGTTCTAAATGATTTGGAGGTCGTTCCAGAGGCAGAAAAAGCCATTACACTTTATTGTGATAATAGTGGGACAGTGGCTAATTCTAAAGAACCTCGGAACCACAAAGCTACCAAACACATTGAGCGAAAGTATCATCTCATAAGGGAGATAATACAACGTGGAGAAGTGGATGTGGTAAAGATTCCTACAGAGCAAAACCTTGCTGATCCGTTCACAAAGACTTTGACTCAAAAGAGCTTTGAGGGTCACCTAGAAGGGATGGGAATGAAGGATATGTCAAACTTGCTTTAGGGCAAGTGGGAGATTGTTGGAGTTATGTAAATATAGTGTCATGGAAAGCAAGTGTATTTACATGTAACTTTATCTTCTTCAGTTACATTTTTGTAATGAAAATATTTATTATTAATAAAACAAAAGAGTTTGGTTTTATCTGTATGAGCATTATATTTCTGGTCATAAGGTACCAAGATTCATTTGTAAGTAATATACATATACATAGAGATGTATGGGAAACATGTATATTATTAGAATCAATTAATTGATTCACAGTTGAATAATCAAGTTGGTCGTTTGATTATGGTTTAGGCGTAGTGTTGCGATTTATCTCCATATAAGTAAAGGAGTTTACTTAAAGGGAATGATGAGTTTCATATCATGATAGTAGTAGACTATCGATAATGGCACTATTAAATGAATCGGAATCAAGTATGTTTTCAAGAATAAAGTGGGTCGTTACTTTAATCTTAAAACATACAACTTAAGCATTCGCTATTATGAACCACAATCTTGATGAGTGGTGAACTCATATATGTTTCATTATAATTATTGATATGATCGGAATGGATTTTTACAGGGTATTAATCCAGTGTCTGCATGTTGGAATTATTAATTGAAACATGTATCAGAGAACATTCACTCAAATAAAGAGTTTATAGTGTTATCATCTCTTCAGATGTTTTAAGGAGATTTGGTGATTAAGCTGGCGCCAGTAGTTTGATGGACTAGCTACCCATCAAGTCTTAACACTAAGATGAGATCTTATGTGTTAATCACCATATAAAGTAAAATGAGAGATCTAGAAGGAAAAACCAACATAAGGGCAAAACGTAATTTTACCCTTTGTTGTGCGGATGGCTATAATAAGGTTCTAAATAGGGTTTGAAATTGGACATATTCTCATAATATTTAATAATTCAAGAGTTCAACTAATTGTCTTTAGTGGAATGACATTTAGTTAATAAGCTAGAATTAATTCCAATGAGATTGAATTATTTCTGGGCTTATTGGAGCTTGAATTATCAAAGTCTAATAAGATTCCCCACTTGGCTTTAAGGAAGGTTATCAAGCCAAGTAAGAAGTAGTTTGGAGGCTTTAGAAGTCCATAATTGAATGATGGGCTTATACTAATTAATGGTTAATTGGAAGCCCATATGTTCATTTAGAAATGGGCTTGTTTTGGTTTAATGTAATTGATTAGATTAATTATATTAAAGCAGTTTTTTTAAATGGAGAAGAAGCAATTTTGAAATTGTGTTAGGTTAGATGTGTTACCACATTTGACATTAAAATACTAAAAAAGATGGTCTTTATTATGGTTCATCATTATTAAATGGAGTTATGAACTTACCATTAAATGGTTTAATGGTTGGCTTTTAATGTTGGCATGTAACCTATTTGCATTCATTAGATTAAAGATGAAAGATGTGCATTAGATGGACCATCTTCCTTCTTTCTTCTTGCCAAAACCGAAATGGGTATTCAATTATAGGTTATGGTCTTTTCAAATAGCCATTTTAAAGATAAATGAAGTAAGTCTCATTTATTGGCTATTTGATGAGTGATTAATGTAAGTGATGCATTGGATGCCTCTCACTTTTCCATTCATGCATATTTCAAATTGAGATGTAAGAAAGGGTTCTTGCATGGTTTTTAGACATTATTTCCTTTCATGCAAGGTAGAACCGAAATTCCTAAGTGAAAGAATTGAAAGAGTTTCAATTTTGGTTCTTCTTCTTAAGAAAATCTCCTCCAAATATTTCTTCTCCTTTCCCACCAAAGGATTTTGTTAACCTAGTTGTCCTGAAGAACAAGTGGTAAATCTAATTGGTTGAGGATACTACAACAAGGAAGAAGATAGATTGCTAAAGGAAAAGACTCAAAGGCAAAGGATTTGGATATAAGAAGGAGAGGATAGCGCAATGAGGATTTAAAGTCAGAAAGCGAAGGAGTCGGTAATTCCTTTTATCTTGTTCTTGGTTTTATTATCCTTATACCATATCATGTATGGATTAGCATGTTGATTTGGATATATTGCTTCCGCTGCAAGATGATTTCTTAAAAAGTTTTGAAATCTATCGTTTCTCCATACTAAGCATGCTTTCTTTTTCCGATCCAACAATGTTAAGGCGTGCACGGATTTTTGGGGCTTGCGGGCTATTACAGACGCTTTATTCGCAGCTTTGCCAAAATCGCAGAACCACTCTCTGATCTTTTGAAGAAAGACAGGTTTTCTTGGCCTCATGAAGCACGTGTAGCTTTGTCCGACAAGGAAGCATTGTGTAGGCCTCTACCGCTTGCCTTGCCCGATTTTTCGCTCCTTTTATGATCAAAGCAGATGCCTCCTAAGACAGTATAGAAATTTGTCTTTGATTCGAGAAGGAGACCACTCGCCTTTTACAGTCACAAATTATCCCCACGCATGCATGGGGCCCCTGCTTACCATAGGGAAATGTTTGCGATTACACAAGCTGTGGGCAAATGGCGACAATACCTATTGGGGCGACAATTTTCAATCATCACAGATCAACGGGCACTTAAAAACCTCACTGTCCAAACCATTCAAACTTCGGAACAGCAGCATTGGCTATACAAACTTGTTGGGTACGATTTTGAGATATTATACGCCCTGGGAAATTGAATTCTGTGGCCGATGCTTTATCCCGTGCTCCAACCGGTTGTTTCCTTGCCTTGACAGTACAAAAATTCAGTCGATTGGATGAATTTCGGTCCTTGAATACCTCTAATACAGAGCTGATTGAACTTCATGCTAAGGTGACAGCTAAGGACCCTCAATTCAGTGACTACTTTGTTCACGAAGGATTACTCTTTTATCGAAATCGCCTGGTTGTTCCCGACTTGCCAGACTTACGTCACTCAATCCTCACCGATTTCCATTGTTCTGTAGTAGGTGGCCATGCTGGTATTACCCGCACTCTTTATCGAGTAGCAACAAATTTCTTTTGGCCTTCCTTGCGTCGGGACGTGCGACAATTTGTAAGGGCATGCATGGTTTGCCAAACCATGAAATCATCTCAGCTCTCCCCTGCTGGTCTTCTTCAGCCGATTCCCTTGCCAACTCAAGTGTTTGAAGAAATCAGTATGGATTTCGTCACTGGCTTACCACCTTCTTTTGGTAAAACAATTATTTTCGTTGTGGTTGATCGCTTATCTAAGTTTGCCCATTTCTTTGCCTTGCCTAGTAACTTCACTAGTGTCAAGTTGGTTGATGTGTTTTTAAATGGGATTGTTAAGCTGCATGGTATTCCCACTAAAATTATTAGTGATCGTGATCCGTTATTCTTGAGTATGTTCTGGGATGAGTTGACCAAATTGCAGGGCACTTCTAGGGCTCTAAGTTCAGCCTATCATCCAAAACGGATGGGCAAACTGAGGCTGTCAACAAGGTTTTAGAGATGTATTTGAGGTGCTTTGTGTCCGAGACTCCAAACACATGGGTGAGGTTCCTTCCATGGGTTGAGTACTGGTATAACACTGCCCACCATAGTTCAGCCGGGATGACACCTTTCCATGCCTTATATGGTCGAGACCCACCAACCTTGATTCGCTATGTGCCCGGCACTGCCAAGCTATCAGCCCTAGACCATGACCTGTCCCAACGAGATCTGATCCTTCAACAATTGAAGGGTAACTTGCTAAAAGCACAGACAAGAATGAAGAATCAAGCTGATAAGCACAGGCGGGATGTTTCATTCGATGTAGGAGACTGGTTATTTGTCAAGCTTCAACCCTATCGACAGTTATCCCTCCGCTGTCACAGAAATCAGAAATTCAGTCCGCGGTACTTCGGCCCATTCAAGGTTTTGAAACGCATTGGTACGGTTGCATATAAGTTGGAGCTTCCGGAACCATCACGCATTCATCCTGTATTCCACATTTCTGTACTTAAGAAATGTGTTGGCGACCCAGCTAGCCAACACATTCCACTGCATATCATAGAGTCTGACATCCCTCCAGCCCGAACTCCATCTCACATCTTGGCTACCTGAGAAATTCTGAAGGATGGTGTTATAGAACCTCAAGTGCTCGTCCAATGGGAAGGCCTCAGCACTGCAGAAGCAACTTGGATCCCAACAGCACACTTCCGGGCTACTTATTCATCATGGAACCTTGAGGACAAGGTTTGATTTGAAGAGGGAGGCAATGTAACGACCCATGAATCATCTAAGCCATCCGACGTGGCCAATACAAGTGAGATAGCTAATACTCCAAATCCCGTGAGAAGGCCGTTGCGTGAAAAGAGGAAACGGTGATCCTTAAGGATTTCATGTGGGGCTAGCTGCAAGTTAGTTACAATTTCTGTTAAGAACTATCCTATAAATAATCTTAGGGCTGTACTGAGAGGGTATGAAGTTTTTCCCAGAATTGACTAAGCCCCTCTCCTTCCCCTGATCTGGGTACCGTTGTACCAGATCTTCTTTTCTTCCTCAACCCTTCTGTTCGTCACTTTACCTGTAATAGCACTATTGTACTGTCGCTGACGTTAAGAATCTATAAAAGAAATCTATCTCTTAATTGTTGTTTGGTATATTACTGGTTGATCTTATTACAGGTTACCTACCATTTGCTTCACCTGCGGACTGGTCGGCCTCGGTTCCACCACCTGACCCATCCCGAGTGAAGTTCAGGAACCTCTAGCCACCCTACCACCGGCACCTTCCTCTCGTCCTGCACAGGCGGAAAATTATCCTCAAACAACGGATTACAACCCATGGGTGCAGGTGCAGTGCCGTACCCGCCGTCCGCCCTCACAAGCAACGGCCCTCGAACGTGATAGACGTCCTCTTCCCCCACCCGAGGTGTTACAGGGCTCAAAATTTACCGTACTGACAGACATGACACCACAAGCACCGCGTAATGGACACCTGCAAGATGTGGGAGCCAACGTCCATGGCGCAACACTGCCGCCCCACTAGTCCGCTCCCCGTCAACCGATGTCGAAGACACTGCTGAGGGCTCCCATTAAAGGAGCTTTGGGTAGGGTTGTCCGTGGGCCCAGACCCTCCAAATCCAATGGCACACTGGCCCAACAGCCCATGCCTAGCCCATGATCCCACCAAGCCCAAGGGCCAACCCATGCCCACTCCTCCCCTAATGAGCCGTCGTCGTCCAGGTCAAGCCCAACCTCCTACCCTCGTGCGACGTTGTCGTCTTCAGCAACAGCGGCTCCTCCTCCGCCTACCACCTCGCACATACAAACGTTGAATCCAACTCCTTCCTCCTCCTTAAAGCACATCGCGATCTCCATACCCTCCCATGCAGCCGTTATAATCCATGATCCCACCTTAACCGACGTCATGTAGGAGGAAGGAAACTGTCCAGCCACTGGATCACCCACACACGTCGAAGGAAGGGATCTACCCTTGACAACAACAGATCTCAGATGAACTGCATGTCGGACCCAATACGGGCTACAGAAACCGCCCCAGTAAACACTATTGATTCTTAGTGTTTACTCTAATTTCCATTCTTATCCATGTCCATGTTCATCTGGAACTGCCAAGGAGCGGGTGGAAAAACTTTCTAGCCCATCCTAAAAAATTACCTTAAGATCCATACTCCTATTCTTACTGTCTTAGTTGAACCAAGAATCAATGGTACTCGAGCCCGGAGGGTTATTCGGCGATTAGGTTTTGAACATTCTTTCCGAGTTGAGGCTACTGGTTTCTCCAGGGGTATTTGGCTTATGTGGAATGGTAATATCACGGTTTAGATTCTTGTAGAACACCGTCAATTCATGCATACTAACATCGACTGGGGTCAATTTACCTTCGATTTTACCGCCATCTACGCTAGCCTGACTCCTGCAATGCAACACTTTTTATGGAATCATCTCCGAAAGCTCGCTCGCATAACCACCAAACCTTGGATTTTGGGGGACGATTTTAATGCTAAGCTAGATAGTAAAAAGAGGGGGCTCTAGACTCCTTTCGATAGTCAACAACCACTTCTGGGAATGTGTTCACCACTGTCACCTGTATGACCTTGGCTACTCGGGACCTAAGTTCTCTTGGAAAAGAGGATCAATTTTAGCTAGGCTAGACCGCGTCCTTTGCTCTTCTTCCTGGCAGTCCACTTTCCACCACACTTCGGTCCAACATTTGCCCTTCCTGAAATCCGACCACCGACTGCTTCTGGTGAACATTCGTAATAATCTCAGGTGGCAGCACATACCAAAACCCTTCCGGCTTCAAAATGCCTAGCTGACGCATGAGGAGTTTGATCAAGTCATCGAACAATCATGGCACCCGGGTACCCAAGCGATTAGCAGCACCTTTGTTGGAGTTATGTAAATATAGTGCCCTGGAATGCAAGTGTATTTACATGTAACTTTATCTTCTTGATTCTGATTTTGTAATGAAAATATTTATTATTAATAAAACAAAAGAGTTTGGTTTTATCTGTATGAGCATTATATATCTGGTCATAAAGTACCAAGATTCATTTGTAAGTAATATACATATACATAGAGATGTATGAGAAACATGTATATTATTAGAATCTGAATTAATTGATTCACAGTTGAATAATCAAGTTGGTCGCTTGATTATGGTTTAGGCTATAGTGTTGCGATTTATCTCCATATAAGTAAAGGAGTTTACTTGAGGAATGATGAGTTTCATATCATGATACCAGTTGACTATCAATAATGACACTATTAAATGAATCTGGAATCAAGTATGTTTTCAAGAATAAAGTGGGTCGTTATTTTAATCTTAAAACATACAACTTAAGCATTCGCTTATTATGAACCATAATCTTGATGAGTGGTGAACTCATATATGTTTCATTATAATTCTTGATATAATCGAGAATAGATTTTTACAGTATTAATCCGATTATGCGCATGTTGGAATTATTAATTGAAACATGTATCGTGGAACATTCACTCAAATAAAGAGTTTATAGTGTTATCATCTCTTCTAGATGTTTTAAGGAGATTTGGTGATTAAACTGGCGCCAGTAGTTTGATGGACTAGCTACCCATCAAGTCTTAACACTGAAATGAGATCTTATGTGTTAATCACCATATAAAGTAAAATGAGAGATCTAGAAGGAAAAACCAACATAAGGGAAAAACGGTAATTTTATGCTTTGTTGTGCGGATGGCTATAATAAGGTTCTAAATAGGGTTTACAATTGGACATATTCTCATAATATTTAATAATTCAAGAGTTCAACTAATTGTCTTTAGTGGAATGACATTTAGTTAATAAGCTAGAATTAATTCTAATGAGATTGAATTAATTCTGGGCTTATTAGAGCTTGAATTATCAAAGTCCAATAAGATTCCCCACTTGGCTTTAAGGAAGGTTATCAATCTAAGTAAGAAATATAAATGGAGGTTAATTAGAAGCCCATAATTGAATCTTGGGCTTGGTCTAATTAAAGAAGCCCAAATGTACATTTAGTAATGGGCTTGGTTTTTGGTTTAATGTAATTAATTAGATTAATTATATTAAAACAATTTTTTAAGAAGAAGATATCAATTTCGGTTATTCCTAGGTTAAATGTGTAACCACACATTTGACATTAAAATGCTAAATAAAGATGGTCTTTATTATGATTAATCATCATTAAATGGAGTTATGAACTTACCATTAAATGGTTTAATGGTTGTCTTTTAATGTTGGCTTGTAACCTATTTGCAGTTATTAGATTAAAGTTGAAAGATGTACATTAGATGGACTATCTTCCTTCTTTCTTCTTGGCAAAACCGAAATTTGGTATTGAATTTTAGGTTATGGTCTTTTCAAATAGCCATCATAAAGATAAATGAAGATAATCTCGTTTATTGGCTATTTTATGAGTGATTAATGAAAGAAGTGATGCATTTGATGCCTCTCTCTCCTTCCATCCATGCATATACGAAATTGGTTGGCAAGAAAGAGTTCTTGCATGTTCTTTACACCTTCTCTCTTTTCATGAAAGAGAGAATAAAAAAATACCAATTGAAAGAGTTTTAATTTTGCTTCTTCTTCTTCTAAGAAAATCTCCTCCAAACATTTCTTCTCCTTTCCCTCCAAAGGATTTTGTTAACCTAATTTTCCTTGAAGAATAGGTGGTAAATCTAATTGGTTAAGGATACTACAACAAGGAGAAAGTAGATTGCTAAAGGAAAAGAGTCAAAGGCAAAAGATTTGGATACACGAAGAAGGAGAGGATAGCGCAGCGAGGATTTAAAGCTGCAGCGAAGGAGTCGGTAATACTCCTGATCTTGTTTATATTTTATTATCCTCATACCATATCATGTATGGATTGGCATGTTGATTTGGATTTGTTGCTTCCGCTGCAAGTAATGATTTCTTAAAAGTTTTGAAATCTACCGTTTTTCCAAACAAAGCATGTTTTCTTTTTCTGATCCAACAACCTTATCTAAGCTTTCTAGTTTATTACAGGATTGGAACTCTCACACCTTCGACAACATCTTTCAATGGAAGAAGAGGCTTATGGCCTGCATTCAAGAAATCCAAACAGCTTTGGAAACCCAAGACTCGCAGTCCCTTCGAGACCTTGGAAACCCAAGACTCGCAGTCCCTTCGAGACCTCGACAAGCATCTCAAAACTGAGCTAGTTAAGGTTCTCTATCAGGAAGAACTCTACTGGCATCAACGATCCCAATGCCAATGGATAAGCCAAGGAGACCGAAATACGCAGTACTATCACACCATTACCAAAAACCGACAGCGTAACTCTCGATACATCACCATTCAAAATGAGCAGGGCCTCGTGCAATCTGTCATGGCAAGCATTTTACGCATTGCTCGAACCTTCCTTACTCATCTTTATCATCAAAACAACCCGACCCCCAGGATTTCTCACCTTCTTACTACGTTCCTCCATCTCTAAACTTAGGCTCTTACCGACTTGCAACTGGCTCCTAGCTTGGAGGAAATCAAGACTGCATTCTTTACTATGGGCCCGAACAAAGCGCCTGGCATTGACGGATTTACTGTTCTCTTTTACCAAACTCAATGGGCCACTGTCGATTCATCCCTGACTTTGTTTATTCGAAAAATCTTCTGACATGAAGTTTGGAACACATAACTCAATCGTACCATCATAGTACTCATTCCTAAGTCCCCCAAGCCCACGTTCATCCCCCAATTTAGGCCCATAGCGCTTTGTACTGTGGTGTACAAAGCCATTACAAAACTCATCGTGTCCCACTTGAAACCACATCTGGATGCTTTGGTCGCGCCGACTCAATGCATCTTTGTCCCAGGGCCTCAAATCACGGTCAATATCATCATCGTGCAAGAAGTGCTCTACTCTATGAAAAGAAAATAAAAAAGGGTTTATTGCAGTCACGTTGGACTTAGAAAAAGCCTATAATTGGCTCTCCTGGGACTTTATCCTTAACACCCTATTTCATATTGGTATTATGGACTCACTAATCAATTTGATTATGAAATGCCTCTCTTTAGTTGCAATGCAAGTACACTGGAATGGGGAACTTAGCGACTTGTTATACCCTACCAGGGGTATTCGTCAGGGCAACCAGTTATCTCCTTACCTTTTTGTTCTCTACATGGAACAACTCAGACACTTAATTAATGGGCCTGTAGTCACAGGACGCTGGAAACCTATTCGGTTAAGCCGCGGTGGACCTCCCCTTCCTCATTTATTCTTTGCCGACGATCTTATCCTTTTCGCCGAAGCCTCCCTGGACTAAATACAGGAAATACGTGAAACGCTTAACATCTTCTGGAATTCTTCTAGTCAACGAGTCAGTCAAGATAAGTCCCGATGCTTCTTTTCGAGAAATATTCCTTTCCCTTTGACCCATTCCCTCAGTGAGACCCTGGATTTCCAATTAACAAATAACTTAGGGCAATATCTCGGTGTGCCTCTTTTACATGAACAGGTTAACAAAAAAGTGTTCCAGCACATATTGGACACGGTCCAACACCACCTCTCGGGATGGGCTTCTAACCTTTTATCACTTGCAGGCCGTATCACTCTGACGCAATCCGTCATTGTTGCGATTCCCATCTACACGATGCAAACGGTCTGACTGTCGCGACAACTTTGTGACAAGCTAGATCGAATCATGCACCGATTTTTGTGGGGCACAACATCGGATACATAGAAGATTAGTTTGATTAATTGGGACACCGTGTGCATGCCCAAGGAGACGGGGGCCTAGGCCTCTGTAAAATCAGGGAAACCAATGATGCCCTAGTCACCAAACTCAGTTGGAATATGGTTTCTAAGCTGAACACTCTGTGGGTACGAGTATAAGTATAGATTTGATGCTAATAATTTTCCCGTTTCCCTTGATGTTTCAGGTGGCTCGATGATCTGGAGAAGTATCAAAGCGACTTGGCATCACGTGCTACAGGGACTACACTGGATGATAGGAAACGATTCCAGAACGAGATTCTGGCTCGATCCATGGGTTGAGGATTGGGGTCCTCTTTTGTATCATATCGTGGCATCGATTCCCCCCGAAATTAGGGAGCATAGAGTGGATCAATTCACCGACATTACTAGTAAGTGGAATAGGGCCATTATTCATCACTTTCTCCCTCAGATGATCTGTTTGGCTATTGCAGGTATCCATCCTCCTACGACGTCCCTCGGGCCGGACAAGCTTACCTGGGGTCGCACGGAGCATGATCATTTCATGATGACCTCGGCGTACTCCATGATATTACACCGAGATGACATCGGGACCTATGATTACTGGAGGACTACTTGGATGTGGAAGGGGCCCCAAAGAATCCGTGCATTTTTTTGTTGGCCCTGAATTTTTTTAATGAATAAGCATGATTTAAATTGATTTCAAGGTTTTGATAGATAAGCTATTTATCAGGAGTGTTTAATTATGTTAAAGTGTGAAAGAAAATATGACAGGGTTATTGGAAGTATTAAAGTAGTAAGAGAGTGTGAGGGCAACTTTGGCAAGCCATATAAGTCTATAAACCATAAAGCATTAAAGGAAGGGCAAGGTGGACTTTTATAAGTCATTAAGGGTAAGATGGGAAGAAAGAAGTGTTGTTTCCTTCCTTAAGAAGGAGAAAAACGAAAATGGGGAGGAAAAGTGAAATAACAAAAACCAAAGAGAGAGAGAGAGAGAGAGATTTCGGTGGTTGAGAGGAAGGAAGAGATTTGAGCTAGGGTTTCATCTTTCCTAAGCTTTTTAGAGAGATTTAGAGGTTTTGCAAGAAGAGAAAAAGGTAGAGAAAATCAAGAGCTTTCTTTTGAACCAAGCATCTCTTCTTTTGGTGAAGATCTAAGGTAAGAGCATTTTAATGCTTTAGATATGGGACGAGTTTTAGTTCATGAAGCTTAGAAAATGCATAGGTTTAAGTTTTCTAGAACCATCTTATGGAACATACTTTGTGGGTTTCCATTTTAGCAACCCTATTGAAGTTGGGAATTTTTGTCTTTGAAAAAGGAATCAAGAAGGACAAGAGGAGCACGAGGAGAGGCACATTTGAGCAAGCCATAGTCAAGGACTTCAAGGTGGGTTTCACTTTTATAGTTAAGTAATAAGCCAATAAAGTTTTTGTCAAGAAATCACAGTAAATGATTTTTCAAATACCTCATTCATGTGCATTTAATGTTTTCTAAATGTTGTAAGATTGTCTTACAGGATTATACATGATTTGTGTGATAAATCATCAAAAGTTGTTTTTAAATGATTTTTTAAAATGATGCATGATTTTGAAACCATGCTTTTGGAAATTATTCAAGATATAGCAAGTATACGAAAAAGCAAGTTTTTAAGAGAAGGATCATTTCAGTCATCAAGCTTGCAAGATCATGAAATATGTGTTATGTGGGTTTGTAGTGGTCCCCTAAGTTATTTCGCGTGCACGTTGACCAAGTTAAAGGCTTCTTCCGCCTGCCCGCTAGTGGCATGGAGCTCCTTCAGGGACTCCCATAAGTTCACGGCCACGCAAGACCATTATGCGGAAATGTATAGTACGTTATGTTTTGGATCCACCAGAACCATCTGATATATTTATGTGTTCATGACAAGTTGATATGAGTGATGCATTCATGACTGCATACACATCATTTCCTATATGGAAAATATTTTTAAAATGTTTTTGCTTATTGTAAACTATAAAATTGTTACCCATGAGCCCTTGAGCTCTCCCTCACTTTCCTCCCCATAAGCAGGTGATGAGCAAGAGATTGAGTAAACAAGGGCCAAGGCATCACTCCACTTTTGAAATGTTGGTGTAATTTAAACAAATCTACTAAAACAAGGCTTTAATTGCATTTTGAGCAATTTATTGTTCACATATCTTTTGTATCTTGGAATATTCTTGAAACATTCGTATATTGGGGGCTTGAAATGCTCATTAAAGCTTTGTAAAACTATGATCTTTTGATACTGATGGTTTATGATTTTATTTCTGCCCATGATACTCAAGGTTACGTAGGGGGAACAAAATGTGTGTACTAACTTCAAGAATATTCTAGATTAATGTGAGCTGAATTAAACAAAATTGTCTTTTGGGAAGTGGTAGATGATTTTTCCAGCTTTCTAACGATATAAAGTTTGTAAGATTTGGAGATCGTAGTAGAAAGTTATGATCATTTGAAGTTGGTATTGTTGCATAGGGTGGACTTTCGGGACAACTGCATTGTTTTGAAATTTTTAACCCTTATAAAAGCAAAAATAGTTTATGAGGTCTTCATAGAAGTTATAGGTCTAGAAGTCTTCTTTAAAACGGTCTAAGAACAACCTCAATCCGAAACTTGTAGTGAAAGTTATGCCCTTTTTATTGCTTCCTCTTAGTTTTGCGTTTCCGCATGATGTCAGCAATTCGTCTCATGACGTCAGCATCGTCTTAGTTTGGCCAGAACATCTTTTGGTCCGAATTTGATCCTTTAGATGATAGAGTTGATCTTTAAGGTCTTCATGAGAGTTGTAGATCTTGAAATCCTCTTTCTATTCATCTAAAGAACAACTAAATCTGATTTCTGTACAAAACGTTATGACAAATTTTCCAATTCATCTCTTGACGTCAGTAATTCGTCTCATGACGTCAGCATCGTCTTAGTTTGGCCAGAACATCTTCTGGTCCAAATTTGATCCTCTAGATGATACAATTGGTCTTTAAGGTCTGCATGAGAGTTGTAGATATTGAATTCCTCTTTCTATTCCTTTAAAGAACACTTGAATCCAAGTTCTATACATAATGTTATGACCATTTTTTCAATTCGTCTCATGACGTCAGCAATTCATCTCATGACGTCAGCATCGTCTTAGTTTGGCCAGAACATTTTCTGGTCCAAATTTGATCCTTTAGATGATAGAATTGGTCTTTAAGTCTTCATGAGAGTTGTAGATCCTGAAGTCCTCTTTCTATTCCTCTAAAGAACACTTGAATCTAAGTTCTGTACAAAATGTTATGACCATTTTTCCAATTTGTCTCATGACGTCAACAATTCGTCTCATGATGTCAGCATCATCTTAGTTTGGCCAAAACATCTTCTGGTCCAAATTTGATCCTCTAGATGATAGAATTGGTCTTTAAGGTCTTCCGAAGAGTTGTAGATATTGAAGTCCTCTTTCTATTCATATAAAGAGAAACTAAATCTGAGTTCTATAAAAAAAAGTTGTGACCATTTTTCCAATTTTTCTTATGATGTCAGCATCGTCTTAGTTTGGCCAGAACATCTTTTGGTCCAAATTTGATCCACTAGATGATAGAATTGGTTTTTAAGGTCTTCAAGAGAGTTGTAGATATTGAAGTCCTCTTTCTATTGCACTAAAGAACACCAGAATCTGAGTTCTTTACAAAAAGTTATGACATTTTTTTTCAATTCATCTCATGACGTCAACAATTCGTCTCATGACATCAACATCATCTTAGTTTGGCCAGAACATCTTTTGGTGCACATTTGATCCTCTATATGACAGAAGTGGTCTTTAAGATCTTCATGAAAGTTATAGATCTCAAGGTCCTCTTTTTAATGGTTCAAAAACTAAATCAATCCAACGTCTTTAGAAAAATTTATGGCATTTGCGCCAAGACAAGTATAATACAAGTAAAGGCATAAAAGTGTTAGATCCTTTTGGCCATAACTTCCTCATCTGACCCCCAAATGAAGTGATTCTTGAAGAAATGGATTTCTAACATCTGTGAAAATTTGTAACTTTTTTAATTGGTTTGAATAGGTTTGATGGAGAGAAAGTGAGGGGTCGGTTGGGAGAGCCTAATTAGGGCATGTACATGCTTTAGTTTTCTAAGCATATCTCGAGCTGTAGGGCTCCGATTGAGATGATTCTTGCTTCAAAGCGAACTAGAGATTCATAGCTACAATTTCTTTAATGAAGTCAAATTGAAATTTTGGTGTTTGACTAGTGTGGGCACTCCACTCTTATAGGATGATGGTTCTTTAGGGTTATCGGAATTGACCCTACCAGGTACTACGCGAACCCAAGGTTTATGACTCTAGATATTAGGCTCCGAAAATGGGGTCCAACATCTTTGGCTCCTCTTGCATGATAAGCTCCTCACTAATCAACAGCTTGTACACAGACGCCTCACGGCGGCTGCGACCTGCTACCATTGCCATCTCGAGAAATCCTCTCTCCATGTGGTATGGGACTACCTCAGAGCCCGAACCTTATGGGCAAGGTTTCCCCTGCAGGTTATCACCGCTGAGTTCTTTACCATGGATCACACTGACTGGCTCATCAAGAACCTCCACACCCACAGGGACGTTAGGGGTTCGACTAGGCAATTCTCTTTGGGACTGCATGCTGGTTCCTCTAGTCCTGGAGAAATAGGGCCCTCTTTGAAGAACTATTCTCCTAGCTGATTTCTCCAGAATAGCATGTGCTGGAATACATTTTTCACATTCAATTGGCTACAGTCTGGCAGTAAAGAGCACAGTTGAGCATTGCCACGCACCGGACATTCTTTGTAGGATGGAACAAGCCTGCCCAAGGCTAGGTGAAGCTCAACACAGATGGCGCTTCCAACTGATCCACCACTTCGGCTTCCGCAGGTGGACTACTGCATGATAGTTCAGGCACTTGGTTGGGAGGATTTGTCCAAAACATTGGCAGCTATTCCCCGTTAATGGCAGAAAATTGGGGGTTTCTGTCGGGTCTCAAATTAGCATGGTCTTTAGGTACCGGCATATCATTTTGGAGGTGGATTCGAGCACAGTGATCGACATGCTCTCTTCTTCGCAGGCGCTGGCTATCTCCCCCCACCCTTTAGTGTTGGGCATACATGCCCTACTCTCCCGCAACTAGGTTGTAATAATTCAGCATAGTTACCGGGAGGGCAATCTTTGTGTGGACTGGCTTGCACATTCTGCAGCACAATTTTCCTTCGGGATCACCAATCTTGAGCACCCATCTAACGAATGCATACCTATCCTCTTAGAGGATGCGTCGGGGGTCTGTCACTCAAGAATTACCATGCAATACCTTTTGTTATTCTCACTTTTTATAGAAAAAGGGGGTTAGTCAATAGAAAACCATTGTTAATTTTCATTGACACCGACAACACACACAACTTCCTTGATTTTTGAATTGCCAAGAGGCTACTCTTAGCCTTAAGATCCACACAACCATTTATCATGATGATAGCCAACGGTAACAAGATTTATAGTCGTTATCGTCGCCAAGGTTTTAAATGTAATACGTAGTACATAACTTATTGAGATATTAGGATCATACTTGAAAGGATTAAAAATAAAGGTAATGCGGAATACTCGATTTCGGTTCCATCTCTAGTTTTGATGTCATTTTTTAGCTTCAAACGATCGCAAATCTCCCAGAACTTTTATGGAAAGTATTTCCCGACACAAGATTTAGGGCTTTCTACAGTTTTTTTTAAACGTAAACTTTCTTAATGGGTCAGAGAATCCTTATGCTTATGATTGATTTAAGTAATTACAAAAGACCTTAACCTTAATATATAGTTTCCACATTAGGCTTCCCCATCACAAGGCCGATATGGGTTTGGTTCACACTAATTAGGATCCATTTTTCACCCAGACTTCGACCCATTAATTTAAATCATTTATCGGGTCACTTTGTTTTCTTTATCTAGATCAAATTATGTAACTTAACTGATATTTTATTGAAAAACTCAAAAATTCAATTAATAGTTGTCCAACTTTATAGAAAATGACAAAATTGTCTAACATTCTCCCTTTCAAACAAGCATTAATTACAGTTTTGACTCAAGTTTAAAAATAGTTTAAAAACTTGGTTAAGCCACACTACTAGATTAGTCGACTAGATTTAAAAACAAAACATTTGATCTAAAGATAACGAAAGTTCATCATTATGTCCTGTAAAGTTTTTGATATCGAAAAGTATCAAATACATATGTCACGTGTGACACAGATCCAATACAATCACTTATACCTAATACCTCACTAACATGAATGGGAAAATGGAGTGTGGCAAACTAGTATAATACCTTATTGATCTAAATTATATCATCTTCATTTGTAGGTCTTGATTTCTCTAACTTTATGATAAACTGCATATGCTAAAATGCATTAGAGAAATCATGTTTTCTCTTACGGAATGCTAAATAACATTAAAGAACCTTTATGGGATTAAAAACTTATATCTCCCTATGTCATGTCAAATTTATGGATACTCGTACTAAAACTGTATGCGTCTAAATGACATAGACATAAAGTCAATCCGTATATATGCCCAATAACCTTTAAATGCTTAAGATCAACACAAATCTTAAAACTTTCATAAGTATTATGGTAATGTATGATAACAAATATAACTGAGGATAAACGATGATCAACTCTATTGATGAACTCTCATGCTGTCATAATACATCAAACTATACAAATGTACATGGAGCAAACATAACGTCAAACCACCTATATTGTATACTTATGTCATAAACAAAAGTGGGTGAAGTCCTTTATTTAAAGAATCAACTTACAGTTCCTTAGTCTTTAAATGCTCCAAACCTTAATGTCACATTTTCGTATCAACACCTTTATAATCAAATAATTGATCTTTAAATGCTAAGACCCTGTGATGTCATTTGTTGTTATTAAACATCGCAAGAAGATTACCACAGTATAACCAAATAGGTCTAGTTCTGAATCAACCACAGTTAACTCTAGAAATTAAGTTTCTAAGCTAAACCGTCTGTGAAGCAGCCCCATAGCATGCACTCTGCATGCCTAGTCGAGAAAGTTACCCATGTCTTCTTGACACACTTCTATGACATTGTACCATCTACAAACTTAAAACTGTAATCTTAAGTGGACTTTCAATCATCCAGAAACATAGCTAAAATCTAAATTTGAATTCCCTACGAGGTTTAGTCTGTTGACTTTTCTTTATGTCAACATATAATCCTTAATTCTCTTTAGTATCGCAACACTTGCTAAACTGCATTCCATGAGAGGTTTGATGAGTGTTGAGATCTATCCCGTTGAATCTTAATACTTAGGATAGAAGATGCTACACCAAGGTCCTTCATGCCAAAGTTCTTGACCAAAAGTTGCTTAACCTCATACAACATGGTCAAGTAATTTGACATATGCAATATCCACATGCAGTAATAGGAAGATAAATTTACTCCCCTTGACCGCATAGTACGAGCTCCTTTTTAACTTTATTTTCTATGAAGCCGAAAGAGGTCAAACCTTATCAAATGTAAAGTATCACTTTCAGGAGGTTTGATATAAACCATATATTGTTCTACATAGCGTGCAAACCATGTCAATTCCATCTAGATCTTAGAATCCTCAAGATTGTACCATATAGACCACTTTATAAAGGTCTTCACTTAGGAAAACAGTTTTGACAGTGATCTATTGTAACTCTATATCATCATGAGCTACAATTGCCTTAATCACTCAAATTGTATCCTACGAGGATACGAGAGAAAAGGTAACCTAAAATTAACCTTTCTCTCTGAGTGAACCATTAGGTAACTGAGTGAGCCCATAAGCTGTTAAATTTTATCTCGAAATCCTTTAGGACTTAAAACTTTATTTACAATTGATGAGCTTGCAATACTAATGCAAATCAATTGGCTCTAAAACCTTACTATACTTTATGGCTTGTATCTCGTCATTCATCATATCCAACCACACATCCATATTGGGTCCAGAAACAACTTCTAGAAAAGTAACTAGATCTATAACATGTCTAATAGCATAGTCTTGTACACCTAATAGACTAAGTAATCAGATGGGATAATAGGTTGTCACACTCTAGTGGATTTACTTAACTGTATTAGATCTTGTACCCCCAGGAACCTCTGTGTATACAAGTATGGGTTCCTATTCTTGTACAGGCACGGTACAAAGACCTAGATTCACCGGATCAAACTATATGAGTAGCAGGTACATGATAATTATAGTATCTGCCCTTCTATCATCCGCAAGGTCAATGGGCCCACCATTATCATAGACATTATATTCCAAAAACTTAGTTATTTATGAGTCCACTATTCCAGTCCCTTATTCTCTATAGTAAACGTTGTAGCCTTAAAATGGTCGAGATATCTTACAAAATAGCAATGAGTGGAACGAGCATGCAATCTACCTTTATAAGGATTATACTAACTCAGTAGGGCAGCCCCTTACACGAATGTGTGCAAGGTTGGGTTTCAAAACTTTTAAATAATTAGGTAGATTAGTCATGTTCTGCATTGACTCTTACAAGTCCTTTAGGGCGCAATTATACCTTTCGGTAACACACCATTTTGTTCAAAACTATTTGACATAGTGAATTAAGTCACTATTTTAATTGATTCCATATATCTAGCAAACGGACCTTTTAAGGTCCTAAAACACCATATTTGTCATAATATTCTCCCCCACAGTCAAATCTAACTATCTTGATGAATTTTCCCAATTAGTACTCAACCTTCAGTCTTTAAGCAAGAACATATAACTGTAATGGGAATAATCATCAACAAATGTCAAAATACATTTGGAATTGCATAATGCAACTATATAAAGTCTACCGATATTCGCATGTATCAGACTCAACAAGTCAAAAATATGAGTTGACTTCAATATCCTTATTAGTCAACTTACCCATGCAACAGTCAGCACATGTTCCTAGATCATCATAATCTAGGATTAAGAAATGTTTTCCTTGATCAATCTCTCAACCCTAATTCTGGAAATGTGGCTTAAACTTTTATGCCACACCATGTATGAATTCTCATTCATCAGGGTCTTTCATAGCTTGTTTGACAAGATACGAAGAACCATATATTTAATTTAGGGTAAGACACATTCTATACAAATCATGTGACAAGAAAGTTGTACCATTATATTTTGCATTAAATATTTGTTGGACCCTAATTCTAGAGCCCAACATTCAGAGTCATAAAGCGTGAGTATATTATCCTATAGGGTTATTTCAAAGAACACTCATTAGTCCTCATCCTACAAGAGTGGCGCCCACACCAATCAAACATCCAAAACAACTCATTTCTCCTATTTCAGCATAGATTTTGGGAAACCTCAAACTGAAATTACAATTTGACTTCTTTAGAACATTTGTTCCCTATTTTCTTAAGTTTCTAATGACACTAAAATCATTCCATTTGGTTTAGAAATCTAAAAGTTAGGGACCAAACATTTTCAGACTGTTATTAAGCTGAAATAGTACACTACACCCAACTTCCATCTAGAAATTGAAAGTCCAAGAGACTAATTTAAAATTCAATTCCTTCAGATAATTTGTAGCTCTATGTCTCTAGTTTATTTAGAAATAAGAATCATCTCATTCGAAGATCTACATATCATGATACCATCAAAATACCGAAATATGTTCAGTAAAATATCCAATTCATACTCTTCCAACCCATACCCTTACTTGATTCAATCAATCCTTTTCAAAACAATATCAAAAGCTATAAAATTTCATGTAGAGGTAGAAATAAATGTTTAAGGAATCTATTGGTCTAAGAATCACTTCATTTGGAGGTCAAATAACAAGGTTATGGCCGAAAGAATCAAACAAGATTTTTTCCTCAATCTTATTGAACCTATTTCGGGACAATTTGCAGAACATTCTCCATAGATGTAGAATTAAGGTCATTTTAGGATGGTTTCGAAGAGTACTTTAAGATATACAACTTTTTTAAAGACATCAAAGCTAGATTTTGTCATCTAAAGGGTCAGAATTGAACCAGACTATAGGGTAAGAAGATCCCAAACGAAAGGGACTGTTGGGACCCGATCAGGGAACCGGATCCCAACCGAAAAATGGAGCACGAAAAACGGAATTTCGAAACAAAAACATAAAGCAACAACGGATCCGACATCTAAACACAATTATGAAACAACTATGCGAGACGCGTTGGAAACCTTGGACATTCCAAAATCGGTATAAATTTTTTTTCTTTTTCTTTTTTTTTCTCATCTTATTTATCTTAAAACCATTCTCATACTAATCAAAACCATATCAATTTCCCTTTCTAGGAAACTATTCCTTATGCAATTCTCAATTTGCTTGATTCTTATTAATCATCTTCTTATACATCCATATCAATTGTCAAACTCACTTTTTAAAACCCTTTTTACTAAAATTTCGGCAGCATAATGGCTGTATTTTGACAGCCCAAAAATTTGCAAAGAGTCAAAAACACTTCTAAAATGTCCAAACACAATGCAGAATCATCGGACCTCCCGTCCGGAATCCAAACACCAGCAGAAACGCAATCCTATGTCTAACACTTCATAAATTCTCAATTGATCGTACAAAATCTCAATCAATCCCATTCATATCCAAATCCATACGCAAATGCAATTTGGTAAATAAATCCATAATCATACACATATTCAATTCCACAACCTAACTCAAATACATACATTCAGAATTCATAACACATTCTCTACATTCGGACTAAATACACTTTTTCTGGTTTTCTAACCATCCATAAAATCCAATACGAACATCGAACTTTACACATAAATACAAACATTGCTCGTCTTTCATCCGTTCTCCTGCTTAAAACCTGGAGATTGGGGATGAAAGGGGGGTGAGCACTAAGCTCGTGGATAACATATTTATAAATTGAACAATAAGCGAAAAGTGTCCTTTAAAACTTTTCAAACATTTCCCATTCGGAAATTTATCCAAACATTCATTTTAAAACCTTTCAAAACATTCATAAACCTTCATCAACATTTTCTAAAATTTCCAAATCTTCATTTGTTTCAAAATATTCATAAACATTTACTTTCTCATTTCTCATGTACAATTTCAAATATGAATGCATCACGTCATAATACATCACAACACAAACAAAGCAAAATCACATAACACGTCAAGTGATTTCAGTATTGGACCCCACACCCCACCGTAGGTGTTTGCGAGTTATCTTTGCGGCGTGTGTTTCTTGGGTTATACCATGGCATCCAACACAAATCACATAACACATCAAGTGGTTTGGTTTGGTTCGGTCCAACACAGACGTCTTGCACATTCTCGCATAGCGATTACATGCGGTAGTGAGAATGAGGGGAGTCCGAGATCGAACTCCTATGCCACTAATGCGGGCAAAGAGAGAAGACTATAACAAGTAGAGGCAATGACTCACAAAGGACCTTACCAAACCCATATAGCACATAAGCAAAACATAATTTCAGATGGCAAGGCACTTTTAAACATCTTGCTTTTCACATTTTCATCTCATAACATCAAATTGTGTCATAAATGACACAAACATATATTACATGAATTCACATAATCAATCTAATGCAATGCACATCACCAAATTAATCACATAATAATCACATTCATGACCAAACATGCACTAATTTCTTTAAATCATTTAAATCATAAATCGAATAATTTGAAACTCATGAATTTCATAAATCTTGTATTTTCTCAAAATCATTTTCATAAAATCATTTATCAAAACTTTGCTTCTTATTTTTTTCAAATTAGCATTCTTAGCTTACAATTCAATAAATAAATATACTACCCACCTGAATTTCCTTGCTAGCATCTTGGATTGGTCCAATTGCTTTTCCCCTACTTCCAATGGCTTCTCAATGCCTTAATCAAAGCATAAAAGTCCCAATTAATAAAAGATCAAATGCTGAAAATTTTCCAAGCATATAAAAACTTGACTTTAAGCTAACCTAATCTTTCCTACACCTTTCCTAAGCTATACCAACCATAACTTCTCTCAAATTAATCCATTATTTTCAAAAATCCTAAACCCGAGGGCCATCCGCACATGCTGAAATTTTCCCAAATTTCCATTACTCGTCTTCTTTCCTTTCTTTTATACACAAGTCACTCTCCAACACCCATAACTCTTTGCACACAATTCAGAAAACTATAAACCACATCTCATTGGAAAGATCATGACAAGCTCTACAAGTATCATTTAGACCATTCAAAGTAATTCCACCCCCAAGGGTGTCAAAGACCCCATGAAAGCTACTGCTCACTCAAAGTCACTCAACACAGTACAGTATCTTGTAAATTCAGTAACTTTCATTCTCTTCAGTCAAAAATTACATAATAAATATGCTCATCAAGATCACAATGTTATCTAAAACTTTCATGAATAACCAAAATCCCAATTCATTTACTAACTAGGTCAAATAATTCACCGAAGCATCTGTCTACTAAACTGTCCCAATCTGAGAAGTAAATTTCCAACCAGTATATCTCCTAGCACAAATGTCAAATAAATCACTACTTTATATCCCTGAAAATATAAGATCTCAAAATTCAATTTTCATGAAGAACCCAAATTCCAATTCAACCTCTAACAATTTCAAATCTGCCAAACAATGTACTGATCAGGGCAGCAGTGAGAAACCTAATGTAGGTTCAGTTTTCTGCAAATTCATTACTCCCAAATCTGACCTTCAAAAATTACTTGCCATATATCCTTTTCAAGATAATTTCTTCCTCTACAACTTTTCAGAAGATCACCAAAGTCAATTCAAGTCACAAAAATTGCTAAAATTGCTTCCAATCAGAAAGCTCACAAAATCGACAATTAGGCTAGGTTTCCACAAATGACAGAAAATCAGTCAACATTCCACAATGCATAACTCCCAATATACAGATCGCAAAATAGCAAAATCAGTGGTAATGGAAAGCTAACTTAATATGCTTCAACTTTCATGCAGACTATTTTCCCAAATTCCATATCAATTAATTTTGAAAAATCAGCAAAACACTAGGTTATGGTTTCGGGTACTATTCATTCCAGTCAATAGCAGTAACTTTCCAAGCCAAATTGCAACCTCTTAAAGCTAAAATTGGACAGTGCCTATTTCACACAAAAATGTAGCTAACATCCCAAAGTTTAAGTGGCCACAAACCTCACCTCATTTTCATTCCTATACAATGAGTTATGATCAAAATAGTACAATCAATTAAAACCCTAAATTTCCAGATTTGGTCCAATCTTAGTTTCTATCATTTCCAATGCCTTTAACACATCATTAAACATCCAAAGGAACACAAATCAGTTCTTATACCATTCTTTTAAAGCAAGAAAGACAACAAATCCTAACTAGAAAACGTTCAAATTTCGAAATCTCTTACCTTCTTAACACCCACGAAAAAATCTGTTTTGTTTCACCATCTCTTCCTCTTCCTCTTTCTTCTTCAAGAAACTCTAGAACCACTTCTCCCAAGCAAGAGAACCACAACACCCAACTCTTTTCTTCTTTTTCTTCTTCCTCTTTGCCGATGACTCTTCTACAAGACTTAAGGAAGAAAGAAAAACGTGAAAACCTACCTCTCTTCTTTGATGGCCGAATCTCCCTCTCCTTCTCTCTTCATCGTTTTCTTCTCTTTTCTTCTTTGGTTCTGGAATTTTGGTGAATTCTACTAGTTTCTGGAAGCAAAAACGACATCCCTTATGTGTGTTCTGCCATGTCATAAAAAATGGTGCCAAAATGACCAAGTTACCCTCACTTATTTGCCTATTTCCAAAATTGCCACTGCAGGAACTTGAAAAACTGACTACTTGCATCCTGTTTTCAAGCATCTAAACGAAATAATTTAGATAAACTTTCTTCTTAAAAATTGTTCCTCTAGATCATACGAATCCAACGCCACTGACTGCGCTCAATTCGGATCAGAAACGAAGAAGTTATAGCCGAAATACTATCGGACCTGCGAAAAATCCGAGACTGAACATTAACATAACTTCAGTCCAGAAATGGACAATCTTAGGGATGAAATTAAATTTCGATCCCTTCACAAGAGTTGTAGCCCTATATCTTAAATTTATTTTCCCTCAAGAATCAACTCAATCGGACTTGTACAGCTCCCGAAAATCACAAAATACTGAACTATGTTCAGAAAATTATCTAACTTATAATCTATAACTCATCTCTTACTTTGGTTCAATCAATCTCTTTTCATTTAATCTCCTAAAAATCATAATTCTTCATAAAAATG
This sequence comes from Erythroxylum novogranatense, assembly GCA_029891385.1. Lineage (NCBI taxonomy): Eukaryota > Viridiplantae > Streptophyta > Magnoliopsida > Malpighiales > Erythroxylaceae > Erythroxylum > Erythroxylum novogranatense. The sequence continues at coordinate 35,627,997 of CM057231.1, forward strand.
AACGTAATTGTCTTAGGAATCCAACTCTTTGAGAATCGAGTCAATCGGATGTCGGATGAAGGAATTATGCATAAAAGATTACAAAAGGGTTGGATTGAAAACCCAAGAACAAAACGGGTTTTCCAAAAATCATAACTCCTAGCCCCGATATCGAAAAATTACAAACTTTATGGCGTCGGAAAGATCGACATACAAGCTACAACTTTCAGTAATACTACTTACTCCAATTCAGACTAAATCCATACGACTAGTAGCCTCGAAGCATAGAATACACAAATCTATACTTAATAACATTTTCAAAACAAAGCATATCTTCTGAAAATCATATCTCCCAATCCCGACATCGAAAAATATCAAACTTTATGTCCACGAAAGGCTCTCGACAGAGGCTACAAGTTTCATGTTCATCATTTTCTCAAATTTTGCCTCAATTAAAAAGTTAACTTATCCCTCAAAGTCAAACTTTAAACGAACTTTGACTGATCATAACTCTCACTCCCGATATCGAAAAATATCAAACTTTATGTCTACGAAAAGCTCTTAACATAAACTACAAGTTTCCAGAAGATCGTTTTCTCAAATTTTGACTCGAACAAAAAGTCAACTCTTAAGTCAACCATTTAATCACTATTCATCCCCAAAGTCAAACTTTCTAAATTCTTCAAATTTTCAATCAACTCATCCACTTTCTTCTCATAATCCATACAAGTTCACTCAAATTTTAAAGTCCTCAAAATTAAACAATTCTTTTCTCATAAATTATTTCTTAATTTCATCAAATTTCCTTAAATTCATAATTTTCTCACCAATTTCTTTCTCATTTAAATTCATTTTAATATTTCTATTTTTCATCAAAAGTTCGGGATCCAACATTTCTCCCTCTCTTAAAAGAATTTCGTCCTCGAAATTCACACTTAAGAACATAATATTTCTTATCTAATTCCTTCTCATAAATATTTCTCAATCTCTTCATAATTTCTCAATTCTTAAATCAGTTACTCCATCCAACATCATATCAAACTCACTAGTTCTACAACTCCATATTCTTTAACATTTTTCCTTAACATTTTAAACAAGTCAATGGTCCACGTCGTAATGACTCTTAATATGGACCATAATCATCATTTCACTTAATCCTTTGAATTGCTATACACATTTCTCTATCAATTTATCTCATTATTCAAAATTTGCATCTCACATATGCATATTCGAAATCAATTCCTCTAAATTCATCATGTAATTTAAATCTAAATTTCCATCTTCACAATTCATCTAAACAATCAATGAGGTTTTTCCCACTTCACCAAGAAATTCTAATCTCAAATTCATAATCATAAACCTAAAATCAAACATAATTCCTTACCTTAATCTCATCTCATAATTGCATGCACAAAATCAAATCGCCATCATGAACTTCAAATCTCAAGTTCATTTACACACACCCAAATTCAATCAAAGTTCTTAACCTCACTCACTCAAACAATCACTAAATTCATTCTTAATAACCATAATGCCCAAGTATGATCATAATACTGGGCTCTGATACCATAAATGTTGGGACCCGATCAGAGAACCGGATCCCAACCGAAAAATGGAGCACGAAAAACGGAATTTCGAAACAAAAACATAAAGCAACAACGGATCCGACATCTAAACACAATTATGAAACAACTATGCGAGACGCGTTGGAAACCTTGGACATTCCAAAAGCGGTATAAATTTTTTTTCTTTATCTTTTTTTTCTCATCTTATTTATCTTAAAACCATTCTCATACTAATCAAAACCATATCGATTTCCCTTTCTAGGAAACTATTCCTTATGCAATTCTCAATTTGCTTGATTCTTATTAATCATCTTCTTATACATCCATATCAATTGTCAAACTCACTTTTTAAAACCCTTTTTACTAAAATTTCTAAGCATAACGGCTGTATTTTGTGACCAAAATTTGCAAAGAGTCAAAACACTTCTAAAATGCCCAAACACAATGCAGAATCATCGGACCTCCCGTCCAGAATCCAAACACCAACAGAAACGCAATCCTATGTCTAACACTTCATAAATTCTCAATTGATCGTACAAAATCTCAATCAATCCCATTCATATCCAAATCCATACGCAAATGCAATTTGGTAAATAAATCCATAATCATACACATATTCAATTCCACAACCTAACTCAAATACATACATTCAGAATTCATAACACATTCTCTACATTCGGACTAAATACACTTTTTCTGGTTTTCTAACCATCCATAAAATCCAATACGAACATCGAACTTTACACATAAATACAAACATTGCTCGTCTTTCATCCGTTCTCCTGCTTAAAACACGGAGATTGGGGATGAAAGGGGGGTGAGCACTAAGCTCGTGGATAACATATTTATAAATTGAACAATAAGCGAAAAGTGTCCTTTAAAACTTTTCAAACATTTCCCATTCGGAAATTTATCCAAACATTCATTTTAAAACCTTTCAAAACATTCATAAACCTTCATCAACATTTTCTAAAATTTCCAAATCTTCATTTGTTTCAAAATATTCATAAACATTTACTTTCTCATTTCTCATGTACAATTTCAAATATGAATGCATCACGTCATAATACATCACAACACAAACAAAGCAAAATCACATAACACGTCAAGTGATTTCGTATTGGACCCCACACCCCACCCGTAGGTGTTTGCAGGTTATACTACGGCGTGTTTTTGCGGGTTATACCGCGGCATCCAACACAAATCACATAACACATCAAGTGGTTTGGTTTGGTTCGGTCCAAACAGACGTCTTGCACATTCTCGCATAGCGATTACATGCGGTAGTGATGAGGGAGTCCGAGATCGAAACTCCTATGCCACTAAGCGGCAAATGAGAGAAGACTATAACAAGTAGAGACAGCGCTGACTCACAAAGGACCTTACCAAACCCATATAGCACATAAGCAAAACATAATTTCAGATGGCCCGAAGGCACTTTTTAAACATCTTGCTTTTCACATTTTTCATCTCATAACATCAAATTGTGTCATAAATGACACAAACATATATTTACATGAATTCACATAATCAATCTAATGCAATGCACATCACCAAATTAATCACATAATAATCACATTCATGACCAAACATGCACTAATTTCTTTAAATCATTTAAATCATAAATCGAATAATTTGAAACTCATGAATTTCATAAATTTTGTATTTTCTCAAAATCATTTTCATAAAATCATTTATCAAAACTTTGCTTCTTATTTTTTTTTTCAAATTCGCATTCTTAGCTTACAATTCAATAAATAAATATACTACCCACCTGAATTTCCTTGCTAGCATCTTGGATTGGTCCAATTGCTTTTCCCCTACTTCCAATGGCTTCTCAATGCCTTAATCAAAGCATAAAAGTCCCAATTAATAAAAGATCAAATGCTGAAAATTTTCCAAGCATATAAAAACTTGACTTTAAGCTAACCTAATCTTTCCTACACCTTTCCTAAGCTATACCAACCATAACTTCTCTCAAATTAATCCATTATTTTCAAAAATCCTAAACCCGAGGGCCATCCGCACATGCTGAAATTTTCCCAAATTTCCATTACTCTTTCCTTTCTTTTTTATACACAAGTCACTCTCCAACACCCATAACTCTTTGCACACAATTCAGAAAACTATAAACCACATCTCATTGGAAAGATCATGACAAGCTCTACAAGTATCATTTAGACCATTCAAAGTAATTCCACCCCAAGGGTGTCAAAGACCCCATGAAAGCTACTGCTCACTCAAAGTCACTCAACACAGTACAGTATCTTGTAAATTCAGTAACTTTCATTCTCTTCAGTCAAAAATTACATAATAAATATGCTCATCAATATCACAATGTTATCTAAAACTTTCATGAATAACCAAAATCCCAATTCATTTACTAACTAGGTCAAATAATTCACCGAAGCATCTGTCTACTAAACTGTCCCAATCTGAGCAGTAAATTTCCAACCAGTATATCTCCTAGCACAAATGTCAAATAAATCACTACTTTATATCCCTGAAAATATAAGATCTCAAATTTCAATTTTTATGAAGAACCCAAATTCCAATTCAACCTCTAACAATTTCAAATCTGCCAAACAATGTACTGATCAGGGCAGCAGTGAGAAACCTAATGTAGGTTCAGTTTTCTGCAAATTCATTACTCCCAAATCTGACCTTCAAAAATTACTTGCCATATATCCTTTTCAAGATAATTTCTTCCTCTACAACTTTTCAGAAGATCACCAAAGTCAATTCAAGTCACAAAAATTGCTAAAATTGCTTCCAATCAGAAAGCTCACAAAATCGACAATTAGGCTAGGTTTTCACAAATGACAGAAAATCAGTCAACATTCCACAATGCATAACTCCCAATATACAGATCGCAAAATAGCAAAATCAGTGGTAATGGAAAGCTAACTTAATATGCTTCAACTTTCATGCAGACTATTTTCCCAAATTCCATATCAATTAATTTTGAAAAATCAGCAAAACACTAGGTTATGGTTTCAGGTACTATTCATTCCAGTCAATAGCAGTAACTTTCCAAGCCAAATTGCAACCTCTTCAAGCTAAAATTGGACAGTGCCTATTTCACACAAAAATGTAGCTAACATCCCAAAGTTTAAGTGGCCACAAACCTCACCTCATTTGCATTCCTATACAATGAGTTATGATCAAAATAGTACAATCAATTAAAACCCTAAATTTCCAGATTTGGTCCAATCTTAGTTTCTATCATTTCCAATGCCTTTAACACATCATTAAACATCCAAAGGAACACAAATCAGTTCTTATACCATTCTTTTAAAGCAAGAAAGACAAAAAATCCTAACTAGAAAACGTTCAAATTTCGAAATCTCTTACCTTCTTAACACCCACGAAAAAATCTGTTTTGTTTCATCATCTCTTCCTCTTCCTCTTTCTTCTTCAAGAAACTCTAGAACCACTTCTCCCAAGCAAGAGAACCACAACACCCAACTCTTTTCTTCTTTTTCTTCTTCCTCTTTGCCGATGACTCTTCTACAAGACTTAAGGAAGAAAGAAAAACGTGAAAACCTACCTCTCTTCTTTGATGGCCGAATCTCCCTCTCCTTCTCTCTTCATCGTTTTCTTCTCTTTTCTTCTTTGGTTCTGGAATTTTCGTGAATTCTACTAGTTTCTGGAAGCAAAAACGACATCCCTTATGTGTGTTCTGCCATGTCATAAAAAATGGTGCCAAAATGACCAAGTTACCCTCACTTATTTGCCTATTTCCAAAATTGCCACTGCAGGAACTTGAAAAACTGACTACTTGCATCCTGTTTTCAAGCATCTAAAAGAAATAATTTAGATAAACTTTCTTCTTGAAAATTGTTCCTCTAGATCATACGAATCCAACGCCACTGACTGCGCTCAATTCGGATCAGAAACGAAGAAGTTATAGCCGAAATACTATCGGACCTGCGAAAAATCCGAGACTGAACATTAACATAACTTCAGTCCAGAAATGGACAATCTTAGGGATGAAATTAAATTTCGATCCCTTCACAGGAATTGTAGCCCTATATCTTAAATTTATTTTCCCTCAAGAATCAACTCAATCGGAGTTGTACAGCTTCCGAAAATCACAAAATACTGAACTATGTTCAGAAAATTATCCAACTTATAATCAATAACTCATCTCTTACTTTGGTTCAATCAATCTCTTTTCATTTAATCTCCTAAAAATCATAATTCTTCATAAAAATGAACGTAATTGTCTTAGGAATCCAACGCTTTGAGAATCGAGTCAATCGGATGTCGGATGAAGGAATTATGCACAAAAGATTACAAAAGGGTTGGATTGAAAACCCAAGAACAAAACGGGTTTTCCAAAAATCATAACTCCTAGCCCCGATATCGAAAAATTACAAACTTTATGGCGTCGGAAAGATCGACATACAAGCTACAACTTTCAGTAATACTACTTACTCCAATTCAGACTAAATCCATACGACGAGTAGCCTCGAAGCATAGAATACACAAATCTATACTTAATAACATTTTCAAAACAAAGCATCTCTTCTGAAAATCATATCTCTCAATCCCGACATCGAAAAATATCAAACTTTATGTCCACGAAAGGCTCTCGACAGAGGCTACAAGCTTCATGTTCATCATTTTCTCGAATTTTGCCTCAATTAAAAAGTCAACTTTTCCCTCAAAGTCAAACTTTAAACGAACTTTGACTGATCATAACTCTCACTCCCGATATCGAAAAATATCAAACGTTATGTCTACGAAAAGCTTTTAACATAAACTACAAGTTTCCAGAAGATCGTTTTCTCAAATTTTGACTCGAACAAAAAGTCAACTCTTAAGTCAACCATTTAATCACTATTCATCCCCAAAGTCAAACTTTCTAAATTCTTCAAATTTTCAATCAACTCATCCACTTTCTTCTCATAATCCATACAAGTTCACTCAAATTTCAAAGTCCTCAAAATTAAACAATTCTTTTCTCATAAATTATTTCTTAATTTCATCAAATTTCCTTAAATTCATAATTTTCTCACCAATTTCTTTCTCATTTAAATTCATTTTAATATTTCTATTTTTCATCAAAAGTTCGGGATCCAACAGGGACCCATTTTAGAACAATTAGCATAACTTTCTCTAGAGATATGGAATAAAAATCATTCTTAGATGATTTAAAAAGGACTTACAGATTTACAACTTTTATGAAGACCTTGAAGATTGATTTTGTCATCTAGAGAGTCAAAATTGGACCAAACAATTCTATCTACAGTGCATAAAAAGATTCAGTCTACAGTGTATAAGAAGATGTTCTAGTCTACAGTGCATAAAAAGATGTTTCGGTCTATAGTGCATAAGAAGGTGTTTCAGTCTATAGTGCATAAAAAGATGTTTCAGTTTAAAGTGCATAAGAAGATGTTTCAGTCTACAGTGTATAAGAAGATGTTTCAATCTACAGTACATAAGAAGATGTTTCAGTCTATAGTGCATAAGATGTTTCTACAGGGTCTTCCTCATGTCACCAAAAGTTCTGAATCACTAACTACACTCTTTAGAGCATCTCCACTTATAAAGATCATAACTTTCAACTTAGATGCCCAAAAATTTCATACTATATATCATTGGAAAGCTAGAAAGATAAGCTACAACTTTCTAAAAGACAACTTTGTCCAATTTAACCTAAACCAATACATTTTTTATCCTAAAATCAAAACATGAAATTTACCCCTATTTAAGACTTGAAATTTTCACTGTGCAGACTTGGAATGTTCTGAACTCAGCTACCAAATTGACATCATTAAACTTTCAAATCTTAACTCATTTGACTCATCACATTCAAGTACATCTGATCAGTCATAATTCCTATGTTTCTTTTCTATAACATCTCACTTATGTGTGTGTATATATATATAAACAATTTATGTTCAAAAACCATCTGCTCAAGTTGATAATCATCTCAAGTTGATAACTTCTTCAAGTACACCTGATTCCAACTCAATATCATTCGTACACAATATATATTTCATTAACATCAAAAGAACAAAGTTTTACAAATCTTTAATGTCATTTCAAGCCACAATACATCATCGTCTCAAAATCTCAAATTACAAAAGATTCTTGAACAAATAACCTTAAAATGAGAATAAAACATTGTGCTTTCCCAAAACCAACTCAAAATACAAAATAAGCAAATTTGGAGTAATTCCCTTAGGCTCTTGATTACTTGATCTCTTAGCCATCACCTAAAGATGGAAAAAAGGTGGTAAGCTTGAAAGCTCGTGGGTAACAAGTTTATAACAGAAAATAAGCAAAGCCTTTGAAAAATCTCTGACTTGTCATAGAAAATTTTCATTGAGTTCATACGACACATGTTTTTCAAATTCTCATCGTGTAGTCACATTCTCAACTACAAAACATGAATGCATCAAACTTGTTCACATGTGATAAGAACATAAGCACATCAGAATGGTTTTGGTGGTCCATAAACAGAGCATACTACACATTTCCCATAAGGATCCTGTGTAGCTGTAAATAGAACGTACTAAAGCAATCCTATATAATAGTCTTGCGTATTCGTGAACTTATGGGAGTCCATGAAGGAGTTCTATGCCACTATCAGGCAGGCAGAAAAAGCCTTTAGTCGAAGTGCACTTGACAACAGAATGGACCAAACCAAACTCACATAACATGTATTTCATATCTTGTAAACATGTTGCCCAAATTGGCACTTTTCATAAACTTGATTTTTCATAGACATGAGATATTTCGAAAACCTGATTTCATAGACATGTTATCTTTTCAAAAATCACTTTCAAAGTCTTTTCATAAATCATTTCCATTTTCATTTCATAAATAAATCACGCAATTCATATACCAAACATATAACACTTTCTTAAAACATTTAAAGAGCAATAAATGCACATTTATGATGCAATTGAAAGCATTAAACTTCTTTGATTCAAAGAAAACATTAGTGGCTTATTTCCTCTATTATAAACATGTACCCACTTTGATTTCCTTGCTTAAAGACTTGTTCAAAATGTGCCTTTTCTCTTGTTCCTCTTACCTTTCTTGATCCCCTTATACACTAACAAAAATCTCACTCAATAGGGTTTTTATTTGAAAATCTCACAAAGCACAATAACTAAAATTGGTTTTAGAATACTTAAACCCATGCATTTTCTAAACTCCATGAACTAAAATCTTTCCAAAAATCCAAAAGATTGAAAATGATCTTACCTTAATTCTTTACCAAATTAAATGATTATTGGCTCAATGGAAGCTCTTCTCTTCCTCTTCCTTTTTCCTTTCTTAAACAACCTCAAAATCTCTCTTAAAGGCTAAGAAAATTGAAACCCTGACTTGTTTTCTCTTCTTTCTCTCCTTCTCTTCTTCTCTTTATATTTCTCTCTCTTCTTCTTGACACTCTCTCCTTTTCTCTTCAATTCATGTTTTCCCCCTTCTTAGAAAGCAAGACTACATTTCTTTCTTCCATTTCTACCCTTAACGAGCCCAAAAAGTCCATTTTATCTTTCCTTATAGGCTTATGTTCTTTTAACCTTAAGTGTCTTGCCTAAAACACCCCTTGAATATCCTTATAACCTTTACTCTAATTCAATCAACCTATACCATATAATCTTTCTAACACCAACGTAATAATTAACTCTATAAAATTTCATAAAGACCTCATAATTAATGTAAATCATACTTATTCATCAAGAAAAAATTTTGAGGGCCAACATTTCTCCCCCTCTTAAAAGAATTTTATCCTCGAAATTCTTATCTAATTGATCTAGGGGCAGGGGTATGTCTCCTTCTCTTATGCTCCTCTATTTTCTATTTAACTTCATCACTCAAATAATTTCTTTCAAATGACCCTAGTTAACGGATTCAATCAATCCCTCCATGACTTATTCAGATATCACACTATCTTAACTGTTTCCTCAATATATTTCAGATTACTCACAATTTTTCACTTCTTGCATCAATAACACCAATATCATATCATATCAATATTCTTAGCATACTCACATATATCACATCACGAGTCTAAAACATCTTTCACCAATAGCACTTCTCATAGTTATTTTGTACAGACCAATTCAAGTTAGGCTTAGCTTAGCTAATCCTTTTTCCTAACCTGAGCACACCTTGGCATGGTGATACTCTTAGAGATAATTTATCGTTCACTTAATAATTCACATCACTATAGTGTCAGTACACTTAACTCTTATGTCTATCTTACTGTATTCTATTCCTTTGCTATTGATCCACCTAATTCATTCATGTTTCTTGAATCACTTAATTTCTAATACATATCAATTTCACTTATCAGCAACCTCTCAATCAATTTTGGCCTTCAACCATTTTTAGGCCTTAATCATCACTATACAAAAGCGACGACTCTTTCTATTATCTAACTCCTTATATAGTATTCTAATGAAATCACTATGATGACGATTGTGATGCTTGAAGTCAAATAGAACTATAAATCTCATGTTCCTATTAACTCCAAACTATAAGCCTTAAGCATATCTCTGACAGTTAAGACCATTGGCAATTCAAACATTCAGTCACTTGATTCTACAATCTTAGTTGCTAAATGATGTTCCGGCGTATTCCTACTAAGATATATAACTTACATTACCATTTATACTTTTCTAACAATCTCTTTGCTCTATCACCTTTATAAATACACATACTTCTTATTTCAATCACAATGTATCATTCTTCTTATTCGAACCCAAAATCATATATGTTTTCAACCTCTCAATAAGATTCACAATTTCTGAATCCTCAATTTGGGCTTGGTAAATCCTTTCATGTGAAACTGATCTATAGCACTTTGATTTGCTAAAATTCAATTTCACATTCTACGCTCCTTTTCGCACAAGATCTGATAACCTCGATATCTGAATTCGTGCTTCACTACTATTGGGATTTTTGCTTACTGTATCAGATACAACGTTAACTTTACTAGGAAATACTCATTTGTATAATTATAGTCTTTCAGTACTTCTATCCACTGTCTCAGTCTCGTATTCAATTTTCTCAACTCAATAATTACCTCAAACTTTAATGCTCTGTATATGTGTGTGTGTGTGTATATATATATATCCAAGATGTTTCTATACATATACTGCCTCCAAACTTTCAAAGCAATCACTATTATAGTAGCTCTAAATCATGTATTGAATAGTCAACTCGTAGGACTTTAGTTGTCTCCATATATATGAAATCACTTTATTATACTATGTTGGATTTTATCTAAATCTCTTATACAACATCATTGTATACTATAAAATCTCCAAATTCATATGATATAATTAATACAAGTATAATTTCTCAAAATTCTCTTTATTTTCATTAATCATACGATCATCAAATTTTGCTTGGATCGCTTTAATCTTCAATACCATAGTATTATTGGGACCATTTGTTAACTTGAACAAATATTTCCAAAGCTCCATATGCCCATGATTAGTTCTCATAATTCCTTAAATAACTAATTCGTTAATAAGGTAACATTGTCTCACGTTATTTTCAATTTCCCAATTGACTTCCTTTCTCGAATGATCTTCTCCATTCTTTAGACCTCCCCATATCTCACGTTGACTTATTCTAATGTTTGCTCTTTCATACTAGTTTCTCCACACATTTCAATTTATTTGCAACTTAACTTCCAGTGTTGTAATAAATTCATCAGGACAAACTTGTATCTTCCGAACATATTTACACATAATATAACATGGACCTATACACTCCTCATATTAGTAATTAATGTCTCCTCAAATTCAGGAATCCACTCATATAGTTGGATACTTTACATTAAACAAAATGCATACATTCTCAGTAATATATTCTATCTCTTTTGCTTAAGTCTCCGCTAGAGATATGACTCCAATATTTACTTTTGAGTCATTACGTATTCATTTTTTATTTGTTCTTTCATTGATCATTCTTAACATACACTATCTGGTCTACTTAATCTAATTCAGTGAAATTATTCTTAGAAAGAAGATTTCTCACTACTATCATCTATACTATTTATGCAATCTTTATCAATCATCTATGATCATTATCACATTATCAACCATCCTTAATACCTCAGAAAGACCAATTTCTATCATTCTTATAAGGTCGTAACATTCTAATTACCAAAACTCAATGAAATAGTAAACATAATTATTGTCGCATATGCTTGGGTGGGAATCATCAAATTCATTCCATTTTGTCCACATATTTATCTCCAACAATTCACCAATTTATAACTTACACAATTGATACTTTGATTTCCATTAATCCTAGACAATATTTTTCTCTTTATCTTTGACTTCATTACTTATTGTAACATCATCAACAATCTCTATTCCACTAATATCTTCTTATACCAGATCATAACTCTTATCATAGCAATTAAACAATCATTCTAACTTTCAAGTTTAACCTTTCAATTATACTTTGCTTGTACACCTTAAATCTGGTCATTTCCACCTATATCTCTATTTCTTCTTAGTCAATTCATGAAAATATGTTCACATCCATATCAATCCAAGTACATATGCACAACAAAATTTCATCACCGTATTTACTAACATAATCAAAATTATTGAATCTATGTCTAACATATTAGACTACGTAATATTTTTTATTTCTAAAAATCCACAAACCTTTCATTTTCGCACATTCTGCCATATCATCATTCTTTTCTTGCCATTTCTATCAGCTCAAACTCTTAACAAATACTCATAAGTGTGACTCATACATATGCGACTCATACTAAGGATCAGGTACTACTGTCTGCTATGACATGATTAAAATGCATGTAACCTGACATGTTCAAAAAGCTCATGTAAGATCTCAATTCTGGGCTCTGATACCACAATTGTTGGACCCCGATTCTAAAGCCCAACATTCAGAGTCATAAAGCATAAGCATATTATCCTATAGGGTTATTTCAAAGAACCCTTATTAGTCCTCATCCTATAAGGGTGGCGCCTACATTAGTCAAACATCCAAAACAACTCATTTTTCCTATTTCAGCACAGATTTTGGGAAACCTCAAACTGGAGTTACAATGTGAATTTTTAAAATATTTTCCCCTATTGTCTTAAGTTTCTAATGACACCAAAATCATTCTATTTGGTTCAGAAATCTGAAAGTTAGGGCCTAAATATTTTCAGACTATTATTAAATAGAAATAGTACACTACACCCAACTTCCATCTAAAAATTGAAAGTCTTAGGGACTAAATTAAAATTTAATTCCCTGAAATAATTTTTCACTCTATGTCTCTAGTTTATTTAGAAATAAGAATAATCTCATTAAGAGCTCTACAGATCAAGATACCATCAAAATACTGAAATATGTTCAGTAAAATATCCAATTCATACTCTTCCAACCCATACCCTTACTTTGATTCAATCAATCCTTTTCAAAACAACATCAAAAGCTATAAAATCTCATGGAGAGGTAGAAAGAAATGTGTTAGGAATATATTGGTCTAAGAATCACTTCATTTGGAGGTCGGATAATAAGGTTATTGTCCAAAGAATCAAACAAGGTTTTTTTCCTCAATCATATTGAACCTGTTTCAGGAAAATTGGCATAAATTTCCCTATAGATGTTGAATTAAGGTAATATTTGGATAGTTTGAAAGAGGACCCAGATATCTACAACTTTTGTAAAGACATTGAAGCAAGATTTTGTCATATAAAGGGTCAAAATTGAACTAGACGATAGGGTAAGAAGATCCCAGACGAAAGGGACCCATTTTGGAACAATTTGCATAACTTTCTCTAGAGATATTAGATCAAGTTCATTTTTAAACGGTTTGAAAGAAGACTTATAGATCTACAACTTTCATGCAGACCTTGAAGATAGATTCTATCATCTAGAGAGTTAAAATTGGACCAGACGATTCAGTCTACAATGTATAAGAAGATTCAGTCTACAGTGCATAAGAAGATGTTCCAGTCTACAGTGCATAAGAAGATGTTTCGGTCTACAGTGCATAAGAAGATGTTTCGGTCTATAGTGCATAAGAATATGTTTCAGTCTACAGTTCATAAGAAGATGTTTCATTCTACAGTACATAAGAAGATGTTTCAATCTACAGTGCATAAGAAGATATTTCTATAGGGTCATCCTCACATCACCAAAAGTTCTAAATCACTAACTACACTCTCCAGAGCATCTCCACTAATAAAAATCATAACTTTCAAGTTAGATGTCTAAAAATTTCATACTATATATCATTGGAAAGCTAGAAAGATAAGCTACAACTTTTTAGAAGACAACTTTGTCCAATTTAGCCTAGATCAATACAATTTTTCTCCTGAAGTCAGAATACAAATTTACCTCTATAGAAGACTTAAAATTTGCACTGTGCAAACTTGGAATGTTCTTAGCTCAACTGCCAAATTGACTTCATTAAACTCTCAAATCTCAACTCATTTGACTCATCACATTCAACTACATCTGATTAGTCATAATTCTTATCTTTCTTTTCCATAACATCTCACTTGTGTGTATATATATAACCATCTGCTCAAGTTGATAACTTCTTCAAGTACATCTGATTCCAACTCAATATCATCCATACACAATTCATATTTCATTAATAACAAAAGAATAAAGTTTTACAAATATTTAATGGCATTTCAAGCTACAATATATCATCTTCCCAAAATCTCAAATTACAAAAGATTCTTGAATAAATAACCTTGAAATGCAACTACAACATTGTATTTTTCCAAAACCAACTCAAAATACAAAATAAGCAAATTTGGAGTAATTCCCTTAGGCTCTTGATCATTTGATCTCCTAACCATCACCTGAAGATGGGAAAAAAGGTGGTGAGCTTGAAAGCTTGTCGGTAACAATTTTATAACAGAAAATTAAGCAAAACCTTTGAAAAATCTCACTTGTCATAGAAAATTTTCATTGAGTTCATACCACACATGTTTCTCAAATTCTCATCATGTAGTCACATTCTCAACTGCAAAACATGAATACATCAAACTTGTTCATATGTGATAAGCACATAAGCACATCAGAATAGTTTAGGTGGTCCATAAATAGAATGTACTACACATTTCCCATAAGGGTCCTGTGTAACTGTGAATAGAACGTACTAACGCAATCTCACATAATGGTCTTGCGTAGTCGTGAACTTATAGGAGTTCATGAAGGAGCTTCATGTCACTAGAGGGCAGGCGAGAGAAACCTTAGTCGATGTTAGACCCCAAAATTTTTTTTATGATGATATTAAGCATGAATTGCGATAATTGTGGTTTTAGGCCTTAGTTTGAGTTTATTGGGAGTATTAGTGCATAAATTTGGTTTATTTGAGCCTAATTCGTTATGATGTGGTTTTACATGGAGATTATAGGGTAAAAATGTGTGAGGGCATTCTAGGAAGTTTACTTGTGTTGGAATGGATTTAGGCTTATGAGGAGGGGTAAAATGGTCTTTGTCCACTCCTTAGGTTTTTAAAGGAAAGAAATAGAATAGAAGAGAAAAGAAAAGAGAAAGAAAGGAAAATAGAAGAAGAAGAAGAAGGGAGTAGCCGACGGCGGGGGAAGAAGAGGAGAGAAAAGAGAACTTCGATTTCTAAGGTTTCTGACAGTTTGGAAGCGTTTTCCGGTAAGTTTAGCATCTTTCTATCTTGTTTCTGGATGGATTAAACATTAAGATAGCTTGGTTTGAGCATAATCGATGATTTAGGGTTTTGGGTGAAAAATATGGATAAATCGTTGGGTTGATGATTTTAGGATGGATTGGAAGCTTAGAATGGGCTAGAAATGTAGTTTGAGACTTGATCTATAGTTTGGTTGTGTTGTATTTGTGTTTGGAGAAGGATTGAATTGTGAAAATGCAGAAAAGTCAGGTTCGGAGTCGTTCTCCAGGCCCGTACGTCGCGACGTGCGTATGAACACGCCGCGACGTGCGAGTTCGTCGCGACGAGTGAAAATTAAATTCACCGCGACGTGTGGGGGACGGTTCGTCGCGACGTGCGAACCTGTGTTCGCCGCGACGTGCGAGTAGGGTGCACGCCGCGGCGCACACTTGTGGTCGCCGCGACAAGCAGGCCGTTCGCCACGGCTTCGCGGCGGCCAGCCCCCTGTTATCTGAAAGTGAGATTTTCATATTTTTTGGGGATATCTTTTGGTATGGATGTCCGATTGAGGTTATTTTGGAGTCTTTGTGAACTGGAGATCAAGGACTACAAGTTGTATGTAGATGGGAGTCGAATGTAGCCTTTTAGCGCTTTATTTTAGCTTTCCAAGCTTTAATTATATTGCTATGGATATTAATTGTATGGAAACTTGGTTTATTATAGGGAACCAAGCTGATTTGACCCAATCGCAAGAGGAAGGACAGTAGTGAGTCTGATACTCAAGCGATACTAGGTGGGTAATATGTTTATGGTTATTGTGTGTATGGCCAAATTGCCTGATGTATGCTTGCTTGCATGATGTGACATTACTTATGTTGAATTCTATGAGAATATTGAACTAAATGTGAACTTGCATTATGATTAAAAATATGCATGGCTTGATAGGCCTTATGGCAATGGACAAGAATGAGAATTGAGAAAAATGTGAGAAATGCTATGAGCATGAATCGAATGGATTATGTGATTTGTTTGGGTAAGAGAGTTACGGATGGAGTCACGTGCACGTTGACAGTAAAGCCTTCTCCCGGCTGCCCGCTTGTGGTAACGAGATCCTTGAGAAATCGGACTCGGATAGTTTACGGATTTACCTTTGGTTTATCCGGATCATTTACGGAACTCTCGAGCCATTTGTTTGTGCATACACGATTGATTTGATGAGCATAACATATGATGGAATTGATGGACTTGTTGCATAAGAATTGTTATGTTGAGAAATAGAAATTGCATGATCTATGTTTATATGAATGTGAATTATTTGATGAATATGAAATTACTGTATGAATATACATATATGCTTGATTGTGTGGCTCGTTGCCAATGGCTATAAACGTATATGCCATCGAGCTCGCATTTCACCCCATTACTCTCCCCTCCTCAGGTGCAGATCGAGGCGATTGTCGACCTTGCAGGGCATCAAAAACTTTGAGCTAGTTAGAAGCCTTGTAGAAGTTAGTACTTTGGTTAGCCCACCAGCATTTCAACACGGAGCATACTTTTGTGTATTTTGGGATTTGCTTTCACTTTGGATTATGTTATACTTCGAGAATACTGGTTGAATTCCTTCGAATGACAATGGCATATGTTTTATGAATTTGAGATGATTAATGTAGGTTTATGAGTATACGTATTGTTATATAAATCGAATATGTATTTTGTATGGATGTTGGGATCGGGTCCGACGGTATATTTAAGCGCCCGTCGCAGGCGCGACCCGAGGGGCCGCCCTCGGGATTGGACATACGGGGCCCGGGCCCAACATGTTTGGTATTAGAGCGCCTAGGTTTAGTGTCCTTGGCTTAGAATGCATATAGGATTGTGTGATATCTAATTACTTGTTGCATTGATTACGTGACATGCATCACATGCATACATGTAGATTGTCATATAGCTAATCCGTAGTGTTTACCTTTGAAGGAGTACGATGCCACCTCGTAGAAGGACACGAGGACTGGTGCAAGGATCTGCTGTACCTGACTCTCCGACGAGAGAGGAGAGGACTGATGAGTCAGTAGCCCTAGGGAATGTTGAGGCTTCTGTAGGGCTAGGTAGTGAGCCCGTTTTGTCGCCGACGCAAGAGTCTCCGATCCCGCAGGAGCCAGTGCCTCCATTGGATCCGAGACTATTTCAGGCGTTTGCTCAGGCATTCGTGCAGGCTATGGGCCAGATGCCACAGCCTTTTGTTTCAGCCCCAGTTCAGAAGGGCAGACGATTTGATAGATTGAGGAAGTATGGGGTAGTTGATTTCTTTGGGACTTCAGATCCTGAAGAAGCTGAGACTTGGTTGCGAAAGACCGAGAGAGCGCTGGATCAGATGGAGTGCGAGGATGACGAGATAGTCATCTATGCTGCCAGCTTGCTTCAGGGAGATGCACTTCACTGGTGGGAGACTGTACCAGGGAGCCAGATTAGGCCAGTAGGGTTGGCATGGTAGGATTTCGTGGTTGCTTTCAGGAAGAAGTACCTGTCAGAGGTGTATGTTCAGCAGAAACAGAGGGAGTTCCTCAGTTTGACTCAGAGGGATATGACTGTCAGCGAGTATGAGCGCCGGTTCACACAATTATCCCGGTATGCTTCAGATTTGATGCTGAGTGAGGCTGCCAGATGTCGCAGGTTTGAGTCGGGATTGCACCTGGCTATCAGAGAGAAGGTGATTGTGCAGAATTTTTGTGATTTCCAACAGCTGGTTGAGGCAGCGCTGAGGGTGGAGAACATAGAGAATATCAAGAGTGCGGTGAACAAGAAGAGAAAGGGCAGAGAGCAGTCCAGGAGAGGGGGTAGCATTAGTACTCCTATGCCAGACAGGAGTGCTAGGAGCTTCCCTGTCCATTCAGAGGAGAGGAGCAGTGGTGCGAGCCGACCGAGGCCGATGAGGACTTCTACTGTTTCTCACCAAGCCTCAACGGTGGGTGGCGGTAGAAGGGGAGATGGAGATAGATCGTTCGTCCCGAAGTGTGAGCACTGCGGGAGAGCTCATAGAGGAGAGTGCTTCAGATTGACAGGAGCTTGTTTCAACTGTGGGGAGAAGGGACACATTGCCAGAGAGTGTCCTCAGCCTCCACGACAGGAGAGAAGTCAGATGCAAGCTCCGAGGAGGACAGAGACTATGGGACAAAGGACTATGACAGAAGTGGGCAGTTCTGATGCGGCTAAGAGGGTGAATCTTTCGGGTAGACCGAGAGGGCAGGCACCAGCTAGGGTGTTTGCGATGACTAGGAGGATCTTTGAGACCGCCCTGGATGTTGTCACTGCAGTGCATGCTTATTTTCTGATGATGTGATAGTGTTGATTGATCCAGGTTCTACTCATTCGTTTGTTTCTTCGAGTAGACCCGTGTGTGATATGATTGTGAGCCCTTTGGATACTCCATTGATGGTGAGTACTCCAATCGGTCAGTACATTGTGGTTAGTCAAGTATATAGAGGTTGTGAGATTCGCATTGGTGGAGAACTTCTAGTGGTAGATTTGATGCCACTGAAGATGAGCGATTTAGATGTGATTTTGGGCACGGATACATTAGAAAGGTACAATGCCCGTTTGGATTGTAAGCAGAAAACAGTGGAGTTTGAATTGGATGACGGTAGAAGAGTAGTGTTTACTGGGGACAGGAAAGCGAGTCTGCCCAGAATTGTTTCAGCTATGACAGCAGAGAGGATGATGAGTAAAGGATGTGAGGCATTCTTGGCCTATGTGGTGGACACCAGGGCTGATAGAGGAAAGTTGGAGGATATTCCAGTAGTCAGAGAATTCTCGGATGTCTTTCCCGAGGAATTGCCAGGACTACCGCCAGCTAGGGAAATTGAGTTTCCCATTGAGCTTTTGTCAGGTACAAGGCCGATTTCGATTCCGCCCTACCGGATGGCTCCGGCGGAATTGAAAGAGCTTAAGGAGCAATTGGAGGAATTGTTGGAGAAGGGGTATATTCGACCGAGTTCTTCTCCTTGGGGAGCTCCGGTTCTCTTTGTAAAGAAGAAAGATGGATCGTTAAGAATGTGTGTAGACTACAGAAAGCTGAATCAGGTTACTGTGAAGAACAAGTATCCGCTTCCTCGCATTGATGATCTGTTTGATCAATTGCAAGGAGCGAGGGTCTTTTCGAAGATCGATTTGAGATCGGGTTATCACCAGTTGAGGATTAAGGAGTCAGATGTGCCGAAGTCTGCTTTCAGGACTCGGTATGGGCATTTTGAGTTTTTGGTTATGCCCTTCGGATTGAAGAATGCTCCGGCAGTGTTTATAGATTTGATGAATCGGGTATTTAAGCCATTCTTTGACCAATTTATCATTGTCTTCATTGATGATATCTTGGTGTATTCCAAGAGTGATGAGCATCATGAGGAACATTTGAGGATGGCTTTGGAGACTTTGAGGAGCAATGAATTGTATGCCAAATTCAATAAATACGAATTTTGGCTGAGAGAAGTTTCATTTCTTGGACACGTGATCTCAGAGCAAGGAGTTCATGTGGATCCAAAGAAGATAGAAGCTGTGGTGAGTTGGGAAGCACCGAAGAATGTGACAGAGGTGAGGAGTTTTCTGGGTTTGGCAGGCTATTACCGGAGATTCGTGGAGGGATTCTCCATGATAGTCGCTCCGATGACGAAGTTACTGAGGAAGAACCAGAAGTTTGTTTGGAGTGAGGAGTGTCAGAGGAGCTTCGAGGAGCTCAAGCGCAGATTGACGAGTGCCCCGATTCTGGTTTTGCCTTCGGGAGATGAAGGTTATTCGGTGTATAGTGATGCTTCGAGGAAGGGTCTTGGATGTGTTTTGATGCAGGGAGATCGGGTGATTGCTTATGCTTCGAGGCAGTTGAAGCCTTATGAGCTGAATTATCTGACGCATGATTTGGAGTTAGCAGCGGTGATTTTTGCCTTGAAGATTTGGAGGCATTATTTGTATAGAGTTCAGACTCGGATCTTCACTGATCATAAGAGTCTCAAGTATTTGCTGAGCCAGAAGGAATTGAATTTGAGGCAGAGAAGGTGGCTCGAGTTACTCAAGGACTATGATTTACTGATTGAGTATCATCCGGGCAAGGCCAATGTAGTGGCGGATGCCTTGAGTAGGAAGTCTTCGATTGCACATTTTCGATCAGTTTATCTTCCTTTATTGGAAGAGATGGCCAAGCTTAAGATAAGCTTGAAGCAGGAGGAACCGGATTGCCTCCTAGCTAATTTCCGTGTGAGGCCGATTCTTAAGGAAAAGGTTAGGGAATTGCAGGCTCAAGATGCAGATTTGAGCAAGCTTTGGGATGAGCTTCGGAATGGCAGAGTTTCTGAGATAGATGTGCAGGATGATGGGCTTATGACAGTAGGGAGCAGATTGTGTATTCCTGATGTTCAGGAAGTTAAGGATGAGATTATGGATGAGCCACACAATGCGCCTTATGCCATGCATCCAGGTAGCACCAGGATGTATCGAGATTTGAGAGAGCAGTTTTGGAGGAAAGGCATGAAGAGGGATATAGCAGAGTTCGTCAGTAAGTGTCTAGTGTGTTAGCAAGTCAAGGCTGAACACCAGGCACCTTCGGGCAAGTTGAGGTCGTTGCCTATTCCGGAGTGGAAGTGGCAACGAGTGACGATGGACTTTTTGATGGGTTTGCCCAGGACTAGTAGGAAACATGATGCCATTTGGGTGATTGTGGATAGGTTGACCAAGTCAGCCCACTTTTTGGCGATCAAGCAGACTGATTCTTTGCATGTGTTAGCAAAGAAGTATATTGATGAGATAGTGAGGTTGCATGGGATTCCGGATTCCATTGTGTCGGACAGAGACCCTCGGTTTACTTCAGCGGTTTGGGCGGTTTAGGAAGCTTTGGGGACTAAGCTGAATTTTAGTCTGACTTTTCACCCTCGGACGGATGGTCAATCTGAGAGGACCATTCGGACTCTTGAGGGATGCTTGGGCTTGTGTGATAGATTTCGAGGAGCTTGGGATGAGCATTTGCCGTTGGTCGAATTTGCTTATAACAATTCGTACCATTCGAGCATTCAGATGGCTCCATATGAGGCATTGTATGGGAGGAGGTGTAGGACTCCCATCTGTTGGGATGAAGAAGGAGAGAAGCAATTGGAAGGACCGGAATTGATTCAGATGACAGTTGAGAAAATCAATCTGTTAAACAAATGGCTTAAGGCAAAGACAGATAGGATGAAGAGTTATGTTGATGCTCACCGAAAGGAGATGGAGTATGAGGTCGGTGAGAAAGTGTTCCTTAAGACATCTCCTTGGAAAGGAGTGATGAGATTTGGCAAGCAAGGTAAGTTGAGTCCGAGGTATGTGGGTCCTTATGAGATCCTTGAGAGGATTGGACCACTCACCTACAGATTGGCGTTACCTCCTGAGTTGTCGCAGATTCACGACGTTTTTCATGTGTCCATGTTGAGGAGGTATAGATCGGATCCTTCTCATATCATCCAGGCTAGTGAGGTTCAGCTGAGGGATGATCTGAGTTATGAGGAGCTTCCGGTGGAGATTCTGGATACAAAGGAAAAAGTCCTCAGGAACAAGACGGTTCAGTTAGTCAAAGTCCTTTGGAGGAACCATTCAGTAGAGGAGGCTACTTGGGAGCCATCGGAAGCCATGCGGGAGAAGTATCCGCATCTTTTCGATGATTCAGGTAAATTTCGAGGACGAAATTTCTTTTAAGAGGGGGAGAAATGTTAGACCCCAAAATTTTTTTTATGATGATATTAAGCATGAATTGCGATAATTGTGGTTTTAGGCCTTAGTTTGAGTTTATTGGGAGTATTAGTGCATAAATTCGGTTTATTTGAGCCTAATTCGTTATGATGTGGTTTTACATGGAGATTATAGGGTAAAAATGTGTGAGGGCATTCTAGGAAGTTTACTTGTGTTGGAATGGATTTAGGCTTATGAGGAGGGGTAAAATGGTCTTTGTCCACTCCTTAGGTTTTTAAAGGAAAGAAATAGAATAGCAGAGAAAAGAAAAGAGAAAGAAAGGAAAATAGAAGAAGAAGAAGAAGGGAGTAGCCGACGGCGGGGGAAGAAGAGGAGAGAAAAGAGAACTTCGATTTCTAAGGTTTCTGACAGTTTGGAAGCGTTTTCCGGTAAGTTTAGCATCTTTCTATCTTGTTTCTGGATGGATTAAACATTAAGATAGCTTGGTTTGAGCATAATCGATGATTTAGGGTTTTGGGTGAAAAATATGGATAAATCGTTGGGTTGATGATTTTAGGATGGATTGGAAGCTTAGAATGGGCTAGAAATGTAGTTTGAGACTTGATCTATAGTTTGGCTGTGTTGCATTTGTGTTTGGAGAAGGATTGAATTGTGAAAATGCAGAAAAGTCAGGTTCGGAGTCGTTCTCTAGGCCCCTACGTCGCGACGTGCGTATGAACACGCCGCGACGTGCGAGTTCGTCGCGACGAGTGAAAATTAAATTCGCCGCGACGTGTAGGGGACGGTTCGTCGCGACGTGCGAACCTGTGTTCGCCGCGACGTGCGAGTAGGGTGCACGCCATGCCAAGACATCAGGGTCGCCAGCGGCACCACCGCCATGAGCCCTCGTTATCCAAAGTGAGATTTTCATATTGTTTAGGGATATCTTTTGGTGTGGATGTCCGATTGAGGTGATTTTGGAGTCTTTGTGAACTGGAGATCAAGGGCTACAAGTTGTATGTAGATGGGAGTCGAATGTAGCCTTTTAGCGCTTTATTTTAGCTTTCCAAGCTTTAATTATATTGCTATGGATATTAATTGTATGGAAACTTGGTTTATTATAGGGAACCAAGCTGATTTGACCCAATCGCAAGAGGAAGGACAACAGTGAGTCTGATACTCAAGCGATACTAGGTGGGTAATATGTTTATGGTTATTGTGTGTATGGGCAAATTGCCTGATGTATGCTTGCTTGCATGATGTGACATTACTTGTGTTGAATTCTATGAGAATATTGAACTAAATGTGAACTTGCATTATGATTAAAAATATACATGGCTTGATAGGCCTTATGGCAATGGACAAGAATGAGAATTGAGAAAAATGTGAGAAATGCTATGAGCATGAATCGAATGGATTATGTGATTTGTTTGGGTAAGAGAGTTACGGATGGAGTCACGTGCACGTTGATAGTAAAGCCTTCTCCCAGCTGCCCGCTTGTGACAACGAGATCCTTGAGAAATCGGACTCGGATAGTTTACGGATTTACCTTTGGTTTATCCGGATCGTTTACGGAACTCTCGAGCCATTTATTTGTGCATACACGATTGATTTGATGAGCATAACATATGATGGAATTGATGGACTTGTTGCATAAGAATTGTTATGTTGAGAAATAGAAATTGCATGATCTATGTTTATATGAATGTGAATTATTTGATGAATATGAAATTACTGTATGAATATACATATATGCTTGATTGTGTGGCTCGTTGCCAATGGCTATAAACGTATATGCCACTGAGCTTCGCAGCTCACCCCATTACTCCCCCCTCCTCAGTGTGGATCGAGGCGATTATCGATTTGCAGTAGGCATCGAAACTTTGAGCTAGTTAGAAGCCTTGTAGAAGTTAGTACTTTAGTTAGCCCACCAGCATTTCAACACGGAGCATACTTTTGTGTATTTTGGGATTTGCTTTCATTTTGGATTATGTTATACTTCGAGAATACTGGTTGAATTCCTTCGAATGACAATGACATATGCTTTATGAATTTGAGATGATTAATGCAGGTTTATGAGTATACGTATTGTTATATAAATCGAATATGTATTTTGAATAGATGTTGAGATCGGGTCCGACGGTATATTTAAGCGCCCGTCGCAGGCGCGACCGGAGGGGTCGCCCTCGGGATTGGACATACGGGGCCCGGGCCCAACAGTCGAAGTGCACTTGACAACAAAATGGACCAAACCAAACTCACATAACATGTATTTCATATCTTGTAAACATGTTGCCCAAAACGACACTTTTTTGAAACTTGATTTTTCTGAAACACGAGATATTTCGAAAACATGATTTCATAGACATGTTATCTTTTCAAAAATCACTTTCAAGATCTTTTCATAAACCATTTCCATTTTCATTTCATAAATAAATTACACAATTCATATACCAAACATATAACACTTTCTCAAAACATTTAAAGAGCAATAAATGCACATTTATGATGCAATTGAAAACATTAAACTTCTTTTATTCAAAAAAATCATTAGTGGTTTATTTCCTCTATTATAAATCACACAATTCATATACCAAACATATAACACTTTCTCAAAACATTTAAAGAGCAATAAATGCACATTTATGATGCATTTGAAAGCATTAAACTTCTTTGATTAAAAAAAAACATTAGTGGTTCATTCTCGATATATACTCTATTACTCCCCTTTCTCTTATATACCTCATGGAGAATAATTCTTTCATCAAGGCAGATGTCTCAACATTAGGTGAGACTATGTACCTTTGGGAGACATTATCAAGAAGCTCCTTCTTTATGTCTATGTCTTGAAGTCCACTTAGTAGATCTATGTCCTAAAGTCCACTTAGTAGATGGTTAGGAATGGATCTCTTAATGGTCATTAGATACAATTTGTTAGACCAATCCCAGGCTTTATAGACTGCTTTATGAACTTTTGAGTTCATCGATATAGGTGGAGATAGCCTATTCGTCTGTATGGCTATATCAACCTCAATTATCTCTATAGCATTCAATACATCCCTCGTCAACTTCTTTGTATTGAAACTGGCCAGGGTTTCAATAATGACACTAATTTTGTTGACCAAAAAGGTGATTGTAAAATGACAATGTTTAAATTAGCACAAATGTAGTATAACAGCAATACTCAAAGCTATTGAAAAGTATCTTTACTGAAAATCCGATCACACATATTATGAAACACCTTTGGGCTAAATACATAATATATGTGACTAGACCTCCACATAAAAGTGATTAGAGTACAAACTATCATCTCTTATGACACTACCACCTTTGGGTGAATATATCACTTGAGCAACAGCTTTCCTCCATTTAATGTCTTTATAAACATCTAAAAATGTGATGTAAGGACAACACCTTTGGGTAGAATAACCAAACATAAAATTAGAGACATCCCCCAACATACAAGTGGAATAATTCAAAGTATTGACTTGAAAGGCTGCTTTGGTGACTATATCCTCATCAGCACTCAAAAAGTCCACAAACACAAGGCATACATCTTTATGTTATCCTCACATTTTTATAAGCATATAGTATGTAACAATGTAACATCAACAAATGCAAAAATTTGAATGCACAGTCTAATTATCACACACTCGTGTTGAAGACATTCTTTGAAAACTTCATTTGAGACTTTCATAAAAGAAAAATCTCAGTAGAGTGACTATTGTGCGTCACCAGACATTAAATCGACCACCTGAGACATGATAACCTCATGTATCTCCTTTATGGCAAGTTCATTGCATGAAAATTCACTCAAAAATGGCTTCAGAATGTCTTGATTCCTTTTCCAAGTAACTATCATGTAATCCTGAACACTAAACATGAGACTCAAGACATGAAAACTTGAAGTATCTCCCTCATGTGATAGCTGAAGCATGAAAATTCACTTGAAATCAGATTCAGAATACCTTAATTCCTTTTTTTGGAGTTAAACTTTAATTTATTACTAATGTAATAAATCCAAAAAAATAGAAAAACTTACTTTATGAATTTTCCAGACCCGAAAACTGACCTAAAACATCCTAAGGCATCCTTACGGGAAATCTAAAATTTCTTTTGTGCGTATGTGTGACTTTTTGGAGAAATATTGTAACAATCTGTACGGTTGACGTCATGTTGACGTCAGCCAGCTAATATGGCACACCATGCCAGTGCACGTGACATGGGGTCGTGCGTGCATGTCATGCACTCCCCACGCGCAGACGTGAACCAATTGTATGACAAGTGTAATGCAAACGTCCCCCCCACGTGTCTTCTATCCGACGTGTCACGTGTATGGACGGACCCCATCCTATACTTGTGGGAGCACAGGTTGAGGCATGTGTGCGGTGTATGCTCGAAACGCGTCCGTCATCCATTGGAGTGACGTGTTGGCACACAGTTTGCGCGTGCAACGCACACGGGCCAATTGTACTCCGGCGCCAGTGACTACTGTAGCAACATCAGGCATGCACTGGAAACGCTTGACATTTCCTCTCCCACCGATGCTGGAGACGATTTTTGATGTCCCGAGATGCCTTTTTTTCTTTTTTGGATCATTTTTACCCCTTTTTCATAGCTAGCCTTATGTATACCTGTTGGGACCCGATCCGGGAACCGGATCCCAACCGGAATAACGAAGAACGACACAAAAACAAACGAGGCTAAAGCATCGAAACAAACGAATCGAAAGTAAATCGAATAACG
Source organism: Erythroxylum novogranatense (assembly GCA_029891385.1). Taxonomy (NCBI): domain Eukaryota; kingdom Viridiplantae; phylum Streptophyta; class Magnoliopsida; order Malpighiales; family Erythroxylaceae; genus Erythroxylum; species Erythroxylum novogranatense. The sequence continues at coordinate 35,654,571 of CM057231.1, forward strand.
GATTAAAGCAAAACGAATATGAAAAATCGGAATAAGAATAACAAATAGGATAACAAAGTGAAAACAAATCGAAATAGAATTTAATACGAAAGCGAAACGAATAAGCGAATCGAAATCAGAAATCGAAAGAACGGAACATAAGGCGAAATCAAATCGGATACGTATGGAATCAAACCAAATAAACGAAGTACTTGAACTGAATGAAATGTCGAAATTCGTGAATAAAATACAAAGACAAAAATGATCGCGTTGGAGACCTAGACTATGACATCTCCGAAATCCGGTATAAATTTTTTTTCTCTTTCTTTCTTTCTTTTTCTCATTTCTTACATCTTACACACTATAATCATCTTTCATACAAATCATAAATCTCATCCGAAACTATCTAATTCTTATTTATTTTTCTTTTTCAACTTATTATCTAACGAAATTTCGGCAGCATAACGGCTGCATTTTCAACAACCCAAACCTGCAAAGGTTCAAAACAGACTTCTAAATTCTCAAGCGATCACACAATCATCCAATTCGACCGGACCCTCCGTCCGGGATCTTAGCAGATAAACACACTCCTATATCTAAACCACTTCAAATCATTAATCATGTCCAATTCCAATACCCATTTCAATCTTAAATCCATACAAAAATTCCTAAATCAATACCATTATCATACACTATTTCATATACAAATTCCATGATTCCAAACACATCATCATTTGATTTCTTACAAATCCTTAATGACTTTTCAAGCCATTTACAGACTTACAAATTGCTCAAGATACAGAAATATACACAAATCGAACAAGTGTCCTATCAGTTTTTCATCCAATCTCTTTCAATACCGGAGATGGGGATGAAAGGGGTGAGCTAAAATAGCTCGTGGATAATATGTTTATAAATTGAAAATAATAAAACAGATTTGGAAAAACTTTACCATTTATTTCCAAAATTTCACATTAGAAATTTGGCAAATCTCGTATTTTTCACACTTTTCAAAATATTGCCAAAACAATTACAATCGCTTTTCAGTTGAAAAACCCCCATAATTTATTTCTAAAAAAAATTCACCTTTTGTTTGTAAAAATGATGCAATGCAACACACTTATAAACAGAACAAAACACACAAAACACATCAAATGGTCTGGTTTGGCCCAAACAGAACGTACTGCACATTCTCGCATAGCGGTCCTATGCAGCCGTGAACAGAACGTACTACACTTTTCCGCATAGCGGTCCAGTGTAGCCGTGGAGGGAGTCCGAGATCGGAGCTCCAATGCCACTAGCGGGCAGTCGGGAGAAGGCTTTAACAAATAGAGACAGTGCACTGACTCACTTAAAGGACCTAACCAAACCCACATAACAGATATCGAAAAACCGGACATTCGGATTGCCCGTAGGCACTTTTCGAAAATCTAATTTTTCAACACATTCACATATCCACATAAATTCATGTAACACATCTAATGCAATTCACATCATCAATTTGATTACGAACCAATCAAATTCACACTAATGTATGCAATAACTTCTTTTAATCATTAAAAAAAATCAAACTTATTCAGATTCACATTTTCAAATCATTCATATAATTCAAACTGCATTTTCATAAAACTTGTTCCGAAAACCCATTTTTCAAACATTTCCATAAACAATAATTTATCAAAAACGTTGCTTCTTAAATTTTCAAATTTTCATTCTTAGCTTAAAATTCAATAAATAAACATACTACCCACCTCAAAATGATGCTAGGAACTCGTCCCGATCATCAATTTGATCCTTGCTTCTTTCCTTCTTTCAATTAAAATTGACCTAAGCCATAATCATTCAAATTCAACATCATAATTTGCATAATTCTCAAAATTAACTATAGGAAACCCAAATTCATCACTTTACCAAGCTATCTAAAGCAAGAATTTCTAAAATCCCCAAATTCCAAATTTGACCTAAACCGATTCACTCAAATTCAATATCATACTTAACTAATCGGAAATCGAAAGAACGGAAACATAATAAATTCGATGCCGATTTGCTTTCACTTAGTTTTCTGATTCAAAATTTCGTTGCAAAATTTCCATTTCCATTCGCTTTGCTTCCGCTTTTTCTTTGTTTGTCGTTATCGAATTCAATTTATCCAATTTGAATTCGCTTTCGCTTCCTTCGTTCTTCATTTACGGTTGGGATCCGGTTCCCGGATCGGGTCCCAACATAGATGGTATCAACCCACCCAGCGTGTGTTTGCGGGTTATACCGCGACATCTAACACAAATCAGTATTGTCCTCTTTGGTGGGAATCGAACACCCAACCTCAAGGTTTTGTTGCTTTTACAAGCACGCCTCTTACCATTGATTGTCTAAGCAACCGCAAAATTTTCAATACTTTTCTAGATCTCAAGGATTGTGATTGTCTAAGCAACCTAGACCAAGCAATAAACTAAGAAAATTGAACCAAAACAATACGCCATAATTTAGATTAATTGATAAGTAGGGTTAGTGTTTGTGGAACCAAAAAAACATGAAGATAACTCCTCACAAAGCTCTCAAATTATCAAATTGTATTATCCTAAAACTAATGTGAAGGAAACTATTTATAGTTGCCAAAATCACTCGAAATTGGGCCAACATCCCTGGCCTAAATAGGTAAAAATAACACTATCTGAATCGTCCTAAAAATAGTAAGGAAAACAACCACCAAAGCAAAAGAGGACAGCTGGTGCACCTGGTTTGGCGCGCCTGGCAGGCTGCGCACACACACTTGCATCTATGCCTACTAGGCGCTGGCATACGCACCTAACGTGCACACCTATCAAGGTTGTTTGAGCCCAAAACTTTGCTTAAACTGACAAACTGAAACTACGAGCGAGGGTCTTGATTCTCCCAGAGTCCTTCATCAACCACGGGAGCCATGAATAAATTTAACGCGACCTTCAATCTTTTAAGCCTAGTCTGACTTGCGGGGCTAGGAAGCAACATCAAGTCTCAATTAACATCGCATTGATCTCGATGTCTGTCGATATATTCGTTATGTGTAGCCTTGCTCACACCAGCCCCTCCTTCGTCGAAACGATTCATCCTCGAATCTGCATCCATATCAAACAGAGAGAAGTCAACAACATTAAAAGTAGCAAACACGTTGTACTCACCAGACAAGTCAATTTTATAGGCGTCATTGTTGATCCTTTCCAAGACTTGAAAAGGACCATCTCCTTGTGGATCAAGCTTCGACCGTCTATGGTTAGGAAACCTCTTCTTGTGAAGATGAAGCCAAACCCAATCACTGGGTTCAAAGATCACCTCCTTGCATCCTTGGTTGGCTTGGTGTGCATAAACCTCATTCTTACGCTCCATATATTGCTTAACCTTCTCGTGCAACTCTTGAACGAATTTGGCTTTCCTCTCTCCATCTAGGCTAGTTAACTCAGGCAAAGGTAAAGGCGTCATATCCAATATAGTTAAAGGGTTAAAGCCATAAAAATTTTCAAAAGGAGAATAACCGGTCGTAGAATGCACACTATGATTATAAGCGAACTTAATAAACGGCAAGCAATCAGACCACATCTTCAAATTTTTTCCTATCACAACACGCAATAAAGTCCCTAACGTTCAATTCCTAACTTTCGATTGCCCATCGTTTTGTGGGTGATAGGTAGTAGAAAACAACAACTTCATTCCCAATTTCCTTTACAAAATATGCCAAAAATGACTTAAAAACTTGGTATACCTATCTGAAACTATTGACCTATGAATACCATGCAACCTCACAACGTCTTTAAAGAACAAATCAGCAACATATACAACATCATCAGTTTTTTTGCAAGCAATAAAGTGAGCCATCTTACTAAATATGTCCACAACAACAAAAATGCTATCTATACCCCTTTCTGTCTTCGATAACTTTACAACAAAATTTATAGAAATGTCCATCTAAGGATAACTAGGTAAGGGTAAAGGCGTGTATAGGCTGTGGGGATTGGTGGTTGATTTAGCTTACTTACAAGCAATGCAACGGGCACAAATGCAATCTACATTCTTTTGCATTATCGGCTAGTAAAAGTGCTCATACAATATGTCCAAGGTCTTAGCGACACCAAAGTAGCCCATAAGTCCTCCACCGTGAGCTTCGAGCACAAATAATTCATGAAATGAACAATTAGGTACACATAAACAATTCTTGCAATATAAATAACCATTATGCCTAAAGTATTTCTCAAAAACACCATGTTCACAAGCGGCATAGACACTAACAAAGTCCACATCATTGGCATACAACTCATTAAGGTGCTCAAACCTTAAAAGTTTTGAAGTAAGAGTCAAGATTAAGGAATACATATGTGATAAAGCATCGGTGACCACATTCTCCTTACTTTGCTTGTAGTGCACCACATATGGAAAGGTTTCTAAGAACTCCACCCACCTTGCATGTTACTTGTTCGTTTCAAGTGTTTAAGAGTCTCATGATCGATTTTGATGACAAATTCCTTTGATTGCAAATAATGCTACCATGTTTCCAAAGCTCGCACCACTGCATAAAATTCTTTGTCATATATTGGATAATTGAGTTGTGCTCCACTAAATTTCTCATTAAAGTACACAATAGACCTGTTTTCCTACATTAAAGCAGCACCTATACCGATCTCGAAGGCATCACATTCTACTTCAAAAGCTTTATCAAAATTAGACAAACACAACACAGGTGTGGTATATAAATTTTGTTTCAACAAGTTAAATGCATGCTCTTGATCTTTCCCCCAACTAAAACCCTTCTCCTTTTTGACAACTTCAGTCAAAGGAGCAGCAATGGTGGAGAAGTCTTACATAAACCGACGATAAAAGCTAGCTAAACCATGAAAGTTCTTCACATCTGAAACACTCTTTGGTGTTGGCCAATCTCAAATGGCCTTCACCTTCTCCTCATCTACCTCAATCCCTTTCGAGCTCACAACAAACCCCAAGAATATCAATTTATCAATGCAAAGAGTACACTTATTAAGGTTTGCAAACAACTTCTCACATCTCACATTACCAAGCACACAACGCATATGCTCCATATGATCATTCAAAGTAGCAAAGTACACAACAACAAATTTACCCAAGTAATCACACAAGATATGGTTCATTAATCTCATGAAGGTACTCAATGCATTAGATAAACCAAATGGCATAACTAACCACTCATACAAACCATATTTACTCTTAAACACAGTTTTCCATTCATCCTCGGATTTCATACGAATTTGATGATAACCACTTTTCATATCAATATTTGTAAAAAAATACGCGCCATACAACTCATCCAACATATCATAAAGTCGACGAATAGGATGTCGATACTTTACCATGATCTTATTGATAGCTCGACAGTCGACACACCTACGCTAATCCATCCTTCTTCGGCACCAATAGAACTAGAACAACACAAGGACTAAGACTTTCACACAAATGCCTCTTTGCAAGCAATTCATCTACTTGTCGTTGAAGGTCCTTCGTTTCCTCTAGATTATTCCTAAAGGTTGACCTATTCAGAATTTGTGCTCCTGGGATAAAGTCGATTTGATGCTCTATACCTCGCAAAGGGGGCAGCTCTTTTGACATCTCCTCTAGGAAAACATCTCGTATTCCTACAAAAGAGACTTAAAAACACTTGGAAAAGATTCATCAATAGGGTTAGTATCTGAAAGAAAACAATCCTTATGTCTAATCACAATCAATGCTCTCTTCGCTCCATATGCTCTCCTTACGTCTTTTTCACATGCATACAAGCTCACCTTCTCTTCTCTCGATTCTCTCTTATTTTCACTCCATACATTTTTCTCTTCTATAGATCTCTCATTCTTTTGCTCACTTTTGCTTTCTTTCTTTGACAAGCCATTACCTCTTTTCTTTACAGCTTCTTGTCCCTCTTTAACTTTTTGCTCCTCACTACCCGAACCCAATCTTCCATTTAAAACTTGATTTTGGTCTAAGTAAATTTCTTATGGGGAAAATGGTTCGAGAATGAAAATTTTCCCCTTGAACTTGAACGAGTACTTGTTGGTGTATCCGTCATAGTTAGCCTGATGATCAAATTGTCACAGTCTTCTAAGTGGAACATGACCAACTTGCATAAGTACCACATCATAAAGAACCTCGTCCTCATACCGCCCAATGGAGAAAGATAGTAGCACTTGTTTGGCTACACTAACTTCCCCACTATCATTGAATCACTGCAAGTGATATAGTTCTGGATGTTTTAGAACAGTTAACCCCAATTTTCTAACCATATCCAAACTAGCAACATTGCTGCAACTCCTTCTATCAATGATCAAGCTATAAACTTTACCACCAACCAAATATCATGTATGGAATAAGTTCTCTCATTAGTCTAATATTTCAGTCCTATGCCGAACATTAAGCACTCTCCTAACACTAAACTCCCTCCTAACCATGAGAGTTTTTGCTTTAACAACCCGTTCCACACAATTTTCATCTTCCTCTTCCTCCAAGATGTCATCCTCAAAACATTTCTCATCATCCTTGGATTCAATCAACCCATCAAAACTCAAAACCATGGCCCTCTTATTTAGACACTGGCGGGCAATGTGCCTAGTTCTAAGGCATTAAAAGCATTTAATTAAAGAATGTTTGGTAGAAGAAGCTTGAGTTTTAGGAGTATTAGATGTACCTTTAGTTTCCTTTTGGATTCTCCTCCTTTCGTGGCCAATTTGAGTTCCAATTTGAAGTAGAACTCATCCCATTCTTCATTGTCCAACAAGACTTAAGTTGCCTCTCAACCTTCTTTGCCATGTTCATAATCTCTTCGAGGTTTGTGTAGATGTGCAAATCAACCACGTTGGGTATTTCTTAGTTCAAACCACTCAAAAATCAAGTCATTATGGCATCAACATCCTCCTCATAATTAGCCCTTATCATTGTGATCTCCGTCTCCTTATGATACTCCTCTGCAATCTGATTCCCTTGTGTTAGGCATTGGAGTCTTTGATGCATCTCTCGGTAGTAATAAGATGGAACATACCACTTCTTCATGATCGCTTTCATTTCAGCCCAGGTACTCACGACATCTTTCCTATTTCTTCTCCTAGAAATCACCTATTGATCCCACCAAATTAGTGCATAATTGGAAAATTCAGCGGCTACGAGTTTTAACTTTTTTTCCTAAAATAAATTATGGCATTCAAAAATCATATCCACCTTTCGTTCTTATTCAAGGTAGAGCTCTGGATCATTTTTTTTCCTTTGAATGGTAGAATTTGCATCTTAATAGACCTAATGTCACTGTCTCGTCTATCCCCAAAATTAGCTCATTGAACTCGTCCCCATGTTCTTACATAATCTCCTTCATCATTAGATCCATAATCCTCTAACATAATCGGAGCTTACTGGTTTCTAGGATCGTTGCATCCCCTTTGTGGCTCCTTATATGCAACACACCTCAAGTCAGCAACCTCTCAAGCTTGCCTCTCCATTTCGCCTCTAATTCCAGCAAGAGCAGTGTTTAGGCTCTTGCTCAGTTGCTGGATCACCTCCAAGGTGGTGACTTGCGCTCTGCCTAATTGTTGTCCTCTCATGCTATTGTTATACTTATCTATAATGAAAAATGTTCCTATAAAGAAAAGTTAGTAGCAAAAATAACCTCACAAAAAAGCACTCCCTCACGTGTTTCACTTAAATTTAGAATACTCCCCTCGTGTGTCTTAGCCACTCTAATGATATCACTCTCTTACCTTTTTCCTCTCAAATCCTCAACGTTCAAGTTGTGCTTTGGAAAACCTAACTCCTTCTGATCAAGAAATCCAACAGTGGTGCCAAGTTTTGGAATCCTTTTCAAAGTAATATCACGCAAGATAGATTTAAAATTTCGTCTAATTTTTTAACTCAACAGTAACACTTTTGGTTCTACAATTTTTTTCATTTTTTTCTTCTCTTTTGTCTTCTTTTCTTTTCCTTTTCTGATATATATATCTCGTAATTCAAGACGCAATTCAAACAGTTAAGGGTAAACCCTCTTCAAAAACTTCATACCTTGTTTTTAGGGTTGAGGCCAATGAATGGATGGTGAAAGCGGCTACCTCGTTCGTCTATTGGAGTATAATGGAATCTTCCCCAAAATCCAAATGCTTTGATACAAAAAATGATGCGTGCACAGACGGAGATTAATCTTGATATAATTCGGCAGTCTTTACAACAAACTAGATATGCAAGGGTTTTTGATACTTTTATAGACGTCAAGGATCGTGATTTTCCAAGCAATGTAGACCAAGCAATAAACTAGGAAAATTGAAACAAAATAATACGCCACAATTGAGATTAATTGATAAGTAGAGTTAGGATTCGTGGAACAACAAGAACATAAAGAAAACTCCCTCACAAAGCTCTCAAATTATCAAAGTGTATTACCCTAAAACTAATGTAGCGAAAATAACTCAAAATTTTGCCAACATCCTTGGCCTAAAAAGGTAAAAATAACATTGTCCAAATTGTCCTAAAAAATAATAAAGAAAAGAACCAAAAGTAAAAGAGGTTAGGTAGTGCATTTGGTCTGGCACGCCTGGGCCTGCTGGGTATTGGTATACGCGCCTAGTGTGCATACCTGTCAAGGTTGTTTGGGCCTAGAACTTGGCTCAAACTGAAAAGCTTAAGCTGTGAGTGAGGTTCTTGATTCCCTCGAAGTCCTTCATCAACTGGCCTTGAATCTTTTAAGCCTAGTCTGCATTGCAGGGCTAGGAAGCAACATCAAGTCTTGATTAACGTCGCATTAATCTCGATGTCTGTCGATATATCCATTATGTGTAGCTTTGCTCACATCAATTACCCACGGAACAGGACCCTACACTAAACTCTGGTAATTCTGACTCTCCAAAATTGTAAACTTTACTTATTGACTTCTAGGATCTATTTGTTGCTCTCAAAGGAATGCCACGTCATAGATTCTATGATCATGCCATTCCTTTAAAGCCTATATCACAACTAGTAAACTTGAGGCCGTATCAATATCCTTATTTTCAAAAGGCTGAGGTAAAGAAATTGGTTAAAGAGATGTTGTAGGAAAGGATTATTCAACCAAGTCATATCCTTTTTGCCTTGTTGGTGCTTTTAGTCAAAAAGAAAGACAGTTCCTAGCATTTCTGTATTGATCACTGCCAACTAAACTCCTTCACTATCAAAGATAAGTTCTTTATACCACTTATAGAAGATCTCCTAGATGAACTTTATGAAGCGTCTTATTTTTCTAAGATTGATCTCAAGGTTGGATAACATTAAATACGTAAGAGGGAATAGGGATGGATTCAGAAAGTTTTTTGAATAGGGGTAAAATTTTATTTTTAGTAGGGAAAAATTTTTAATGGGAGAAAAATTTTATTTTTTTATAAGATCAAAACTTAAAATAAAAAATATTTGTATAAATTTTTTAGAGGTAGTGGGGGAAAATGCCCCTATTTGCTCCCAATATGGATCCGTCCATGTGAGGGAAGATGATATCCCTAAGACTGCTTTTCATACTCACTTGGGGCATTACGAATTTTGTTTCATGTCATTTGGCATGACAAGTACTCCAACAACAACGTTTCAATCCTTGATGATTTATATGTTTGAGCTTTACCTACGCAAGTTTATACTAGTATTTTTTAATAATATTTTAATCTACAACACTACTTTTGCACAGCATTTAGTTCATCTTATGTTAACATTACAGACCTTGAGGGATCATTTATTGTTTTCCAAGTTGTCCAAATGTTCCTTCGCATAAAAGCAGATGGAGTATCTGGGGTCATATTATTAGTCAAGAAGGGTTGCAAACTCTTCCATAAAAAATCAGTCATGAAAAATTGGGTGGTGCATAGTTCAGTCAAGGAGTTAAAGGGGTTCCTTAGGTCAACTGGTTTACTATAGACGTTTTGTGAAAGACTAAGGGTCTATCAAAAATCCTTTCACTAATTTCGTTTGGACTCCTTCTGTGCAGGGAGTTTTTAAAAATTTGAAGATGGCTATGTGCAGCACTCTCATCCTTACATTTCCTAATTTTTCTAAACCCTTTATGCTAAAGACCGAAGCTAGTGACATAGGAATAGGTGTGGTTTTAATGCAAGGACAGCACCCTATTCCCTATTTGAGCAAAGCCCTAAGCCTTAAAAATCAGGGACTCTCTATTTATGAAAAGGAACTCCTCGTTGCTTTGCTTGTTGTGGATCACTGAAGGCACTATCTTGAAGGATTTCATTTGTGATCAAAACGGATCATGACAGCCTACAAAAAGTCCATACTCACCTATAAAAGAAAGGCCTATCCAAACTCCATAGCATACAACCAAATTCAAAAAGAAACCAACTTTCGTTAATACAAATTAATGTATTAGTGGAGAGTGGGCATCGTTCCCACGAGGAATTTTAACTATAAAAAGTTTACGAGTTCAAAACAAATAGGAAGGTTTGGTTCACGTAATTTCAGAAATTAGAAATAACAAATATAAAAAATTAGCAAAAGTAATTAAATCTGAAAATTTAATAAACAAACCTTGGTTTCGGGTCACCGATGTTATCACACTAAAATAAATCCTTGATATAAAATTCAGCTCATCAATAAACATTCATTAGGGGATGTTTTCTCTTAAGTGTAAATGAATAGAAACATGTATTCTAAGCATTCTTCTTAATCAACAACCTAGATACGATCGTAGGTTCAATTGAATAATAGCTTTAAGAACTAAGAAACCAATGAATAAGATAACACATATACAACATGCATTTAATCAAGATGAGTATCTTCTTATAATTCTCTACTATAATGTAAAGAAGGTAATCCTAATTGCTACTTGTGATTAACAAAACTGAATGTCATATTTTATTAATCTAGCTATTAAATGAATCAATTCCTAATTGCGCACCTAAAATAGTCTCTTATTCTCTTTATATTCTTCATGATCACCCTGAACAACTTTAATCTCAATATTAGTTGCTTCTATAAGGGTCCCTTCCTTACACACCATTTATGTTGAATTCAAGTTGTTGTCATTAGCATCCCCCTTTGGTTGTTTTTCTAAGCCTATTAATTTATAGAAATCCCCACTAGCAGACGTCTTCTAGTTGCTTTCCATTACTTACATTATTCTTTTAGAGAATGCTTCCACTGATATGAAATTCTAGCCAAATCCTCGAATAGAGTCTCATCTTCTCTAATCTTATTATATGAATGTTTTATGGTAAACCTTTCTCTTAAGTCAACACTCGCACACAACCTTATGTACCTTATTCTCCTTGTCATAGTTTTTGTTTCATCCAAGCAAGTTAGTTCCTTGATGTAGCTTGCTAACATGCTTAATCTTTTGGTTAACTAATATTCAAAACAGAATCTATGTATATTGATCCATGTTAGGACATTTACATGTTTAATGCTCTTCAAACAGATTCTAGATTTTCAAAATTACAAGAACAAAAGATATTTTTGGACATGCCAAGGGCCAACACCCAAAATCTCCTTAACTCCATTATTGGTGGCAAACTTGACAAGGTTAAGATTATCTTACAATAGTATTACCTTCTTCAAACCACTTCTTTTTCATAGTTCCATCGCCTAATTATTAATTATTAGGAAGCGAGTTTGTTTACTGAAAAGTAACTAAAAAATGTTGAAGCCTAGCTCCTTACACCATCCTTTAGAACATATAGTTTAGGGGCAACAATGGAGTGACCTTCTACCACCAAAAGGGGACCAAACTCTACAGAAACTTTAAAGCTTTCACTTATAACCTTCTTCTAGTTTTGACTAGGATTAACTTTTGTGAAAAGAAAGGATATGGGGACTATAGACCCTTTAGTCCCTCCTTGTTGCGAGCCAAGATATTGAGGTAGAAAGAGTGACTCCAATCGAAGGACCTAGAGACAATGGAGGTCTACATGTAGAGGAAGGTGCAAGATTAGAGGAAGAGCTAGAAAGGAGGGTGGGAAAGAAAAATCAACAAAAGATTCTTGAACAACAATCGAGGAACTAGGCATTATGTTCTGAAAAAGGAAAAATGTTGAAGACAAGAGTTGAAAGTTTAAAATGTCATTCTTAAAATGATAACAGAAAATGGGTGTTGAAAGAGCCAAAAAAGAGAAAAGAAAAATGTGCCTTAGTGACAAGAAAGAAGTCCAAAGTAAATTAAGAAAAATAGCAATTCAATATTGAGGAATAAGTGGGGAGTAGAATGCAAAGCTTAGAGCTAGTACCAAAGCAAACTAGAAAGAAATACTTACAAGAGGTGTTATTAAAGAAGACTAAGAAGGAGATATAGTAAGAAGAAAGTAAGGAAATGACTATGAAGAGACAAAAACTCAAAGAGGGCACCATCTTTCACCAATTATATCTCAACAAAAGGATAACTTATAACAATAATATGTTTTGTTATCGTCAGAATTATAGGTTAAAATTTCGCTTGGTCTAACAATAAAAAGTTGTTAGGAACCTTTAAGAACTAGATAAAGTTTGTTTACATTGCATAATATATATTAAAACTTTTGAAATATCTTGTTACACTATTGTTATAATTGAAAATTTGCTAGTTTAGAATTAATATCATCAAATTCTTTTAAATCTTTTTATTTGTAATATTAGCAATTTAAAATCCATTATACAAATTGTAGAAGTTTAAGTCATATATTAGAGTCATCTCTTTGCTATATACTTGTTAATAATTTTATACAAATAGTTATTTACATTCATAATCTTTTCATTAATAACTAACTAAAGTTAAATTTAATCTATTGATAATTAACTAATGTTGGTAGATTGAGTACTTTGAAAATGTACACGTTTATTATTATTTATATAATAATAAAATTTATTTTAAATTATTATTTTAAAACAAATTACTATTTTATTCTTAAAAATACTAAATTTATTTAATCTCAGTAATAAATTATATTTGTGAGATTTTAGATTCTTTATTTGTCTCCTTATATTTTTAATATTGTTAGAATCTTATTATTATTTTTATCATAAATTTGTTTAATAAATTAAATTATTAGGCTAATTTCATTTTTTCGTAAAGAGACTTCAACATTCTAAAGTTTAATTTAGAATGAATTGTGAAAAAAATTACAGATGTATTAATAGATTTGCAATCCAAATTAGGCAAATTAAGGAGGGATGCGATTCTCATCAACCAAACATCCCCATGGGGGTGGTGAAGGGAGGGTCCCAATTAGTGAAAAAAAAACCCGCAACTTCTTGGGGTTATCCTGCACTTGGAAGAAGAAGTAGAAAAAAGAATCAAATTATCTAAGTAATTTTGCTTAAAATAATTAAGAATGTGTCAATTAAAAATAATATTTAAAATATAAAGAAATATATTTAAAGGACATTAAAAAAGAAATTAGAATAAACTTAGAGTCCTTTCTAGTGACTTTCTTTAAATATATTTCAACTTTTATAAATTTTAAATAAACTATAATATCAAAATAAATTATTATTATTACTATTTAAAATTTATGATAGATTCAATCTTAGTTTAGATTATTAAATTTATTATTATTCAATTATATATTAATAGACATTATTAGTGCATTTTATTTTAATAAGGTATTTTATTTTATAGTATATTTTATTTATATAGCAATTTTATAATGGTTTAATATCGATAAAACCTTTAAACCTTAAATTTTTCTTTAACCAATTTAACATTCGGTCTGATTTTTAAAACATTAGTTTGACCTATTTAAGTGATGTAAGAATTTTCTAAAGATAAATTTTGTGAATGATAAAAAGAGCTGCTTGGTATGCATTTAAGTGAATCTTTAAACATGATTTAATCCCAACTTTGTCCTCGTAGTTATTTACTTAAAACCCCAAAACATGCATATTTTTAATTATATTATTTATTTTAATATAATTTTAAACCTATTTAAAATGCTCCAACTCTTCTTAGAAGTCAAGTCATCCAAGTGATAAAATCTCACATGGCTTTGGAAGTTTTCAATAAGATTCGACTAAAAAATAAGAGACAAGAAGAAAGGGGAAAAAAAAATTAAAAATGCTCTACAACTGCCTCCGGTGCTGTTCAGGAACTAGGCCGATTTTGCTTTCAATTTAAACACCAATTAGTAAAACTCAACAAGGAAATAACTAAATATTTCCCAGAAGTTTCGTTGCCAAACTTTCGACAGTGGCTTCAACATGATGCTTTGAAATTCTTGTACCCTGTACTTTCCTAGCTTTCTATTAATATCCGAAGAGGTCTGTTGTTGTCAATGGTCACGTTAACAAATACATCATATAAACATTTAGCTATCCTCTTAGTTTCATCAACTCAGAAACAAGACTGAAAATGAATTGCACTGGGCTATATTGCAGTAAGTAGCACGTCTACATCCTTCATAAATAAAGCAATCTCCGTTAAGTTTTAGTAAACAAATACATCAGATATTCCTGGCACCCAAAATTTCAAAAGCATTATGCAAGACTAGAATCTCACACAAAATCCATCCCAGTAGTGATTTGCAACTGTTAGTTGTCAGAGCTGACATTGGCATTGCGCATTGCTCGGCAAAGTTCACTTAAGAAGTCGGTTGGTGCTCCGATATTGTTGTTTCCCGGTGACATAAACTGAAAGCAATCCAAATATCATATTAAACGAGAGAGAGAGAGAGAGAGACAGAGAGAGAGGTTTTAACCTGATGAGGAAGTCTTATTTGTCCCCATGCTGATGCCCCACTTCCTGAATACATAACTGGTCGCTCTGAAAAAGGAAAGTAATAATTAATGAGTCATTTAAAATAGCGGCCATTTCTAAACAAGGTTTACATGTTTGTTTTTAGCAAGATTCTAGAAGGCTGAGGTGGCATGATTGTTAGGGGTGTGAATTCAGGAATATTTAACTGGCAGAAGGGAGTAGAAAAAGGCAAGGAAAATGTGCTAGGAATGGGAATGTCTATGGAGAGAATGACGTGTCAAGAAAAATGCCAGTAATGTCCTCATCATTGATTTCCACCTGAATAAAGGCTCTACACTATTAAGCATTTATCTTCTATTTTTCTATTAACCTTAGAAATTTGGTATCAGAGCCGGCTCTAGAACCTGAAGAATGCCAACGACAAGGATGAAAGCAAAAGGAAAAAATATGGAAGAGAAGCTGCCTGTGATTGAGAGTCATCCGTCTCATCTCGACTCAATTTTTTTAAAACCAGAAGTTGGACGAGGTCCTAAATTCCCTTCACAAGAGTGTCTTTTCTGTCGAAAAAAAGTAAAGCAGAATCAAATGGAGACAAGAGTCCCAGCCCAGTCGCGAGCCCAGCGACAGAGGCAACTTATGGAACAGAAGGGTCTAGCACTCATATTCCAGTATGCTGCAACAGGTGCGATCATAAACTGGAGATCCTCACTTATGATGGTGAGGATGACCGTACCTCATGGGTTTTAAAGTAGAAATATACTTCGTCGCAAACAAATTGGGTGAAACAGAAAAGTTGGAAGCAGTAGGGGTGTGCCTTCGAGGCGCCACCTTAGCCTGGTTACAATGGGAGGAGAATAGATGTCCTATTCTAACATGGGATGAGTGAAAGACCCAACTTCTAAAAAGGTACTTGCTAAAACGAAGAGAGACTCATCACCACCGCCTCCTGTCACTGTGTCAAACATCTTCTGTAGTGCAATTTCGGAAAGGGTTTGAGATGTTAACTATTCCACTAAAACACCTTAATGATGGAACATTAGTGGCAGTATTTCTTAATGGGCTTGAAGAAGGTGTCAAAGGGAAATTAATGGAGATGAATTGCTCTAGGTTACTAGAGTTAATTGAGTCAATCAAGAGGATAAAGAAGGGCAGTATGGTTCTGAACCCAGTCTAGGACAATGATACGGTCAAGAAGTTAAAAAATCCACTTCTGTCTATAACCCAAACCGATACACCAGCTGGACCCAACCTACACGAACCCAACCTAATTTTAATCCAACAAACCCACACCCTACTCCAAAATTCACAACTAATAAACCAAGGAACCTTGTTCCACCTTTCAAACGAATGTCTGCAACTGAAATTGTCAAACCACTCCCAAAATTCAATAGTCACCAAGCAACCTTGTTTCACCCTTGTTGCACCATTCAAATGAATGAGGCTAAAAGGAAGAAGTGCTTCAAGTGTAATGAAAAATATCATGTGGGGCACAGGTGTAAAGATTTGGAAATTTTAGCTATGTTTGATGACAAAGTAGAAACCGAGCTGGAATCAGCCAAAGGGCAATCAGATGCTGAAGCATTGCTGGAAATTCAGTTGACACTAAATTCACTAATCGGATTCAACTCCACACAATCGATGAAACTACAAGGAATAATAGGGAGCCAGGAGTTAACAGTCCTTGTTGATTGTGGGGCTACCCATAACTTCACCAGTGACAAGCTGGTGGCAAAACTGCACATTCCAGTCACAAAGATGGCAAGCTATGGGGTAGAAATGGGAATCGGCGCACCTATACCAACTATAGTAATCTGCTAAGTCACGATAGTAGAGGATTTCTTGCCTTTCAATCTTGGTGGGTCTTATGTGATCTTAGGACTCAAGTTGTTGTTTGCAATATGACACATTGACTTTGATTGGCACTCTAACAATGACGGTACTCATTGAGAGGAAGACGATAGTGTTGTGTATGGACCCTAGCCTCAATAAAACAGTCGTATCCCCAAAAACCATGGTCAAGATTATTATCCAAGAAGGCCAAAGAATGATGATTGAAATGTATAGGCTAACCATTTCAGAGGAGGATCAAAGGGATCAACTTTTGAAGGAGGTGCGAGAGCTTGTAAATGAATTCCAAGAAGTTTCCTGTTGGTCGAGGGAGCTACCACCAGGGCGAGAAAAAAGTCATGAAATCAATTTAATGCCCAAAATGGCTCCCATCAATGTCCAACCTTATTAGTAACCTCATAATTAGAAGGATGAGATGGAAAAGTTGGTAAATGAGATGTTAACTGTAGGGAATATCCAACCTAGCGTAAGTCCTTTTTTGAGTCCAGTACTCGTAGTGAAGAAGAAGGATGGCAACTAGAGATTTTTTCTACACTACCAAGCCATGAATAAGGCTACAATCCCTCACCGATTTCCCATTCCTAAAGTAGACGAGTTATTTGATGAGTTGCAAGGGGCCCAATTGTTTTCCAACTTGGATTTAAAGTCAGAATACCATCAAATTCGGGTAAAAATTGAGGATGTCACAAAAACTAAATTCCACAATCATGAGGGCCCCTACAATTTTTTGGTCATGCCCTTCAACTTAACCAACGCACTATCAGCATTTCAATCTATCATTACAACCATTTTCAAACCAACGTTGCAAAAGGGGGTCCTAGTTTTTTTTTAATGATATATTAGATTACGGCAGCTCCACGGAAGCCCATTTTCAACCATTGAGGGAAGTACTAACCATCCTAAAAAGTCATCAATTATTCACTACTTTAAAAAAAATGTTATTTTTGCAAAAGTAGGATTAAATATCTGGGTCATTTCATTGTTGAGGAGGTATGGACTGTTGAATGTGAAAAAGTAAAGGTAATGGAGCAGTAGCTAATGCCCCAAAATTTGAAAGAATTACAAAGCTTCCTTGGATTAACAAGATAGTACCAATGATTTGTCAAAGACTATGGTAAGATAGTCCCACCATTAATAGACCTGCTAAAGAGGGATGCATTCAAGTGGAGTGAAGAAGCGACTACGGCAATACAACATCTTAAGAATGCCATGGTGCAGCTATCGACACTAGTAATTCCTAATTTTGATGAACAATTTGTTATCGTGACAGACGCATCAAGCTCGAGACTAGGGGCAGTACTAATGCAACTAAACCAACCCCTAGCTTTCTTCAATCAAGATTTGGAAAGGCGTGCCTGCCAAAAGTCTGTTTATGAAAGGAAACTCATGGCTATTGTATTCACAGTCCAAAAGAGGCGGCATTGTCTATTAGGCAGAAAATTTTTGGTAAGAACTGACCAATGCAGCTTGAAAAACCTACTTGAGCAAGGACTCATCACTGAAGGGCATCAACAATGGTTAACCAAGTTATTTGGATACAATTTTGAGATTGAATATAAACCAGGAGGGAAAAATAAAGCAGCAAACTGTGTCTCGCATGCCTGAACTCTTGCATATTATAGTGGCACAATGCATCGATGTATCAATTCTTTAGGAAGAGGTCATCCATGACCCTAAATTAGTCAGAATTTGCAGACCGATCCAAATTGCAAACCCAAATGCAGTTTGGATGGGGGCCAGCTTTGCTACAAGAACATATTAGTGCTCTCTAAAGCATCAAAACTAATTCCCAAAATTTTGGATGAATTTCATGACAGCTTGGCGGGGGAGAATTCAGGCTACTTGAAGACACACAAGCGAATGATTGCTGAGCTCTATTGAGAAGAGATGAAAGCTGATATAAAGGAACATGTGGACAGCTGTGTAATTTGTCAACAAAACAAAACATTATCACTTTCTCTAGTAGGATTACTGCAGCCTCTTCCTATTCTAGAACAAGTGTGGGATGATATCTCCAAGGATTTTGTGTAAGGACTACCTATAATAGCAGGGTTGACTGCAATTATGGTGGTAGTAGACAGACTCAATAAACATGCTCATTTTGTCGCTCCCAAACATCCCTACACTGCCTTCATCGTGGTAGAATTATTTGTCCAGCACATTCTCAAAGCTTCATGGACTTCCAAGATCTAGTGTATCCGACATAGATAAGGTTTTTATCAGTCATTTTTGAAGAGAACTATCTCGCCTACAACAAACCCAGCTACGGCACAACACCTCCTACCATCCCCAAACTGACAGCTAAATCGAAGTTGTCAATTGTTTTCTCGAAACATATCTTCGCTATTTTGTACAAACACAGCCCCACACCTGGAGTAACTGGTTATCATGGCCTGAATATTGGTATAACACAACTTTTCACAAAACCACCAAGCTCACCCCTTTTAAAATTTTATATGGAAGGGCGCCACCACCCTTACTGCAGTATACAGATGGGTGTACATGTAATGCCAATATGGAGAAGCAGTTAAAAGAATAGGAACCAAACGCTTAAGGAAAAGAAGGAACAATTGACTGTAGCACAAGAACAAATGAAAAAATAGGCAGACCAACATCGAAGGCATGTTCACTTTCAAATTGGTGATTTGGTTTACTAAAACATTTGCCTTTACCACAGCAAGTCACTAGTCACGAGCGCAAATGAGAAATTATCACCTTGCTATTTGGTCTAGTGGCATACAAATTAAGACTGTCAACCTCAGCGGCTATCCATCTAGTTTTCCAGCCATAGGCACTAACACCTGCAGTTTATTGATTCCCTCTATACTCCAAGCTGACTTGGAATGCAAAGTCGAAACCGTTTGTCCTGGGCAAGACTCTACTAGCCCCACTAAAGAACTGGTCAAATGGAAACATTTGCTAGATTTTGAGGCATCATGGGAACCCTATGACACCATCCGACAACAATTTCTAGATTTTCACCTTGAGGACAAGGTGACACTCATAGAGGGGGGTATTGATAAGCCTCCAATTAAGCTTTTCTAATCAAGAAGAAAGAAAAGGAGCTAGAAAAATGAGAGGAAAAGCCCAACAATTCTTAAGGACGATATTGGAGGATTGTTACTTGTTATTTCTGCTTTATTCCTTGTTTGTTTTTAGGAAGATTCTAGAAGGCTGAGGTAGCATGGTTGTTAGGAAGGGTGTCAGGTCAAGGAATATTTAGCTGGCAGAGGGAAATAGAAAGAGGCAAGCAAAATTTACTAGGAATGGGAATGTCTATGGAAAGAATGGCAGCTCCTCACTGATTTCCACCTCAATAAAGGATCCACACTATTTAACCATTTATCTTCTGTTTTTCTAGTAACCTAACAGAGTGCTCCCACATGGATGGTGGATTAGAACATTTAGTAAAGAGACATAAGATAGGAGGAACATCACTCAGCATAAAAATAATAACTAGTCCTATGTCACTAGTAGCATCTAACAGACATTTGAAATGTCCTAAATGGACAAAATGGGAGACAAACTAGTCCTCATCTTTTGTATTCTACTGGCATGATGTTATTGCTTCCAAACATCTCCAGACATGTCATTGAGCAACATTGCATGTCTTAGATTGCCTCCAGAATGAATGCTCATCTAGGATAAAATCCATGTCCAAGGTACATCAAGTTTTGATGTTTCACTCTTTTATTTGTTTCTGTTTTCCAAGAAATCTCAAAGTGTCCATAATGCACAAAACACCAATTCAAACATACAAAGAGCTAGACAATGATCAAACCATTTATATACAGTATAAAGCATCCTAGTTTCTTCGCAATCATGCCTCTCATTGGTTTATACCATACTAAATTCAACAAACAGGATACTACAAATAATTTCTAATGCTTCTAAACAAGAATGTAGTTCTCAGTGAAAATACCCGAAGTCAACCAAATAACAAATCAAATCAATCATAAGAGCAAAAAGCATAATCCTTTCAACAACTAACCAGACAAGTCTATTGACATATCATTATAGTTATGCATCACTGTTGCCCAACCTGCACTTAAAAGAAAAAGAAAAAGAAAAGAGGCAAGTTAAGTAGAAGAACTTAAGGGGACTACAATTATTACAATGATATAGGATTATTTTTTTCTTTTGGCTCTAAATAGATATGGAATGCATGCCATCATTTATGCATAACAATGAAAACAAATTATTTGCAACTAGACATGTGTATCACAGGAAATGTGGAAGTATATCTGTGATAATAGAAGTCAAGAACCAACGAGAAACAGAACAATATTTTCAATATTTATCTTAGTAATACTCATCTGAACAAATAGATTAAAGCACATCAGTTATCATATAAACACTATTATATTGCCAGCCATTTTTTTGCTCATCTAATATCAATGTGAAATATGCTAGAGACTCAAAATATAGAATAAGAGAATCAAAAATGAGAAAAAGGAATTGATAACACATCAAAAGTAGGTCCCTATAAGATATGAAACTCCATAATGGCTAATAGATAATGTGCTTTGCTCAAGTAAGTGGATAGAATTTTCCAATATAAGGGATAGCCTAAATGCAAATTCAACTTAAAAACAAAACAAATAACAAAGGACCACCAAAACCTAGGTACCAAGAAAGCAGGGAATATACTTTAATAGCAAAAAAGCACAATTTTAGGTCCAAATCTCATTTATGCCATCATACCATTCATTCAATGATTCACATGGGATAAGGATCACTTCATTAAGAATTTAAAATAAGTACTACATAAAAGAAAAATGGTAACGACAAGATGGATATTTGTCCTAGTCAAATTGTGTAATGACTTCAATATAAGTAGTGAATACACACGATCATTCAGAAGCTGAGAAGCCTCACTGCGGGAACACCCCTCCAAGGCTACAAAGTGCAAACGAGAGTTTTCATTCACGACATCACTATGGTCTAGATGAATATTTCTTGAAGTGCCATACTGTTGAGCCTTCTCTCCATCATTTGCATAATTGGTCCGATCAAACCTATCTGCACAATTGCAATCAAATCCCAGTCCACCAATCATTTTGAAGACCAAGCATTGATACAAGGAAAGATACATAAATTGTTCCGAAAAAATGTTACAGCTGACAGTCTAATTGTTCAATATAAACAACTTTTCCAAATTTTAAAAGACAAGGCTAGAGAATATCTACATTTGGTGTCCAGAAAAGGTCTTTCTAGATCTCATGAGGAAATTCAAACCGGAATTTACGATATAAACAAGGTACTAAACAGAAATGCACCAACCAAAGTAAAGACAAGAATTGCAAGTTAGTAATGAAATTCCAGTGGTTCCTGTCGATGGCAACTTGCAGGCAGAAATTACCGCAAATCCAAAGACAACTAGGAAAACCTAAAATAAACAACTAAACCCCAATATATGAAACAGTGTTGTCAAAGTAAGGTCCATAGGCACCACAGTTCAAACTCTACAAAAGAACCAAACTTCAGATAAAAAGTGAAAATCAAAGCAACTCATCTGGAACCATTGAAAACTTCTTTTCAGGGTAATCCTAAAATAAGATAGGGCAAGTATGGGGTCATCTACAAGGAAATCATCATATGAAGTTCTACGCAGATGAAAAAACTAAAATCCTTGTACAGTGAGCTGATGTCAAATTAAAAATTTTCAACTCTTTCATAGTTTTCTAGGAGCTAAAATAAGGAAAGGTGAAAAACAGACCTCCAGATTTGCGTCGATTGACAGGACGATTCCTGTAAGAAAAAATAAGGAGATCGTTTTTATGAATGAGAAATCAGGTGGAAAAAAAAGAAACAAAAGGATGATGAAGAGTCAGTAATTAGACTAATTGGGGGTGGGGTGGGTTGCCTTAGATTAGGAGGAGCGTAGCGTTTGACGGCGGAGACAGTAGGACCTGGGGGAGCTGCTGTTTCCGTTGAAGGGTTTTCCAACATCTCTTCTGACCCGGAGGAATTGGCATTCGTCCTCTCTTTTTCTCTTTGTCCCTATGTATGCTTATTTTAATTTACATAACTAGACTTACGTCACCCCTATTCTCGAAAATGCCACTCCTGGAAGCCATTCTATCGCTATTAAAATTACTAGCAGGTTAACACTGCAAAACGCTACGAGAAAAGTGTCAAAGAATTTATATCGTTCAAGCAAAATTTAATACTTACAGATTAAATAAAAATAATTGAAAACGAATGAAATAATCATCTACAGAGAGGTAAGATTAAATTACTTTCTTTCAGATAAGATAAAAATAGTTTATATATACTACTATCGACATCCGCAGATAAAGATACGTTAATCTATAAGTTTTTAATGTGCTTCATAAAATTTCCTAGTGTCAAGTTTACTTCTTTGAGATCGTCATTATCTTTATCATTCGATTAGTTTAAATACATCTCGACGTGGCGAAGTCGTCTGAACTATTACGTGCTTTTCATTCCGCTGCATGGTATTGGATAAGTAACTCATCTAGTTGATTTTGACGATTATATGTCTCCTTTATGGCATTTTTAAAATATCTTTTGCACTCGAAATAGTTGAAATTCATATCTGGCATTAAAATAACTAAATTAGTGTATAAAAGTGATAATTATTTCACAACTTTATCGAGAAGCAAGAATAAGACGAAGGTTGGAGTGGCAAAATGCAAAGATGTAATAAGGAGGAACCTATAAAAATGTTCCAGAAAGATAAAGAAAGGGTTTTGTTGATATTATAAATTGAAAAATTAGGATGAAAAAAGTAATCGAGAAAAGAATCGGTCACTAACCTAAACGGTCGTTCTTTGTTTGTTGAAATAGAAGAAGTAACCTGGAATGGAGAATGGGATGTATTTAGGTTAAACAAGAAGAAGGCAAAAGAAGAGGGCGAGAATTGTTTGGTGAAATTAGAGGAGAAAGGATATGAAGTTTAAATATAGAGTTGTTAGGGAGCATATTCAAGTGAGACTCAAGAGTTGCGTGGTATTAAATAAGGTCAAGATCAAATGATTTTCCTAGAAATAGGCAAAAACATAGGTCGCCTATCAATTCAAACGTCAATATATGTTTTGATCTTATGTTTGTTTACTTCGCAATACGTTATTGGTAGTATTTGACATTATTATAGAAGTTAGAAGATTATTCGATATAACGAAACGACGCCTTGATATCCGCTTGTTGATTTTGGGGTTACATGTTTTCCAAGAAGGATTAGTCAATTCAGATACTCAAGAAGAATTATGGAATCGGTAAGTGAAATTTAATCGGACTTGAAATGACATCAATCGAATCGCTTTAAATAAAGAAGAACAAGAGCAAGCTCAAAGAAGAAAAATAAGTCAAGTAGTAAGACGTTAAAAGCGTATTTAAAAGAAAAACTGACGAAAGTTCAAAAGTAGATTAAAGCAAAACCGGTTGTTATAATCGATAGATAATCTAATGGAAAATCTTCAACAAAGCAAACGCAGACATTAAAGCAGACGACGCTAATAGTAAAGCGTACGCAGATGGAAATAGTAAAATGCATAAAGACTCAGATAATGACGCAGAAGAAGAATCAAGAAGCGGATGCAAGAGTCGATTCGAGTTAGTTACTGAACTCAATCGATTAACTGCTTTTAAAGATTCAAGAAATAAGAATCAAGAAGCGATTGGAGACGAAGGCTATAAATACAAGTCAAGTCAAGATTGCAAAGTTAGACAACGTGACAAAAGTGATCGTAAAAGCATTAAGTGTGGAAAAATGGTGGAAAGAATGAGACGAAGCAGAGAAGCAAAATAAGATTTAAACCCGCTTCAGTTTGAAGATTCGGACAAAAAGATGTTGCCATGGGTAAAACAGATGGCTTGAATAAAGAAGACGAGTCGAGACTTCAAAAGAGTCCTCAAACAAAGAAGGCGTAGTGCGGACTTGGATATGAGGAGATTTATCATAAATTGCAAAGTCACATTTCACCACCAAAGATCCTCTTCCTTGTACATATATTTTTCTTATTTGAGAAAGAAACTCCTCTGTCAAAGCAGAGGTTTCAGGATTATCACCAGAATCGCCTACTTTAATCAAAATGGATGTGCAATAAAGAAGGCGAGTGAATCATCTCGCTAAACTTCAGAGATGACGTTATGGAAGTCGATTAATCTAGTCAAATAAATCAGAAAACACATAATGATCCCGATGCGAAATGGATAAGTAAGGTCTAAAGATAAAAATTCAAATTCATAATGTGAATCGGTTTTTGGGTAAGAGGTATCAAAAGGCATTTTAACTTCAAAAGGCATTTGAGTTGAACAGAGAGGGAGTTAAAAGCGATTTAAAGCGAAATGTATTTTAAGTTGAATAGTAGACTAAAGGAAAAGCATTTAAAGGTGAAAAGCGATTTAAAGAAGAAAAAGCAGATTTGAGTTGAAAAGGAGAGGAAGCAAAAGGCATTTGATGGAAAAGTGGAGAGAGCAAAAACATTTAATAACTTTTTTTTCAAGAGGTCTTGTGAAAAGGACAAGTTTGTTTTAATTACTCGTAGGTTTTTTTAAAGGAAATACACAAGGTACAACTTGTTTGATTGAAGTCTCTAATTCTATTGTCTTAAATAACACGGCTTATATGTCGATTTAACCGAAACCGAGACGAAGCAATTAGCATATTATGGTATCTAATATTACAATTCTTCAAAGTACAATCTTGATGAACGGATTTACAATTTTCCTATTGAATCAAAAGTAGCTGCTATATACACCTACATCGATTTATAAACAACATGATAAATGTCCTCATATCCAAGTCTGCAGAGGCATTCTTTATTTTCAAAGATCCTTTTTGAGATTAAATGCGCCCTTAATGTAGATGTTCAAGTTTGTGTCACTCAAAACCGATTAACACATTATTAAGGACTACAAGAAAGATCAAGATTGTTACAATCTTCCTATTGGACCACAAGGACACTGACGACCGACGTGGAGAATGATAGACATGATAAATCTCGTCATATCCAAGTTTCCACTACGTCTTCTCTATTTGAGCCATCCTTTTTTAGGACGACAAGATGATAAATCTCCTCATATCCAAGTCTGCTGTACGCCAAGAGTTGGTGAACACTGATATTCTTTCGACAGCAACAACAACGAAACTCCAAAAACATCTGTACAGACACAAAAAAAAGCTTAAAGAAGATTTACAAGTAACAGAGGAATAAACATAACAGGAAGCGAAAAGTGAGAGCAACTGGACGTGGAGTTGGTGAATACTGATACTGTTTCGATAGCAACAACAGCTACGACAACTACAACGAAAAAATGCTAAAAGAAGATTTATAACTAACACAGGAAACCACTGTGATATCACCAGCAGTGTCAGACAGAAGATACAATAAAAGGTGAGGCAATGAGCAAGAAGACACTATATAAGCAGTCACAAGGGCATGGATTGTGGAACCGCGTGCGTGGTCGCCTGACAAAATATTGCATCAGAAGATTGGGTCAGGAGATTGTGTGTATAGAGAGAAACGATAGAACAGGAATGACAATATGAATGAATGAAAAGATATAATGCAGATATAAGTAGTCACAAGGGTAGGGTATGCATCAGACGCCTTGCCGCTCGACAAAATATTGCATCAAGATTGGGTCGAGATTGCGTATATATCGCAAGACACAAGATAAAATATTGCATCAAGATTGGGTCGAAAATTCGCGTAATAAAAAATTAAAGTTTAAGATTTGCATTGTATTAAATGAGGGGAAGTACTGGAAGATGATAAAGTGAAACAGAAACGATTTGCCTTGAGATACGTTAAAATGTTATTATGATTATATGTGTAGATATCATAAGAAATATATCTATTAGTGATTCGTGTTTTCATTTTATCGCCAAGGTGTGAAGATGTTCCATTAGATTATCGTAAGAAATATATATATTAGTGATTCGTATTATTTAATATCGAAATGTAAATAGTATTATTCCTATTAGGTATAATAAAATTTTTCGCTTATATTAATAAAAGTAAATATGCAATGAAGCGTTATTATGATAATATAAAAAATGATGAATATATGAGTGAAGTTGAATAATAATAATGAATTTAATCATGAATTGAATAATCATGATAAAAATCATTAGAAACTGATATTGCAAATAACAATAAGATTAGAAGGTGATGAACTGTTGGGCCCGGGCCCCCGGATCCCGATTCCCGAGGCAGCCCCTCAGGCTGCGCCCTAACGGGCGGCCAAAAGCGTCGGACCCGATCCCAACATTCACATAACATACCGATTCGCACATGCAAATAATACGCAAAAATCATACACCCAAATTAAACACCCCAAAACACGGGGTTACATGCCATAATAATCCCAAAATGAAATTCAGCAAGTAACTCAGTCATACATAATACAAAATCTAAAATACACAAAAAAATATGCTCCATGCTATCATGCTCAGCGGGCCAACTAAAATACTAACTTAATAAAATAGTCTTTAACTACTGCGGAGTTCTTCGATGCCTGGCAAGGATCAACTGAGGTCTCGAGTTGCACCTGAGGAGGGAAAGTAATAGGCTGAGCTACACAGCTCAGTGGCTAATATAATTATAGCCATCGGCAATCAAAGACAAAATCAAGCATATGTATAAATATATATATTATGCCAATATACTTGTATCAGAATATATTCAGATTCTCATGTAAACCAATGATAATGCAATTATTTTAGTCAACTCAATGCACAAGGTATGAACAATTCAATATGCAATGCACAACACAATGGCTCGAGGGTTCCATGGAAACAAAAGGAAGAAACCAAGTTTACATCTCGAACAAAATGAGTCCACGCGATCTCATAGGCCACAAGCGGCAAATGGAGAAGGCTCTTGTCTCACGTGCACGTGATTTAACGAAATGGTTCCACTCTCGCCCAAACAAAAGCATATAATCCTGCTCATAATTCTTTCGTCATATGGTGTTCTTTCATGCTTTGCATTTAGTCAAAATGCCAAGATCAAGTCGAGGCATAACATGCTCCAATCAAAATGTCATGCTATCAATTTTCATGATTCTTTCAAAGTATATGAAATCACAATTATTCAATTCATCACGTTTAAACAAGCATCGTCTACAACATATATTCATACATAGGCAAGAATTTGCCTAATCACACAATAACTATAAGTATATTACCCACCTAAGATCGCTTGAGTCTCCGACTCACTGATGTCCTTCCTCTCATGACGGAATCGACCGCTTGGTTTCCTATAGTAAACCAAGTCTCAATCAAACAATATTCAAAGGCAATTAAGCAAAAACTTCGGAAAATCAAAAGAATAAAATCGCTGAAAAAGGGGCTCGCCGCGGCGAAGGCCAAGCCTTCACGGCGAAGTCGCTCACAAGACGTCATTGTGTGCGCCATGACGCACCCTCACGCGGCGCGCTGTGTGCATAAATTCGAAGTCATGGGCGTGCTTTGAGCACGACGTGACGCATGGATCGGGAAACGTTCGAACCCGCAAAAATCCTGATTTTCCAACTCCAACTGTTCCAAACTCAAATGCAACACATCTAAGGCATAGATCAAGTCTTCTACTATATTTCTAACCCATTCTAAGCTTCCAATCCATCCTAAAATCATCAACCTAACGATTTACCTAACTTTTTCACCAGAAACCCTAAATCATCGATTTCTCCCAATCCAAGCTATCTTAAGGTTTAATCCATCCAGAAACAAGATAGAAAGGACTGAAACTTACCGATTGAAGCTCTAAAACTGTCGAAACCCGTCGAAAATGCAAACTCTCTTCTCTTCCTCTCTTCCCCTCTCACGGCTACGACTCTCTTCTCCTCTTCCTTTTCTTTCTTTTCTTCTTTCTATTTCTAACTCTTTCTTTTAAACCTAAGGGAAAGCACAAGGACTCAAATGCCCTCCTAATTAAGCCTTAGCCCACTCCAACTTAAGTAAACTTCCCAAAATACCCTTACACAAATTAATCCCCTAATTCCTTAATTAATCTCAATCACGCTTCAATTAACCACTAACACACCCAAATTAATCAAACTAAGCCATAAACACATAATTATCACAATTCACGCTTAATGACTTCATAAAAAAAATTCGAGGTCTAACATTTCTCTCCCTCTTAAAAGAAATTTCGTCCTCAAAATTTACCTGAACCATCGAAGAGATACGGATACTTCTCCCTCATAGCGTCCAATGGCTCCCAAGTAGCCTCCTCAACCGAATGATTCCTCCACAGGACTTTAACTAGCTGAACCGTCTTGTTCCTGAGGACTTTTTCCTTGGTATCTAAGATCTCCACTGGTAGCTCCTCATAACTCAGATCATCCCGCAATTGAACCTCACTAGCCTGAATGATATGAGAAGGGTCTGATCTATACCTCCTCAACATAGACACATGAAAGACATCATGGATCTGAGATAACTCTGGAGGTAACGCCAACCTGTAGGCGAGTGGCCCAATCCTCTCAAGGATTTCATACGGACCCACATACCTCGGACTCAACTTACCCTTCTTGTCGAATCTCAATACTCCTTTCCAAGGAGACGTCTTAAGGAATACCTTCTCACCGACTTCATACTCCATCTCCTTTCGGTGAGCATCAACATAACTCTTCATCCTATCCTGTGCCGCCTTAAGCCGCCGCTTAATCAGATTGACTTTCTCAACAGTCATCTGAATCAAATCTGGTCCCAACAATTGCCTATCTCCTTCTTCATCCCAACAAATCGGAGTCCTACACCTCCGCCCATACAATGCCTCATACGGAGCCATCTGAATGCTCGAATGGTACAAATTATTATAAGCAAATTCGACCAACGGCAAATGCTCATCCCAAGCTCCTCTAAAATCCATCACACACGTCCGAAGCATCCCCTCAAGAGTCCGAATAGTCCTCTCAGATTGACCATCCATCTGAGGATGAAACGCCGTACTAAAATGCAACTTGGTCCCCAAAGCATCCTGCAAACTGCCCCAAAACCTTGAAGTAAACCGAGGGTCTCTATCGGACATAATCGAATCCGGAATCCCATGCAGCCTCACTATCTCATCAATATACTTTTTTGCTAGCACATGCAAAGAATCAGTCTGCTTGATCGCCAAAAAGTGGGCTGACTTGGTCAACCGGTCCACAATCACTCAAATGGTATCATGCCTCCTGCTGGTCTTAGGCAAACCCATCAAAACGTCCATAGTCACCCTTTGCCACTTCCACTCCGGAATAGGCAACGGCCTCAACATGCCCGAAGGTGCCTCGTGTTCAGCCTTAACTTGCTGACACACTAGACACTTACTGACAAACTCTGCTATATCCCTCTTCATGCCTCTCCACCAAAAATGCTCTCTCAAATCTCGATACATCCTGGTGCTACCTAGATGCATGGCATAAGGCGCATTGTGTGCCTCGTCTATAATCTCATCCTTAACTTCCTGCACATCAGGAATACACAACCTGTTGCCCACTGTCATAAGCCCATCATCCTGCACATCTATCTCAGAAACCTTGCCATTCCGAATTTCATCTCGAAGCTTGCTCAAATCTGCATCTTGAGCCTACAATACCTTAACCTTCTCCCTGAGAATTGGTCTCACTCGAAAATTAGCGAGAAGACACTCCGACTCCTTCTGCTTCAAACTTATCTTAAGCTTGGCCATTTCTTCCAATAAGGGAAGATACACCGCTCGAACATGAGTAATCGAAGACTTTCGGCTCAAAGCATCCGCCACTACATTGACCTTTCCCGGATGGTACTCAATCAACAGATCATAGTCCTTGAGTAATTCAAGCCACCGCCACGCCTCGATTCGCCTTCGACTCAAGAAATACTGAGACTCTTATGATCGGTAAATATCCGAGTCTGAACTCCATACAAATAATGCCTCCAAATTTTCAAGGCAAAGATCACTGCTGCTAACTCCAAATCGTGCGTCGGATAATTCAGCTCATAAGGCTTTAATCGCTCAAGCATATGCTATCACCCGATCTCCTCGTGATCAAAACACACGCCAAGACCCTTCCTCAAGCATCACTGACAATCAATAACCCTCATCCCTGTAAGGCAATACCAGAATCGGAGCACTCGTCAATATGTGCTTGAGCTCCTCGAAGCTCCTCTGACACTCATCACTGCAAACAAACTTCTGATTTTTCCTTAACAGCTTAGTCATCTGAGCGGATATCAGAGAATCCTCCACAAACCTCCAGAGTAACTCGCCAAACCCGTAAAACTCCTCACCTCGCTACATTCTTCGGGGCTTCCCAATTCACTACCACTTCTATCTTCTTTGGATCCACATGCACCCCCTGATCTGAAATCACATGTCTAAGAAATGACACCTCCCTCAGCCAAAATTCGCATTTCTCGAACTTGGCATACAATTCATTGCTCCTTAAAGTCTCTAAAGAAATCCTCAAATGCTCTTCATGCTCCCGATCACTTTTGGAATACACCAATATATCATCAATGAAGACAATGATAAATTGGTCCAAGAATGGCTTGAAAACCTGATTCATCAAATCCATAAAAGCTGCCGGAGTATTCGTCAATCCGAAAGGCATCACCAAAAACTCAAAGTGCCCATACCGAGTCCGGAAAGCAGACTTCGGCACATCTGACTCCTTAATCCTCAACTGATGGTATCCCGATCTCAAGTCAATCTTAGAGAAGACTCTCGCTCCTTGCAATTGATCAAACAGATCATCAATGTGAGGAAGCGGATACCTGTTCTTCACAGTGACCTGATTCAGCTTCCTGAAGTCCACACACATCCTCAACGAGCCATCTTTCTTCTTTACAAACAGGACCGGAGCTCCCCAAGGAGAAGAACTCGGCCTGATGTACCCTTTCTCCAACATCTCCTCTAACTGCTCCTTAAGCTCTTTCAATTCTGTCGGAGCCATCCGGTAAGGCGGAATCGAAATCGGTGCCGTACCTAACAAAAGCTCGATCGGAAACTCAATCTCCGAGTCAAGTAGTCCGAGCAATTCGGGAAAGACATCCGAGAAATCCTCGACCTCGGAATATCCTCCAACTTCTCTCTATCTGCCCTTGAAATCACCACATAGGCCAAAAATGCCTCACAACCTCTCCGATCGACTTCTCTCACGCCAAAGTCAAACAACTGAGCGGACACGCCTTCTATCCCCAAAGAACACTACTCTTCCGCCATCTAAATCAAACTCACTGCCTTTCACATAATCCAATGGGCATCAGACCTCCAAAGTATCCATACCCAAAATGACGTCCAATCCTCCCATCTTCAGTGGCATCAAATCTACCACTAGAAGTTCTCCACCAATACTAAGCTCACATCCTCTAAACACCTGACTAATCACAATGTGCTGACCAATCGAAGTACTCACCATCAGCGGAGTATCCAACAAACTCGCAACCCCATCACACACAGGTCTACTCGATGACACAAACGAGTGAGTAGAACCTGGATCAATCAACAAAAGCACATCATCGGCAAATAAGTGAGCCATACCAGTGACAACATCCGAGCGGCCTCAGATCCTCCCGCCATAAGAAACACCTCGGCCGGTGCTCGCCTCCTGGCCTTCTGGAAGACTTGCCTCTTAGCAAAGATCGTAATCGCCCACCTCTCGTCAAGTCCTCGACCCACAAGATCCGCCCTCCTAGAACTTGCATCCGAGATCCCTCTCTCGGACTACCGAGGACACTCTCGCCCGTGCTCTTTCGTCTACAAATAAGCATGCACCCACAATCAGAGCACTCTCCACCATGGAAATTACCGCAGTGCTCACACTTAGGGACGGATGACCTATCCCCATCTCCTCCCATCGCCGCCCACCGTCAAGCTTGGTACGAACAAGAGAAGTCCAGATCGCCCAGGTCGGCTCGCACCATCGCTCTCTCCTCCGATCGAATGGAAGCTCCTAAGACTCTGTCCGCATAGGAGTACTAGTGCTACTCCTCTCCGGATCGCTCTCTCGCCCTTTCTCTTCTTGTTCATAGACTCTTGATATTTTCTATGTTCTCCACCTCAAAGTCGCTTCAACCAACATTGAAGTCACCAAATTTCAGACAATCACCTTCTCCGGATAGCCAAATGTAGTCCCGACTCAAACCGACGACATCTGGCAATTTCACTCAAAGATCAAGTCCAAGCATACCGATAATCAGATGAACCGCGCCATACTCGCCACCGCATCTCTCTCGGTGAGACTCGAAACTCCCTATGCTTCATTGGACATATACATCGGACAGACATTTCTTCTTAAAGCGTACCACAAACTCCTCGCCATGCCAACCCCATCGGCCTCATCTCGATCGCCCAAGACGGTCTCCCACCAAGGCAAAGGCATCTCCTCAAGCAGATCGGCAAGATAAACCACTCGCTCATCCTCCTCGCAATCCATCGATCCAAAGACCTGCTCGCCCTTCGCAACCATGTCTCGCCTTCCTCAGGATCCGCTGTCCCAAAGAAGTCAACTGCTCCATACTTCCTCAGCTTGTCGAACTGTTTTCCCCTCTTAACTGGGGTCGGAGCAGAAGGCTGTGGCATATGGCCCACAGCCTGAACAAACACCTGTGTAAAGGCTTGAAACATCCTCGGATCTAACTGAGGCACTTGCTCTGGTGGAATCGGCGATTCCTGAGACTGCGACATGGGCTCACTGCCTAGCCCTACAGAAGTCTCAGCATTCCCTGGGGCTACTGACTCATCAGTCCTCTCCTCTCTAGTCGGAGAGTTAGGTGCAACAGATCCTTGCAAAACTCCCCGTGTCCTTCTACGAGGTGGCATCGTACTTCTTCAAATGGAAACACTAAGGATTAGCTATATGGAAATCTACATGTATGCATGATATGCATGTCACCAAATACAATCAAGGAATGCAACAAATAGTCATAGAGCACACAATCCTATTATGCATTCTAAGCCGAGGACACCCAAACCTAGGGCTCTGATACCAAACATGTTGGGCCCGGGCCCCCGGATCCCGATTCCCGAGGTAGCCCCTCAGGCTGCGCCCTAACGGGCGGCCCAAAGCGTCGGACCCGATCCCAACATTCACATAACATACCGATTCGCACATGCAAATAATACGCAAAAATTATACACCCAAATTAAACACCCCAAAACCCGGGGTTACATGCCATAATAATCCCAAAATGAAATTCAGCAAGTAACTCAGTCATACATAATACAAAATCTAAAATACACAAAAAAATATGCTCCATGCTATCATGCTCAGCGGGCCAACTAAAATACTAACTTAATAAAATAGTCTTTAACTACTGCGGAGTTCTTCGATGCTTGGCAAGGATCAACTGAGGTCTCGAGTTGCACCTGAGGAGGGAAAATAATGGGCTGAGCTACACAGCTCAGTGGCTAATATAATTATAGCCATCGACAATCAGCACAAAATCAAGCATATGTATAAATATATATATTATGCCAATGCACAAGGTATGAACAATTCGAATATGCAATGCACAACACAATGGCTCGAGGGTTCCATGGAAACAAAAGGAAGAAACCAAGTTTACATCACGAACAAAATGAGTCCACGCGATCTCATAGCCACAAGCGGCAATGGAGAAGGCTCTTGTCTATGTGCACGTGACGAACGAAATGGTTCCACTCTCGCCCAAACAAAAGCACATAATCATGCTCATAATTCTTTCATCATATGGTGTTCTTTCATGCTTTGCATTTAGTCAAAATGTCAAGACCGAAGTCGAGGCATAACATGCTCCGAATCAAAATGTCATGCTATCAATTTTCATGATTCTTTCAAAGTATATGAAATCACAATTATTCAATTCATCACGTTTAAACGTGCATTGTCTACAACATATATTCATACATAGGCAAGAATTTGCCTAATCACACAATAATTATAAGTATATTACCCACCTAAGATCGCTTGAGTCTCCGACTCACTGATGTCCTTCCTTTTACGACGGAAACTGATCTGCTTGGTTTCCTATAGTAAATCAAGTCTCAATCAAACAATATTCAAAGGCAATTAAGCAAAAACTTCAGAAAATCAAAAGAATAAAATCATTTGAAAAAGGGGCTGCCATGGCGTTGCTCGTCATGGCGAAGGCGTTACTCGCACGGCGAAGGCTGCTTTCAATGGCGAAGTCGCTCACAAGACGTCGCCGCAGCACGCATGCGTGCGCCACGACGCATGCCTCCCTGGCACGCCGTGACGTGCACCCTACGTGCACGCGGTGTGCACAAATTCGCACGCAGCGGCGTGCTCTTGAGCATGACGCGACGTCGTCGATCGGGAACGTTTCAACCCAAGAAATCCCGATTTTCCAACTCCAATCTGTTCCAAACTCAAATGCAACACATCTAAGGCATAGATCAAGTCTTCTACTATATTTCTAACCCATTCTAAGCTTCCAATCCATCCTAAAATCATCAACCCAACGATTTACCTAACATTTTCACCTAAAATCCTAAATCATCGATTTCTCCCAATCCAAGCTATCTTAAGGTTTAATCCATCCAGAAACAAGATAGAAAGGACTGAAACTTACCGATTGAAGCTCTAAATCTGTCGAAACCCGTCGAAAACGCAAACTCTCTTCTCTTCCTCTCTTCCCCTCTCACGTCTACGACTCTCTTCTCCTCTTCCTTTTTTTCTTTTCTTCTTTCTATTTCTAACTCTTTCTTTTAAACCTAAGGGAAAGCACAAGGACTCAAATGCCCTCCTAATTAAGCCTTAGCCCACTCCAACTTAAGTAAACTTCCCAAAATACCCTTACATAAATTAATCCCCTAATTCCTTAATTAATCTCAATCACCCTTCAATTAACCACTAACATACCCAAATTAATCAAACTAAGCCATAAACACATAATTATCACAATTCACCCTTAATGACTTCATAAAAAAAATTCTGGGTGTAACATTTCTCCCCCTCTTAAAAGAAATTTCGTCCTCAAAATTTACCTGAACCATCGAAGAGATACGGATACTTCTCCCTCATAGCGTCCAATGGCTCCCAAGTAGCCTCCTCAACCGAATGATTCCTCCACAAGACTTTAACTAGCTGAACCGTCTTGTTCTTGAGGACTTTTTCCTTGGTATCCAAGATCTCCACTGGTAGCTCCTCATAACTCAGATCATCCCGCAATTGAACCTCACTAGCCTGAATGATATGAGAAGGGTATGATCTATACCTCCTCAACATAGATACATGAAAGACATCATGGATCTGAGACAACTCTGGAGGTAACGCCAACCTGTAGGCGAGTGGCCCAATCCTCTCAAGGATTTCATACGGACCCATATACCTCGGACTCAACTTACCTTTCTTACCAAATCTCAATACTCCTTTCCAAGGAGACGTCTTAAGGAACACCTTCTCACCGACTTCATACTCCATCTCCTTTCGGTGAGCATCAACATAACTCTTCATCCTGTCCTGTGCCGCCTTAAGCCGCCGCTTAATCAGATTGACTTTCTCAACAGTCATCTGAATCAAATCTGGTCCCAACAATTGCCTATCTCCTTCTTCATCCCAACAAATCAGAGTCTTACACCTCCGCCCATACAATGCCTCATACGGAGCCATCTGAATGCTCGAATGGTACGAATTATTATAAGCAAATTTGACCAACGGTAAATGCTCATCCCAAGCTCCTCTAAAATCCATCACACACGCCCGAAGCATCCCCTCAAGAGTTCGAATGGTCCTCTCAGATTGACCATCCGTCTGAGGATGAAACGCCGTACTAAAATGCAACTTGGTCCCCAAAGCATCCTGCAAACTGCCCCAAAACTTCGAAGTAAACCGAGGGTCTCTATCGGACACAATCGAATCCGGAATCTCATGCAGCCTCACTATCTCATCAATATACTTCTTTGCTAGCACATGCAAAGAATCAGTCTACTTGATCGCCAAAAAGTGGGCTGACTTGGTCAACCGGTCCACAATCACCCAAATGTTATCATGCCTCCTGCTGGTCTTAGGTAAACCCATCAAAACGTCCATAGTCACCCTTTGCCACTTCCACTCCGGAATAGGCAACGGCCTCAACATGCCCGAAGGTGCCTGGTGTTTAGCCTTAACTTGCTGACACACTAGACACTTACTGACAAACTCTGCTATATCCCTCTTCATGCCTCTCCACCAAAAATGCTCTCTCAAATCTCGATACATCCTGGTGCTACCTGGATGCATGGCATAAGGCGCATTGTGTGCCTCATCTATAATCTCATCCTTAACTTCCTGCACATCAGGAATACACAACCTGTTGCCCACTGTCATAAGCCCATCATCCTGCACATCTATCTCAGAAACCTTGCCATTCCGAATTTCATCTCGAAGCTTGCTCAAATCTGCATCTTGAGCCTGCAATACCTTAACCTTCTCCTTGAGAATCGGTCTCACTCGAAAATTAGCGAGAAGACACTCCGACTCCTCCTGCTTAAAACTTATCTTAAGCTTGGCCATTTCTTCCAATAAGGGAAGATACACCGCTCGAACATGAGCAATCGAAGACTTTCGGCTCAAAGCATCCGCCACTACATTGGCCTTGCCCGGATGGTACTCAATCAACAGATCATAGTCCTTGAGTAATTCAAGCCACCGTCGCTGCCTCAGATTCAGTTCCTTCTGACTCAGCAAATACTTGAGACTCTTATGATCGGTAAAGAACAAAGATCACTGCTGCTAACTCCAAATCGTGCGTCGGATAATTCAGCTCATAAGGCTTCAATTGCCTCGAAGCATATGCTATCACCCGATCTCCCTGCATCAAAACACAGCCAAGACCCTTCCTCGAAGCATCACTGTACACCGAATAACCCTCATCCCCATAAGGGAATACCATAATCAGAGCACTCGTCAATCTGTGCTTGAGCTCCTCGAAGCTCCTCTGACACTCATCACTCCAAACAAACTTCTGATTTTTCCTTAACAGCTTAGTCATCGGAGCGGATATCATAGAGAATCCCTCCACAAACCTCCTGTAGTAACCTGCCAAACCCAGAAAACTCCTCACCTCTGCTACATTCTTCGGGGCTTCCCAATTCACTACCGCTTCTATCTTCTTTGGATCCACATGCACCCCCTGATCTGAAATCACATGTCCAAGAAATGACACCTCCCTCAGCCAAAATTCACATTTCTCGAACTTGGCATACATTTCATTGCTCCTCAAAGTCTCTAAAGAAATCCTCAAATGCTCTTCATGCTCCCGATCACTTTTGGAATACACCAATTTATCATCGCTCACCACGGCGAGGGCTTCGTTCGCCGCGGCGCTTCATGTCGCGACGTGCGGATCGGGAAAACGTTCCCGAACCTGCAAAATCCCAGATTTTCTAACTCCAATCTGTTCCAAACTCAAATGCAACACATCTAAGGCATAGATCAAGTCTTCTACTATATTTCTAACCCATTCTAAGCTTCCAATCCATCCTAAAATCATCAACCCAACGATTTACCTAAAATTTTCACCAAAAACCCTAAATCATCGATTTCTCCCAATCCAAGCTATCTTAAGGTTTAATCCATCTAGAAACATGATAGAAAGGACTGAAACTTACCGATTGAAGCTCTAAATCCGTCGAAACCCGTCGAAAATGCAAACTCTCTTCTCTTCCTCTCTTCCCCTCTCACGGCTACGACTCTCTTCTCCTCTTCCTTTTCTTTCTTTTCTTCTTTCTATTTCTAACTTTTTCTTTTAAACCTAAGGGAAAGCACAAGGACTCAAATGCCCTCCTAATTAAGCCTCAGCCCACTCCAAGTTAAGTAAACTTTCCAAAATACCCTTACACAAATTAATCCCCTAATTCCTTAATTAATCTCAATCACGCTTCAATTAACCACTAACATACCCAAATTAATCAAACTAAGCCATAAACACATAATTATCACAATTCACTCTTAATGACTTCATAAAAAAAATTCGGAGTCTAACATGAACCATCTGTTAAGTCAAAATGACTTCACATTTATGATTTTGATTAAGAACAAATACTCAAGAGAAAAGCAGAGTATGAGAAAGAAAGATGACGGAGAAAGAAAAAGCAGACTAAGTAGTAAAAATGACGGATAATGAAAAATAGACGAAGTAGAAAAAGCAGACGGAGAATAAAAAGCATTTAAGTAGAAAAGCAGACGGAGAAAGAAAAAAAAGAAGCGAAGTAAGTAGAAAAGGCGGAAGCCAAAAATGACGATATGTTACTACAATTGCATTTGAAGATGAGGCGGAGAAGGATGATCAATCCACATTACCCTTTGACTTGCAAACAGGAATAAATCATCTACGTAGAGAATTGAAGGAGTTATGCAAAGAAGTCAAGGAGTTGAAGGAGATGGTGAAAGAATTGTAAAAGTATCATCAATTGTAATCTTCTTGTTTAATAAGAAATAGGGGGAGAAGAGAATGAAAACGAGACGAAGTTAAAAAGTAGACGAAGTCAGAAAGGCGGACGAAGTATGCGAAGAGATACAAAGACAGACAAAGTTGACAACACAGATGAAGTTTACAATACAGACGAAGTTAACAACAGAGACGAAGTTAACAACACAGATGAAGTTGACAAAGCAACCACAAGCACATTCAAGAATCCGTTTGAGTTTATTACAGAACTCAACTGGATAACCGTTCAAGAAGAAAGAATGAAGAAGCGATTCTGCATTTAAAGTTATAAAAAGCATTTAAGTAGAAAAACAGACGGAGAAAGAAAAAAAAAGACGAAGTAGAAAAGGAGTCGGAAGCCAAAAACAGACGCATATGTTATTACAATTGTATTTGAAGAACTCCGGGAGAAGGATGATCGATCCAGATTACCCTTTGACTTGCAAACAGAAGTAAATTATCTACGTAGAGAACTGAAGGACAGTAACCCTTGGAGGAAAGAAATATGGAGAGGTGCATCTTAAGCAACCTCTTGCTTTTGAGGATGTTAGGAATCGAGATCATGTCTATAGACTTCATAAAGCGTTATATGGTTTAAAGCAAGCTCCTAGAGCTTGGCATGATCGTCCTAGTACTTTTATCTTAGAGAGTGGTTTCAGAAGAGGTCAAGTTGATAAGACGTTGTTTAGGAAGAATTGTAATAATGAGTTTATTTTAGTAGAAATTTACCTAGATGATATTATATTCGGTGTTACCAGAAAAAAGTTGTGCATCAATTTTGAAAGCTTGATGAAAGATGAGTTTGATATGAGTATGATGACTGTCATATCTCTTTTAAACATATTTCAAAGTTGGCAAAACGTGATTTGAAGTGAACAGTCGAGCTAAAGTAACGACAAAACTAACGGCGTCAAAAACAATGATTTACAGCTGGTAACTTCTCTCACAAGAAAGTTGTGGAGGAAAAGTGTGATAATCTCGAGGATTTTAATGACTCTAGAACACACCGGACTATATCTCTACAAGTAGCCTAAAAGCAAAATCATTACGGTTATTCTCATCTCCAGACGGTTCATTTTGCTTTCCCAATTCTCTCAAACATCCAACCCTAAAAAGCTTACCAGAGTCAGTTTTTCGTTCTGAAACAATGGAGGCAGCCATGATATACGGAAGACATGTGGATTTCGAGTCATTGAGGAATGATGGCATGGATGTGGAACCTGAGATTGTAAGAGCTGGTTGGAGGAACTTCTTTGAGGTACGAGAACCAGTATACACAGATGAGGTTTTCGATTTTGAAAGAATGCTCGGTAGTAGACAACCTTTGTAGTATCATCGATAGATGGTATATCCGTTGTTGTGACTAAGGAGTTAATAAAGAAGGTGACCGATTGTCCGTCGGTTGGTGAGACCACATCTACCAAGTCCGGATGGATGTCCCAAGTCGGTTTGAGAGAGGAAGATGTCGAAGACAATTATACGGAGCTAATGATCTATGGAGAGGAAGACCTCTAGTTTGGTTCCGGCGAGGATTCTCCATGCATTGCATTTAATTGCATTTTACCCAGGAAGTGTTCAAGGCATTTGGTGACTACGTTGGATGAACAATGCTTGTTTAACTTGCTAAATCGCAATCCCATCGACTTACCGTTCTTAATCTTTCATTACATGATTAAGGGGATGAAGGATTCAAATAGTTATCCTTATGGGATGCTTCTGGCAAGGATTTTTAAGGAATCGGGTATCGTTCTACACTGAGGATATAGAAGGACTGTTCATGTGAAGAGTAAGATTGATGCACACATAATATGACGAATGGGTCTGAACACAGTGATAAAAAAAGAAGCCGACTCTTCAAGAAGAACAAGCACTGAGGGGGAATGTGCAATGAAGAAGACTCTCGCTTCAAGTTCTGAAGATCAAGTGAGTATGAGATCGGCTGCGGATGAAATAAGGAAACTGTCAGGAAGACCACTGATAAAACAGGCGAGTCCTCAAATCGAAGAAAGCCAATCCCGGAGGACAGAACAAGGTGGGCTAAAAAGACAAGGAGAAAGTCTTCTAAGTGATTCTACAAAGAAGGCAAAGAGATCACCGAGGATTAGGACTCTCGAACAAGAAGAAAAGAATGCGAGAAGAGAGTGAAGCACAATCCTCTCTATCTTGTGCACCTACAAAGAACAAGATCCTTAGTCTCTATTCTGGAAGAGGATACAGGCAGAAAAACCAAGGAGACCAAGAAGAAGAGAAAGGCGGAAGCCAGAAGAGAAAAAGCTCAAGCGGAGAAAACTTCTAGAGTATGTGAGCGATCTGAGAACTGCTAGGCGGTTAGTCGGAAGAAAGAAATCTCTGATGCTGCTCAAAAAGAAAAAGCAAATGAGCAAAGCAGAGTTCAGGAAATCCCTGTTAAGCAATCAGTGGAGCTTAACCTGGTTCAGCCTACTCCTATTAACGATGGACCTGAAGTTACAACACATTCAACTTCAGTGAGGATGCCAGTGGAAGTATCCGTTGAATCTAATCTGATCGTTCATGACTATTCAGAATTTTTAAGAAAGGATAAGCTTGAAGTCAGACTGGTTGAGATTGTGACAAGAAGGAGTACTGCAATTGCTATCTTTAGCCAACCTAGAAGACAAATAAAGGCTGTCTTCCAACCTATTTTGATAAATAGTGAGTCATGGCACATTTTGAATGAAGACGAAAGGAACTTCTATGACACTTTAAGGTACGCTGCTACAAGGCCATACCCTACTCAAATGTCTTCTCGACTGTGTACTATTTATCCAGTCACAGAACAGACCATAATAAAGGTTGTACCAGACATACAGCCACGATATCCATTGAATTTCAATAAGGGGAAATCGAAGCTATTTCCTGTAGAAGATAGTGATGATCTGTCCGCAGATCAAATAGCAGAAGAAGTGCGGAAAATAAATGAGGCATGCGTTTCTACACAAAATAAAGATGATGCAAGCTGCAACTATACTAATAAGCAAGAAGGCATCCGATGGGGAAGAATAATCACGGGGACATTCATTGAATCCTTCTTGATAGCTTCGCATATTAGACCCTATCTAATACATTATCTATTCAAGCGAAGCCTTACCCTCGCAAGGAAGGCAGGTTTCGATCTTGCTGCTCCATTTGACTTAGATCTTCCGAAGTCGTCGTTTATTAGATCCACCGTCTATTGTGCTTAATGAAGAGTACACTCCGACCTCTGATGCTTATACTACTACAATTCCGTTCATTGTTCCCTCAGCAGATGAAGATCAATCCTCCTTACCGAGGGACTCCCAAGATGAAGTCAGCAGATTACGCGGGGAAGTCAATGAGATGAAGGAGACGATCAATGATCTGAAGAAGATGATGACAGAACTACTGAAGAGTCGTCGTCCTTAATCATTTTTTATTATAACAAATAGGGGTAGAAGAGAATGAACAAAGGGAGAAGAGAGTAGACGAGAAGAGGATGTCCAGAAAAGAAGGTGTGAATGTAGCGGACGAAGAAGGGAAAAGTCAAAGAAGAAGTTTTGAGGATACGTTTTTTTTAATTTCTTTTTCATAACATTGTATTTTTTCTCTTGTATATAATTTGTTATCATCAAAAAGGGGGAGATTGTTAAGTCCAAATGACTTTAGTTAAAAATGATTTTGATGTATAACAAAGGAAACAAATAAAAAGGAAGTCAGACAGACGAAGTTGAAGATAGACGAGGTCAAACACAGATGATGTCAACACAGACGAAGTCAGACAGACGAAGTCGAACAAAGACCATGTCGAATACAAACGAAGTCGAACACAGACAACGTCAAGACAGACGAAGTCATGCAGACGCAAAGAAAAGCAGAGGTAGACACAAACGCAAAGAAAACCAGACGCAGATGCAAACCCTAAGAAAAACAGACGAAGACACGTATAGAAGAGCAGACGCAAGAGGCTCGCAAATTAGTAAATTTTTAAATAATTTAATTACACTTTTTTTAATTTTTCATATTGATTTATACATTAAAATTATATAATAATATAAGCAATTAAATTAAACAATTAATCCTTTTTTAGTTATGCTTAAATAACAATTAACTAATATTTTTCGACTCATTATAAAGAGTTAATCTCCTTAACTATATAATCAATTAACTTTTTTTCACCCTTCATATTAATTATTATTACCTTATATTCTTTTAATCCTTAATTAATAACAAACTTAATCAATAACAAAACATTTGACAATCTTCATATTATACCTTTAATATTTTCAATATAATATATTTAATTCTTCTTTATAAAATTTGCCTTACATATTTAATTTTCTATTATTCAATAAAATTCATCAAATTTATGAAGTGTCAACGACTCTCACTCTCTATTTCTATTTTAGATTCAAGTTTTATTACTATCTAGTTCGTAAACAAAGTATTAACAAGTTTTGATCAATCAGAATCTAACAAAATTCTGTAAAGATTTTAACTTCTAACACAATTTCAAAAGAATCATAAAAAAGGGCAATACACAATTCAGATACAGTGAGTTACAACTGATAACTTCTCTGACAAGGAAGTTTTGGAGGGAAATGCCACACGATTTTCAGAATCCCTATGATTCTAGAATACGCATGATAAGACCTTTCAAATTGCCTGAAGCTGATATCATTGCGGTTGCTCTCATCTCCAGACGGTTCATCTTGCTTTCAAAACTCTCTCAATCATCCTACCCTAGACGAAAAACTAAGCAGAGACAGTTTTCGTTCTGAAACAATAGAAGCAGCTATGATTTTCAAAAGGCATGTAGACTTCGAGTCATTGAGAAATGATGGCTTGGATGTAGAACCAGAGATTGAAAGAGCTGGGTGGAGGAATTTCTTTGAGGTTCGAGAACCAGTCTATACTGACGAAGTGTATGAGTTTTGGAAGAACGCTCAACTTGTAGACAACACTGTGGTATCTTCAGTAGATGGCATATCTGTTATTGTGACTAAGGAGCTGATTAAAAAGGTAATTGATTGTCCATCGGTTGGTGAGACTCTGTCTACCAAGGCCGGTTGGATGTCCCAGGTTCTCATGAGAGAAGAAGATGTCAGAAGACAACTATATGGAGCCAATGACTAATCTGAGAGGAAGACCTCTAGTTTGATTCCGAAGGCTAGGGTTCTTCACGCTATTCTATTTAATTGCATACTACCCAGGGCAGGTTTAAGACATTTGGTGACAACTTTGGATGAACAATGCTTGTTTTATCTGCTAAATGGCAACCCTGTCGATTTACCCTTCTTAATCCTTCACTACATGATTAAGGGGATGAAGGATACAACTAGTTATCCTTACGGTATGCTTCTCACAAGAATTTTTAAGGAATCCAGAATCCTTCTCCACAGAGGAAATAGAACGATTGTAGCAGTGAAGAGTAGATTGATTCAATCACAATAGGGAGAATGGGTCTAAGGACCGTAGGTAAACAAGAAGCCGACTCTTCGAGGAGAACAAGAACTGAGGGGGAGTGTGTCTCGAAGAAGACTC
Source organism: Erythroxylum novogranatense (assembly GCA_029891385.1). Lineage (NCBI taxonomy): Eukaryota > Viridiplantae > Streptophyta > Magnoliopsida > Malpighiales > Erythroxylaceae > Erythroxylum > Erythroxylum novogranatense. The sequence goes on from CM057231.1 coordinate 35,698,928, forward strand.
CCGCTTCAAGCTCTCCAACTCAAGTGAGAATAAAATCGCCTACAGAAGAAATAAGAAGACTGACGGGAAGACCGCTGATGAAATCGACAAGTCCTCAAATCAAAGTAAGTCTACCTCGAAGGACAGAAGAAGGTGCGCCAAAAAGACAAGGAGAAAGTCTTTTAAGTGAAATTACAAAAAAGGCGAAGAGATCATCGAGGATGCGGACTTTAAGGCAACAAAAAGAAAAGCTTGCCAGAGAACAGAGTCAGGAACAATCTTGTCAATCTCGTGCACCTAGAGTTACAAGATCGTTAGTTTCTATTCTAGAAGAGGATACAGCCAGAAAAGCCAAAGAAACTGAGAAGCAAAGAAAATCAGAATCTGACAGAGAAAAATCTCAAGCGAAGAAATCATCAAGATTGACCGAAGCAGAAGACAAGACTAAGAAGATTAGTTGGAAGAAGACCGTCTCAACTGCTGAGGAGGTTAGTCAAAAGAAAGAAACCCCTGATGATGCTCAAAAGAAAAGAAAGCGAAGCAGAGCGAGTTCAAGAAATCCCCATTGCTCAACAGGAAGAGCCAGTGGAGGAAAGCTTGGTTCAGGAGTATCTCATTGAAGCACAACCAGAGGCAAAAGCAGAATCAGACTCGGATAATGATGAACCCTGTCTGATGGTATACAACTATCATAAGTTTTTGAGAAAACAAAAGCTGAAGATCAAAATACTTCATTATGTTACGGGACAATCGCTATCGCCATCGGTAGTCAACCAATGAAGAAGACAGTAGTTCTTGTACAATCTATCTCAATAAATAGTGACACGTGGAACTTACTTAAAGAAGATGAAAAGATGTTCTACTATGCTTTGAGGGATGCCTCTGAAGCCATACCTACAAAAATTCCACAGAAGCCGTGTACTATTTTTCCAATCTCGTAAAAGACGAAATAAAGATTGTACGGATATCCACCAAGATATCCTTTGGATTTGACTAAGGGGAAATCAAAGCTATTTCCTGAGGAAGAAATTCGCGATGATCTGTCGGCAGATCAATTTGAAGAAAAAGTGCATAGGATTGATGATGCATGCGCTTCGAATGAGAATCAAGATGGAGCTAGTTGCGAGTTATCTCGACAAGCGTAAAGATCGCCCAATGGGAGGAAGAATAATAACAGGGACGTTTATTGAGTTCCTTGTTGGGACAATTTTGCGTATCGACGCCTTTATCCGGTACCTTTATCTATTGAAGTCAAGGCATACCCCGCAAGGAAGGCGATTCTTGATGCTACCGCCCGCTTGACTTAGATCTTCTGAAGCGGAAACATTTATTCGATCCACCAACTATTGAGATCAATGATGAATACATTCCTACCTCGATGCTTATACTACGACAATTCTGTTCACTCCTCCTTCAAAGAATGTTGATCAAGCACGCTCATCGATTGACTCAGAAGAACTCAGTAGATTACGTGGAGAAGTCAATGAGATGAAGAAGACGATCAATGATCTGAAGAAGATGATGACAGAACTCCTGAAGAGCTATCAATGATAATCATTTTTTATTATAACAAATAGGGGAGAAGAACAGAAATGAAGAGAAGAACAGAAGAGAAGAGAATAAACAAGAAGAGAAAAGAATGAGCAGAAGAAGAGAAGAAGATGTTCAGAATTTTCAAAGAAGAATGTGTGACTGAACCAGCCAAATAAAAGGAAGAAGTCAAAGAAGAAATTCTGCAGATAAGTTTTTTTTGTGTTCTTTTCAAAACATTGTACTTTGTTTTCTTTTGTATATAATTTGTTATCATCAAAAAGGGGGAGATTGTTAAGTCCAAATGACTTTACTTACATGTGATTTTGATGTATAATAAAAGAGCAAAATAAAAAGAAAAGAAATCTGATTTAAGTCGAAATGACAATTAAGTCATCTGTACGAAGTCATAAAGACGAAGGAACACAGACGCAGATACAAAATGAAGCAGACGTAAAATGAAGCAGACGCTAAGAAAAGCAGACGCAGACGCAGATGCAAATAGTAAAGCAGACGGAGAGTCAGATGCAAATAGTAAAGCATTTAAGACGCAAATCTGACGCAGAGACACGAGATAATATAAAATATGATTTAAGAAAAATAGTTGCGGAATTCAAAAACAAGACGAAGGAGTTAGTTTGAGTTAGTTACAGAACTCAACTGAATAACCGTTTCTTTAAAGATTCAAGAAACAAGAACCGTGGATCATGTGCTTAATGACAAGAGAATATAATATGGAATTGTGATAAGGATTAGGTATTTCAGCTGATATAATTTGATCATAGGAATTTGGATTCAACAACTTAAATTGCGGTTAAGAAGTTACAATATAAAGGTGTCAGTGGAGTGCGTGCGAGACATCAAATTTCATTGTAACTTATTTTGATGCCAAAGAAATGGTCCTTGAATGATTGATTGATAAACGGATGCAAAAAGGCAAGCTTCGGAAGAAGAGGAAATGATTGTAGAAGGTGAACCTGTCAGGAAGAAAAGTGAAGGCAAACAATGATAGTAATTTCCGAAGAAGAGAAAATAATTGTAGAAGGTCAACCTGTCCGGAGTAGCACGTGTATAATAATTTTATCACCTATGAACTGAAATGTTGGTCTCTACTCTGGTGCTCTTCTTCTCTAATTGTGTTCATGTTTGCTTACTTCTTCAATACGTTTTTGGCAGGAATCGACATTATTATACCAGTTAGAAGATTATTCCATACAAAAGAAAACAGGTCTTCTGGTTCATAAATTCTGGGGGTTAACGTGTCTTTCCTTGCCACAAGTAAAAAATTATGACGGTCTCACCTATGAATTAAAAGGTTAATCTCTGTTCTGGTGTTTACTTCTGCGATACGCTATTGGCAGATGTTAATCATTATAGCTATTAATTGAAACGTCAATCCACCTGACAGAAGAAATCTGTGCAGTTAAAAAAGAGGAGATTGTTAAGTCAAAATGACTTTACATAAATGATTTTGATGAAGTACAAATAATGATGAAAAAGGAGACGATGAAAACAAGACGGAAGTTGAAAAGCAAACGCAAGTTGAAAAGCAGATGGAAGCAAAACCAGACGGAAGCAAAAGCAGACTAAAGTTGTGCAAAAGTAGACGGGAGTAAAAGCAGACGATGAAAAGTAGAGGAAAGCAAACCACGTGTGAATTAAGAATCAGTTTGAGTTAGCTACAAAACTCAATTGAATAACCGGTTCGTTCAAGATTCAAGCAATCTCTGTTCTGGTCGTCTTCTTCTTTCAAAAAAGAGAAAATAATTGTAGAAGGTCAACCTATCAGGAGTAGCACGTGAGAAATCTATCACCTATGAATTGAAACGTTAATCTCTATTCTGGTCCTCTTCTTCTCTTTGCAGTCCTCATGTTTGCTTACTTCTGGAATACGTTATTGGCATTTGGCAGGAATCGGCATTATCATAGCAATTAGATGAGTATTGGATACAAGAAAAACAGATGTGAAAGTGATTCATACATTTTGGGGGTTAGCGTGTATTTCCTTGCCACAAATAAATAATTATGACGGTGTCGAGAAGTCTATCACGTATGAATTGAAACGTCAATTTCTGTTCTGGTCTACTTTTGCAATACGCTATTGGCAGTGTTTGACATTATTATAGCGGCTAGAAGATTGTAGCTATTAATTGAAAACTCAATCTACGTGACAGAAAAAATCTATGTAGACGGAACCTATTGAAAAGCATGTTAAGTCAAAATGACTTCACATATATGATTTTAATGAATAAAAGACGAACAAAAACAGACGAAGTATAAAAAGAGACGAAGTAGAAAAACAGACGGAGAATGCGAAAGCATAAATAATATGTTGACTTCGACTCTTATTTATAACCTTTGTGTTCAACTGCTTCTTCAATCTTGCTTCTGGAACCTTGAAACAAGCAGTTATTTAGTTAAGTTCTATTTTTTGCTTTTGCTTCCATCTACTTTTTCTTTCGTCTACTTTCCAACTTCCGTCTGTTTTCCTTCTCTCGTCTACTTGTCACATTTCGTCTGTATTTCAAGTTCACGTAAATATGAATATATTGTCCTAAAAATATTGGCCTTTAGTTTTGATTTTATGATATATTTAACCATGTGGAGATTTCGTCTCATTTTCCTGAACCGTTCTTCACTTAATGGTTTAGCGAAGCCACTATCAGGTTAAAATGGCGTCAAGAGTAACGGCATTAAGAACAGTGAGTTACAACTACTTACTTCTGGTACAAGGAAATTTCTGGACTGAAAATTAAAGTCTTGAGAATCGCAACGAGTCTAGAGCGCGCCTGATAAGGCCCTTTGTATAACCTCAAATCAGTAACGGTTCAAGTAGCATCAACCTTCATACGTTTTATCTCTCTCTCTCTCAAAATCCTTTCGAACAATATTACCATTGAAGAACAGAGTATCTGAATCAGATTCAAATCAGAAGCAATGGAGGGAGCTATGATGTATGGAAGGCATGTAGACTTCGAATCTCTGCGAAGAGATGCAATGGATATCGAACCGGAGATTATTGGAGCCGGTTGGAGAAATTTCTTCGAAGTGCGAGAGGATGTGCATCCAAATCAGGTATTTGATTTTTGGAAGTATGCATAGATGGTGGAAAACACTATTGTCTCTATGGTAGACGGACTTACCATTATTGTGACAATGGACTTGATTGAGAAGCTTACTGGATGTTCATCTGTTGGAGAGAAGCTTTCTACCAAGGCGAAATGGATGACAACGGTCGGTTTAAAGGAAGAAGATGTTAGTAAACAACTTTATGGAGTGAATGACCCATCGGAAAGGAAGACCTCAAGTCTGGTCCCGAAAGCTAGGGTTCTTCATGTGATTCTGTTCAACTGCATCGTACCAAAAGCGGGTTCAAGACACTTGGTAACTACCTTGGATGAGCAGTGCCTATTCTACCTGCTGAACCACAAACCAGTAAATTTACCATTTTTGATCTTTCATTATATGGTGAAAGAAATGAAAGATACAACTAGTTATCCGTACGGTATGCTCTTGACAAGAATTTTCAGAGAATCGGGAATTCGTCTTGCAAGTGGAAAAAACCTAAGAGTGCCTGTAAAAAGTACTATCAATTTAGGTACTATAAACAGAATTGGCTTGAAGAATCTCAACAGTAGAAATGGAGACTCTGAGAACAAAGCTAGGACTAAGGGGGAGAGGTTACAGAAGAAGTCTCCTGCAACAAGTTGTAGATCTCAAGTAAGCCCAAATATGGCCATTAGTGGAAGGAGAAAATCATCTGGAGGACCTTTGTTGAAAGAGGTGATGCCTCAAGAAGAGGTTAGCCTTGTTCAGAAGATAACAGAAGGTGGGTCAAAAAGGAAAGCAGAGGACTACATCCCATCTGCAGACGCATATGATACTACACTTGCGTTTCTAGAAGTCGTAGCAGATGATGATCAACCTTCTTTGCCTTCTGACTTCCATAATGAAGTAAAAAGTTTACGTGAAGAAGTCAAAGAACAGAAGGAAACAATGAATCGAATGGAGAAGATGATGACGTACATGCGAGCGAGGATGATAGATATGCGTAAGATCCGATGTAATTTATGCGAGTCATTACCATCAATCATTTTTATTATAACAAATAGGGAGAAGAAGAAAATGGAGAAGAATATGGGAGCAGTAGATGAAACCATTATGTCAAAGGGGGAGCACAAAGGATGATTAATGACGATAAGAAGACGAAGATGAAACTGAGACACAGACGCAGATGAAGACGAAGAAAATATGAAGTTCACGTTTTCTTATTGTATTTTCTATTTTTTGTTTTTCTTGTATAATTTGTTATCATATATATATATATATATGTGTGTGTGTGACTTACATGGATGGAGAGGCAGCTTTTTTTAAGCTTTGTGAAAAAGTTGCATTTAAAATCGTTAAATGACTAAAAGACAAAAATGAAGATGGTCTTCATGTGTTACATGTGGCCATATGGAGAAGGAAAAAACCTATTTGAAGACTAAAAGAGGTGGATGATCGTGGGTTTTGAAATAGAATGAAGAAGGGTTTTGAGAAAATCCTAAGCTTTCATCTCTTCTCCATTGATCATCTTCAAGCTTCTTCTTCTCGAAGCTTCCACCATCATCTTCTCCAAGCTCTCGAAGAACAAGGTAAGAGCTAGCACTCTTTTCCTTGTTCTAGCTATTCCCGGGTCAAAGAGTTTGCCGCGGTTAGGAGACGGTCTCCTTTGGCCGTTATGGTTTGATTTCGATATATAGACACATGGATCCTGGCTTTCGGGAAGGTCCCGGAAGAAAAAAAAAATTGTTTTCCGCACCGTGTGCATGTGATGCACACAACGGCATTTTAGTTTCAAAATGGTAAAACAACTGAATAAGCCTTTGGTGCTGCAATTAAGGTATATGCGAAGTTGACAACACAGACGAAGTTGACAACACAGACGAAGTTAACAACACAGATGAAGTCGACAAAGCAGACGGAAGCACATTCAAGAATCAGTTTGAGTTAGTTATAGAACTCAACTCAATAAATACAAGTCAAAGCTGAAGATTAATTTTTTTGTGAGTTACACACAATAAGCGAATTTACAATTACCCGAACAAAAAGTTTGTCTGAAAGGCTATTGTACGAATTAGCTGAGAGCTGTTGCTATTTTTATTGTAACAGTGTTTCAAACACTCTTTGTAAGAAAGTTGTACAGATAGCCTGCAGAGGCTAAGAGTAAAAGAATACTGAGTGTAGAGAGACCTGAAGAGGCTCGGGAAAGAATACTTGTATACTTTGAAGAGATTGTGAAATCTCATAAAGACGTCTGAGGACTGGACGTAGCTGACGGTTTGGGGTGAACCAGGATAAAATCTCTGTGTGCAATTTTTTTTACTCTCATCTCTTTCCAAGTTCAAAGTTCTTATTTTCACTTAGTTTTTAAACAAGTTTTACAAAGATTTGATTAACTTTGATTTACCAGAGCCTTTGTGAAAAGAACTTAGTATTTACCAAAACATTTATAAAAGAAGAATAGCTTACTGAACTGAAAGGTTGTTCTTTGCTGGTTGACATAGAAGACGTAAGTTTGATTGTTGTTATGTTCTTGCAATGAAGGATGTGATGTATTTAGGTTAAAGAAGAAGAAGACAAAAGAAGAGGGTAGGAATTGTTTGATCGAAGTTAAGAGGAAAGCGGTTTCAAAGTTTAGATATAGAGGTATCGCGTAGGCGTCTGGCGGGAAGCTATATAGTCAGCGTAATAAAAATTAAAGTTGAAGATTTATTTGTATTAAATGAGGGCGATCTTGAAGATGATAAAGTGAAATGAAACGATTTCCTTGAGATACGTTAAAATAGTTTACATGTATAGAGAATAGTTTCAAGAAGGATTAGTCAATTTGTATACTCCAAGAAGGAGTATGGAATTGGTAACTGAAATTTAATGCGAGTTGGAAATGACATCAAGTGAACTGCTTTAAATAAAGAAGAATAAGAGGAAGTTAAAAGAAGCAAAAATATAAGAGGAAGTGCGAAGAGAAAACTGAGAAGGAAACGAAAGCAAAAGCAGACGGTGGTTGAATCGTTAGTCCATATTACGATGGAGAATGTTGTTATACTGGACAGATAATTTACTGAAAAATCTTCAACACCTTGGTTATTTGTCATTTTTTCGCCAAGGTGTTGAAGACTTTTCACTAGATTGTCTGTCAGGAATGTTTGTAGGCTACTCATCTTTATGATGATAGTTCCCAACCCCATAAGGAAGATGACATGTTGAGTGGAAGCGCTTCAAAGAAATTAGATGATATAATAGAAACTCCATCATCAGGAACTGAGATAGATAACGTTGAGGATTTTCCAGAAACCAGTGGATTGAAAAAAGATTGGAAGTATAGAAGTTCTGATCCAGAAGATCTAATTATTGGAGAGACCTCTGAAGGAGGACGAAGCTTGAATTTTAGCCATGCAAGAGAAAAACAGACGGAGTTGAAAAATACACGAAGTTGAAAAAATAGACGAAGTCAGAAAAACAGACAAAGTTGAAAAATAGACGAACTCAGAAAAGCAGGCGAAGTATGCGAAGACATACAAACACAGACGAATTTGACAATACAGACGAAGCTAAGAACACAAACGAAGTTAAAAACACAGACGAAATTCACAACACAGACGAAGTTGACAACACAGACGAAGTTAACAACACAGACGAAGTTAAGAACACAAATGAAGTTGACAAAGCAGACGGAAGCACATGCAAGAATCAGTTTGAGTTAGCCACAGACCTCAACTGAATAAGCGTTTCTTTCAAGATTCAAGAAGAAAGAATCAAGAAGCAGTTAGAGACGAAAGTTCTAAATACAAGTCGAAAGTTATGAGAATCTGGTTTTTTTCCTATTACGACGAGTATCTGTAGCAGATTGGGCATCTGATTGCGGCGTACATTATTTCACGCTGATCGGCTTATCCATTTCTCGACAAGAATCGGTATTGACCTCGGAGAATCTTTTTGAGACATTGTTTAGGTGATGAAGAAGATTCAGAAATTTTTTTTTGAAAATATCAGAAATCAATATATATTAAGCAAGCGATATAAGGGGAGATGAATTCAAACTAAATGGCACATATAGAAATAATTAAAGATGATGTTATAGATAAAATCAAGATGAAGTAAGAATAAAAAGCACCTGAGAGCGGTGAAAGTGAACTCTATTGTAGTTCATGAGCATCAATTTTCTAGCGATAAACAACGAAGAATCGTTGCACCCCACCAAGACCGAGTGTTTCTTTGGCTTCACGTCGTAAGAAAGGTATCGCTTTTCAATTGTCGTCTGAGTTTCTCGAGGAGATCCATGTTCTTATAACGGAAAACAAAAATGTCCATTGTCGATTGGAATAAGTAGATGAAGATACTTAATGATTAAGCTGGAAATCTAGATGAAAGAACGAAGGGAAAATATAACCTCATTGTAATATTTCATAGCTTCAAAGGCGGTTAAGTTTAATAGTTTCTCAGCGAGGTCGCTGAAAATGGAAGCCGTTATAGTTCCGATTTTGTCGGTCAAATCCATGTCATATCGGCATCTGTTCAATAAAGTCGAGAATAGTCAAAAGGAGGAGGTGGGCAAAAAGTAGTGCGGTGACATGGAAGTAAAAAGTGATCACGAAAATTATGGAATGGACACGGAAGGAATAAGCAAGAAATGGAAGATTGCAAATAGAAGGCAGAAACCTTGGCTCTGCTGTCCGTTTTCCTCTACAGTAATTACAAGTGAAGAGAACTCCAGATCGTGGTTGTAGACCGGAAGCATTTGTTGCATGCCATATACCAAAATTTTGCAAAATGTCTTTGAAAGGAAATTTTGGCTTCAATCCATGATATCTAAGGAAAAGTCGATAAGAATGTTCGGAGGAAGAAGTTTCAAATTCAATATGTCCTTTGGAATATCTGAGATGCGATTACCTTAGGGTAGAATCTAGAGACATGATCTTGGTGATATTCGGTGAGATCCGGAAGATATCGAGGATTATATGTAAAGTAAGATTTTCCACCGACGAGGTTTTGATGTGGTACATTATTATTTCGTTGTGCCTCGTAACATAATAATTATATAGGTGACAAAATAAAGAAATTTTAAAATTCTATATAATTTGTAACAAAATGTTAGAAAGGTTATGCGTAACATAATGGATTACCAATTTTGAGATCGCAACTTCTTGTATGGGTGGCTCAGCGAGGATGGTGAGTCGAACCACGTTGACAATGCAACACCTAACATTTCAAAATCATTTTCGAGATAGAATGAAAAGGGACAGGTAAGATGTGTTATTATGAGAAAGGAAAAATACCGTTAAAGAAATTGACTTTGAGCTTTGTGCAAACAATAAGCTGGATGAGAGTGAAGTGATTCCATAATCTTGACCCTCGTTCTCAACAAAACAATTCCAAAGCGATAGTATATTTGCTTGTTCCTGAAAAAACACAAGAGATTACGAGAAGATGTTAAATTTGTTTATCTCTCGGCGCAAAATAGTAACAAAGATCTTGAGTGAAATTACTCTTTATTCATGATAACAAATTTTGGACAGTTGAAGCTTTTCGTCTCTCATGACATCTTTTTTTCCAACACTTCAATGACGACGGCTATAATATCTATCATGTGTTAAAGATTAATGTAATCACTAACGGAAAAGTTTTTGTAAGATTGTATGAACAAATGCATTAAGCATCTAACCAACAGATTTTTGCTTGTCGTCCATATAATCCATAAGACTTTGGAAAGGTGTGAAGTTGAAAATCAGAGGGATGATTGCATCGTCTTGTGTGACAAGTTCGATGACCGTGCGACTTGTGAGAATCCACTGTATGTTCAAATTTTCAGTTTGATACTGAAGGGGAATTGATTTGACAATTGCATTAGAAATGATATATTCCTGACACGGCTGTAAGATGTCCCCAATTCTTTGGATATCATTGTTGAATATGACACCCTCAACTTGCGATCCCTGTTAATTATGAAGGAATTATCGATAGGTAAGTCGATAAAATGTAAAAGGAAAAAGTGTAATTGATATACCTCGTAATCGCAGAAGACAAACTTTTGTCTTTTAGTCGGTGAATTAACCAAACAACGACTGTTGTTTTCTTGGACCATCACTTGACAAGACCATGATTGCGCTCAGGAAAATATTCTTCATCGATAAACGATTATCCATCTTTGAAAGAAAATGTTGGATGGTCAGCGAAGACAAATAATTATGCGTATAAAATCAAATTATGTGAATCGAGAAAACAAACAAATAATATACCTCGGAGGAAATTTGATGTTTTATAATTTGACTAATTGAAAATTTTCACGGAAAACAATATTCCTTGTAATTTTTGAAGTCGAAGATTGAAAAGTTCCAGAATAATAAGAACTTTAATCGATTCAGAGTTCGCGCCTTGTGAGCTACATATAATGTCAGGTGTGAGAATACTGAGTTGACGGAGATAAATTCCAACATGATCAAGTGTTTGTCCTTGGGATTTGTTTATAGTCATTACAAAACATGTATTTAATTGGAAATTGTGTTACGATGAAAGGAATTCCATTTTTTCGTTCTCAGGAGATTGCAAGGAATCTTAGGTATAAAATGATTTTTCCTTTGTGAGGTCCAAAACAATTTCATTTGAAATTGTATGATCTTTTAGTTTGTCGCATATCAACCTTGTTCCATTGCATAATCCTTAGTTGGATTTAAATTTCTCGAAGCATAATTGAGAGCCTTCTTTCAAAGAAAAGCTTATGAGGAGGTAGGCCTTTAGGGTTCAAAGAATTGAGAAAATCTTGATAATCGACGATGTCTGCGATCAACCGTCTTGTCAAAACTCACATATGAATGCAAATCTCCGTTATTTTTGAATCACGATGTCATTAATTTCATCAACACAACTATTTGTTGGACATAGCACGACCGTTTATCATCGATACGGCCTGGGATGAATATAAGCTTAGGTCGGGGAAGGCGTTTTCCAATAACCTAGTGAGCATAAGCATTTTATTAGCAAAGTATAATCGTAATGGGAAAAAAGGTTAGTATGTCGTTTAATGAAAAAAAGCGACCTATTATGATTGATCCTTGTTGTCGTAAGGAATAATGAGTTCATTTGGTAAACATATTTGATCTTGTTCATTCATTGGTTCGGCGCCTTCTCCAACCCGATAAGAAATCACAAAAATTTGGATTTGAGATAGCTCTCATATTTGTCGTCAAACAGAATTTAGAGATGTGGCGCCAGAGATGTGAATTTAGAAGACTTGAATCAATGAGTTGTTGTTTCGTTGCTTGGTGAATAACTGGTAATGTTTGGCGAAAGTCGCCACCAAATACAACAATTTTACCTCCAAAGGGCTGATCAGAGTTCATTATATCTTGAAGTAACTCGTGAAATGCTTGATGGCTTCTCGTTTTGCCATGGAAGCCTCTTCCCACAAAATAATTTGGATTCAAATATCAATTTTGCAACATTGCTTTCTGTTTGCTCGGTGACAAACTTTTTGCTTTGATAAATCAAGCGGGATTTTAAATCTTGAGTGAGTGTCCTACCCTGGAAGAATTGACGAAAGAACGCCGATGTCGCGATCGTGATTGCAATATGTCCTTCCGATCATAAATTTGCAAGAAGAGCTCGATATAAGAAAGTTTTACTGTTCCCCGGGACCATCGATAAAATAACTGCGATCGTTGAAGTGAGAACTGAATTCATTATCAAATCAAATATGTGCTTTTGCTCACCGTTTAGTTTTGATTGTAATAAGAGGTCTTCTTCATCAATCCTATATTCATCTCACTTTCTACCTCCTTAGTCTGCTGTTTGGCGATAATCGATCTGAAATTCATGTTCAAAGTGAAATGATAATCGCTAAGCTTTTCCCATTGTTCGAGATTTATTGATATCTTGAAGAGCCATTTTTGTAATATCATCAGATGTATACGTATTAGAGGAAGAATAAGCATATGGGTAGTCAGAGCAGAGGTGGTCTCTGAAAGTTTCCCAGAGTTCCCTAGGATTTGCCGGTGAACAATAGAACAAGAGTGTAGCAAATAACAATCTGAGGGACGTTGGCATTTGAAATATGACAGCTTCGTTAAGTGTTTGTTGTATATAAGAGTCAGATGCTAGCAATCTTAATTGCAGTGCAGCATCCCTAAAACAGTTCACCTTTTCACCATCAACAGTTAACAAGTTGTCAAACGATGTTGGTCCTCTAACATTTGCGAGCAATAATCTCAAGTAATACCTTTCTCCTTCTCGAGGGTCAACGGTAACAAATCGTCCTATGACTTTTCTCCGCTTTCTTTCTGACCACGTCCTTGTTTTTTTATTCCAAACAAAATTTTGGGGGAAATCCGCATACAGACATTTCATTTTTGCAGCCTTTTGATTTGTTGAATTGGTCCTAAAAAATTCCGTCAGCATTGTTTTGGAGAAGTCAATATTCCTCAATAAATAAGACAAATTAGCATCTTTTGCGAAGGAAACAGATTGTCGATCTGGAAGGTGAACTTGGAGTATATAGATGGATGGATTAATCTCTGCGGCGGAATTCATATATCGCCATAAAGCTTGGGGTGAAATCAACTACCGTCTTGAAATTAGTGATTTCGTCAATATCAGACCTGGTTTCTTGGTCGTTGACGCTAAAGTTGACAAGGTCGTGGCCCTTAAATACATATTTGTATAAATATTTAACAAGCTTCACAGTGGAACATATTTCAACATTAATGTGGCAGTCAAGCAACATCAGAAGGTACGGGTTATGAGGAACCACCCATCTATTATCAACCTCGTGTCTGGATATTTTAACTTTTCTTCCATTATCTCTACGTCTATAGCACGGATAACTGTCTTCGCCATGGACAGTGAAAGGAGTAAAATCCTTAGGGTAATGACTTTTGCATACTCCATTTCTCATGCAAGGGCACTGTTTGTTCATAAAACCACAAGGACCGTGGATCATGTGCTTAATGACAAGAGAATATAATCTGGAATTGTGATAAGGATTAGGTATTTCAGCTGATATGATTTGATCATACGAATTTGGATTCAACAACTTAAATTGTGGTTGAAGTATTAGAAGCAAGTGAGCATGAGGGAATCCACGCTTTTGAAATTCAATTACGTAAACAAATGTGGCAACATGTCCGAATATTCCTTTTTTGATCAACTCATTTTTCAGAATTTCAAATTTCGTCCTGAACACTCTGGACAATAAATCTGGTCTGTCTTGTGCTTTTTCGTGAAATTTAAGATTCTCTTGTATTTCCTTCCACATAGGGTTGCAAGTCATAGTGAGAAAAATATCTGGTTTGCCATATTTTTGCACTAGAGCCATTGCATCCAGATAACGTCGTTTCATGTCCTTTGGTCACCGATAAATGAAGTGGGAGGACAACTCACGACCAATTGTAGAAGCTTCGGTTTGACCAATATTAACGCTATCTAAAACACCCGCAAAATTTCGATCGTATTTAGTTTCTGTTTTTCCTATGGAATTCAAGCCGAGATGTTTCAATCTTTGTATAAGAACCAACAACGAATTGTTGTAGTAGTCTTAAGCTGTGGATAAGCATGGATTCATCATAACTTCTCATTTGAAGTCGATAGCAGTAATACTCTCTGGCAGATACTACGCCATGTTTGGAGTTCGCTCCTTGAGTAATTAGTAATAGTAAGAAAAAATGATAAATTAGTTTTGCCCAATTAGACAATATTTGGGAACCAAGGGAATAAGCACACAACTAACCTATGTTTTCGAGAGCAAATAGTTCAGCTGCTTTAGTAAAAGTGTATAAAGGAGCACCGCTTGTTTGATCAGAACCATTGGTGCTGTTTGTTTGTGAATTTAACCGCTTAATGCGAGGATGCCATCTTGATTCACCCCGTGGAAACAGAAGTGGGTATTGAAGCGGGTCGTAGCATGCATAATAAGATTGAATTCTATAGCTCCGACCTGAGTGACTGTAGACTTGGATATGAGGAGATTTATCATGCTGTTCATCATCGATTTGATCCATATAGCAGCCTACTTGTGATGCAAGATGGGAAGATTGTAAGCGTCTTGATCAAGACCGGATAACATCTCGTAACAATCTGGTGATTTTCAAGGAAGGAATATCTTTAAGGCGGCGAAAGAACCTAGCATAAGGGTTATCTTCAAAATTGTCATAATCGACTTCAATGTACTTTCACGAAGTTTATCGAAGCGCTAAGCCTTTGTTGTAGTTCTTCATCGGTATCAAAGAAATAAAGTTGGATTCGGATACTTTATTGTTTGTCGGCACTAAACCTGTCAAGGAAATGGTAAACTTGTCCTTGAACACGGAATGTATAAACTCCATTGTGTTTTTGTCACTCACGATCATATCCGGCTCCATAGGAAGTGAAAGCTACATTGTTATTGTATGTACGAACATTCTTTCTGAAATGTTCGGATTCTTCGTCGCTATTTAGAAACAAAGACTTTAAAGCATAAGGCATCTGAGGAGCAACAATAGAAATTTGTCCGGATGAGCAACAAAACGATGGAGGTTCAAGGTAAAATCGTTTTGCGTTACAATATTGACAATCTGGAACAGAAGGGAGCTGTTCAGGTTCAACTAGTAAATTCTGCAAGGATGTTAATGTTGAAAGAAATGTGCGATGATTTATCCCTTGAAACGTATAAAAAGGACATTATCATTATGTGGACTAGTTAGGTTGGAAATAGTTTCAATATAGTGTACAAAAGGTACCTTCATTTATGTGATCAGCATGGATATCAATACATCGGTCACGCATTTGATGATAAGAGGGTTCATGACTTGGAACTTGACTGGTGGAAGGTTCGATATTAATGAAAGAATCCTTATGTTGAGGAGTAATTCTTTGATGAACTGTAGATGAAGTGGAAGTTGTGATTTTTGCAGCTCGATTTTGTCGACGTCGTCGCAACAATTCTTGTTTTTTTTCATTTAGCATTTCAGCATATTTTTGACGTCTTTTAGCATTTCTATCCATATGTAAATACCTGAGGAATCGACATAATATAAACGTCTTTGATCTATCCATTCATGATCTTCGGTCAAAATGAATTGTCAGATATATATATACAGGCTTACATACATTGATATATATATGTATATATCCATATATATATCAATATATATCTATATAGCTATATCGATATATATATATAGAAACAATAAAATTGAATATATATTATAAATGGTATCACAATAAACATGTAAAACAAACATTTTGTTTATGACCTAACAAACAATATGTGAATAAACATGAATATAAACCATTTAAATAACTAAAGCGTAATTTATAAAAAAAATATTTCATTTAACTACACATACCTTACTAGGCGAAGAATGCGTGAGAGAATAGCGGGGACCTATAAAAATAGAGTATGCATGCAATCGAGCGTAGAAAGGAGAATATGCTCTATTCAAAGTTAATAAATAACAATAGAGAATTTTTACAATAAATTTATTTAACCTAAGCATATATACCTTAGTACTCCAAGAATGCGTGAGAGAATAAGCACGGACCTAACAAAATGGAGTATAAATGCAATCGAGAATCTAGAACGGAGAATTTGATAACTAAAAGAAGAGGGTAGTTGAGAGAAGTAAAGTTTGGGTGGAGAAAATGTTTCAGTAGTTGGGGTAGATTTGCTTTAAGGGTTAAGACAGGAGAATAGGTAAGAAGTTAGAATATAAAGGTGTCAGTGGAGTGCGCACGACAGATCAAATTTCGTCCTAACTTATTTTTATGCCAAAGAAATAGCCCTTGAATGATTGATTGATAAATGGATGCAACAAGGCAAGCTTCGGAAGAAGAGGAAATGATTGTAGAAGGTGAACTTGTCAGGAAGAAAAGTAAAGGCAAACAATGATAGTAATTTCCGAAGAAGAGAAAATAATTGTAGAAGGTGAACCTGTCCGGAGTAGCAGGTGTATAATAATTTTATCACCTATGAATTGAAACGTCGATCTCTACTCTGGTGCTCTTCTTCTCTAATTCTGTTCATGTTTGCTTACTTCTTCAATACATTTTTGGCAGGAATCGACATTATTATACCAGTTAGAAGATTATTCCATACAAGAAAAGCAGGTCTTCTAGTTCATACAATTTGGGGGTTAGCGTGTCTTTCCTTGCCACAAGTAAAAAATTATGACGGTCTCACCTATGAATTAAAAGGTTAATCTCTGTTTTGGTGTTTACTTCTGCAATACGCTATTGGCAGTGTTTGACATTATACCTATTAATTGAAACGTCAATCCACCCGGAAGAAATACATGCGATTAAAAGGAGGAGATTGTTAAGTCAAAACGACCTTACATAAATGATTTCGATGAAGTACAAATAATGATGAAAAAGGAGACGATGAAAACAAGACGGAAGTTGAAAAGCAAACACAAGTTGAAAAGCAGATGGAAGCAAAAGCAGACGGAAGCAAAAACAGATGAAAGCAAAAGCAGACAAAAGTTGTGCAAAAGTAGACGGGAGTAAAAGCAGATGATGGAAAGCAGAGGAAAGCAAACCACGTGTGAATTAAGAATCAGTTTGAGTTAGTTACAAAACTCAATTGAATAACATGTTCTTTCAAGATTCAAGCAATCTCTGTTCCGGTCGTCTTCTTCTTGCAAAAAACAAATCTATCACCTATGAATTGAAACGTCAATCTCTGTTCTGGTCCTTTTCTTCTCTTTGCAGTCTTCATGTTTGCTTACTTCTGGAATACGTTATTGGCATTTGGCAGGAATCTACATTATCATAGCAGTTAGAAGATTATTGGATACAAGAAAAACAGATGTGAAAGTGATTCATACATTCCAAAGAAATGGCCCTTGAATGATTGATTGATAAACGGATGCTAATGATTGATTGATAAACGGATGCTAAAAGGCAAGCTTCGGAAGAAGAGGAAATGATTGTAGAAGGTGAACCTGTCAGGAAGAAAAGTAAAGGCAAATAATGATAGTAATTTCAAAGAAGAAAATAATTGTAGAAGGTCAACTCTGTCCGAGTAGCACGTGTATAATAATTTTATCACCTATGAATTGAAACGTCGATCTCTACTCGGTGCTCTTCTTCTCTAATTTCATTCATGTTTGCTTACTTCTTCAATACGTTTTAGCGTGAATCGACATTATTATACCGATTAGAAGATTATTCCATACAAGAAAAGGTGTCTTCCGTTCATACATTTTGGGGTTAGCGTGTCTTTAAAAGGTTAATCTACATTCGGTGTTTACTTACAATACGCTATTGACGGTGTTTGACATTATACCTATTAATTGAACGTCAATCCACGATGTAAGAAATCATGCGATTAAAAGGAGGAGATTGTTAGGTCAAAACGACCTTACATAAATGATTTCGATGAAGTACAAATAATGATGAAAAAGGAGACGATGAAAACAAGACGGAAGTTGAAAAGCAAACACAAGTTGAAAAGCAGATGGAAACAAAACCAGACGGAAGCAAAAGGCATTTAAAGCAAAAGGCATTTAAAGTTGTGCAAAAGTACACGGAGTAAAAGGCGATGGAAAGCAAAGCAAAGCAAACCACGTGTGAATTAAGAATCAGTTTGAGTTAGTTACAAAACTCAATTGAATAACATGTTCTTTCAAGATTCAAGCAATCTCTATTCTGGTCGTCTTCTTCTTGCGAAAAAATCTATGCAGACGGAACCTATTGAAAAGCATGTTAAGTCAAAATGACCTGACATATATGATTTTAATGAATAATGATTTAACAAAATAGGGAAGTACAAAACAGGCGAAGTAGAAAAGCATTTGAGAATGTTATTTATAACCTTCGTGTTCAAGCGCTTTCAATCTTATTTAGTTAAGTTCATCTTCTACTTTTGCTTGCTTTGCTTTTACTTTAAATCGGCTTTTCAACTTGCGTCTGTTTTTCTTCTTTCGTTTACTTGTCACATTTCGTCTGCTTTTCAAGTTCACGTAAATATGAATTTATTGTCCTAAACATATTGGCCTTTGGTTTTATGATTTTATGATTACTAAGACATAATCTTCTCTAATTCTGTTCATGTTTGCTTACTTCTTCAATACGTTTTTGGCAGGAATCGACATTATTATACCAGTTAGAAGATTATTCCATACAAGAAAAGCAGGTTTTCTGGTTCATACATTTTGGGGGTTAGCGTGTCTTTAAAAGGTTAATCTCTGTTCTGGTGTTTACTTCTGCAATACCCTATTGGCAGTGTTTGACATTATACCTATTAATTGAAACGTTAATCCACCGATGTAAGAAATCATGCGATTAAAAGGAGGAGATTGTTAAGTCAAAACGACCTTACATAAATGATTTCGATGAAGTACAAATAATGATGAAAAAGGAGACGATGAAAACAAGACGGAAGTTGAAAAGCAAACACAAGTTGAAAAGCAGATGGAAGCAAAACCAGACGGAAGCAAAAGCAGACGAAAGCAAAAGCAGAAGAAAGTTGTTCAAAAGTACACGGGAGTAAAAGCAGACGATGGAAAGCAAAGCAAAGCAAACCACGTGTGAATTAAGAATCAGTTTGAGTTAGTTACAAAACTCAATTGAATAACATGTTCTTTCAAGATTCAAGCAATCTACATTACGTCGTCTTCTTCTTGCGAAAAAATCTATGCGATTTTAACCTATTGAAAAGCATGTTAAGTCAAAATGACCTGACATATATGATTTTAATGAATAACAGATGAACAAAAACAGAGGAAGTACAAAAACAGACGAAGTAGAAAAACAGACGGAGAATGTTATTTATAACCTTCGTGTTCAACTGCTTTTCAATCTTATTTAGTTAAGTTCTGTCTTCTACTTTTGCTTCCGCCTGCTTTTACTTTCGTCTGCTTTTTAACTTGTGTCTGTTTTTCTTCTTTCGTCTACTTGTCACATTTCGTCTGCTTTTCAAGTTCACGTAAATATGAATTTATTGTCCTAAACATATTGGCCTTTGGTTTTGATTTTATGATATATTTAACCATGTTGAGATTTCATCTGATTTCCCTGAACCGTTCTTCACTTAATGGTTTAGCGAAGATGTCATTGTCCTGAACATATTGGCCTTTGGTTTTGATTTTATGATATATTTAACCATGTTGAGATTTCGTCTGGTTTCCCTGAACCGTTCTTCACTTAATGGTTTAGCGAAGATGTCCACCCATTGATACCCTGTTTCAACGAACTGTCCATTTCTGAA
The DNA here is from genome assembly GCA_029891385.1 of Erythroxylum novogranatense. NCBI lineage: Eukaryota > Viridiplantae > Streptophyta > Magnoliopsida > Malpighiales > Erythroxylaceae > Erythroxylum > Erythroxylum novogranatense. Next base: position 35,718,660 of record CM057231.1, read on the forward strand.
AACACATTACAAATGCATGACTTAATGGAAGAAATGGGAAAGGAAGTTGTACGTCAAGAATCTAGATATCCCAATACATGTAGTAGATTATGGGATCTAAAAAATGTCTTTAAAGTACTTGCAGAGGACAAGGTAAAATTAGTCACTTACTTTCTATATGAGATTTTTAAGATGTGTATTGATATTATCTTAAGAAAAATATATATTGCAAAACTTTGAACTTATGGTTTTCAAATAAGGATATTTTAAACATACCTTCAATTATTATAATATAATTTCCAAAATACAGGAGATAGATTTAAATGCAGAAGTGGATATATGGCCATGGTTATTCGTTAGGTGATGTAGCCTTGTTCAAGTTCAATTTAGATGAACATGCAAGTACAGAAATCCTGAAGTACGGCGTCACTCCATTATATTCCTAATATCAGGATCAATTCTATTAAGCATTCGAGTTTCCTACTCCAGTGTCCATTATGTTTTATAGCAAATTTGATAACTTCGTCTACTTTTTCAACTCCATTTATATTTTTAACTTCGTCTACTTTTTCAACTCCGTCTATATTTATAACTTCGTCAACTTTTTCAACTCCATCTATTTTTCACTTCGTCTACTTTCTCAACTCCGTCTGTTTTTCTCTTCTTCGTCTGTCTTTTCAACTTCATCTGTTAGAGGCGAGGAAAAGCAGACGATGGAGAGCAAACCAAAGCAAATCACCTCCAATTAAGAAGCGAGACGATAGAAGCAAATCACCTCCCAATTAAGAAGCGAGACGATAAGCATTCGAGTTTCCTACTCCAGTGTCCATTATGTTTTATAGCAAATTTGATAACTTCGTCTACTTTTTCAACTCCGTCTGTTTTTAACTTCGTCTACTTTTTCAACTCCGCTTATATTTTTAACTTCGTCTACTTTTTCAACTCCATCTATTTTTAACTTCGTCTACTTTTTCAACTCTGTTTATATTTTTAACTTCGTCCATTTTCTCAACTCCGTCTGTTTTTCTCTTCTTCGTCTGTCTTTTCAACTTCGTCTGTTAGAGGCGAGGAAAGGCAGACAATGGAGAGTAAACCAAAGCAAATCACCTCCGAATTAAGAAGCGAGACGATAGAAGAAGCAAATCACCTCCCAATTAAGAAGCGAGACGATAAGCATTCGAGTTTCCTACTCCAGTGTCCATTATGTTTTATAACAAATTTGATAACTTCGTTTACTTTTTCAACTCCCCTTATATTTTAAACTTCGTCTACTTTTTCAACTCCGCTTATATTTTTAACTTCGTCTACTTTTTCAACTCAATTTTTAACTTCGTCTACTTTCTCAACTCCGTCTGTTTTTCTCTTCTTCGTCTGTCTTTTCAACTTCGTCTGTTAGAGGCGAGGAAAAGCAGACGATAGAGAGCAAACCAAAGCATATCACCTCCGAATTAAGAAGCGAGACGATAGAAGTGAGATGATACAAGTGAAACGATCAAAGTCAGATATTGAAAAGTGAAAAGCAGACTGAACTAAGACATAAAGAAGAAAAAGTTAGAGCAAGCGAAACTAAGACATAAAACTTTACAAAGCGATATGTCACATTCTTGAAAAATAGCACGAAGCGATATGTGCAGTTATTATATTATTCAAATCTGCACTACGCCTTCTAAAACTTTACAAAGCTGTAGGCTTCCTAGCTATATGGACAGAGACTGACCCATTTTCAGATTAAAGTAGATGAAACCTCTGCTTTGACAGAGGAGTTCCTTTCTGAAATGAGAAAAATATATGTACAAGGAAAGAGGACGCTGGTGGTGAAGTAACAGCTTTGCAATTTATGATAAATCTCCTCATATCCAAGTCTGCACTACGCCTTCTTTATTTGCGGCACTCTTTTTCAGAAGTCTCGACTACGTCTTCTTTATTCGTGTCATCTGTTTTACCGATGGCAACATGATAAATCTCCTCATATCCAAGTCTGTTGTAGGCCAACAACAACAGTGGACATCAACAACAGTCGACGGTCTATATCGCGCTTATTTGGGTGGTCAGAAGATTGCGTGTATATCGCGCGAAGACACAAAATTTAATAAACAGAACGAAAGAAAAAGAAAGAATACAAGCCGCTGGATTAATAAATGGATAAATAAATGGACGATAGGGATCTATTCCGTGGTCGTCCATCCGGTCGCTCTTAGTATATATACTTAATGAATACCGTATCAGGTTTGACATCAAATTGAGTTCTATAATAGAATTGTATCGGTACCGGTCAGTACCGGATATCATTTCAAATAATTTTATAAATATATGAAATAGTCCCTAAAATTTTTAAAAATTACAAAATAATCCATATTGGTATATTGTACACTGTATCAGATACTTTACTAGTTCTCGCTTACATCAATCATACTTTCAAAAATTTTAATAATAAATAATAATGACAAATAATGTGAAATAAGAATAATTTTAAATATTTTACATATAAATAATAACCACAATTAATATAAACAAAGATAATCATCATCATACAATTATAAAATTAAGAATAATATAAAGTATTTAAAATATTACAATAATATAATTTCATAATTTTAATAAATAATATTACATCAAAAGATTCAAAACATTCGATAAAAAGAGCAATAAATATTACAAAAAGAGTTGATGAAACAATCAAATAGAAGTTAAACATGAAACAAAAATATTATAGTTACATTACATATATACAATTTAACATAAATATCAAATACAAGTAAAATTAAAAGAAGAGGAAAAATAAAAACCTGAAATTCAAAAATTAAAAAAAGAGAAAAAATAAAAACCTAAAATTCAATCGTCAATGGAAAGATACCCGCTAGAACTACACTAACTCCAGTGATCATTTGGTACAAAATCCTCATCATTGAGAGGAGCTTCATCATCATTATCATTCAAAATTAATGCATCAAATGACATGTCAATATTTTTCCATCTAAGATTACCTTCCAAATCCAATTCATTCATATCAACCAAATTGGGTTCTTCAGAAACCCAATCTGCCAAAACATTATTATTATCAATCACAATTAGATCATTTGAACTACTTGTGCTATTAAGAATCCTAGTAAACAATTAACTTTAATTATTAAAAAATTATAAGAAATTATATCGAAATTAATAATGATAATAACAAAAATAACATACATTTCCTGAAGCTTTAAATTATAACAAACATAAACCATGTCATTCAACCTCTTATGCTCCAATATATTCCTTTTCTTTGAGTGGATAAATTCAAATGTGCTCCAGTTTCGTTCATACCCAGTTACACTCACACATTGATTTAAAATTCGAATCGCAAACCTTTTCAATTCTGGAACACTATTTCCGAATTGATCCCACCAAGAAACTACAAGTTATAAGATAACAAAAGTAGTGTTATAAATAAAATAAAGTGATAATTAATTTTCAACAAATAAGAGATAGGAAAGAAGTAATACATGGAGAAAGTTTTCCTCTTTGTCGAATAGCAATTGGCATTCTAAAATCCCCATAAGATAACTTATAAAGCTCTATTTGTGAGCTTAAAAGATCTTGCATTGCTTCATGAGGAACAATTGTTGTAATTATGAAAAGCATTCCTCTACTAACTTCAGTTTGCTTTGCAAGATCCAGTCTAAAATACACACTAGGATTTAAAACTGTCTCAGCTGCAAAAAATGGAGAAGAAAGTTGTCTCTCTTCTCTCATTAATGATTGATAGATATGGTGTGTATAAAGAAGGCCTATTTTTTATATTGACCTTGATTGTTTCCGTCGCTCTCTCCATAACATAAAAAATGTAACCCATTATTAGCTTTTCTTCACTATCAGCCAACTGAAACACCCTCACCAAAGGCTCACAAACTCAGATAATAAATTGACATTGCGACCAAAGTTCTCTATCTTCCAGTATAATATTACAAACCTCCGTTTTAGCATTAGACCTAGCATGCTGAGATGCAATTCACTTATCACTTGTAAACATTTGCCTTAACTCTTTCTTCATCGAAACAAAAGACTGAAATGATAAGAAATTTGTTGCAAATCTTGTCACAGCAGGGCGACATAAATTCCTACCATTGGTAAATTCCCTTCTCATCAAATTCAAAACCCATGCACGATTATAAATGAAATTTTTTCACCTTTTTAGCCTTCTGCATAGTCTCATCAATAACAGGAAAATATCTAGGATCTCCTATATTTTCCAGCATTAAGTCAATGCAATGTGCAACACAAGGAGTCCAAAAAAATGAATTATAGGTATTCTGAAACCTTTTTCTTGCCACTTTATAAGTGGAATCATTGTCAGTAATAAACTGAACAATGTTTTCTGGCCCTACTTCATTCACAACTTCATCAAATATCTCAAACAAAGTCTCAGCATTTCTAATAAGGCCAGATGCATCAATAGGTTTCAAAAACATGGAGCCATTTGAAGAATAAACCAAAAAATTTATAATAGACTCTTATCTCCTATTTTTCCAACCATCACACATAATTGAACAATCATAAGTACCCCAACTCACTCTTCTTTCAGCCAAATAATTTCTAATTTCAGAAACAGCACAACTCAAAAGTTTACCTCTTAAGTCACCAATCGATGGCCCTTTGTATCCTGGACCATAAAAGGCTATTGCATCCATCATAGGTTGATAATAATAAGATTGAGAAGCATTGAATGACGAACCTATATCATACCACCATCTAGCTACTGCCATATCTGAAGTAAATTACACGTTAGTACAATGCTTATAATATGATAACGAATACACGAGAAGGGGGGTTGAATTGTGTATTCCCCTTTTTTGAAAACTCTTCCAAAACTGTTTCGTTAAAACAAATTCTTTTACAGAAACTTCAGTACGTTTTAGTTAATCAAAACTTTGAAAACTTGTTTCAGAAATTTAGTAATAACAAAACTTTAAATTTTAAAAGATATAAAGTAGAGAGAAGTTGACACAGCGATTTTATCCTGGTTCACCCCAAACCGTGGCTTACGTCCAGTCCTCAGAGTTCTTTATGAGATTTCACTATCTCTTCAATGTATACAAGTATTCTTTCCGAGCCTCTTTAGGTCTCTACACTCAGTATTCTTTCACTCTTAGCCTCTGCAGGCTATCTGTACTACTTTCTTACAAAAGTATTTGAAACCTGTTACAGTAAAACTAGCTCTCAACTAATTTGCACAGTAATCTCACAAAAGCTTTTCGTTCGCGTAATGTTCAATAATAATCTCTTTTTCGCTCTTGCTAACTTTGCAATCTTTGACTTCTTCTTATATTTATAGTCTTCTTCTGTAACTGCTTCTTGAATCTTGAATCTTGAATCTTGTTTCTTGAATCTTGAAAGAAACGGTTAATCAGTTGAGTTCTGTAACTAACTCGAACTGACTCTTACGTTTTCTTTTGAATTCTGCGTCTGCTTTTCTCCGTCTATATTTTTGCGTCTGCGTCTGTTTTTCACTTTGCGTCTGCGTCTGCTTTTTACTTTGCATCTGGGTATGCTTCTCACTTTGCGTCTGCGTATGCTTTTCACTTTGCGTCTGTGTCTGCTTTTCACTTTACGTCTGCGTCTGCATCTGTGTTTTACTTTGCGTCTGCGTTTGTTTTTCATTTTGTGTCTGCGTCTGCGTCTGCGTCTGCGTCTGCTTTTCACTTTGCTTCTGCGACTGCTTTTCACTTTGCGTATGCGTCTGCGTCTGTGTTTTATTTTACGTTTGCGTCTGTTTTTCATTTTGTGTCTGCGTCTGCGTCTGTGTTTTGTCTTGCATCTGCGTCTCTACTTCTCCGTCTGTTTTTCAATCTGCGTCTGTATTTCTTCGTCTGCATTTGTGTTTTATTCTCCATCTGTCTGTTTTCTATTTTGCTTCTTCTTTTACTACTTCTTTGTTATTCATCAAAATCATATATATGTAAAGTCATTTTGACTTAATAATCTCCCCCTTTTTGATGATAACAAATTATAAAAAAACAAAATACAATGTTTTAAAAAAACTTATCTTCAAAAATCTTCTTCATTTTCTTCCTTTCTTTTCTTCGTCTCCTTCAATCACACCATTCGAAATTCTTTTCTGCTCATTCTCTTCTCCTCTGCTCATTCTCTTCTCCCCCTATTTGTTATAATCAAAAATAATTAATGACGACGACTCTTCATCAGTTCTATCATCATCTTTTTCAAATCATTCATCGTCTCCTTTATCTCGTTGACTTCTCCGCATAATTTGCTGATTTCAGTTTGGGAGTCACACGGTGAGGAGGATTGATCATTATTTGCTGAGGGTGCAGTGAATGCAATTGTTGTAGCATATGCGTCCGAGGATGGAATGTAATCTTCTCGAATCGCAAATGTGGGTGGATGAACGAATAGATTTGACTCTGGAAGGTCTAAATCAAAAGGAGCAGGTAGCATTAGCAACTGTCTTCCTTGCAGGGGTATGGCTTCAACTTCAATAGACAGTGTATTAAATAAAGGCCTAATACGCAAAACTGTCTGGACAAGGTATTCAATAAACGACCCTGTAATTAGTCTTCCCCCTACTGGACAGTATTCATACTTATCTGTATAGCTACAACTAGCTCCATCAGTATTCTCCTTCAAAGCGCATGCTTCATCAATTTGATGCACTTCTTCTTCAATTTGATATGCGGACAGATCATTACTTATTTCTTCAGGAAATAGCTTCGACTTCCCCTTATTCAAATCCAAAGGATATCTTGGCTGAATATCCGGTACAACCTTTATTTCCGTCTTCTCTATGATTGGATAAATAGTACACGGTTTCTTTGGACATTTTGTAGGTATGACTTTGTAGAAAAGATCCTCAAGACATCATAGAAAGTCTTTTCATCTTCATTCAATAAATTCCATGTGTCACTATTTATCGAAATAGGTTGTACGACAGCCATTACCTTTCTCCTTGGTTGATTACAGATAGCGATTGCAGTCCTCCTCTTGGTAATAACTTCAACCATTCTGATCTTCAACTTGTATCTTCTCAAAATTTTAGAATAGTTGAATATAATCAGACTAGGTTCATCATTTTTCTCCTGTGGTACCTGAACCAAGTTTGGTTCTGCTATTGCCTCTGGTTGAGCTTCAATAGGATTCTCCTGAGCCAGGCTTAGCTCCTCTGGTTCCTCCTGTTGAGCAGTGGGAATATCCTGAACTCTGCTATACTCAGTTTCCTTTTCCTTTTGAGCAGCATTGAAAGTATCTTTCTTTTGACTAACTTCCCCAGCAGTGGACACATTCTTCTTCTGACTAATCTTCTTAGTCTTTTCTTCTGCTTTAGTCAGTCTCGAAGTTTTCTACATTTGAGATTTTTCCTTCTCATACTCCGACTTTCTCTTCTTCTCAGTCTCTTTAGCCTGTTTGGCTGAGTCTTCTTCTAAAATTGAGACTAGAGATCTTGTTCCCTTTGGTACTCGAGATCCAGATACTTCTTCTTGACTCTTTTCTCTGGCTCTCTTGTCTTCCTGTTGTCGCAGAGTGCGAATCCTAGGTGATCTCTTCGCCTTTTTATAAATCTCACCCAAATGATTCTCTCCTTTTCTTTTCTGCGCACCTTTTTCTGTCCTCCGAACTGGGCTTACTTCTCTTTGAGGACTTGTCTGTTTTATCAACAGTCTACCTGATAGTTTTCTTCTTTCATCTATCGGTAATCTCATACTTACTTGAGATTTAGAGCTTGTGGCGGGAGACTTCTTCAATAACCGCTCCCCCTCAGTTCTAGCTTTCTTGGTAGACTCTGCTTCTACTTTCACCACAGTCTTCAAGCCCATTCTTCTTATAGTATCTGAGTTAATGGTACTCTTGACAGATACCATCCTTCTGATTCCTCTATAAAGAAGGACTCCGGATTCCTTAAAAATCCTGGTGAGTAGCATGCCGTAAGGATAACTGTTGGTATCCTTCATCCCTTTAACCATATATTGAAAAATAAAAAATGGTAGGTCTATTGGTCGACGATTTAGAAGATAGAACAGACATTGCTCATCCAAGGTAGTCACTAGATGTCTTGACCGGGCTCTTGGTAAGATGCAATTAAACAAAATTGCATGAAGAACCCTAGCCTTCGGATCCAGACTTGAAGTCTTCCTCTCCCATGGGTCATTAGCTCCATATAACTGTTTTCTGACATCTTCTTCCTTCATACTAACCTTGGACATCCATCCGGCTTTGGTTGATAAGGTTTCTCCAACCGAAGAGCATTCAGTCACCTTCTCCACTAACTCCTTTGTCACAATAACGGTTATTCTATCTACTGTGGAGACGATGGTGTTATCAACCAGTTGCGCATGCTTCCAAAAGTTATATACCTCATCTGTATATACTGGTTCCCGCACCTGGAAAAAATTTATCCACCCAGCTTCTACAATTTCTGGCTCAACATCCATAGCATCTCTCTTCAGAGATTCGAAGTCCACATGCCTTCCGAACATCATAGCTGGCTCCATTGATTCTCATTAGAAACTGGCTCTGGTAGTGTTCTTCAGAAGTAAAGTTGATTTCAAGAGTTTTCGAGAGAGATGAACCGTCTGTGTTTGAGAGTAACTATAATGATTTTAATTTTAGACTACTCGTAGGGGTCTTATCAGGTGTGCTCTAGAATCATTGGGATCCTTAAGATCATCAAATTTTCCCTCCACAACTTCCTTGTGAGAGAAGTTACCAGCTGTAAACAACTGTTTTTGACACCATTAATTTTGACGATCTTTTAGCTTGACTAGTCATTTAACATAACCATGTTAAGGTTCCGTCTGATTTCCTTGAACCGTTCTTCACTCAATGGCTTAGTGAAGATATCTGCCCATTGATACTCCGTTTCAATGAACTGTAGTCGCACCACCTTCCTCTGGACGTAGTCTCTCAAGAAATGATGTCTAACTTCAATATGCTTTACTCTCGAATGCTGTATTGGATTCTTTGACAGATTGATAGCACTGGTGTTGTCGCAATAGATTGGGATCTCCTCTTCTTGAACTGAATAATCTTCCAGTTGATATTTGATCCGCAAATTTTGTGAAAAACAGCTTACGACAAACATATACTCGGCTTCGACAGTTGATAGAGCAATTGAGCTTTGTCATTTGCTTGACCAGGAAACTAGGTTTACGCCAAGAAAGTGACATCCTCCACTAGTGCTCTTCCTCTCAATTCTATCTCCGGATAGTCGCAGATCGCAATATCCGATGAACTGAAATCTTTACCTTTCTCAAACATTAAGCAAAGATCAAGAGTACTGCGAGATATCTCATAATCCTTTAACAAAGAATAAAATGAGACTCTCTAGATCGGCTGAAACCTTGCACACAAGCATACACTGAATGTAATATCAGTCTACTTGTCAGAAGATACAGTAAAGAATCAATCATCCCTCTATACAGGGTTTGATCCACCTTCTTACCAAGTTCATCTTTCGACAAAAGGTTCGAAGGATGCACCGGAGTTGCCATAGGTTTCACATTATTCATATCAAATTTACACAACAATTCTTTCACATACTTTTGTTGATGAATAGAGATTTTCTCTTTGGTTTGCTTAACTTGCAACCCAAGAAAGAACTTTAACTCACCCATCATACTCATTTCAAACTCATTTTTCATCAGACTCTCAAAACTCATACACAACTTCTTTGAAGTAGCACCAAATATAATATCATCGACATAGATTTGTACTAAGATAAAATCATTCTCATAATTCTTTCTGAAAAGCGTTTTATGCACTTGACCTCTAGTAAACCCACTCTCTAAGAAAAAATTACTTAGACGATCATACCAAGCTCTAGGAGCTTGCTTCAGGCCGTATAAAGCTTTATGAAATCTATAGACATGATCTGGATTCTTAACATCCTCGAAGCTAGAAGGTTGTTTCACATACACTTCTTCGTCTATAAAACCATTCAGAAAAGTACTTTTCACGTCCATCTGAAAAAACTTTATATCATGACAGACAACATATGCCAGCAATATCCGAATAGCTTCAAGTCTTGCTGCTGGAGCATACGTCTCATTGTAGTCTATCCCTTCTTGCTAATTATAGCCTTGGGCTACTAATCTAACTTTATTCCGACTTACTCTACCTGATTCGTCTAGCTTATTCTTAAAAACCCATCTGGTTCCTATAATGGATTTTTTTGAAGGTTTTGGAACTAAGGACCAAACTTTATTCCTAGTAAACTGATTCAGCTCCTCTTGCATAGCTAAAATCCAAGCTTCGCCCTGAAGAGCTTCCTCAATCTTCTTAGGCTCTATTTCAGAGATGAAAGCCACATTAGCTTCTCTTCTGAATTTGGACCTTGTCCTAACTCCTTCTGAGGTCTCTCCGATAATTAGCTCTTCTGGATGAGAACTCCTATATTTCCAATCTCTCTTTAATCCTATAGTTTCTGGAATATCCTCAATCTTATCTCCTTGAGTTCCTGATGATGGAGTTTCTATTGTATCATCTAAGTTCTTTGAAGGATCTTCATTCTCCAAGTCATCTTCCTTGAGGGGTTGGGAACGATCATCAAACTTGACATGGATGGTTTCCTCAACTGTCTTTGAGATAGAGTTATATACCCGAAAGGCCTTAGATGATGATGAGTAGCCTAGAAAAATTCCTGAATAGGTCTTTGAGTCGAACTTATCCAACAACTCCTTTGTATTTAGAATAGAGCACTTGCACCCGAATGGATGAAAGTAAGATATACCAGGTCTCCTTCCATTCCATAACTCATAAGGAGTCTTCTTCAACAAGGGTCGCAACAGTATTCTATTCTGAATATAAATGTTGTATTCACAGCTTCGGCCCAGAAGTACTTAGGAAGATTCTTTTCACACAGCATAGTCCTTGCCATCTCTTGAATCGTCCTATTCTTCCTTTCAATAACTCCATTCTGTTGTGGGGTTCTAGGGGCTGAGAAATTGTGGGAAATTCCATTCTCCTCACAGAATAACCTAAACTTCTCATTCTCGAATTCTCCACCATGATCACTCCTGATACTAGCTATAGATACTCCTTTTTATATCTGTAACTTTCTGGAAAGGGTCCTAAAACACTTAAAAGATTCATCTTTGTGTGACAGAAACAATATCCAACAAAATTTAGTAAAGTCATCAACAATAACAAGTCCATATTTCTTTCCGCCAAGACTTATTGTCCTTGTTGGACCAAATAAATCCATATGTAACTCCAAAGGTCTAGAAGATGTTACAAAATTTTTAGAAGAGAACGATGTTTTAACTTGTTTTCCTTTCAAACAACTTTCACAGAAAAATTCTTTGTCAAAACTCATTTTTGGTAAGTCTCTTACCAAATCAAATTTTGCCAACTTTGAAATGTGTTTAAAAGAGACATGACCTAGCTTTTTATGCCAGATTAGTCTTTCTTCTTCAGAAGATAGAAAACATAAAACATTTTGATCTTGAAAATCTTCTAAATCAATTTTATTAAGATTATTTCTTCTCTTGGCAGAAAAGAATATAGATCCATCTTTGTTTCTGACTTCACAAAGACTTTGATTGAATGTGACTATGAAACCAGAATCACACAATTGACTAACACTAATCAAATTGTGCTTCAGACCATCAACAAGCAGTACATTATCTATGCATGCAAAGGAATCTTTACCTATCTTACCGATTCTAATTATCTTACCCTGCTTATTGTCTTTGAAAGTCACTGATCCTCCCTTCTTATACTGAAGATCTAGGAACATAGACCTTCGTCCTGTCATATGTCGCGAGCAGCCACTGTCTAAATACCAACGGTGCTTGTCGCATTTTCCAAGGAAGGATATCTGCAGGAGAAACTATTTTACTCTTTAGTACCCATATTTTCTTGGGTCCTTTCTGGTTAGTAGTATGCATATAATGAGTTCTCTGATGCCTCTTCTTAAACTGTTGATGAAAATGTGTTTAGTGATTCCCTTTATTTTGAGAAAGAGGCTTCTTATTATAATGAGACTTATTATCCGAAAACCCTAATCCGGTTTTATTGCTCGGATGTCTACATTTTCCTAGCATCTCATTCATTCTCTTTGTACTCTCAGTGAATGTAGCTAAATCAGATGAAAGACTTTTAATTTTAAACTTTAACTGATTTATCTCATCGGATCTATTTGCAACTTTCTTTTTATCCTCTAGTTGTTTCTTTAAGCAAGCATTTTCTCTCTCTATTTCTTCTGTATGTTTAAGATTTTCGACATACTTCTTCTTTAACAGTTTGTACTGTTTTAGAATAGCATGAGAATCTTCTAATAATTCTGAATAGGCTTCATGCAAGTTATCGTATTCAGAAGTTACCTCCTCATCACTTTCTTCCTCGGTTACTAGGCAGATATTAGCATGTTAAGATGACTCAGAATTTATATCTGACTCTGATGAATCTAGATCTTCCCAAGTTGCCATCATGCTTTTCTGGCCTTCTCTACTCTTCTTTGATTTCTTCTTTAGAGTAGGAAATTCGGACTTGTAATGTCCAGGTTGATTACACTCGTAGCATATGATAGTAGTCTTTTCAACTTTACCATCATCTTTGCTATTTCTCTTGAAGGGTTGGCTTCCTTTGGACTTCTTCTTCCACATCCGTCTTATCTTCCGGGAAATGAATGATAATTCGTCATCTTCATCACTTGACTCCTGTTCTGATTCGCTTGAGTCATCATTCTTCGATTCTTCTATCTTTAATGCTTTTGATGACTTTCTCCTTCTTTGAGTCTTGTGGTTCTTCTGTCCGGCTTTTAGCGCTATTGACTTGTCCCGTTTGGGCTTGTCTTTAGTATCAAGCTCTACTTCATGAATCTTTAGTGATCCAAGCAACTAGTCAAGTTTTAGCACGCTCAAGTCCTTTACTTCCTGCACCGCTGTAACTTTTGGTCTCCACCTCTTCGGAAGACTTCTTAAGATCTTTCGTACGTGTTCTTGATTATTGTACGTTCTTCCAAGGGCTTTCAATCCATTGACAATTGTTTGAAATCTTCCAAACATTTGATCAATAGATTCTTCATCCTTCATCTTGAAAATCTCGTACTGGTGCACAAGAATGCTTATCTTGGATTCTTTGACTTGGTTTGTGCCTTCATGAGCGATGGACAGTGTATCCCACATCTCCTTCGCAGTGTCGCATCCGTGAACTTTGTCATATTCACTCCTGCTTAGGGCACACGTCAAGAAGAACTTCGCTTTAGAGTTGAGCTGAATTCTCGCCTTTTGATCAGCCATCCATCTGGTCCGTGGAATAAGATTTCCATCTTCGCTCATCGTGTATATGGTCCATTCTCTATTACATCCCAAAGGTCGACATGAGTAGATTCTATGAACAACCGCATTCTATCTTTCCAGTAGTGATAATCTTCACCGTTGAATGCTGGAGGTCTAGTGACTGAGGCACCTTCTGCAATGTATATATGTGATTCTGCCATTATCTTTAATCCACACTTTGCTACAGTGATCCTTGGATACCAAGCTCTGATACCAATTGAAGTAAATCACACGTTAGTACAATGCTTATAATATGATAACGAATACACGAGAAGGGGGTTGAATTGTGTATTCCCCTTTTTTGAAAACTCTTCCAAAACTGTTTCGTTAAAACAATTTCTTTTACAGAAACTTCAGTACGTTTCAGTTAATCAAAACTTTGAAAACTTGTTTCGGAAATTTAGTAATAACAAAACTTTGAACTTTAAAAGGTATAGAGTAGAGAGAAGTTGACACAGCGATTTTATCCTGGTTCACCCCAAACCGTGGGTTACGTCCAGTCCTCAAAGTTCTTTCTGAGATTTCACTATCTCTTCAACGTATACAAGTATTCTTTCCGAGCCTCTTCAGGTCTCTACACTCAGTATTCTTTCACTCTTAGCCTCTGCAGGCTATCTGTACTACTTTCTTACAAAAGTATTTGAAACCTGTTACAGTAAAACTAGCTCTTAGCTAATTTGCACAGTAATCTCACAAAAGCTTTTCGTTCACGTAATGTTCAATAATAATCTCTTTTTCGCTCTTGCTAACTTTGCAATCTTCGACTTCTTCTTATATTTACAGTCTTCGTCTGTAACTACTTCTTGATTCTTGAATCTTGTTTCTTGAATCTTGAAAGAAACGGTTAATCAGTTGAGTTCTGTAACTAAATCGAACTGACTCTTGCGTCTTTTTTTGAATTCTGCATCTGCTTTTCTCTGTCTATATTTTTGTGTCTGCGTATGTTTTTCACTTTGCGTCTGCGTCTGCTTTTTACTAAGGCGTGATATGCTTCTCACTTTGCGCTCACGCTCGCTTCTCACTTTAAGGCTCTGCGTCGCTTTTTACTTTGCATCCGCATACGTACATGTTTTTTTAAGGCTCAAGCGTCTGCTTTTTCATTTAGTGTCTGCGTCTACTTTTCACTTTACGTCTGCGTCTGCATCTGTGTTTTACTTTGCATCTGCATCTATTTTTCATTTTGTGTCTGCGTCTGCGTCTGCATTTTGTCTTGTGTCTGCGTCTGCGTCTGCATTTTGTCTTGCGTCTGCGTTTTGTCTTGCGTCTGCGTCTCTACTTCTCCGTCTGTTTTTCAATCTGTGTCTATATTTCTTCGTCTGCATTTGTGTTTTATTCTCCGTCTGTCTGTTTTCTATTTTGCTTTTTCTTTTACTAATTCTTTGTTATTCATCAAAATCATATATATGTAAAATCATTTTGACTTAACAATATCAACATTGTGAGTCGCATCTCTTGATTGCATTGCACTACGAATTGAAGGTTGGGCTCTAGGAGTTGTTCGTGGTGCAAAGAAACTAGTCACCTGCCTTCTTCTCTTACTCATATTAGATTCTTTAGGATCCTAAGGCTGAGATGGAACACTACCAATATCACTACCACTACCACTTCCACCTTCAACATTTCCATAATAACCACGGAAACCAGAAAACGAACTTCCACTACTAATTTCAAAATACAATCTTCCCCTTCTATCTTTCTCAAATTGATGTTCATCAAGCAATATTTTCATCTGTCACTTCACATCATGCCTTTTCAATCGGGTGATTCCTCCACCTTTCAAATGCTTGTTACAAAACAAACAAATGGTATGATTCTTTTGACTGGGAACCAAACCAGCGTGAGCCCAAGCTGGATCACTGTATCTTCCTGAACTAGGTTGATCGGGAGTATTTGAACTTCCTTCCATTTATCTGTACACAAAAATAAATAACACATAATTTCAATACACAATGACAATATGCATATCCATCTTATATAATATAACTCATTCTGCAATAATCACAAAGCTAACAATTCAAAACATTCAACATATATAATAACACAAAACATACTCCAATAATTTGCAATTTCAACAATTATAAAACAATCATAATATCATTTCCACTTCCTTTCATTTCCAACAATTTCCAATTCTAACAATCACAGAACATTCAATATTGTTTTTCCATTCCCAACAGTTTCAAATTCTAACAATCACAAAACAATCACAATTTTATTTCCATTTCCTTTCATTTAAAACAATTTTCAATTCCAACAATCACAAAATATTCATAATTCCATTTCCATTCCAACAATAACTAACAATTTCCAATCCTAACAATCACAAGATAATCAAATTCCATTTCTATTTACAACAATTTTCAATTCTAAGTTTCTAACAATCACAATACTTTCATAATTTTATTTCCATTTCATTCCATTTACAACAATTTCCAATTCCAACAATCACAAAATATTCATAATTCCATTTCCATTCCAATAATAACGAACAATTTTTAATCCCAACAATTATAAAACAATCATAATTCCATTTCCATTTACAACAATTTCCAATTCTAAGTTTCTAACAATCACAAAACTTTCATAATTTTATTTTCATTTCCTTCCATTTACAACAATTCTCAATTCTAACAATCACAAAACAATCATAATTTCATTTATATTTCCTTCCATTTTAATAATTTCTAATTCCAACAATCACAATCATAATTCCATTTCTATTTACAATACAACAATTCTAAATTACAACAATCACAAAGTAATCATAATTCTATTTCAATTTCCTTCCATTTACAACAATTCCCAATTCTAACAATCACAAAACAATCATAATTCCATTTCCATTTACAACAATTTTCAATTCTAAGTTTCTAACAATCACAAAACTTTCATAATTTTATTTTCATTTCCTTCCATTTATAACAATTCCCAATTCTAACAATCATAATTTCATTTACATTTCCTTCCATTTTCAACAATTTCTAATTCCAACAATCATAATCATAATTCCATTTCTATTTACAATACAACAATTCTAAATTAAAAAATCACAAAGTAATCATAATTCTATTTCCATTTCCTTCCATTTACAACAATTCCCAATTTCAACAATCACAAAATAATCATAATTCCATTTCCATTTCCATTCATAATTCCAATTGAATTTCCAACAATAACCAACAATTTCCAATTCCAACAATCACAAAACAATCATAATTTCATTTTATTTACAACAATTTCTAATTCTAAGTTTCTAACAATCACGAAACTTTTATAATTTTATTTTCATTTCTTTCCATTTACAACAATTCCCAATTCCAACAATCTCAAAACAATCTTAATTCCATTTCCATTTCCATTCATAATTCTAATTGAATTTCTAACAATTTCAAACAATTTCTAATTCCATTTCCAACAATTTCAATTCAAAGATTGAAAATAATGATCAAGTTGAAGGGTATGATATGATTTACATAATTGGCAAATAATGCATAACATATCTAATACAATTGTTCATACACATATATTCATAATACAATCATCAAGTTCAAACATTTATTCATAACATGAAATCAAGTTGAATGATATAAATTTTTAGAAATTTTTCCTTATTTAAACCTTTGTTCTTCTTTTCATTTTAACAAACCATAATATTATATACACCATTTCATATTTTATTCTTAAATATATATGTTGCTTTTACAATTTTAATTGACATTAATAAATGTAAGTATAAATAATTAAAATCTACAAGTCTACAACATATTCACAATTTGACAACAAACATTCATTACATCATTTCTTTATGCTCAAACAATTTTTTTTCCTAAATGAGTAAATTCAATACCAAATATTAAAATAAATTACCATTTCACAAATATTAACAATATTTCAAATATCAATTAATGATTTAAGTTTTTACAATTTTACAAAATTTTATTATCAATTTTACAATTTCATATTTAATTTTCAATTTTATATTTGATTATTAATTTACATTAGATTATTAATTTTACATTTAGATTTAAATGTTAATTATCAACTTTAATTTTAAGTTTTAACAATCTTTGCATAATACATAATTAATTAATTACATACTAACCCTATTTTACAATTCCATTTTAATTACAATTCTAATTTTCATATATCAAATTATAACAAAATAACATAAGTTACTTACCCACGGTATTCTTCAATCCAACAATTTCAAATTATCAACTTCAAAATTTCATTCTAAAACTGTGAAAATTCCATTCCAAAACAATTCCAAACGTTCAAAATTCCATTCCAAAAATTTTCAAACCAATCCTCATTCCAATTTCCAAAACAAAACAATCAATATTCACTAATTAATCCATTCCAAAACTGTGACTCCACCAACACCAACTTCTTCAACAGTTCAACCTCCAAATCCAATCCTCCACCCACCGACAGCATATTCATTAACACTAACACACAAATCTAAATCGACAAATCCAATCCAATCCACAACACACATAAAAAACATTACAAGGTTTACTAGTAATTGTTGAAAACACTAAGAAGAGAATAGATCAAATCATCAACCAACAAAATCAAGTATCAACATAGCCAAAAAAAATTTAACCATCGGGTGACTCAGGTCTTCTCTTCACTGTTCGGGTTGGGGCTTAGGGTTTTCAGGTTATCCGTTGTCCAGGTCCAGTCGTCCACCTGTGAGCGTCGGAGGGTCGGTGGTGGTGCGGTGGTGACTGGTGCGGCGAGGAGGAGAGGTGCGAACTTTGCAAACCCCGATCTACACGATGAGACGGGGACGAGAACCGAGGTGAGGAGGAGAACCGAAGAAGACAACAAGGAAGCGTCGGTGGCGGTGAGACGATCCAGACGCCGGTGAGAGAGACGGTGAGAGCGAGAGAGTGAGAGAGTGAGAGTGAGAGAGAGACGGTGAGAGTTAGAGAAAAGAGGGGCGGTGGTAGCAGTCGGGATCGAGGGGGAGGTGGGTAGATTTTAGGTTAAATTTTTTTATTTGGAAATTAGTCCTCCGAGTTTTTAAAAGATGCGAAATGATTAGAAATTTTTCGGTATGTTAGGTACCGGCCAGTACCCAACGGAAAACTCCAGTACCGATCGGTATTTTTGGCGATACCGAGGTTGGGATCTAGGTACCGGTCTCCGGTCAGTACGGTACCTTCCAACCAGTACCGGTCATAATGGTACAAATCCCAAAAACTTGATCCGTATCCTTGTAATACATATTGTTTTAGAATTAATATTATAAAATTAAGTAAAAAATTTTAGTTTTAAATTATTATTAAAATAATCCCATGATAAATTTTCTCTTAAATATAATAACGTGATGAATCAGGTCCCATTACATTTTCACCACATGTTCATCTTATCAAGCTCTACAATCCTATTATTAAAAAAATACAGAAGAAGACTCCACACCTGCCATGACGATGAGAGCCTTTCTTGCGGAAAGATTTTTATGCACTGCAGTGCTATTTCAAGTATTTGATATGCTGCAGATTCTTCCCCTTCTAGCATTGGTGTAAAGCTGGATAGATCAACTCTTTACGAACAAATCCTTGCATTTCAATGTGTTTTTTACCCATCCGTGTCCATATCGACGCCAAATGTTGCATCAATTGGCATTTTCCCACTTACGAGTTCCATTAGAACGATCCCCATATTGTAAACATCACTTTTCTCTGTTGCCTTGAATGAGTAAGCATATTCTAGAAACAAATGAATATTGCCAAGGTTAGACACTGTTACAGTTGAGTCCTAAATGGAAACACAAATCGAAGCTGATACCTGGAGCAATATAGCCACAAGAACCAGCAAACGAGGAACTTGCTTCCGTATTAGACTCGAAATTTTCCAGGATTACCTTGTTCGATTCAAAATCTCCTAAATGTGCTTCCGTATCAAGGAGAATAACATATTACTTTATTCAAATCAGAAAACAAAGAACAGAGAAAAGCCTTTGACTGTTTTAGTATTGAGTAACTGTGATGGTGCGTAATACAAGTTACAAGTCATATATATATACAAGTGATAAAGATAAAATCTAATCTTAATCAAATCAATTATCTTAACTAACAAATATTATCTGATACCGTTGGACCCTGTTCCCGGAGCCCAACATTCGGGGACATAAACCTTGAGCATATTTTCCTGAAGGGTCATTTGTTGTCATTCCACAATGGTGCTGAGCGCACACTAAATAATCACCAAAATCATAGGTTGACTTCTTCAAAAAAATTGTATCTTTAATTCTCTAATTTGCTTTGAAGTAAGAATCATCTCAATCGGAGTTCTACAACTCAAGATATACTTAAAAAGCCTAAGTGTGCTCATGCCCCAAACATGCCCTCCTAACCTACCTCTCACTTACTTTCATGAAAACTCTCTCAAATCAACTCCAAATGGTACCAATTTTTATGGAGAGAAATATATATGTCTTAGGAATCCATTGGTCCAAGAATCACTTCAATTGGAGGTTAGATGATGGAGTTATGCCCAAAAGAGTAAACCATGTTTACACCTGAAATCAATTTAAACCTCTCTTGGCGCGATCGCCATAACCTTTAATCTAGATGTCTTAATGAGTTCTTTTTTAGACCATTAGAAAGAAGACATCTATACCTACAACTTTCATGAAGACCAAAAAACGAGATTCGGCCTCTAGAAGTGTCAAAAATCTCCATTTCCTCAAGCTGACCCATGAATGTCTGTTAAACGGACATCCGTTTAACGAACATGAATCGAGTTTGGAAGCTCATTTGGCTCGAGAAAGTCCGTTAAACGGACATCCATGTCCGTTTAACGAACATAGACTGGTCAAGGGGTGTTTTTACACCCGAGGAGGTCCGTTTAACCGACCTTATGGGGTTCCCCAAGGTCCCCAATGCCTCCTAATGCTCCCAACTTCCGTCCTAATACCATATCAATCCCCATAGCTGTCACAACTCATTTGGTTCATCAAAACCCCAATTTCCTATCAATCCCCATAGCTGTCACAACCATAAATTATAAACAACATCCTAACTTGTAACACTCATATCTCTCTATTCTGACATCCAAAAATCACAAACTTCATATCGTTGGAAAGCTAGAAAGTTCTTCTCCAACTTTCAAGAAGAAAACTTTTTACCAATTCTACCCAGAAAAGTCCAGAATTCCCCTTGCATTCAGAACACAATCCTTCCCTTTTGAAAATGTGAAAATAGCAATGTAAAAATTTGGAAAGGCATAAACATCCATAATGCATTTGTATCTCATTTGCATCAAAATAAGTGTTTTACAATGCTTTAATGGGCATTTCAAGCCACTTTACAACATAATTAAAAATACAACTTAACAAAAGCAACAATTTCTCAAAATGCATCTAAAGCATTGTTTTACAAATTCAACTTCCAAAAGAACAAAAGAAAAAAAGTGCGATATGGAGTAATGGGTTGGCACTCATCTCGATCACTCGCTAACTTGCTCATCACCTGTGGTGGGGAAAGGTGAGGGAAGGGTGAGCTTAACACTCGTGAGTAACATGTTTATATTCGGTAATAAGCAAAAACCATAAAAACGTTCAGGATCATAGCAATTTTTCACAATTATCCGTAAAATATATATTTCTCAACTTTGTTAAATCGAAATCACAATTCTCATAATTCAAGCATTTTTCAAACTTGTCAATACATGTAAGCACACAAACACAACACAAATGGCTTGGCAAGTCCATAAACATGACGAACTACACAATTCCATAAAATGACCTTGCGTAGTTATAAACTTAAGGGAGTCCTTAAAGGAGCTCCATGTCACTAGCGGGCAGACGGGAGAAGCCTTGACTTGATCAATGTGCACGTGACAATTCTTGGATGGACTAACCCAAACCCACATAACATGTAATTTCATGCATTGAAAATATTTTGCCCAAATGACACATTCTTGAAAACTTGCTTTCATGTACTTGATATATTTCACAACTCAACAACCAGAATCTCATGCCAATCATAAAAGCCATTTTCACTCATTCAAAGGAAACAATTACAATATTTGCAAAACAATTGCAATTCATTCCCAAAATTTCACACACAACAACTTATGACAAATTTTCAATCATTTAAAGAACAATAAAAGCTCATTTATGAGGTAGTTGGAAAAGTCATTAATTCCATTGAGTTGAAGAACATTTATGACTTATTAACACAAGTATAAAAATATCACCCACCTTAGTTTCCTTACTTGAATCTTGCTCAAAAGGGCCTCTCCTTTTGCTCCTCTTGCCTCCCTTGATCTTTTTCAACAATAACACAAAATCCCAAATCAATAGGATTCAAAAATTGGAAAACTTAAAGAACCCAAAGCATGAAATTGATCTTAGAGTCTCTAAACTCATTCATTTCCTAAGCTCTTTGAACCAAAAACTCTTCAAAAATCCAAAACATTGAAAATCACTTACCTTGAATCTTCACCCAACCAAAGGGTTTCTTGGCTCAAATGAAAGCTTGAACCTTCCTATAGCTTTTTCCTTCTTGAATTAACCCCAAACACCCACTTGAACTCCAAGAAAATGGAAAACCCTAACTTTTCTTCTTCCTTCTCTCCACCTACGACTCTCTCCCTCTTCTCTCCTTTCAATTTTCGTTTCCCTCTCTTCTAATTGAAAGACCACTCATTTCTCTTGCCTTTTATACCATTAATGATGCTAAAAAGTCCATATTGCCCTTACTTATTAGCCTATGAACTTAAATGCTTAAGTGATCTTCCCATACTACCCCTTAGGCAACTTAACACTTTATCTTTAATTCATTTCACCCAAGTCACATACTCTCATTAATGCTAACATGCTAATTAATCCCAAAACACATAAATCTTGTAAGACCCCAAAAATCATCTAATCATGCTTAATCAAATAAATAAATAAAAAATTTCAGGGGTCAACAGATACACCCCTCACAAGCTGAAGGATGAGAAGAAGAAAGCCGAAGATTGGAAGCAAAATGATGAAACAACTGCTTGGAGAGAGGCTTAGTTAAGATATCAACAAGTTGATCAGATGAAGACAAAATTCCAACACTAACTTCTTTACTAGCAATGAGATCACGGACAAAGTGGAAGTCAATTTCTACACGTCTAGTGCAAGTATGAAACACAGGATTGGAGGATAAGAAAACCGCACCAACATTGTCACACCAAATATGAGGAGGAGCAGTAAGAGTCACATGTAATTCACGAAGAAGCTTCATAAGCCACTTAACCTCAACACAAGCATTCTTAACCGCCTTGAATTCAGATTCGGTAGAGGACCGAGCCACCGTGCGTTGCTTGGCAGACTTTCAAGCTAACAAATTATTGCCAAGAAAAATTTAAAATCCTCCAATCGATCGACGATCATCAGGACATCCTGCCCAATCCACATCACTAAACACAGTTAATTTATCTATATCTCCACGAGAAATCAATGATGGCATTGTTATTGTACCATGTAAATATATGAGTAAATGCTTGAGAGCTTGAAAATGAGTTGAAGTGGGTTGATGAAGAAATTGGCATAACTTATTTATAGCAAAAAAAATGTCTGGACAGGTGAGAGTAATGTATTGTAAGCTGCCACAAATTTTACGGTACATAGTAGCGTCATACTGCGAAAGAGGAGTGCCTTGTAATTTGGAAAAAATAGAATCGATAACCATTGGTGTGGAACTCGGTTTACAATTGCTCATCCCCATGTTTTCCAAAACAGAAGAAATATAATTTTTCTGAAATAATAGCAGACCGTGGGAATGAAGTAGCACTTCTATGCCTAGAAAATGATGAAGGTTGCCTAGATCACGTAAGGAAAACTCTTGTGACAATTGAAAAATAATAGATGAAACAAGGGGAGCATTATTGCTGGTGATGACCACATCATCAACGTAGACTAGGAGAAAACACAAGTTGCCACCTGCATTAAAAATGAACAATGAAGAATCTACATGAGAACCAATAAAACCAATAGTGATTAAAAAGCTGCTTAGTCGCTGATACCAGGCACGTGGTGCCTGTTTAAGCCCATATAACGATTTCCGTAATTTGCAGACGTGATGAGGATGTGAAAGATCAATAAAGCCTTCCGGTTGCACCATGTATATAGTTTCGTTCAATTCACCATTTGGGAAAGCATTACTAACATCTAATTGTCTGAGAGACCAACCCCTTGATATTGCTATACTGAGAACAGATCGGATTGTCATAGGCTTCACTATAGGGCTGAAAGTGTCAGTAAAATCTAACCCAGATTTCTGAGTATAACCTCTTGCAACTAGTCGTGCTTTCAACCGTTCCACAGTCCCATCCGCCTTTCTCTTGACTTTAAAAATCCATCTATTATTGACAATGTTGGTATTTGGTGGGCAAGGTACAAGGTCCCAAGTTTGGTTTTGTTGAAGAGCTTGAAACTCATGTTCCATGGATTCTTTCCAAGCAGGGTCTTTGTAGGCTTGAGAGGAAGAATTAGGTTCACAAGGTATATAGGAAGAAGAGGAAACAGTGTTCAAATAAAGTCTTTTCTTTGGTTTGGGGTTTGGATTAGGCAGAATTTGGTTATGTTTAGGCAACATATTTGACATTGTTGGTGCCATATCCGGCTGAGAATTTGAAGGAATAGATAAAGGGAAATCAAATAGCATACCTTGAGAATCTGGAGTGGGCAAAACACATGAGGAATCATGATGAAAAAGATGTAGTCATGGAGTGGAGTTGGCAAGATCACGGTGGGTAGATTTGGTTTGTTGAGAACCTGAAATTTTATGGAAGGGAAAGAAGGACTCATCAAACTCAACATGACGCGCATAAATAATTTTTCCAGTTTTTTTATCTAAGCAACGGTAACCAAGATAATGAGGAGAATAACCCATAAAAATACATTGTTTGGTCCGAAAAGAAAACTTATATTTATTAAATGGTCGAAGTAAAGGATAAATAGCACACCCAAAAACCCAAAGAAATTAATAATTAAGAATTTGTTTGTAGAGAATTTGTAATGGAATTTGATTTGTCAAAGATTTGGTAGGCAAACAATTTATAAGAAAAATGACTGTTTCAAAGGCAAAATGCCAAAATTTGAAAGGTGCACCACAACGACCAAGTAGAGCAAGACCAATGTCAACAATATTCCTGATTTTTTTCTAGCAGTGTCATTTTGTTCATGAGTATAAGGACACATAATTCTATGATGAATCCCTACAATTTGAAAATATTTGTGTAATGATCGAAATTCACCACCCCAGTCGGATTGGAATTGCTTAATAGTGGAATTGAATTGGTTTTCAACTAGAGTTTTAAACTGACAGAATATTTGAAATACATCACTTTTATTTTTCAATGGACGAACAATCATCAATAAAGATAACAAAATATTTATGACTAGAAGAAGAACAAATAGGAGCAGGACTCCAAACAACTGAGTGAATTAAATCTAAAGGTCTAGCACTACGATGATGAGTAAGAGGTAAAGAGATCCTATGTAATTTGCCTAAACAACAAGAAGAACATTTGGTAAAGGGCAACTTTGAAGAAAAACACGGTAACTGAAATTGACAGACCAAATTGCGAACTGTTTGAAAGTTTGGATGACCAAGGTGAGCATACCAACTTTCCAAGGTAACTAAATAAGATAGAGCATCCAAATTTTGCCGTTGATGAAGAGTTTTGCTGTTGATGAAGAGTACCACATAATTTATAAAGCCCCAATTCACTTGTTCTGCTCAACAAAATTCTCTTGATAATCTGATCCTTCACAAAACAACAATTAAAGTGAAATTCAAAGAAGCAATTGTTATCACGAAAATTTTTTTGAACAGAGAGCAAAGGTTTGGTGATGGTAGGAACATGTAAAATTTGATTTAAAAGTAAAGGTCTAGAAGAAGATGCAATGGAACTTGAGCCAACTTGAGAAATTGGTAACCTTGCACCATTGCCAACAAGTACCATATCCTTACCCTTATATTCATTAGTAATATGGAGAGACTTCAGATCAGGGGTGACATAATGATTTGCACCAGTATCAGGATACCAAGTAAAGGATTGATCATTCGGTGCAGAGGTAGGAGCAGTCGTAGATAAATTTGCTTAAGGTGGCATTTGTTTATTATACTGTTGTCCTTGTGTCTGAGTCCATGGCACAAAATTATTGTCAAAACGATGTCTACAATCAATAGCAATATGATTATTATAACCACAAATTTGACAAGCTGGTCGTGAAGAATTACTTTCAGAAGATGATGAAGAAATAAAACCCCGTCTGCCTCTGTTCCCACGACCTCTACCACACAAATGAGAAGAATGGGAATTTTGAACCATATTCATCGTTGGGAAAGAGACTTGTTGAGCTTTAAGTAATAATTCATGGGCACCTAACTGGCCATGTAGTTCATTGAATGAAATCGGTGTTGGTCTCTGTTGTAATCCACAAATAATCCCATTATATTCAGCTCCAAGTTTTTTTAAAGACAATAGCATTAAATTCAACTGGAGAAAAAAATTGACCTGCAAGACTCAGAGAATCAACAATAGATTTAGCTTGATACAAATATTCAGAGACAGACTTGTCATCCTTGGAAAGGTTGTGAAGTTCGATAAACAATTGAGTTCGTTAAGCATGGCTCACAACCCCATATGCAGCAGCTAAAGCATTCCAAATCTCTGCAGAAGTTGTAAGGCCAATCAGATGTGGATAAACTTCCTCGGTGATGGAAGATAACAGCCAACAAAACAGGATTTGATCTTTAGAAAACCAAGCTAAATAAGCTGAATTTGGTTCCATTTGGTTTGTAGAGGAGTTGAATAATTCTTTAGGAGGTGTTGGTTCTGTACCAGAAATAATTCCATGTAGATTGTAGAAATTTAACAAAGGAGAAAATTGAAGCTTCTAAGAGGTATAGTTTTTAGAGGTGAGTTTTATAGAGAAGGTTTGGCTAACAGGAGAAAGAATAGGAAGAGAGGCTGAATAGGTGGAAGGAGAGGTTGAAGAAGAAGAAACAGAAATTAGATTAGCCATCACAGGGCTATGATACAAAGAACAGAGAAAAGCCTTTGGCTGTTTTAGTATTGAGTAACTGTGACTGTGCATAATACAAGTTACAAGTTATATATATATATATATATACAAGTGATAAAGATAGAATCTACTCTTAGTCAAATCAATTATCTTAACTAAATACAAGTGATAAAGATAAAATCTAATCTTAATCAAATCAATTATCTTAACTAACAAATATTATCTGATAATTTGAACCGCTATTCTCAAACAGGATGATCTTAATTCATCAGTTGGCTGTTCATGCATCCAATCACATATGCTTCCATTGTCCATATACTCATATATCAACAGATTAGAACCTACAACTTAGTTGCTACAATACCTGAAGTTAGCACGAACATGACATTTTGTAAGAAAAATATAATCAAAGATGAGCTGGTGATTCCGGAGGGACTAATAACAAGATCAAGAATTAAAAAGTTCAAACAAATACTTCAATCCTACATAAGCCGAATTATAGATCATATGGAATCTCAAGAAATAATGAAAGTCAATGGCATCATAACTAATTAAGTTGGGCAAAATGCACGACTTTCATTCTTGTTTAATTAATTATTTTAAGTTAGAAGTATGATTTTGAGTGGCCCATTAATTATGCATTGGGCTTGTTTTAGTGAAATAGATTTTAATAACTTTCAACTCATTTAATTTAATTCTTTTAAGTTTAATGAGCTGTATTTTAGAAATATTAGTTTGGCTTTAATTATTTTAATAAGAAGCTCATGTTTAAAGGTCTTTTACATAATTATGGTTTCTTTCTTTTTTATGTGTATAAATACATTATAATAAACATTATTTGAAATATTATTGATGAATGAAGTTTCTCATATTGGCTTGGCCTGTAGGAGAGGATTATTTGTCTTCTTCTATTGCGTCAAGAATAGAATTTTTACTAAGGCCATAACTTATTAACAAATTGTTATTCTTATTTTCAAATCACCCTTATTATATACTTTATTTTCATATAATTGATTGAAAGCCCGTTAAGGTTCAAGATCTTCTTATTCATGTTCTATCCAAATTACGTGTTTAAAGAGTATCGAGTTCTTTAGCCTTAGAGCTCCAGATCAATACCCCACAACTTTACTAGCAGAGCAGGGAGACAACGAAGCAGAGTACTAACAAGAATAAACAGGGTGTTTTAATTTTAGAGTCGGATTGTATTAAAAAATTTTAAAAATAAAATAAGATTTAAATTTAATACGAGACGCAATTAATATGCATATCATACATGAAATAAAATTTTAATTTGATGTAACTTGTTCTATCATCAAGATTAAATTACAAGAATTCTACTTCGATTAATAACATAAAATGTACAAAGTCATGATTCATTGAGTAACCAAGACTAGATTATGATCAAACCCCGAAACAGCGCGTACGACATGAGCACCTTCTAAACTGTGGACCATGATGGGTTGGGGCTCATCGGTGGAGCTCCATAGTCCAAGCCTCCCGCCCTTACCACATCCCCAAGCCCATACCTCTCCTTTGGACGTCAGAGCAATGGAATGTGCTCTACCTCCACACACCGATATGGGAATTTCATCCCCAAAAGATCCCTCAACTTCTGCTACCACATTCTCACTTCCTGCTCGTCCAAGCTGCTTACTATGGTTCCATCCCCATGATACAATCTTCTTGCTTGAACAAATTGCCAGGGAATGCCCCAGCCCTGCTGCTACTGACAGCCCTCCATAAGCCAAATCAACTGGAACCAATCCTAATTCCCTATTTGCTCTTCCCAACTGCCCGTACGTGTTGCTTCCCGAGCTCAATATGGTGCCATCACCTGTAATTACATTAAGTCAGAATCCACAGGGGAATCACCATTTTAACCCAATAAATAAATAAATTAATTAAACTTGAATTGTAAAACTTAACGGCAAAGAACCAAGGAATGATCAAGCCCACATGCAGAGTCTACAATTTCAACACCATGGAATTGCAATTCTTCCACTAATCTAGGCTCCCAAACTATTGCCATGTCTTTCTCCTTTTCCATAGCTTGTGTAGCCAAGTTTTCAGCATCATCCTGCTGGTGCTTTCTTTCAAAATCTAACAAAGGACCTCCAATCTTGCCAATCCTACCATCAGCTGAATAACCCCATCCAAACAACTTTCCATCCTCAGTTTGTGCGAGAGCATGTCCCCAACCAAACGAAACCTGCCAAATCAGATATGAGAATCTGAACTTACTAATCTCATCTACCTTTTCAATTTTGTTAGCTACCTTTGTTATCTTTTCTCCTGCAAGTGCTTTGACCCTGGAAGGAACCAAGGCCTCTGTAACTCCTTGACCAAGACCAAGCTGTCCTCTCTTCGATTTCCCCCACACCCACAAGGAACCATCGTCTCCAACCGCGGCAGTGACAACAGCAGATGCAGAAGCACCAATCACATTCACTTTATTCAACTCTCCCACTCTTTTTGGTTCATTCCATGTACCTCTGCTTACAATCAATCTCCTCCCATCAATTTACAGTTTCACATCTAATGTACCCACCAGGCCTAGGGTCTTGTTCAGAATTATTAAACCAAAATAATATATCCGTTTCCTCTCTAGAAAGCAAACTAACCTGGTAGCCAGAAGGCCACGGCCGAGCTGCGCTTCCTCGTTGCGGCCCCATGCCCAAAGCTCACCTTGAGACGTGATGGCGAGGGAGTGGTAGTGGCCAGCACTGACACCGACGACGTCAGAAGGAAGGCCGGGGACGGCGCTGGGCTCGTAAGCGTGGGCTCCTATGCCATAGATAGAGGACGGCAGGCCCAGAGCTCCGTGGGTACCATCACCGAAGCTCATAACTTGCGTACTCAGAAATCTTGTAGACGAACAAGTAATGATAAGATCGAAGAGAAGGGTCTTCCGGGTGATGGAAGTTGGGAGTGCCATTTTACGTGGTCGATGAGATTCTCGTGCGTAGGGCGTATTTTTCTTACGGCTTACAGAAAGAACCAGACAGTTCCATCACTTCCGTCCATTTCCATTTCCATTACTTTAATATAAGAAAAATGCTTTTTGGCCAAAATGGGGGAAAAAAAAAAGGAATGTTCAAAATGATAAAGACAAATACCTCAATTATGATATAAAGAAACTTGTTCCATTCAATTATCACCTTTTTCTCTATAATTAAAATTGTTATCTCACAAATGAGGAGGTCTATTGATCATCTTATTATTTTAGGAAGAGTGAAAAAGAATAAGAAAAAGATTAATGCATTAAATTATTTTAATTTCTTGTATTTGGTGCGTACAATATTTTGTTGTATTTCAGATCATGCATATGTTAGAAAAAATATCATTGGCTGTTCATTTCAATTATGATTTAATAAAAATCATACTATTACTCAACATATGAGATACTAGCATGATATACAAAAGTCCTATCAATCATTAAAAATAAGTTTCACGTACACTTTGGTGTGAATACAAAATATTCCCTACCTCGATGCAAACTATTATAATATTCTATTTATCTAAAACCATGTATATATATACATATATATATATATATATATATATATATATATATATCTTCGTCATTCATTATGTCTCTGTTTGTAAACAAATGATTAGATTAATTTGTTAATGATAATGATTCTATCATTTGATTTATTAAATGATTGCATTATCATTTGTTAAAGATGTTTGGTAAAATTAGATGTTTAATATTAACTGTTTATATGTAAAATGACTTATAAGTACATGACTTTGAAAAATTATAAGGATATAAATATTATATATCTTAGTATTTCTTTGAATATTTTTATAGGAATTTAAATTTTAGATATATAATTCTACAAAATTAAGTTTATAACTTTAATAAAAACATAGAAAATTTAATAATAATAATGATGATGATGATACTCGCATGTTACAATAATATCTGGAATAATTACTATGTAATTGAAATTAGGATGAGATAATAATTATGAGATTTAATTTGCATTTATGTATTATTCCTAAATATTCTAGTTGTAGTTTCATCAAGACAGAATATTGATGAAACAAGATATTGATGAAACGATAAAAATAGCACACATTATATTTCTTTCTTATAAAGAAAGAAATGACCCAACTATGAAGATCCCAAATGGGATATTACTTATGTATCTTTGAATTTCCTCATTATGGTGTAGAATTGATTCTTATTCTTGGTTATTCACTTGAATTGCATATATACCTCAATTTACTCATCTTCTCTAATCATTTGACTATTCAATTTATTCAATTGACTTTTTTTTAATTTTTCTTTCTATTGAACTTCATCATTCTTCATATTTCCATTATAATAAAACTACTAATATTATCGAAAGTAAGTTTTATTATCATCAAAATTATGGGCTTAAGACTCACTCAATCAACAAAATATCTAGGAAATAATTAAGACATTTTGTTTGTAGAAATTTGTAGAAATATACCCAGACATGTTAGCACCAGATATTGAATTAATAAGCCAACAAATACAACCGATACCGTAGATCATAAAACAACCAGATGCCAAATTAGAACACGGACCAAACCACCCCAAAAGACTTATGATGGAGGTTTAAGCTCTAATGAAATTGGGGAGAATAAATATTTTGCGAAATCAATTAATTACATATTTAATGTACATGTACAACATAAAGAAGTTGTTACACAAATTAATATAGAAAAAGTATTGCTTTGTACATAGCAGCATCTAAAATTTTGGTGACGTGAAAAGTTCCTATCAAATTAGATTAGTGACCTTTGTTGCAAACGTTAAGATGATTCTACAACAGGAACATTTGTGTAGATACAAGTGTAGCTCTCCCCTTTGATTTCGTTTCCTTTGATCTTTGTCCAACAAATCTTCCATGTCTTGAGCAAACTTACCCTATTTATGGAACAAATTTACTTGCATGATGAGAGGAGAAAGAAAAAGCTAATATGGTGAATTAACTTATAATTAAATGTTAGTAGTGTGCCCCAGGCCAATGAACATTTGTGATTCATGTATTAACATTATGATTTGTTAATAATATATTATGAGGTATTCCGTTTCATATATGCATGTATTTCATTTATGTAATGTGATTTACATTCCATGAATGGTATTAAACTTATGTCATCAAGTATGTGACTTGATAGTAAAACCATAAGTGTTACAATACTATTCTAGACTATCCCTAGTCAATCATTATTGGTGGAACAATAATGAATTAAGGCTAGTATGTGTTCTGATTGATGATCACGTTTTACTAATCATGGATATGAGATATCAAATCAGAAACATAGATATATGTTAGAGAACATATATTGGATCGACCCAAAAAGAGAATACTACATGGTTTCATGTCATTAGTGATTCTCAATATGGTTTGAATTTAGTCCTTTGACCTGAAGTCATCATGGTTCCCTACATGAGGAATTCGGTGTTTTGATATTAGACTAAGTTATTTTTAACCGAATAACAAACAGTCTTATGTTGGACATCAAATGAATCATACGGAGGGATGTGAATGACGTAGATGGGATTTGTACCTCTCTTAAATGAGAGAGATATCATTTGGGCCTCTTGACAAGTGTGACTGAAGAAATGCATGGCCGTGCTCAAATGAATTGATGAAGAGTCATCAATGTCATTTGTTATAATCAGTTAACTTGGGGATCAAGAGACTATGATTAATCAAAGGTTGACATGTATCATGCCTTATGATTAATCTTGATATCGTGTTACAAAAGGACTGAGCTTATAACCATAGTTATAGGTTAAATTGGATTATCAATCCTCATTTGATTTGGGTAGTCATAATGTCTTACTAGAGGCCGCTTATGACTTATGGGCCTTGAAGTGTAATCAAGTCCATTGCCAACATCAAATGAGCCTATAGGGTTGCATACAAAGAGTGATGTGATCTGGGCTTATTCTGTTGGGCCTAATTTATTAGGTATTGAATAAATATATTTAGATATATTTATTGGGCTAGATTGAATTAAGATGTCGGGCTTTTATTATATATGATATAATGGGCCGAAACTTAATGGGGCCTAAATGGGATTAGGGTTTCTCTATAAATAGAGAAGCTTAGGTCTCATTAGGTTTATGACACAATTGTCAGGAAACCCTAGCCGCCATCCAAGAGAAAGATCATGCGGCGTTAGAAGGTTTTCGGGACGTGCTAGCACTTCTGACGCGACCGGATCGTGCATGCTCGTGTGGATACCGGTAGAGGGCATTAGCGATTTGCAGTGTCTTGGAATCCGAAAAAGAAGCAATCCACCCACGAAAATAAGGTATTTTTGTTAATCCTTCGTGTTTTCGATTATACATGATGTTCTTGTATGGTCTTTTCCGCAGCGTATTGTGAATACTTGGACCGTACGCGATCCAACAGTGATATCAGAGCCAGGTTTAATCTTTAATCTTGGATTTGGAGGCTTGATTATTGTTGTTGATTTGTGTTTAATGATTCGAGAAAGAACAAATAACATTGGTGAATGTTTTTTGTTAAAGTTTGGAACTTGTTTCCCGATGCTGTTTTGGAAATTGTTTCCCGAAGGCTTGAAATTGTTTCTGTCTGATTTGTTTTAATCGTTTATGCATTGATCTGGAAATTTCATTACACGCATATCACGATGATAAATGGGTTTCGTAAAAGCATGAATGAGTTTATGTGAGTATATGTGTTTCTCGGTTTATCACGTAGATCTGAAATTGATGATCTAGGGATTATTGTTTTGAAATCTCTAATTTTTTTACCCTAATTTGCGATTTTGGTCATAGTAAGTGCTTGTGTTTTTGGTTGAATCATATGAGCTTCTGGGTAATTTGTTGACTGTTAAATCATATACTCGTTTTTCTGCCTTTATGGTTTCTGATTTTTGGATTGCAAATAATGTATCTGCGGTTTCCCTCTCCTTTGCGTATATGTTTTCTTCCATGTATCTGCGTTTTTCCTTTTTCCCCTTGTTTTTGTGTTTACTGCCGTGGTTGTTGGAGAACACCGATGGTGTTCTTTGGCAATCTATCGCGTGCGACGCCACTCATGGGCGTCGCACGGTGCCTCTGTGGCGTCTCCGGTGTCGCCACAGGCGGCGGTGACTAAAGGAAACCGTCGGGTAGAGACCCGACGATTCAAGCTTCACGTTTTCCTTGGAGATCCGACGGTTGTGCGTGCGACGTGGGGTGCGGTTCAACGTGGTAGTGGAAACGTGGGAGAAAATGAAATAAAAAAAGGAGGAAAAACTAAAAGAGAGGATGGGCGTGTTGGAGAAGACGACGGGCGCGTGTGGGACACGCGCCCCTTCTGCCAGGGGCGTGGGCACGCCCCACGCATGCCAGCGTTGGCGCGTGTAGTAGGCGCGTGCACTGCACGTGCCAGACGCCCCTCCCTTCCCTTTATATTTTGTTTTAAATTGTTTTTTAAAAAAAATAAAAAAAAACCCTATTTTATCTTTTATTTTTTTAATAATAGAGATTAAATTAATAAATACTCCTAATAATAATAAAAGGTGTTTTATTAAAATTTTGAAAATTGTTTTCAAAGGATTTTTTATTAGGAAAGGGTTTTGGAATTTAATTTAATTTAATTTTCAAGAGTTGAATTATTAAATTAAATTTATTTTTCAAATCAACAATTAGAATCAAGCGAGAGTTGTATGGCGTTTTGTAATCTTCCATAATTCTTTAAAATTAATAGCCTTCATAATGTACTAAGAACGACCCTCTTCATAATTTTACGTTTATATGCCTTCCATAAATCTTTACCAATGTTTATCTCTAGCTTATCCTTATGTGGGTTTTTGCCAAAGCAAGGCATGTGGGGATCATCTAGGGAAGACATTTGAATAATGGTGCTATTCATAGGTAAGGTATGGTTAAACTTAACTAAGCTATCAAAACGGTCTTGGGCTTAGGGCATAAGATTGGGTTTATACATACATGCAGTACATAAGATGTATTTTAACATAAGCCCATCAAGAATTACATGTGATGTAATTGAAAAGAGTTTTCTACCTAAATAACTAAGTTTTGAGTGTTAAGCCAAAGCTTTCTTAGGACTTAGTGAAATATGGATCTTGTTTCTCCCATTTTTCAATTGAGGGTTATTTATTTGAGTGGGAGCTAATACCTCATAATAATAAGAATGTTGACTCTTATTGCATAATTTTTTTGTAGATTATGGCTATTCCATCCACAAACCTTTCTATGCGATCTATCCTAGAAAAAGAAAAGTTTAATGGAACAAATTTCCTAGATTGGTATAGGAACTCGAGAATTATTCTCAAGCAAGAAAGAAAGGCTTTCAAGAAGAAGGGCACAAAAAAGGACAAAGGTAAAGTACCTAAGTCCAAGCCCAAGCCCAAAGCTAAGACTAAGGCACCCGAGGAGGAGTTTGCTTCCATTACAATGAACTGGTCATTGGAAAAGGCCGCAAACTCTATTTGGAAGAGTGAAAGAGAAGAAGAATAGTCGACTATTTCTTCAGGTATGTTTGTTATAGAAATCAATTTTACTCATACGCATCTTGGGTATTAGATACCAAGTCGCAACTCACATTTGTACTAATGTGCAAAGTCTAAGAAGGACTAGAAGATTGATGTCCGTGAGATCGACCTTGCGTGGGAAATGGAGCAAGAGTTCTTTGCTTTATCCATGGGGACTTATGATCTTATTTTGCTTCTGGGCTCATTTTGGAACTCAAGAATTGTTATTATGTACCCTCATGAGTAGGAACATTATTTCTTTTGCTTGTTTAGAGAATGATGGATTTAAATTTTCTATTGAGAATAGAAGTATTTCCATTTATAAGAATGACATTTTATATGGCATTACGCGTCAATTAAATGGCATTTATACTCTAGACACCGAGTTTGTTACAAATGAGTCCATCTATAACATAAATACCAAGAAGTTTAAATCTAATGATTTGAACCCAACCTATCTCTGGCATTGTCGCTTAGGCCATGTAAATGAAAAACGCATTTCAAAACTCCATCAAGATGGATACATTGATTCTTTTGAATCTTTTGACACGTGTGATTCTTTTTCTTGGGTAAGATGACAAAGGCCCCTTCGAGTAAAGGGAAAGGGCGATGAGCTATTGGGCCTTATACATACCGATGTATCGCGGTCCTTTTAGCATATCGTGAGAGGAGGTTATTTGTATTTCATTACTTTACAGATGACTTGATGAGATATGGGTATGTCTATTTAATGAAGTATAAATCTGAATCTTTTGAAAAGTTCAAAGAGTATAAGAATGAAGTACAAAATCGCAAGAATATTAAAATCCTTCGATCCGATCGAGGAGGTGAATATTTAAGCCAAGAGTTTGATGATTATCTTAAGGATTGTGGAATCGTTTCACAATTGACTCCTCCAGAACTCCTCAATGGAATGGTGTTTTGAAAGGAGAAATCGAACTCTATTAGATATGGTTCGATCAATGATGAGTCAAATGATCTTCCAAAATATTACGGGGCTATGCTTTAGAAACCGCAGATTCATATTGAACCGTATTCCTTCAAAGGTCGTAGAAAAGACACCTTATGAGATATGGACCGGAAGCGTCCCAATTTATCTTTTCGAAGATTTGAGGTTGTGAGGCTTATGTGAAGCGTCCAATTCTGACAAGTTGGCACCCAAATCTGAAAATGTTATTTTGTGGGATATCTAAGGAAACTAAAGGATATTACTTTTACATCCCATCGAGAGAACAAAGTGTTTGTTGCTCGAAATGGTTTCTTCTTAGATAAGAATTTGTTTCCAAAGGAAGCGATGGGAGTAAAGTACAACTTGAAGAAATTCAAGTTTCACAAAATGACATTGAGCTGAAAAGGAGATTGAAGCGAGCTCACAGTGTTGTTGATGAGCGACCTTCAACAACACAAGGCCTACGTAGATTTGATAGGATTTGTCATGAGCCGAGAGATATGGATTTCATTATTGATGATGATAATGTGATGCTCATCGATCATAATGAGCCCACAATCTATCGAAGCTATGGAAAGTCCGAATCGCTAAATGGTTAGAGGCCATGAAAGCAGAGATGCAATCCATGTATGACAATCAAGTTTGGACTTTGATTGATCCGTCTGATGGCTTGAAGACCATTGGATGCAAATGGGTTTTCAAAAAAAAACTCGACATGGATGGAAATGTGCACACTTATAAAGCAAGACTTGTTGTTAAAGGTTATCGATAAGTTCATGGAATTGATTATGATGAGACATTTTCTCCAGTGGTCATGATCAAATCCATTAAAATTCTCATTGCCATAGCTGCATACTACGATTATGAGATAAGACAAATGGATGTCAAAACGGCTTTCCTTAATGGAAACTTACTTGAGGATGTATATATGATACAACCTGAGGGTTTTGTCCATCCTAAGAATTCGGGAAAGGTGTGCAAGCTTTAAAGATCCATTTATGGATTGAAGCAAGCATCAAGAAGCTGGAATCTTCGTTTTGATGAAGTTGTCAAAGAGTTTGGATTCATCAAGAATGAAGATGAACCTTGTGTTTACAAAAAGGTTAGTGGGAGTGCTGTTGTATTTTTAGCTTTATATGTTGATGACATATTGCTCATTGGAAACGATATTCCAACCTTACAGAGTGTCAAGATTTGGTTAAGGAAACGTTTCTCAATGAAAGACTTAGGTGAGGCTGTCTATATTTTAGGCATTAAGATCTATAGAGATAGATCAAGAAAGCTTATAGGCCTAAGTCGAGTACATACATAGATAAGATCTTGAAAAGATTCAAGATGCAAGATTCCAAGAGAGGATTCTTACCTATGTCACATGGAATCAAGCTTTCAAGAAGGATTGTCCTACTTAGGATAAAGAGCTTGGCGCATGAGTAAGATTTCATATGCATCGCAATTGGATCTATCATGTATGCCATGTTATGTACTCGACACGATGTCTCATATGCTTTGAGCATAACAAGTAGATACCAATCTAATTATGGTGAGAGTCCTTTGGATATGATTAAGAACATCCTTAAGTACTTGAGAAGAACTAAGGATATGTTCCTAGTCTATGGAGGACTTGAAGGAGAGCTAGTTGTAAATGATTACACCGATCTTTGGTTTTCGATCGACATAGATGATTTCAGATCGCAATCAGGTTTTGTGTTCTGTTTGAATGGAGGTGCAGTGAGCTGAAAAAGTTCAAAGCAAGACACTGTTGCTGATTCTACAACTGAAGATGAGTACATTGCTGCCTCGGATGTTGCTAAGGAAGTTGTATGGATCAGGAAGTTCATCACAGAGCTTGGAGTTGTTCCTAGTATTGCAAGTCCTATAGACCTTTATTGTGATAATAATGGGGCTATAGCACAGGCTAAGGGACCAAATTCGCATCATAGATCCAAACACATACTCAGACGTTTCCATTTGATTAGAGAGATCATTAGAAGAGGAGACGTGAACATATGCAGAGTGGGCACAGATGACAACATTGCCGATCCACTTACTAAGCCTCTTCCACAGCCTAAACATGAGAGTCATACGAGGTCTATGGGTATTAGATATCTGACTGATTGGGCCTAGTGCAAGTGAGAGATTGTTAGTAGTGTGCCCTAGGCCAATGAACATTTGTGATTCATGTATTAACATTATGATTTGATAATAATATATTATGAGGTATTCCGTTTCATATATGCATGTATTTCATTTATGTAATGTGATTTACATTCCATGAATGGTATTAAACTTATGTCATCAAGTATGTGACTTGATAGTAAAACCATAAGTGTTATAATACTATTCTAGATCGTCCTAGTCGATCATTATTGGTGGAACAATAATGAATTAAGGCTAGTATGTGTTCGATTGATGATCACGTTTCTCGATCATGGATATGAGATATCAAATCAGAAACATAGATATATGTTAGAGAACATATATTGGATCGACCCAAAAAGAGAATACTACATGGTTTCATGTCATTAGTGATTCTCAATATGGTTTGACTTTAGTCCTTTGACCTGAAGTCATCATGATTCCCTACATGAGGAATTCGGTGTTTTGATATTAGACTAAGTTACTTTTAACCGAATAACAAACAATCTTATGTTGGACATCAAATGAATCATGCGGAGGGATGTGAATGACGTAGATGGGATTTGAACCTCTCTTAAATGAGAGAGATATCATTTGGGCCTCTTGATAAGTGTGACTGAAGAAATTCATGGCCGTGCTCAAATGAATTGATGAAGAGTCATCAATGTCATTTGTTATAATCAGTCAACTTGGGGATCAAGAAACTATGATTAATCAAAGGTTGACATGTACTATGCCTTATAATTAATCTTGATATCGTGTTACAAAAGGACTGAGCTTATAACTATGGTTACAGGTTAAATTGGATTATCAATCCTCATTTGATTTGGGTAGTCATAATGTCTTGCTAGAGGCCGCTTATGACTTATGGGCCTTGAAGTGTAATCAAGCCCATTGCCAACATCAAATGAGCCTACAGGGTCGCACACAAAGAGTGATGTGATCTGGGCTTATTCTCTTTGGCCTAATTTATTAGGTATTGAATAAATATATTTAGATATATTTATTGGGCTAGATTGAATTAAGATGTCGGGCTTTTATTATATATGATATAATGGGCCGAAACTTAATGGGGCCTAAATGGGATTAGGGTTTCTCTATAAATAAAGAAGCTTAGGTCTCATTAGGTTTATGACACAATTGTCAGGAAACCCTAGCCGCCATCCAAGAGAAAGATCGTGCGGCGTTCAGAAAGGTTTTCAGGACGTGCTAGCTGCTGCGCACTTGCAGCCGGATCGTGCATGCTCGTGTGGATACCGGTAGAGGGCATTAGCGATTTGCAGTGTTTTGGAATCCGAAAAAGAAGCAATCCACCCACGAAAATAAGGTATTTTCGTTAATCCTTCGTGTTTTCGATTATACGTGATGTTCTTGTATGGTCTTTTCCGCAGCGTATTGTGAATACTCGGACCGTACGTGATCCAACATTAAAGTTGCAGGAAATCATTTGGCAACGGAGACAGTAAAAAGCTAGCATTTTTGACAGAGAGAAACTGAATATATTTCTTTTAATCGGGGAACCAAATATAGAACATTTTATCTTTCTCTGTCTGTAATCGTTAGATTCCTTGAGAGGTTTTTATCATCTGAATGACTACTATAACCCAAGAAAATTGGAAAAACAAACCGAATGTTCAAATAGAAGCTTGCATACATAGAAATGATCAACAAAACTTGAGAAGATAGCTTAGGCATACAAGAGAACCACTTTATTATGAAATCACAAACCTGCTGCCCAAAGCCAATATGTGGAATGTGTGTACATTGGAGGCAATAAGATTGCCATCAATGGAATTGCAATGCAGGGAACAAACTGTACTAGGACATATGGACGAAGGCTGTCGAAGAATTTATAAAACTCCAGAGAAAAGAAAATATCATGCGAAATACCAAACTAGTTTTCATGTGCAAGGACTCTACTCAGAATAATCCTCATCATTCTGTTACTCAATTACAGACTCATCTTATTGGGCCCGGGTCCTAGATCCCCATTCCCGAGGCGGACCCTCGGGTCGCGCAAGTGACGGGCGCCCAAATACCTTCGAACCCGATCCCAACATCCATACAAACACATAATTCGATTCACACATATACTCATACATGCAGTTTTGCACACAGTAAAGCATAATTAAACACCCCAAACATTAAGGGGCTTCATGTCATTACAGCCTGAGGGAAATTCAACAATAGTCTCAACCATTCATAATACAAAATAAAATGTAAATCCAAAATACATGAGTATGCTCCATGATGATATGCTGGCGGGCTAACCAAATTACTAACTTAATACAAGGCTCCTAACTAGCTTGAAGTTTCCAATGCCTTGCAAGGTCAACAATTGTCTCGATCTGCACCTGAGGAGGGGAGAGTAATGGGGTGAGCTGCGAAGCTCAGTGGCATATATGTTTATAGCCATTGGCAACGAGCCACACAATCAAGCAATATACATATATCGATAGCAAGTCAAGATTCATCAATTGATTCACATTCATATAAACATAGGTCATGCAATTTCTGTTTCTCAACATAGCATCATTATGCAACATGTCTGTCAAATCAATCATGAATGCACACAAATGGTTCGAGAGTTCCGTAAAACGATCCGGATAAACTGAAGTCTATACCGTAAACTATCCGAGTCCGATTTCTCAAGGATCTCGTTGCCTCAAGCGGGCAGCCGGGAGAAGGCTTTATGTCAACGTGCACGTGACTCCATCCGTAACTCTCTCACCCAAACAATACACATAACTATTTGTTCCATGCTCGAAGCATTTTTCAAAGCTTTCATAATTTTATTCTTTTCATTCTCATAAAATGCCATAAGGCCTATCAAGGCCATGCATAATCATAATCACAATGCATGTTCCATATTTCTCATGTAATTCCACACAAGCAGTATCATACATATGCAAGCAAGCAAGCATACACAAGGCAATTTGCCTATACACACAATAACCATAAACATATTACCCACCTAATATCGCTTGAGTATCAGACTCACTGCTGTCCTTCCTCTTGCGATTGGGTTAGGTCGGCTTGGTTTCCTATAATAAACCAAGTTCTCATTCAATCAATATCTAAAAGAAATATTCCATAAAGCTTGACAAACAAAAGTAAAGCACTAAAAGTCTCCATCCGACTTCCATCTAAATTCTCGAACTGTTAGACCCCGAAATTTTTTTATGATGATATTAAGCATGAATTGTGATAATTATGTGAGTAAGGTTTAGTTTGATTTATTTTGGAATATTAGTGGATAATTGAGATTAAATATGGTTTAAATAAGGCACTAGAGGATTAAATTATGTAAGGACATTTTTGGAAGATTTCTTAGGTTGAAGAGGGTTTAGGCTTGTGAGAAGGGTAACTTAGTCTTTGTTCCCTTTAGATTTCTTTGGTTTACACAACTATCCCAGTATGCTTCAGATCTGATGTTGAGTGAAGCTGCTAGATGTCGCAGGTTTGAGTCGGGATTGCACCTGGCCATCAGAGAGAAGGTGATTGTGCAAAATTTCTGTGATTTTCAGCAGCTGGTTGAGGCAGCTCTGCGAGTTGAAAATATAGAGAACATCAAGAGTGCTGTGAACAAGAAAAGAAAGGGTAGAGAGCAGTCCAGGAGAGGAGGTAGCACTAGTACCCCTATGCCAGACAGGAGTGCTAGGAGCTTCCCAGTCCAGTCAGAGGAGAGGAGCAGTGATGCGAGCCAACCTAGGCCGATGAGGACTTCTACTGTTTCTCACCAAGCTTCAACGGTGGGTGGCGGTAGAAGGGGAGATGGAGATAGGTCGTTCGTCCCGAAGTGTGAGCACGGCGGGAGATCTCATAGAGGAGAGTGCTTCAGACTGACAGGAGCTTGTTTCAACTGTGGGGAGAAGGGACACATTGCTAGAGAGTGTCCTCAGCCTCCACGACAAGAGAGAGGCCAGATGCAAGCTCCGAGGAGGACAGAGACCATGGGACAGAGGACTGCAACAGAAGTGGATAGTTCAGATGCAGCCAAGAGGGTGAGTCTTCCGGGGAGACCGAGAGGGCAGGCACCGGCTAGGGTGTTTGCGATGACTAGAGAGGATGCAGAGACCGCTCCAGACGTAGTCACTGGAACGGTTCAGTTATTTTCTGATGATGTGATAGTTTTGATTGATCCAGGTTCTACTCACTCGTTTGTTTCTTCGAGTAGACCCGTGTGTGATAGAAATGTGAGCTCTTTGGATACTCCGCTGATAGTGAGTACTCTAATCGGCCAGTACATTGTGATTAGTCAAGTGTATAGAGGTTGTGAGATTCGCATTGATGGAGAACTTTTAGTGGTCGATTTGATGCCACTGAAGATGGGAGGCTTAGATATGATTTTGGGTATGGATACTTTGGAGAAGTACAATACCCGTTTGGATTGTAAATAGAAGACAATGGAGTTCGAATTGGATGATGGCAGAAAAGTGATGTTTACTGGGGACAAGAAAGCGAGTCCGCCCAGAATTGTTTCAGCATTGACAGCAGAAAAGATGATGAGTAAAGGATGTGAGGCATTCTTGGCCTATATGATTAACTCCAGAGCTGAGAGAGGGAAGTTAAAGGATATTCCAGTAGTCAGGGGATTCTCGGACGTCTTTCCCGAGGAATTGCCAGGACTACCGCCAACTAGAGAAATTGAGTTTCCCATCGAGCTTCTGTTAGGTACAGCGTCGATTTCAATTCTACCTTACCGGATGGCTCCGGCGGAATTGAAGGAGCTTAAGGAGCAATTGGAGGAGTTATTAGAGAAGGGATATATTCGGCCGAGCTCTTCGCCTTGGGGAGCTCCAGTTCTTTTTGTGAAGAAGAAGGATGGATCGTTAAGGATGTGTGTGGACTATCGGAAGCTGAATCAGTTAACTGTGAAGAACAAGTATCTGCTTCCTCGCATTGATGATCTGTTTGATCAATTGCAAGGAGCGAGAGTCTTCTCTAAGATAGACTTGAGATCGGGTTATCACCAATTGAGGATTAAGGAGTCAGATGTGCCAAAGTCTGCTTTCAGGACTCGGTATGGGCATTTTGAGTTTTTGGTGATGCCTTTCGGATTGACGAATGCGCCTGCAGCGTTTATGGATTTGATGAATCGGGTTTTTAAGCCATTATTGGACCAATTTATCATTGTCTTTATCGATGATATCTTGGTGTATTCCAAGAGTGATGAGGAGCATGAAGAGCATTTGAGGATTTCTTTGGAGACCTTGAGGAGAAATGAGCTTTATGCAAAATTTGATAAATGCAAATTTTGGCTGAGGAAAGTTTCCTTTCTTGGACATGTGATCTCGGAGCAAGGAGTACATGTGGATCCAAAGAAGATAGAAGCTGTAGTGAGTTGGGAAGCACCAAAGAATGTAGCAGAGGTGAGGAGTTTTCTGGGTTTGGTAGGCTATTACAGGAGATTCGTGGAGGGATTCTCCATGATAGCCGCTTCGATGACAAAGTTGTTGAGGAAAAATCAGAAGTTTGTTTGGAGTAAGGAGTGTCAGAGGAGCTTCGAGGAGCTCAAGCACAGGTTGACTAGTGCTACGATTCTGATTTTGCCATCAGGTGAGGAAGGATATACGGTGTATAGTGATGCGTCGAGGAAGGGTCTTAGCTGTGTTTTGATGCAGGGAGATCGGGTAATTGCTTATGCTTCGAGGCAGTTGAAGCCTTACGAGTTGAATTATCCAACGCATGATTTAGAGTTAGTAGCTGTGATCTTTGCTTTGAAGATTTGGAGGCATTATCTGTATGGAGTTCAGACGAGGATCTTTACTGATCACAAGAGTCTGAAGTATTTGTTGAGCCAGAAGGAGTTGAATTTGAGGCAGAGAAGGTGGATTGAGTTGTTTAAGGATTACGATTTGTTGATCGAGTATCATCCGGGCAAGGCCAATGTGGTGGCAAATGCCTTGAGCAGGAAGTCTTCGATTGCTCATGTGAGGTCAATTTATCTTCCTTTATTAGAAGAGATGGCCAAGCTTAAGATGCAGATTTGAGCAAGCTTCGAGATGAAATTCGGAATGGCAAAGTTTCTGAGATAGATGTGAGAGATGATGGGCTTATGACAGTGGGGAACAGGTTGTGTATCCCAGATGTGCAGGAGGTTAAGGTTGAGATTATGGATGAGGCACACAATGCGCCTTATGCTATGCATCCAGGCAGCACCAGGATGTATAGAGATCTGAGAGAGCATTTCTGGTGGAAAGGCATGAAGAGAGATATAGCAGAATTTGTTAGTAATTGTCTAGTGTGTCAGCAAGTCAAGGCTGAACACCAGGCACCTTCGGACAAGTTGAGGCCGTTGCCTATTCCGGAGTGGAAGTGGCAAAGAGTGACTATGGATTTTCTGATGGGTTTACCTAGGACCAGTAGGAGGCATGATGTAATTTGGGTTATTGTGTATCGGTTAACGAAGTCAGCTCACTTGTTGGCAATTAAGTAGACTGATTCTTTGCATGTGCTAGCAAAGAAGTATATCGAT
Organism: Erythroxylum novogranatense; assembly: GCA_029891385.1. Taxonomy (NCBI): domain Eukaryota; kingdom Viridiplantae; phylum Streptophyta; class Magnoliopsida; order Malpighiales; family Erythroxylaceae; genus Erythroxylum; species Erythroxylum novogranatense. The sequence continues at coordinate 35,762,990 of CM057231.1, forward strand.
GAGATAGTGAGACTGCATGGGATTCCGGATTCGATTGTGTCCGATAGAGATCCTCAGTTTACTTCGAGGTTTTGGGGCAGTTTGCAGGAAGCTTTGGGGATGAAGCTGCATTTTAGTACAACGTTTCACCATCAGACGGATGGTCAATATGAGAGGACTATTCGGACACTTGAGGGGATGCTTCGGGCTTGTGTGATGGATTTCAGAGGAGCTTGGGATGAGCATTTGCCGTTGGTCGAATTTGCTTACAACAATTCGTACCATTCGAGCATTCAGATGGCTCCATATGAGGCATTGTATGGGCGGAGGTGTAGGACTCCGATTTGTTGGGATGAAAAAGGAGAGAGGCAATTGGAAGGACCAAAATTGATTCAGACGACAGTTGAGAAAATCAATCTGGTTAAACAGCGACTTAAGGCAGCACAAGATAGGATGAAGAGTTATGTTGATACTCACCGAAAGGAGATGGAGTATGAAGTCGGTGAGAAAGTGTTCCTTAAGACGTCTCCTTGGAAAGGAGTGATGAGGTTTGGCAAGCAGGGTAAGTTGAGTCCGAGGTATGTGGGTCCTTATGAGATCCTGGAGAGGATTGGGCCACTCGCCTACAGGTTGGCGTTACCTCCGAAATTGACTCAGATTCACGATGTCTTCCATGTGTCTATGTTGAGAAGGTATAGATCGGATCCTTCTCACATCATTCAGACTAGTGAGGTTTAGCTGAGGGATGATCTGAGTTATGAGGAGCAACTGGTGGAGATTTTGGATACCAAAGACAAAGTTCTCCGGAACAAGACGGTTCAGCTAGTCAAGGTCTTGTGGAGAAACCATTCAGTAGAGGAGGCTACTTGGGAGCCATTGGAAGTCATGCGGGAGAAGTATCCGCATCTCTCTGATGATTCAGGTAAATTTCGAGGACGAAATTTCTTTTAAGAGGGGGAGAAATGTTAGACCCCGAAATTTTTTTAATGATGATATTAAGCATGAATTGTGATAATTATGTGAGTAAGGTTTAGTTTGATTTATTTTGGAATATTAGTGGATAATTGAGATTAAATATGGTTTAAATAAGGCACTAGAGGATTAAATTGTGTAAGGGCATTTTTGGAAGATTTCTTAGGTTGAAGAGGGTTTAGGCTTGTGAGAAGGGTAACTTAGTCTTTGTTCCCTTTAGGTTTAAGGGAAAGAAATTAAAGAGAAAAAAAAGAGAAGAAGGAAATAGAAGAGAAGAGAAAGAGGAGAAGCGCCGTCGGTGGAGAAGAAGAGGAGTAGAAGAGATATTTTCGATCTTTGAGATTTCCGACAGTTTCGAATCATTTCCAGGTAAGTCTCATTTTGTTTAAGCTTGTTTTAGTTGGATTAAACCCTAAGATGGCTTGAATCTGTGAGAATCGAAGGTTTAGGGTTTTAGGGCATAAATGTAGGGATTTCCTTGGGTTGATGTGTTTGTGATGGATTTGAAGCTTAGAATGGATTAGAAATGTAGTAGAGGACTTGATCTATAGTTTGGTTGTGTTGCATTTGATTTTGGGAAAAGAATGAAGTCGGAAAATGCAGAAATCAGGGGTTTGGAGTCGCAGCTCAGAGCCCGCGCGTCATGACGTCTTGTAAAAGCACGCCTTGACGACGTGCGGAGAATTGGTGACATGCGTGCACCATGTACGTCAGCGACGATGTGTGCGTCGCGCGCGCTGGGTGATGAGCACGCCGCGACGCACACTTCGGTGCACACTGCGGTAAGTCTTTGCAGCGGCTAGCGCCGCGGCGAGCTGAGTCGTTCGCCGCGACGAGAGTCCCTTCGCCGCTGCGACCCTTCCTGTTTTCCAAAAGTGAAATTTTTAGTATTTTGGGCATATCTTTTGGTGTAGATGTTCAATTGAGGTGATTCTTGATCCGTTGTGACCTAGAAATAAAGGGCTACGAGTTGTATGAAAAAGGGAAGTTCGGAATTTGTTTCGAAGGGTTCGAGAATTTAGTTGGAAGTCGGATGGAAACCTTGAGTGCTTTATTTTGATTGTCAAGCTTTATGGAATATTTTCTATGAATTGTTAATTAAATGAGAACTTGGTTTATTATAGGGAACCAAGTTGATTTGACCCAATCGCAAGAGGAAGGACAACAGTGAGTCTGATACTCAAGCGATACTAGGTGGGTAATATGTTTATGGTTATTGTGTGTATGGGCAAATTGCATTGTGTGTGCTAACTGCTTGCATGATATGACCTTGTTGGTATTGAATTTTATGATAAATATTGAATTTGCATTGCGACTACGATTATGCATGGCTTGATAGACCTTATGGCATATTTGACAAGAATGGAAAGAATGAGAATAACGAAAGCTTTGAAAAATGCTTTGAACATGGAACGTATGGGCTATGTGTATTGTTTGGGTGAGATAGTTATGAATGGAGTCACGTGTATGTCGACATAAAGCCTTCTCCCGGCTGCCCGCTTGAGGCCACGAGATCCTTGAGAAATCGGACTCGGATAGTTTACGGATTTAACTTCGGTTTATCCGGATCATTTACGGAACTCTCGAGCCAATTGTTTGTGCATACACGATCGATTTGTTGAGCATAACATATGATGGATTTGACAGACTTGTTGCATAATGATTGTTATGCTGAGAAATAGAAATTGCATGACCTATGTTTATATGAATGTGAATATATTGATGACCTTTGATTTGCTAGTATATATGTATATTGTTTGATTGTGTGGCTCGTTGCCAATGGCTATAAACGTATATGTCACTGAGCTTCGCAGCTCACCCCATTACTCTCCCCTCCTCAGGTGCAGATCGAGACGATAGTCGACCTTGCAAGGCATCGAAAACTTCTAGCTAGTTAGGAGCCTTGTATTAAGTTAGTACTTTGGTTAGCCGCCAGCATTTCATCATGGAGCATACTTTTGTATTTGGGATTTAATTTTATTTTGTATTATGTTATATTTTGAGAATACTTGTTGAATTTCTTCGAATGACAATGACATATGGTTTATGTATTTGGGATGGTTAATGCATGTTTAGAATGCATGTGTAGAATGTATGAGTATATGTATTTGTGTTTGTATCGAATTTATGGATTTGTATAGATGTTGGGATCGGGTCTGAAGGTTCATGGAGTGCCTGTCGCAGGCGCGACCCGAGGGGCTACCTCGGGGATCGGACATCCGGGGTTCGGGCCCAACACGAACCCTTAAAGGCTGATTCTGAACTTCCTTTCTTCATACAACTTGTAGCCCTTTATTTCTAGATCACAACGAATCCAAAATCACCTCATTTGGACATCTATAGCAAAAGATATACCCAAAATACCAAACTTCATCTTTGCTGAAACCAAGGCGCTCGTCGCGACGTAGGGATGTTCGCCGTGACGAAGACTTCGCTCGCCGCGACGAAAGCCACGCTCGTTGCGGCGAACAGCCCGCGCTCGCCGCGACGTGCACACAAGTGTGCGTCGCGGCGAAGACCACGACTTCGCACGTCGCGGCGAATAAACATTAATTCGTCGCGACGTTGCTTCCCTTTCTCGCATGTCGTGGCGTGTTCATACGCACGTCGCGACGTGCGGGTCTGGAGAACGACTCCGAAACCTGATTTCCAGCATTTTCTCACTTCAATCCTTTCCCTAACTCAAATGCAACACATCTAAACTTTAGATCATGTCTTATACTACATTTCTAACCCATTCTAAGCTTCCAATCCATCATACACACAACAATCCAAAGATTTCTACCCATTTCTACCCAAAAACCCTAAAACCACCGATTCTGCTACATTCAACATTCTTTAGGTTTAAATCCAACCAAAACAAGTTTAAATGAAGTATAACTTACCTAGAAATCACATTAAACTGTCGAAAATCTTCGATGGTCGAAATATCTCTTTTCTCTTCTCTTCTCTTCTCCCACGACAACTCCTCTCCTCTTCTTTTCTCCTTCTTTTCTTTCTTTCTTTCCTTTCTTCCTTCTAATTCTTACCCTTAACTCTAACTAGGATGAGTAAAGACCATTTTACCCCTCCTTCAAAGCCTTAACTTAATTTAACCCAAGCAATTTCCCAAAAATACCCTCATATTCTTTTACCCTTTTAATTCTCACTTAACCACAATTAAACCTTAATTATCCAATAATACTCCTAATTAAATCAAACTAAAGCATAATCACATAATTATCACCATTCATGCTTAATGACATCATAAAAAAAATTCGGGATCTAACACATCTTCACAAACTGATCAAAGTTGGATTCCCTTCCATTATTGGAAATAACCAAACCCACTGACAAGCGATCCCATACAAGATAAGCATCATTAGGCTTGAGATGGTAATAACCAGAGCCAAAAGCAATAGTGGTTACACCAACAAAGAAACACGTCCAACCCCAAAGCTCACCTCGCAAACTTTAAAAGTTGGCAAAAAAGGACGAGAACTATATGCAATCGACTAGTTCAAAATAGCTCGATTTAGTATATAAATCATAAAATGTATAAAATCGCTGATGAGATCAAGAGACCTACCTGAGTTTGAAGTAATTCCTGTGATAAAGATGCGTGAAATCAATCACACCAATGATAAAAAAAGGGAAATTAGAAATAACGTTAAGAGTGTTTGCTATGCCTGAAATTAAAAATCAAGATAAAATCCAATAGATAGATCAAAGCTAGAGACTTGATTGAACCGAGAAACAAACTTTGAGCAAAGATCACGAAATAATATCATAAAGTACTATAGTTCCTCTTCATTTGGTCAGTAGAAAACATGGAGATTTGCTAAAAATAGGGAGAGAAACAATCAATAGAATAGAGAAGAAAAGGAGGCAGGGGTTTTGTGATTACCCAAAAATTCTCGTTGGTTAACGAAGTCATGGTAAGCTTCGGATTGAGGAATGGCAGACATGGAGTCTGTTTGACGGAAGCGCAGCCATGGCGGTGATCTGGTAGGAAAGAGCGAAGAAGAATCTAGAGAAAGTAGAGAAATGAGACGGGGCAAAATCGATATTAATCAAATAATTTCAGCTGGTCATGTTGAAACGCTCCTCTGCAGGAGCTTATTCAAAATTAGCTGATTGGGTTGAATCAGCCAACCTAATCAACCAATAACCAAACACCTCTAATAACTTTTTCATAAGGTCAACAAGCTGAAATGGGTCAAACAGCTAAAAAAGAGTTGATAAGTTCTTTACCAAACAAGGCCTGTACAGAAGCAATCATACACTTTTAATGAGAATATAGTGGCTGAATAGAAAGAATATCATGTCCTAATACAAATTGTACTTCCAATAAGTACAAACAATATTACCACTGTAAACAAAAGTTACCACTACGTTTTTTAAGTAAGTAATACCTTTAGTGAAAGATAAAATATCATCTCTAAATACAAACAATACATTGCCTCAATATAAAATATTCTAGTCTGCATTTATTAAATATCACGTTTATATACAAAATACCATTTTATTACAAATAAGGAAGATATATACTTTTAAATTGGAATATATTTACTAAATACCATGTCTCGATACAAACTATAATAGTTCCCACTATATTTAACACTATAACTATAAACACAAAATATCATAGTGCATTTTAAAAGTTATAGCTTTAGTGAATACCATCTCTGAATATAGACCATGCCCTCCCTAAATACAAACTATATTAATACTCTATTTATTTAATACCGTGTCTATTTACAAAAAAATCATCATTTAGATGAGTAAACTTTAATATGGGAATAAAATGACTGAGTGGATAGAAAACCATGCTTCAATACAAACTATACTAGCAATCAATACATTCAATACTACCATTATAAACAAAAAGTTACAGACATTTTGAAATAAGTAATAACTTTGGTGAAAAATGAGAATATCATTTATAAGTAGAAACCATACCCGACCTTAATACAAACTATACTGGTACTCTATCTACTCAATACCATGTATATGTAAAAAAATTATCATCATTCATTGCAAATAAGTAACACTACACTTTTAAATAGGAATATAGTAATTGAGTAGAAAGAAGTTAATGCCTTAATACAAAATACTGCCACAACAATAAAAAAAGTTTTGAGGATACATTTAAAATAAGTAACAATTTTAATGAAAAAATGTAAATACCATGACTAAGTGGAAATAATATGAAGCATCAATATGAGAAACACGGATTGATACACCCTATGCAGCAAACTATATCGTTTAAAAGTTTTGTCTATCATAGTTAAATACATTCTTGTTAATCCTTGTAATAAATTGTGTCCGTTAAAGTTTTTTTACGAACAAGGATAAATACATGGTCATATGGTTAAGCGTATTCTTGATAAAAATTTTAGAAAGAAATTATGGAGCACACAAATGGTACATAACCGAACATAAAATCATAAATAGAGGCATTGGATGTTGAGTTCTTAATATAATTTTGAAACTTATTTCTCTTTTTTTAAAACAATTTATTTTTGAAAAATATAAAAAATGAGTAAGTGTTTTGGTTTATAACTTTGATTTTGTTATTTTGCCCAAGGATGGTCAAAAGCTAAATATAGGAGAATTTGATGTGTGCTTAATTGTTTATACATTAACTTCTTAACACTTAATGATTATTCTTGTAAAATGCTTAAGATACTCATTTTAATTCATATTTGATATTTAGTGCAAGTTTGAAGCACAAGAACTAAATGGGTTAAAAGCACATTCCTTGAGCCAACAACTTCAAGGTCAATTGTCTTTGTGGAACAAGAACGAAATGGACAGGGGGAAGAAGGGACAAGAAAATGCAAGAAAATGAAATTTTTAAGATGACCTGCAACTTGCACGACCATGTATCTCCGAGATTTGGTTTGCAAAGCTATGTATGAAGAATTCTTGGTTGCACCGCCATGTATATACTTGCAAAAGGCATACATCCACTCCATTAATAGAAAGAAAATAAATGACAAAAAGAAGCTGATAATCAGGAACTAGAATTGAGAAAGCAACTCCCCAACTCTCCATTACAAAAGCAAAGAAAAGTAAAAGTCAAATCAATTCTTTTCAAACAAAAAAACCAAGTTTAAACAAACAAGCAGCAATAGCAACATGCGTAGGTAATGGCTCCAACCTCAATAAGCAATACAGCAAAAGGCATATGTGAGAAAGAAGGAGAATTAACTTATTATCAAATGGAGAGTGCAGAGGAGATTGAAGATGATGAAGCATAAGAGTGTGGAAGTGACGTTAGTTGATAGAATTTGAAGGAGGAGTTGAACAATGTTCAGTGTAGGGTTTTGAGTTTAATCGTCTAAACCTTTTTTTTTCTTCTCTATGTGATTATTTTAAATTCTTTGAAAATATCTATTCTATCTACTACCAAATATCTTTTACTCTTTTCATATATAATTCTAATTGTTGCAGTTTTCAATCCCATTAGGCTATTTTATTAGCCTAATCTTATTTCACAACCTCTCATCCCATACATTTTATTTTTCAAACAATAACATCTTAAAATGTCATTAAACGACTGGTTTAAAAAGTTCAATAATATACAATCTTACTCTTAACTTAGTATAAGGAAGTTATTTCTAATAAATTTACGAAAAATGAAAATTTTTTGAAAAATATTTGAAGAAAATAAAAGTTAAAATATAGGCAAATATTGAAAAGAAATGATAGAATAAAATAAAATAAGAAAATTTAAAATAAATAATTAATATATAATAGTACAATAAAAAATTCGGGTAAAGAATAGAAATAAGAGGTAAAATAATTGAAATAAAACATTAAGATGTCTCCTCTTAACATATCTGAACCACTTAAGAATTGTCTCCTTTCATTTACTTTCAATGTTAACTACCCTCAATTTATCTCTTACCACTATATTTTTGGCTTTATCTCTTTTTTTAAGGTTGTCATCTAACGAAACGTCCTCATCTCTGTCATCATTAACTTATGACTATGCATTTATTTGATGGGTCAACACTTTCTCCCACAGAGATAGTCGACTTAATTATTAAACGGTAGATTTTTTCTTTTAGTTTGAGCGGTATTTTCTTATCACATAAAACATTTAATGCACTCCTCTAACAAAGCCACCTTGATTTGATACTTTCATTTTTCATAATTTTTTTAAATTTCTCCTCAACGAATTATTTTTATTTATATCCTATTAATATATATTTAACTCCAAAATTTCACAAAATATATGTATGCTTTGACTAATATGCTTACAATTGGATGCTTCTTTTTCCTTCTTATGTTTCATATTGGAATATGTTGATTGAATTACCTATGTTTATGGATGTTTTCTTTCTCTCTTTTATTATTATTTTTAAAATAATTTTCTTTTCTATACTCAAAACAATTGGGAAAACAATAATCAATTATTTATTTTCAAAACAATTATATCAGTAATATATTTATTATGAAAATAGGTAGTCTATGAAAACCGAAATTCTTATAACAATGAGAAATAAGGTATTAAATTTTTATGTATACAAACATTTATAATTGAACAACCCTCACCTTTAATCCATTGCAAGAGATGGATGGCAAGTCTGCATCTGAAGCTCACAAAGTCCTTGAAAATGGTCCACGACATCTTGGAAACCAACCTATCTAATAAGCAAGCAATACATCTCCATCTGACTTTTTTGTAGGAGAATGTTGATATAAATATCTTCTTTATCTATGTGAGTAATTATTCTTTTTAGAGAAGAAGCCTTTGGAACAATCTTAGAACAATTAGCAGCTGCATTGCTTAATCGTGGTTGATATGTGGTGATTTTAACTCAACCCTCTTCACTTCACAAGCTCAAGGCCATTGTAATCCCGAGAACTATTTGGATGACTTCAAAGAATGTGTTCAAGATATAGAGTCAAAAATTCATAGGACACACCTTTAAACATGATCTTTACACATTTGGAAAAAACTTGATCGTGAACTTGTTAATGATACATGGTTGAACACATTACCAAATAGTGTTGCAAACTTCAAGGACCCCTTCTCTCAAATCACTCCCCCATTATAGTTGACAGTTTGTTTCAAAAACATATTACTCATTATCCTTTCAAATTCAATACTTAACTTGTGCATGATCTTGGGTTCCCCAAAGCTTGTAGGAAGGGTGTTGAACTCGAATGTGTAGGAACCAAACAATTTTGCTGTGTATAGAAGTTGAAACTCATCAACCATAAGCTTAAATTTTTAAGCTCTATAATAGGCTCCACCATATCTACTATTCACTAAGCAGATCAAAATTAGAAGCTACTCAATCAATGTTAGCTTTGAAACCTTCTAATCAGTAGCTACTGGACAGCAAGAAGTTAGTAATTACAAAATATATGCATGCTGTGAGAAAACATCATTCTCTACTTCAACAAAGAGCAAAAATAATCTGGCTCAACGATGGTGGCCACTTTACAAGTTTCTTCTTCAAATCCATCTTATCAAGGAAAAACTTCAACAAAATTCACTCTATCATATCCACAGTAGGTTCACTACTCTTGAATTCTTAAGACATACAAGAAGAAGCTACCAGGCACTTTAGTTCCCTTCTTGGTGCCCTTAGTAGTCTTTCAACTGCTTCCTTCTTTGAGCTAAGATCACTCGCTTTGAAGCAAGTCTCTCCTTACGATCTAGATCTTTTAATAAAACCTATTGAGGACAACGAAATTGAGAGAGTAGTATTTGATATAGATGGTATGAAGGCCCCCAAGCCTGATGGCTTTAACGAATATTCCTTCCAAAAATCATGGAATATTATAGGAAATTTTGTGAAACAGGCAGTTCGTGAATTCTTAAGAAATGGGGCACTTCTTAAAGAAATCAAAAAATATTTTCTTTACTTGATCCCTAAAGACCCTAACCCTTCCACATTTGGAGACTTCAGACCTATAACAAGCACCAACTTTTTATATCTTATCTATCAGACTAAAGAGGGCAATATCTCCTTTGACTAGTGAGAACCAGGTGTTTACATGAACGATCGCAATATTGGCAATATCATTCTTATTGTACAAAAACTACTCAAGGGATACTCTTATTCCAATTATACAACGAAAATCCACCGTCACAAGTCCTTTGACAACATTAGCTGGGATTTCATATGGATCATGCTTTAAGCCTTCAAATTTCTAGATATCTTCATCAACTGGTTAAAGTAATACATCACCTCTGCTACTTTATCTGTGCTTATAAATGGCAGTCCAACAAAATTTTTTAAGATTGACCGGTCGATGAGAGGATCCTCTATCCCGATATCTTTTCATTCTATACATGGAAATCTTTACCTCAATTATCAAATAAAAAGTGCAGCTTAATCCAAATTTCAGATACCACTCTTAAATGTAAGAAGATTGTTTTAACTAACCTTGGGTTCGCTGATGACCTCCTTCTTTTTCTTAGAGCTCAAATGAGTTCCATCAACACCTTCCTGAAGGCACTTGACACATTTAGAAGTTACTCTGGGTTGCAAATCGACCTCAGCAAGACCTTCCTTCTTCTCTCTAAAACTGACTCTGATCTCCAACCGCTTGTTACATATGCTACTAGTATGTATCCCAGTAGCCCTCCAATTACGTATTTACGACTTCCAGTGACTACCAAATGCCTCAATTACTAGGAATGCTTGCCCCTCATTGAACGAATTCAGAGAAGGATCAGCTCATGGGTGAATAAAACTTTATCCTATATAGGTAAATTATAATTCATTAAATATGTGCTTAATTCTTTGTATACATAATGGAGTTCCCACATATTCCTCTCCCAAAGCATTATCAAAACTATTGAAAGATTACTTAAAATTTCTTATGGTTTCATCTAAATGATTCTAAAGGTGCAGTAAAGGTTAGGTGGACTGAATATGCCTCCCTAAAGAAGAAGGTGGCCTACATATCTCATCCATTAAAACAACAAACTAGGCTTTGATTGCCAAGCGACTTTGGTGGATTTTGCTTGATATACACTCACTGTGGATAAGATAGCTAAACTCTTTTTTTCTTTAAGGTAGAAGTATATGGCAAATAATAAAAAGCTCATCTCATTCTCACTTTTTGAATCAATTTCTTACTTTGGGAGATATGGTGCACGATGATATCACAAGTAGACCTGGGAATGATCCAAATTCTACTGTCATACTATATTGGAAAGGCTACCCAATCCACACTATAAGTAATAAAATCACCAAGAATCTCTTGAGAAGAAGTTGTCTTGAAGTTGATTGGCACGAAATTGTGTGGAGTAAAGAATTCACTCCTCGACTATCCTTCATTCTTTGGCTTGCTATCCAAAATAAACTTAATACTTTAAACAAGTTTCCTTACTTGCAAGTTGATAGAAATTGTCCTATGTATCGGTTTCATGTAAAAACCTAAGATCATCTTTTCTTCACTTACCCCTTCAACTTTAACATATGACAAAGGATTAAGAGGAAATGTCGATGGACTGCTCCAGGTTACACTATCAGACATCATACAAAAATTATCAGTCAAGATAGCTCGTTTAAAACATACTCAAATCTTCTTCTTTCTTGCTTTAGGGACTTGTGTGTACACACTATAGAAAGAACATAATCTCAGAAGGTTTAAAAATCAAAGTTCAACGGGAGAATCCATTCAATCAGATATTATATGACATATCCGTGAGCTGCTGATTATGAAGAACCTCAAGCAACAATGCACAGCTAATATATTATTTTCTTTGAACATCTGAACATATGTGTGCTTGCTCTATTATTTTTTGACTTCTATGTTGCTTTTATTCCTTACATATTTATGTAATGACTGTAAAAGGTACACCCCTTAACTTTTTGTCTACCTTGTATCATTTCCATTATTTATCAATTAATACCATTTTCTTTTTCGAAAAATTAAAGCTCAATATGTTCAAGTTTAGCTTTTATTCATCCAAATTAAGGTCCAACTTTTAACTGGTCCTAAATTATGAATAATTTAATTTAATATTATATTTAATTAAATCAAAATTATGAATACTTTAATATTTTTAATTAAATTAAATTAAATTCATTTAATAATTATTAATAAAATAATTGAACTTAAAATATATTCATAATATATAAATTTCAAATAAATTTTGATTTAATATTGGATATATTTAAATTAAATTTCAATTAATTTATAAATTATTAATTTAAATAAAATAAAATAATTTTAATTGATAATTTATTAATAAATATTATATAAGAGATCAAATAAATTTAATTATTAAAAAATTTATTTTAAGTTAATATATAATTATCATTAACAATAAAAATATAATTACACTGTCATTAACGACTAGACAAATTTTTATTTTATTTCAACGAAAACACAAATTAAAAATAAAAATCTAAAACTAAAACTAAAACTAAAATTGCAATAAAAAACATATGTAAACCCTTATTATGTCAATAAAGGATAATTAATTTAATAGTCCTTTTAGTATATTAATTTTAATCAATATTTTATATTAAATTTCATTTACGTCAATTATTTGATTAGGATTGAGGAAAGCGATTAAGCTTTTATAGCTTTTTACAAATTCAATAAAAATATTTTATTAACGCCTTTACTTGTTATATCTCATTTTAACTTTATAACATAATAAAAATTGTATTCAAATACTTTTATTTAAAGTATATAATTGATTATTTTGATTTATCAATTTTTTACTAAGTTTAATATAAAAGTAACAAATATAATTATCGTAAATAAAAGAAAAGCTTTAAATGCACTTGATGCTTTCAAATCTTCATTGGGTCAAGCATGATAAGAAAATAGCACAAGTAGAAGTAAAAAATAGCAAATGTAAATTATCTTAAATAAAAAACATTTAACTTTACTTAATAGTTTTTTTTTAGTAATTCAGAAAAATCTTATAAATAATCAAAAAATATATATACAAAAAAGTTCACAGACCCAGCCTCAAAGGCTCGACCAGCAAAACCGCAAGACAAATCAAAATAAACAAGGGACACCGCATCAAAGGAAGAAGTAGCCTGAAACCCAAGCAACAACAACAACAAGAAATCCAAGCAACTTAGGCAAAGAAAGTCCTAGTTACAAGGTCCAATGAGAAAACCTAGCCAAAACAAACCAACCAGTAGGAAGCATTCCTAGGAGAGACCAACATAAAGAAACTGCAAAAAACATAGCTCCGAAATGGCCCAAGATTAATTATGCCACACATAATGACAGGAGCTGCAACCCCAAGGTAAGGCAGAGCAAGCAAGAACAGTATGAAGAACCCTCGAAGGCAGTGAGCGATAGACCTGTAACAGAAAAAGATAAATAGTAATACTAGTTTAAGAAAATTTCATATGATTTTATTCTTATCAAAAGTCCATCCAATAATCATTTTATTTTTGATTAAGTTTTATAGAAGTCAATATTTGTGAATTTCTAATTATTTAAGGTACATTTTGAAAATCCAAATAAATAAACATCAAAACTCAATAATAATTCTGTTGACATGCAAGATCTTGGGAGGTTCAATAGTACGCAACCTTATCCCTAACTAATGGAGGGTCCATTTTTTTTAAAACCAAATAAATAATATTGTAATGTATCCTAATATATGTCCAAAATCAAAATTATACACATTATTCTACACAAAATAATAGACAACAAATTTTATCACTAGGCCTAAAATTGTTCGACCTTAGAAACATTCATTTCAATTTAAAATATCTATCATTTTCTTACTCATCAAATAGCTTTTTTCTAAGAATTGGTTACTCATCAAAGAATTATATATGTACTTACCTGCATGCTTATAAGGATAACACCTTTAAAATGACCTTTCTATAATTGTGATAACCATATGTTTAAAAAGAAAAGATGATAACACCATTATCACATTACAATGAGTTTTCCTAAATAGATACAAAAAAAGAAGAAAAGGTAAAAAAAGTGTCTTTTTTTACTTTAAGGTTTTCACCAAAATGTAAGTTTGTTAGCCCCAATTTTTTTTTAATGTTAAGCATGATTAGATTAATTAAGTATTTGAGTTAGCATAAATTGAATTGATATTTATTTAACATGTGATAGCATTAAAGGGGTTAAGTGATGAGTTAATGAAATTTAATATGTTAGTTGGTTAGTTAGGTTAAAATTAAATGCAATGGGCTTCATGAAGTAGAGAAAGAAAAGAGATTAACTGGGCCTAAAGATAGATGGGCTTAAGTAGTATAAAGAGAAGATGTGGAGGAAGGAAGAAGAAGGAGTTGGATGTTGGGCTTATGGGCTTAAGTTAAATATAAGAGGAGTATAAAGGGAGGAGGAATTAAGTGAGTAGTGGAGAAGAGAAGGAGAAAAAGAAGAGAGGGTTGGCTAGGGCTTGGATTTCCAAGAGATCAAGAGGGTTTTTCAAGAAAGTTCAAGAGGAAAAAGTGAAAAGGGGAGTCTAAGCTTCACTTTGAACCAAGAAATCACTTGGTTAAGTAGAGATCCAAGGTAAGCCATGAGTTTAAAGTTTAGCTTTTACTTAGGTTTTGAGTTAGGAAGATGAAGAATAAGATGGGTCTAGTGATTCTTTAATAAATTTCATGATTTAGGTTTTTAGGTTTTTCAATTTCTAACCCTATGTTGATATGGGGTTATTTTCTTGTTATGGTTGAAGAAGGACAAGAAAGAGGAGAAGAACAAGAAGAGGAACTTCCTTAGGCAAGTTTAAGCAAGGATATAAGGTGAGTTTCACTTTTATCTTTATGTTTATAAGCTATAAATGCTATTTAACCAATGTAATTAATTGTTTTCCAATTACTTTTGAGTGAGTCTTAATGATGCTATAAATGCTTGTGAATTTTTTTATGATTATACTCATGTAAGAAGTTTAGCCATAAATGCTATTTGTTATGGAATTGTTATAATGGTTGAGTTGACTTGTGATGAGTAAGCATGGTTTTGATGATTGATTTGAAATGAGATTGATGAATTGAGAATTATGACATGTGCATGAAAATGAGATTTCAAGACTATGCCAATTGGGCAACATGAGGTTTTGAATGCATGAAGTATATGTTATGTGGGTAAGGTATAGTCCCCAAGAAATGTCACGTGCACGTCGACCATGATAAGGCTTCGCCCGCCTGCCCGATTATGACAAGGATGTTCCTTTCAGGACTCCTCAAGATTTTGCCTACATAAGATCATTAATGAGATTATTTAGTTCCATGAATATGGACTTACCAAGCCAATTATGTTGTGTTTTGTGCTTACTTGTATGAACGATGATAAACATTACATGATTGTTGCAAATATTGAAAAGTGTGTGATTGATGATTGATGCATGTCTTATAAGATTGTTTGAGAATTCGCTTGAATCATAAGTAATTCAATGAACTTTGCTTATTTCCATAAATATAAACGTGTTACCCATTTGCTTAAAGCTCACCCCACCTTCCCGCCCCATCTCCGGTGAAGATCGGGATCACGAAGAATGAGCTCAAGGCATACCCAAGATTGTGTTTTGATGTATTTTCAAGTTAACTTTGTAAAATCAATGCTTTAGATGCATTTTGAGCAAATGATGTTTTGACAAGTTTGTATTTTCGGATATGATGGAGTGGCTTGAAATGCCCTCTAAAGCTTTGTAATAACTTATGATTTCATATGAATGCAAGAATGTTCGATTATAATGTATTTTGAGAAATCCATGTATGTTTAAGACAATTGCATCATTGTTATAGTTTAGACATGATTAGATGATTAAGAGTGTGGTTGTTGCTTTAAATGGTATTGGGAGATACCTTAGAATTGAAACATGTTGAATGAGGTTGAGTATTGAGTTTCATGCAGTTTGTAGCCTTAGATTGAAGATTTGGGTTAGGAATAAAATAGGGGAGGTGCTGTCCAATTTTCCCAAAAATTGTGCAGCAACTTCCATTTGATTTTAGACCGGTTTAATGTTTGAATTGAATTGAGAGATATTCTTGACAATTGTAGTAGAAGTTTAGAGCTTTCCAATGGTATATCGTTTGTCTCATTTGGAGTTATGGTTAAAAAGTTACGAGGTGAAGAACACATTCAGTCACTATTCATGCTGCAAGTTTTACTGTTTCATTGGTCTTGATTGAGGAGTGATCTTTGAGTGAGTTTTTACCTTGATTAATGAGGGAGTTAGCTTTAGCATCCTTCATGAGGTTTGTATTTCATCTTGTTATCTTTCCATGAAGGTATAGTATGCACATATTGGAGCTAGGAGTAAGAAGTTATGAGAGTTGAAAGATGATAGTCACAAGTGGTTTGAAGATGAGAGGTTTGGAAGTTTTGAGAAATGGCGTGTCCGTTAAACGGACACGAATGTCCATTAAACGGACAGCCTCGGGTGCCAAAACACCCCTTCGCCTACCCATGTTCGTTAAACAGACACCCCCGTCCGTTTAACGGACAAACACGAAGCATGTAGAACACCTCCACCCGTATGTGTCCGTTAAACGGACACACCTGTCCATTTAACGGACAGCTACGGGAAAAGTGGCATTTTGGACTTTGTTAGAGGCCGAATTTGGTTTTATGGTCTTCATAAGAGTTGTATATCTAGATGTATACTTTCATATGGTGAAAGAACGAACATGATCCGACCTCTATATTAAAATTTATGGCAATCACACCAAAAGAGTTTCAATTGGATTTTAAAAGTGCGCATGGTCCATTGGTTTGGGTATAAATCCCTCATAAGACCTCCAAATGAGGTGAGGCTTGAACCATTGGATTTATAAGACATATATCCTTCACTCCATAAACTTTGGTGTCATTTGGAGTTAAATTGAGAATGTTTGCATAAAAGTAAGTAAGAGGTCAGTTAAGAGAGCATGTTTCAGCTATGAACTCTTTTAGGTTTTTGGAGTGTAGCTTGAGTTACATAACTCCAATTGAGGTGATTCTTGCCTCTATGCGAACGTGAGACTCTAAGATATATTTTTTATGAATAAGGAAATAAGTGATTATGATGAATAGGTAGTGTGCGCTCATCACTTTTATGGAACAACAGCTTATAACACTGAAATGTCGTAAGTGCAAGGTTTCAGGAGTACAATAGTTAAGCAGTTGGGTCACGAGATCCGACATCTATGGTATCAAAGCAAGTGTGATAAGTATAAGTTCCATGTAGTTGGGTCTCGGATCCAACAGTTGGGGTCCGATCTATGGGTCGGGTCCCGACATCAGTGGTATCAGAGCAAAACCGGGTTTAGGGTTTCCTAGGAACCTTAGTGGGATGTCTAAGGGTCAAGTCATCATGCATTTTCATACATGAATTATATAAATCATGTGCATTGTTTTAAATGCATAGCATGCAACATTGCTTTCAAATGAGTGAATTGACTTGTTTTAAATTGATTTACATGAATTGAACTTGTTTTATGTGAACTAAAGATTTTCACTGATTTTTAAATTGAAGGAGTAATGCCGCCTCGAAAGAGAACTCGAGGAGCTCAATCTCGACCAAGTTCTCATCCCGGAAGTACGAATGAGTCGTATGTCCCGCAGGATGCAGGGACCATCCCTGTTTCCGATTCTGAGGCACCCAGTGTGCAGCATGAGGTGCCTCCACCGCCTCCTCCTATGCCTCAAGTAAATCCAATGGACCCTCAGTTCTTTCAGGCCTTCGCCCAGGCTTTTACCTATGCCATGGGTCAAGGAAGGCAAGCTCAAGTGCCAGCCCCAGTAGAGAGGAGCGGGCAGTATGATAAGCTCCGGAAGTATGGAGCAGTTGACTTCAGCGGGACTACTAATCCTGAGGAAGCCGAAGCATGGTTGAAGAGGACCGAGAGGGTCCTGAATCAGATGAAGTGTACTGACGATGAGAAGCTCGACTATGCGACTTCATCGCAAGGGATGCACCGACCGGTGGGAGTCGATGCCCGTAGTCGAAATACCTCCAGATCGACATGGAAGGAGTTTTAGAGGCCTCGGAGGAAATATTTCGATGGTCTACATGCAGGAGAAGGTCAGGGAATTCTTGAATCTCACTCAGAGGGAGCTGAGTGTGGCAGAATATGAGCTGAAGTTCACTCAGTTGTCGCGATATGCAGCCAATATCGTGGCGACTGAAGCAGATAAATGCCGGAAGTTTGAGGGCGGATTGCACTTAGGGATCAAGGAGAAGGTGCTGATCCACAATTTTCATGATTACCAGCAGCTAGTGGATGCAGCTCTGCAGGCTGAGAAGCTAGAGAACATCAGGGCTGAAGTGATTAAGAAGAGGAAGAACAGAGAGCAGTTCTCCAGGAAGGGGGTAAGTGCTCCAGTGCCTGGAAGGAGCACTAGAACCTATCATACTCAGAGTGAGGTGGGTAGCAGTGGTCCTGTTAAGAGCAAGCAGCCAAGAGCTACTTCAGTACAGGCCTCAAGAGTGGCAAGCCTGTGGTAGACAAGTAGGGTAACTTCACAAATCCCAGCAGACCATTGTGGGAAGTTTCATAAAGGGGAGTGTTTGATGAAAATTGGAGCCTGTTTTCAATGTGGTGAAAGAGGGCACAGGATCAAGGATTGTCCGCATGCTGTCAGGCAAAAAGGGTCGAAGTCGCAGGCCCCAAGGAGAGCAGAAGCAGGGGGTAGCAGGCCAGTTACAGAAGTAGGCAGTTATGGAGCTGTGAAGAAGACTAATCTTCCAGGGAGGCCGAGGGGCTAAGGTCAGGCACCAGCCAGGGTATTTTCCATGACCAGAGAAGAAGCTGCAGCTGCTCCGGAAGTAGTGACGGGTATGGCTATACTATTTGACTCTCCACTTTATGTGTTAATTGATACTGGCTCTACATATTCGTTTGTATCTGTAAGTATGAATTTGCATGCTGTATGTCCTGAGACTATGGATAACTTCCTGGTTGTTAGTACTCCTTTAGGGAGTAAGGCGGTGATTAGTTTAATCTATAAGAATTGTGAGCTCAATATCGACGGTGCTAGACTGGTAGTAGATCTACTACCTCTAGACCTTCAAGGATTGGATGTTATATTGGGGATGGATGTCATGGAGAGGTACAAGGTGAAGCTAGACTGTAGTTTGAAAGAAGTAGAGTTTGATCTGGGCAATGATCAGAAAGTGGTCTTCAAGGGGGACAGGAAACTGCCAATGCCGAGGATCATTTCGGCTATGTTAGTTGACAATATGATGAGCCAAGGGTGTGAGGCCTTCTTGCGCATGTAGTAGATCCGAAGTGAATGTGGGCGATTAGAAGATTTTCAGTTGTGAGGAGTTGCTCGATGTATTTCGGAAGAATTACTGTGGTTGCCACGGTGAGGGAAATTGAGTTCGAAATTGACTTGATTCCTGAATCGCGCCAATCTCCATACCACCCTACAGAATGGCTCCAGTTGAGCTGAGAGAACTCAAGGAGCAATTGCAGGAATTGTTGGAGAAGCAGTTCATCAGGTCGAGTTCTTCACCTTAGGGAGCTCCGGTCCTGTTTGTTAGGAAGAAGGATGGAACATGGAGGATGTGCATAGACTACAGAAAACTTAACAAGATGACGATTCAGAACAAGTATCCATTGCCACGGATAGATAATTTATTTGATCAGCTGCAGGGAGCAAGGGTCTTTTCGAAGATTGACCTAAGATCAGGTTATCATCAACTCCGAATCAGGGAGTCTGATGTAAATAAGACAGCCTTCAGGACCCGTTACGGGCACTATGAATTCAGAGTCATGCCCTTCGGATTGACCAATGCTCCAGCCGTCTTCATGGATCTGATGAATAGGGTGTTTAATGAATTCTTAGATCAGTTTGTCATTGTGTTCATTGATGATATTCTGGTCTATTCCAAGGATGAAGGGGAGCATGAACAGCATATCAGGATAGTATTGCAGAGATTGAGAGAGCAGAAGCTGTGTGTCAAGTTCAGCAAGTGTGAATTTTGGCTGCATGAAGTAGTTTTCCTTGGACATGTGATTTCCAGCAAAGGGATCCATGTTGATCCGAGGAAAGTAGAAGCAGTAGTGAATTGGCAAGAGCCCAAGACAGTGAAAGAGGTAAGAAGCTTCCTAGGTTTGGCAGGTTATTATAAGAGATTTGTGGAAGGATTTTCAATGATAGCTGCCCCTATGACTAAGCTGTTAAGAAAGAATCAGCAGTTCATATGGAGTGAGGAATGTCAGAAGAGCTTTGAGGAGCTCAAGAACAGATTGACAAGTGTTCCAGTATTGGTCCTGCCCAATGGGAATCAGGGGTATACAGTGTACAGTGATTCTTCGAGGAAGGGTTTAGGATGTGTGCTGATGCAGGATGATAGGGTAATAGCCTATGCTTCACGGCAGTTGAAGCAGTATGAGTTAAATTATCCGACTCATGACTTGGAGTTAGCAGCGGTAATTTTTGCCCTAAAGATTTGGAGACACTATTTGTATGGGGTTCAGACTAGGATTTTCACGGACCACAAAAGTCTTAAGTATATTATGAGTCAGAAAGAGTTGAATTTAAGGCAGAGACGATGGCTGGAGTTGCTCAAAGACTATGACCTGATGATAGAGTATCATCCAGGCAAGGCGAATGTAGTGGCAGATGCTTTGAGCAGGAAGTCATCGATATCTTATGTGCAATCAGTTTACTTGCCTCTGTTGGAACAGATGGCCAAGTTGAAGATCGATTTAAAGGTGATGAATCAGATGGTGTTCTTGCTCAATTCAGGGTGAGACCTATCCTTAGAGAGAGAGTCAAGGAGTTGCAGGAGCAGGATGCAGAATTGAGTAAACTTCGTGAGAAAATTCAGAATGGCAAGCAGTCGGAAGTGGTAGTGAGAAGTGACGGACTTATGGTAGTCGGAAGCAGATTGTGTATTCCGAATGTTAAGGAAGTCAAGGATGAGATATTGGATGAGGCACACAATGCGCCTTATTCCATGCACCCAGGCAGCACCAGGATGTATAGAGATTTAAAGGAGCATTTCTGGTGGAAAGGTATGAAAAGAGATGTAGCTGAATATGTGAGCAGGTGTTTAGTGTGTCAGCAAGTTAAGGCTGAACACCAAGCGCCTTCAGGCATGTTGCAGCCATTGTCCATTCCTGAATGGAAGTGGCAAAGGATCACTATGGATTTTCTGATGGGTTTACCCAGGACTGTTAGGAAGCATGATGCCATTTGGGTCATTGTTGATCGGTTGACCAAGTCAGCCCATTTTCTAGCAATCAAGCAAACAGATTCATTGCAAGTCTTAGCCAGAAAATATATTGATGAAGTGGTAAGGTTGCATGGAGTTCCGGATTCTATAGTATCCGACAGGGATCCTCGATTCACATCGAGATTTTGGGAAAGTTTGCAGGAAGCGTTAGGAACTAAGCTGAATTTCAGTACGACGTTTCATCCTCAGACGGATGGTCAGTCTGAGAGGACAATCCAGACTCTAGAAGGGATGCTTAGAGCATGTGTCATGGACTTCAGAGGAGCATGGGATGATCATTTGCCGTTGGTCGAATTTGCCTATAACAATTCGTACCATTCGAGCATACAGATGGCTCCTTATGAAGCCCTATAAGGCAGGAGATGCAGGACTCCCATATGTTGGGATGAAGAAGGTGAAAGGAAGCTAGTAGGACCAGAATTGGTCTAGATGACGATGGATAAGATTGATCGATTAGCGGCGACTTAAAGGCGTAGCAGATGTAATGAAAAACTATGCTGATGCTCATCGGAAAGAAATGGAATATGCAGTGGGTGACAAGGTGTTCCTCAAGACGTCTCCATGGAAGGGGGTTATGAGATTCGGCAAGAAGGGGAAGTTAAGTCCTCGCTATGTGGGTCCGTATGAAGTATTGGAGAGGATTGGGCCATTGGCCTATAGATTGGCATTGCCGCCAGAATTGTCACAGATTCATGATGTATTCCATGTCTCGATGCTGAGAAGGTACAGATCGGATCCTTCTCACATCATTCAGACCTTAGAAGTTCAGCTGAGTGATGATCTGAGTTATGAAGAAATGCTTGTGGCAATTCTGGACAGCAAGGATAAGATCCTCAGGAATAAGACAATCAAGCTAGTCAAAGTCTTGTGGAGAAATCATGCAGTTGAAGAGGCGACGTGGGAACCTTTGGATGTAATGCAGGAGCAGTATCCACACCTCTTCAATGAATCAGGTAAGAATTTCGAGGACAAAATTTCTTAAGGGGGGAGAAATATTAGCCCCAAATTTTTTTTATGTTAAGCATGATTAGATTAATTAAGTATTTGAGTTAGCATAAATTGAATTGAGATTTATTTAACATGTGATAGCATTAAAGGGGTTAAGTGATGAGTTAATGAAATTTAATATGTTAGTTGGTTAGTTAGGTTAAAAATAAATGCAATGGGCTTCATCAAGTAGAGAAAGAAAAGAGATTAAGTGGGCCTAAAGATAGATGGGCTTAAGTAGTATAAAGAGAAGATGTGGAGGAAGGAAGAAGGAGTTGGATGTTGGGCTTATGTGCTTAAGTTAAATAAAAGAGGAGTATAAAGGGAGGAGGAATTAAGTGAGTAGGGAAAGGAAGAAGGAATTTACGAAATTTTAAAGGGAGAAAGAAGAGAGTTCGTGGAAGCGGAGAAGAGAAGGAGAAAAAGAAGAGAGGGTTGGCTAGGGCTTGGATTTCCAAGAGATCAAGAGGGTTTTTCAAGAAAGTTCAAGAGGAAAAAGTGAAGAGGGGAGTCTAAGCTTCACTTTGAACTAAGAAATCACTTGGTTAAGTAGAGATCCAAGGTAAGCCACGAGTTTAAAGTTTAGTTTTTACTTAGGTTTTGAGTTAGGAAGATGAAGAATAAGATGGGTCTAGTGATTCTCTAATAAATTTCATGATTTAGGTTTTTAGGTTTTTCAATTTCTAACCCTATGTTGATATGGGGTTATTTTCTTGTTATGGTTGAAGAAGGACAAGAAAGAGGAGAAGAACAAGAAGAGGAACTTCCTTAGGCAAGTTTAAGCAAGGATATAAGATGTGTTTCACTTTTATCTTTATGTTTATAAGCTATAAATGCTATTTAACCAATGTAATTAATTGTTTTCCAATTACTTTTGAGTGAGTCTTAACGATGCTATAAATGCTTGTGAATTGTTTTATGATTATACTCATGTAAGAAGTTTAGCCATAAATGCTATTTGTTATGGAATTGTTATAATTGTTGAGTTGACTTGTGATGAATAAGCATGGTTTTGATGATTGATTTGAAATGAGATTGATGAATTGAGAATTATGACATGTGCATGAAAATGAGATTTCAAGACTATGCCAATTGGGCAACATGAGGTTTTGAATGCATGAAGTATATGTTATGTGGGTAAGGTATAGTCCCCAAGAAATGTCACGTGCACGTCGACCATGATAAGGCTTCGCCCTCCTGCCCGATTATGGCAAGGATGTTCCTTTCAGGACTCCTCAAGATTTTTCCTACATAAGATCATTAATGAGATTATGTAGTGCCATGAATATGGACTTAACAAGCCAATTATGTTGTGTTTTGTGCTTACTTATATGAACGATGATAAACATTACATGATTGTTGCAAATATTGAAAAGTGCGTGATTGATGATTGATGCATGTCTTATAAGATTGTTTGAGAATTCGCTTGAATCATAAGTAATTTAATGAACTTTGCTTATTTCCATAAATATAAACGTGTTACCCACGAGCGAAAGCTCACCCCCACCTTCCCGTCCCATCTCCAGGTGAAGATCGGGATCACGAAGAATGAGCTCAAGGCATACTCCAAGATTGTGTTTTTGATGTATTTTCAAGTTAACTTTTGTAAAATCAATGCTTTAGATGCATTTTGAGCAAATGATGTTTTTGACAAGTTTGTATTTTCGGATATGATGGAGTGGCTTGAAATGCCCTCTAAAGCTTTGTAATAACTTATGATTTCATATGAATGCAAGAGTGTTCAGTTATAATGTATTTTGAGAAATCCATGTATGTTTAAGACAATTGCATCATTGTTATAGTTTAGACATGATTAGATGATTAAGAGTGTGGTTGTTGCTTTAAATGGTATTGGGAGATACCTTAGAATTGAAACATGTTGAATGAGGTTGAGTATTGAGTTTCATGCAGGTTGTAGCCTTAGATTGAAGATTTGGGTTAGGAATAAAATAGGGGAGGTGCTGTCCAATTTTCCCAAAAATTGTGCAGCAACTTCCATTTGATTTTAGACCGGTTTAATGTTTGAATTGAATTGAGAGATCTTCTTGACAATTGTAGTAAAAGTTTAGAGCTTTCCAATGGTATATCGTTTGTCTCATTTGGAGTTATGGTTAAAAAGTTACGAGGTGAAGAACACATTCAGTCACTATTCATGCTGCAAGTTTTACTGTTTCATTGGTCTTGATTGAGGAGTGATCTTTGAGTGAGTTTTTACCTTGATTAATAGGGGAGTTAGCTTTAGCATCCTTCATGAGGTTTGTATTTCATCTTGTTATCTTTCCATGAAGGTATAGTATGCACATATTGGAGCTAGGAGTAAGAAGTTATGAGAGTTGAAAGATGATAGTCACAAGTGGTTTGAAGATGAGAGGTTTGGAAGTTTTGAGAAATGGCGTGTCCGTTAAACGGACACGAATGTCCATTAAACGGACAGCCTCGGGTGCCTAAACACCCCTTCGCCTACCCATGTTCGTTAAACGGACACCCCCGTCCGTTTAACGGACAAACACGAAGCATGTAGAACACCTCCACCCGTATGTGTCCGTTAAACGGACACACCTGTCCGTTTAACGGACAGCTACGGGAAAAGTGGCATTTTGGACTTTGTTAGAGGCCGAATTTGGTTTTATGGTCTTCATAAGAGTTGTATATCTAGATGTCTACTTTCATATGGTGAAAGAACGAACATGATCCGACCTCTATATTAAAATTTATGGCAATCACACCAAAAGAGTTTCAATTGGATTTTAAAAGTGAGCATGGTCCATTGTTTTGGGTATAAATCCCTCATAAGACCTCCAAATGAGGTGAGGCTTGAACCATTGGATTTATAAGACATATATCCTTCACTCCATAAACTTTGGTGTCATTTAGAGTTAAATTGAGAATGTTTGCATAAAAGTAAGTAAGAGGTCAGTTAAGAGAGCATGTTTCAGCTATGAACTCTTTTAGGTTTTTGGAGTGTAGCTTGAGTTACATAACTCCAATTGAGGTGATTCTTGCCTCTATACGAACGTGAGACTCTAAGCTATATTTTTTATGAATAAGGCAATAAGTGATTATGATGAATAGGTAGTGTGCGCTCATCACTTTTATGGAATAACAGCTTATAACACTAAAATGTCGTAAGTGCAAGGTTTCAGGAGTACGATAGTTAAGCAGTTGGGTCACGAGATCCGACATCTATGGTATCAAAGCAAGTGTGATAAGTATAAGTTCCATGTAGTTGGGTCTCGGATCCAACAGTTGGGGTCTGGTCTACGGGTCGGGTCCCGACAAAGTTAGATCCTAATATTTGAAGTATTCAAAATAAACCTTAATATTTGCAAAATATTTATATAAAATTTTGAGTAGACAGAAATTTGGACAGAGTTAAGTCTCTATTTGTTATGTGTCACATTAATACTTGAGGAGCAAAAGTTTATTATTTTTTATTAGTAGTGTACGTCTCCGTGTCTCACGTGGCAATGATCTTTTTTTCAAAATAATCTTAATTTAATTTTTAATTATCATTATATCCATTAAACCATAATTAAAATTATTAATAAAAATTAACCCATATAAGATCACTTAATCATAATTAAATTAAATTTAATTAAAACCCTAACTCCAAATATCAATTTCAAAATCAGTAACCTTAATCCTAAATTTAATAAACAAAATCTACACCCATTTGAAACTCATCTACCTTTGAACTTGAGTTTGTGAAAAATTCTTAGAATCCAACAATTGCTTTGAGATGTTGTTGGTCGAAGTAGGTAACTAAGTCTTAGTTGTAGATTTGAGTCAGAGATGAGTCTTAAGTCTCAATTTGATTGTTGTCAAAATATTGAACTACGAACATTGAGGAATGTTTGAGAAAGTATTCAAATGTACTTATGGGTGATATAGTTCTAGGTCTACAAGACTGGTGAGGATAAAGTTTAATTTAATTAAAAACCCTAACTCTAAATTATCAATTTCAAATTCAGTAACCTTAATCCTAAATTTAATAAACAAAATCTAAGCCCATTTGAAACTCATCCACCTTTGAACTTGAGTTTGTGAAGAATTCTTAGAATCCAACAATTGCTTTGAGATGTTGTTGGTTGAAGTAGGTAACTAAGTCTTAGTTGTGGATGTAAGTAAGAGATGAGTCTTAAGTCTCAATTTGACTGTTTTCAAAATATTGAACTACGAACATTGAGGAATGTTTGAGAAAGTATTCGAATGTACTTATGGGTGATATAGCTCTAGGTCTACAAGGTTGGTGATGATAAAGTTTTCTGCCATTACTGTCACTATTTAGGCTTCTTTAGGGTTTGCCAACACTCTATATAACAAGCATAAGTAAGGTTAAAATTATACAAGCATCAAGGGCGTATTTAAAAACAATTATACTATCATCTTAAAAACATTATTTTAAAATTAGATTACAAAATCATGAGGAAAATTATAACTAATGAAATTATTAGAGGAATATTTAATTAGTAAAAATATGGTCCAAAGACATAAATTAAGGAATATCGACAAATTTAATTAAAATTATTAACCATTAAAGGCTTTTAAGTTTAAACAAGGATATGAATATATAACTTTTAGTCATTTAAATGCAAATTTTCAACCACAAACACTTATTTAAATGCTACTGAAAGTAACTTTTTAGCTAAATGCGTTATCCGATGTAATTTCAAATCATTTAAATATAAAATTTCAATAATAAGTACAATTTTGGTGTTATTTTCAATGAGTCACATATAGTTTTACATCTATTTTAATGCAATTTTCTATCATCAAAGTGTAATTTCTCAACCATAAACATTATTTCGACGCAACTTTTAACAATTTAGATGTAACTTTCTAGCCATAAGTAATTTTTTTTGGTATACCAAGGAGATAATGTGTATTATATGCCTAAATGTGGGGATAAGACCCCAACCATATCATCGAGGATATATGAAATACAACTTGAAGGTGGAGACTGAAGACAAAAAATTTCGAAATCAAAAGACCTTGCAACATATGCTAACCAGTCCGCACACCTATTACCTTCCCTAAAAACATGTATAGATTTAACCTCCCATGGTGTGGCCAAGAGTTCCTAAATGGCCAGCCCCAAAACACTTCCACAATAGCTCAAATCACTGGACCTTGATAAAATGTTGATTACCTCCAGAGCATCCACTTCAAGCTCGATTTGTCTATATCCAAATCCCAAGTGCTAGGCCTGTATGACCTCCTTAAAGTTTAACACTTAATGGCAAATAAGAACCAATATTGTGCACAAAACCTCCTAACCAATGTCCTGAACCATCTCGTAATAAACCACCGGCTGTGGCACACCGAGTAACAGAGTTGACTGCCGCTTCGGTGTTTAGCTTCACCCACCCTTCTGGAGGCTTGGTCCAGACTCCATGGCACCTATTAGCTCCATTAATCGCATTTGTTGCTCCCGCTAACGTAATCTCGGCCTTTAATACCCCAATAACATAGTGCAACATAATAGAGTATCCAATACCCTCATTAGGCTAAGAGAAGGTATCTTCGAACACGGATTGTTCCGCCAACTCCAAAGAAACCAACATGTGACCCCAAAGATAATGGACTAAGCAAATCCCCTCACCTCAGTAGAATTACGGAGATTCTTTGTCAGCCAGTCACTTACTTCACCATTAAAAAATTCTGCATTAACACTATTAGGGAGACGTCGAGTCTAAAAGGACTGCACTCTAGGATAGTCCCTTATTGCATGCAAACAAGTTTCCAAGAGACCACAAAAGGTGCACCGTGTATCTGTGGTTAGAAGTCATAGAACTCGTTGTTGATTTGTCAATAACTTTTGCTTAGCTAGTATCCATAAATATGAGCTGATCTGCTAAGGACCTGGCTACTGCCACACCAAATCCCAAATGCTGCTACCTGCATCCTCCTAAACCTCCTCAATAAGTTCATATGCAGTTGCGGTAGAGAAAATACCATTTGGTGAAGCTCCCTATATTAACTGGTCTTCTCCAAACTCTTCTCTTGGAGCTATAATGCTAGTAATATCCATACAAACAGATGAAGGAAGGAAATGTTAAAAGTGCCCAGTGCTAATCATCCCTTGTATCGACAAAGTCCTTGATCTTTGTGTGAATCATCTCATCAGGAACTGTAGTTAAAACCACTTGAATCAGTGGTCCCCACTCTCCTACCCAATCATTGAGCCAAAAGTTTATTTTACATCTATTACCAACTTGCCATTTGGAGTCCGCGAGGACAAATTGACATGTCGCAAAAATTCTTTTTGATAGGTTGTCGTTAGCCTACAAATTTAATCCCCTACTTAAATTGATTTGTAGTATAGTGAAGTAAGGGTATCATCCCACAGAGATCAAAACACAAGGAATATTTTTTTACTTTCAAGCAAAGTATGCATGAATGTTATTCATGAACTGATGCATAATAGGACAAGATTGGGGGATTTGTTTGTTTGTGTTAAAAATAAATAAGAAGAGAAAGAAGAAGATGTAATTTAAGTTCAAAAAATTAAAATAAAGCCAAAAGTTTTCAAGAGAGAATTTGCTAGGAAAATTAGAGTAAAAAGTTCAGATTAATTAAAGACCAATTGCAAAGGTTTTTACTAAATCCTTAGGTTGTTTTTTTTTTTTATCATTGAAAACGAATTATTTCTAAGATTGGAAAATTAGGGTTCATCAAGCAAAGATAGATGCATTCAAAACAAGCTTGACATGCAACAACTTCTTGTTAATGCATTAATCCAAAACTAACATGAACAACACAATAACAAGAGCATTAAGATCAAAATCAAGTATGCCAAACCTAAGTTAATTTTCAAGAAAGCTAGCATGCATAAAATTAAACTATGTCTTAATCCAACTAATTAAAACCTACATACAAGATTCAATTTTAATTAGTTGTTGCTACTTAACCTAATCAATTTATTGTCTAGTAATTAAATTAATCAGATAGCATACAAATTATTCATGCAAAATTCGAATTCATGACTTTAAATCCACATGCATAATTCAACAATCATGTCCAAATCAAGAGCACAAATTTTCAATCATAGATTCATCAATTATATACTCCTGCTTCTTATAAAAACAACCATGAATTTAGCTAATAGCCTCAACAATTGGAAAAGAGAATTTAGTTCATAATTCTAAGTAAAACAAAGTTAAAAATCATCATTGAAAACATAGTGCAGAATTTGGGTATAACAATAAGAAGTAGAGAAGAAAATAAAACTAGGGTTCTACCTAGAAAGAAAGAGAAAACATAGGAGAAAGAAAAGTAGAAGAGAGATTCACGTCCAAAGAAGAGAGAAAATGTGAATATACCTTTAAACTAATGCTAAAGGACCCTATTTATATTGGAGGAGGTCTTGTAGGAGAGGATTTCTTTTCCAAGTAGAAGTAGATCTTTCTTTCTTTGTAGAATTAGGATCTTTACAAGGAAATGATTTCTTTTCCAAGTAGAAGTATAATTTTTTTCTTTCCTTGTCAAATTAGGATCTTTACAAGGGTAGGACTTTTTTTCCCCTAAAAATTAGGAATCTTCATTTCTCCCAATCTACATGTCCCCTAATCGTCTAGATTGTTCCTGGATCCATTTCTTGCAGTGGCGAACAAGAATCTTTCGAAATATAGAAATCCTAATTGAAGTAGGATTCCTTTTAGGATTAGGATTTCTACAATTTTGGTCACTTTAGGGTATTTCGACCTCCTCACTCTGAAAATGACATCCAAAAGTCCTAATTCTCCCTCTTTAGCATGATTTTCTTCACTTGACACATAAAACACCTGAAATGATAAAATCAATGTAAGTCACGTGATTTAGACATCAAATGAGAATAAAAACTAAGTGTAAAAGTATAAAAAGATAAGAAAATGTGAGTACATCAAATTCGCCCACACTTAGTTCTTGCTCGTCCTCGAGTAAGGAAAAATAAAGAAAGACAACAGAAATATACTAGAGAAAAGTCGTGACATGCAAAAAGCTAGCGTGGATGCAAAAGTAAAGGAAAATGTGTATGCAAATGCAGAGAAACTTTTCTTAAGTGTTATAGCTTATCTCCTAACCTCCCAACAATATCAAAGAAGCACAAGCATCATAGAGAAAAAGGAACCCGTGACATTCAATCCATAAAATTAATGAGCTTACTACAAATGTAAGAACCAAGCAAGATAACATATAAGACTTAGAGGAAATCTACTCCATGTCAAAATAATAGGCCCTCTCATTGTTATACTCTCCAACATTCAAAGTGTTTAAGGCTCATATTTGTTTAACTCTCACAAAATCAAACAATACAATGCTCTGCCATATGCTTGCTCTTCAATCTCGAGTATACTACTAAACATTCTTACACAACACAAATCAAAAGGTCTTAACAGGGATGTAACTTGGCTGGGCTAAGGGTGAGGTAAAAGAATGGTAAAGAAAAAGGTTAAGTATCAAAGAAAATAAAGCATAAAAATAATCAATGACATACATGTTGCACACCATGCATAACATCAAATAATCAAGCAAAACTCAACTTTTCATTTGAATTTTCAATTCCAATAACATTGAATAAGAAAATCACGTTGGGAATTCATTTCTTTTATTTTTACTCTCAGACTCAATCTTTTTTGTTTTTCTTCTTTTTTCGTTTTTATTTTTTGATCGAATACTCCCCCTTGATAATTAAGCACAAAACAAGTCATATACCACAGATAACTTGTTGGGCCCCGAAATTTTTTTTCGTTTATTTAATTGATTATTTATTAATTTATTTGCTATTCTTGCTTTAATTGTTTTAATTATGTGTTTATATAGATATATATTTTATTGAGTCTTGGAATTAGCAAGTATGATTGGGATTAGAAGTTAGAAATTAAATGAAGGCTTGGACTTAATGTTGGAAAGAATGGGCTTTATAGAATAAGTGGAATAAGAAGAAGGAGGATTAGAAATAAGTGGATTATGTATAGTGGGCTTGTGAGGAGGAGAGCCCAAAAAGGGATTGTAAGAAGGAGAGCTCAAAACTATGTAGTTTTGAGATAGGATTTTAAGATGAGAATAAAAGAGTTAAATGAATTGAAGTAAGAAGGAGAAGAAGAGAGATTGTTGTAAGTCACAAAAGGAAAAGAAGAGAAGAAGAGAAAACATGAGCAAGGAAAAAGAGAACTTTCGACTAAGTGGAAGAGAGTCGTAGGAAGCTTGAAGAAGAGGAAAAAGAAGAGAAATCGACTTATTAGAGGTTAGTTCCATCTTTATTTATGTTAGATTCAAAAATGAGATGAAATGGAAGTTAGGGTTTGTGTAGAGATTGAAGAAAGATAGAGAGGAAGGTGAGATCTATAGATTTTTGGTACTTTCTAAGTAAGGTTATGGTTATTCTAGCTTAAATGTCCTATGGGTAGGTTAGGTTTAAAGTTTATTTTCATCTTTTCTTGATTTATGAATATTATGACTTTCTTTTAAAATGTATTTATTGAATGAAGTATGATTTAATTGAAGGAACTCAAGAAAATCCCACTCAAGACAAGGAGGAAGGGAAATCTTGAATTCGGATACCGACGATAGGTGGGTAACATTTTTATAGTTGTTGTGTAATGAGCAAATGCCCTATGCGCTATCTTTATTAAATGGTGTATATATTGAAAGTGTTTTCATTTGGTTTGCAAGAAAAAGAAAGAAACTATGATGATTTGATAGAATGAAAGAAGCATAAAATGTTATGCTTGTGCTTTAATGTGTGAACATAAATTGGTTGTGATTGGGCAAGAGAGAACCTACTTCGATAGTCACGTGCACGTTGACCCCCCCTAGCCTTCTCCCGGCTGCCTGCTTGAGGCTTACGAGATCCAAAAAATAGACTCGTTGTGTTTACGGTAAACTTCGATTTTCGTCGTGTTTATGGAACTCTCAAGCCAAGTGTGTGCATTCCATCCTTTAATTGTGTTTATGATGCATAATATGTGTTAATTGATATAGAGTCTCATATCATGCCTTATGTGATGATTTTGCGTTATTGGTGTTTTATATGATAAATTGCCATCGTTATGGATTCGTAAATTGTGTGTTTTGTGTGTGGCTCATTACTCGATGGCTATAAACATGTTAACCACTGAGCCGTGTTAGCTCACCCCATTCTCCCTCCTCAGGTGCAAATTCTAGTTGATCGCGGAACCTTGCAAGGCATCGGGCATAACTCCAAGAATACTAGAAACTTTTGTATTAAGTTAGTATCTAGCTTTTGGAATGGCTTTATAAGCATATTGATCATTGAGCATCTCATATTTGTATTTTGTACTTGACTCTTGATGAATATGATGATATGTAATTAAAGCCATGCTTGAACTCTTTATGTTTTGAGAAGAGAATGAGAGCTCTAGTACTCTCTTTATCATGTGTTAGTGTTGATTTGCGAGCTGCATGTGGCCTTTAAATAGTATGTGTATGGGTATTTTAATTATTGAATAGCTGTTGAAGTTCTGCCAATTCTGGGTTGATGTGCTCATGTGGTTAGTTTTGAGTATATTGTGTTGTGCTGCAAATTCTGGGTTGTTTTAGGTTGAATAGGATCATTTAGACTTGTTGAAGGTGTTAGACGAGCTGTAGAGCTTGTTCATCAGGTGTAATGAGTTAGTTTTGAGGTTTTGATTGCAAGGTGTGAGTCGTTAGAATTATATGCAGGTGTTGTCTAAATGGCAGATTGTCAGGCAGAGCTTGGAGTCCACTTTTGACCCTTATAGAGTTGGATTTTAGGTCGGTGATCTTCATGAAAGTTGTAGATAATTCTTTTACCTTTCCACAGACACTAAGTTTGTTAAATTAGGAGTCCTGGGTGAAAAGTTATGGTGTTTGTAAATTCTAGTACTGTTTGTGGAGAGCTAGTCGATCGGTCTTAGAGTAAAATTTTGATTCCCTTAATGGTCGAGCTTGTCTTTGAGTCCTTCTTAAAAAATGTAGATTTTTCTCTTAGCTTTCCAACGATTTTTACCGTGTCTAATTTGGAGCTCGGAAGTCAAAAGTTATGAGGGTTAGAAGTTAGGTAGGTCGGGCTGCAGGACAGATCGTCCAGGCGCTAGCGGGCGAGCGCTCCTCGCTCGTCCATGCGGGTGAGCGTTGGTCGCTCGTCCATGCGGGCGAGTGCTGGTCGCTCGCCCACACGGGTGAGCACCTAACGCCATTCGCTACATGGTCGCCCAGCGGAAGGCGTTAGGCGCCAGACATGTCGAAGTCCTCAGCGTTTGGGGTCGGTCTTTGACCGACCGACCCCTCTCCCTTCTTTTGGTCATAACTTTTTGCATAGACCTCCGATTAAGCTGATTTTTGAAGCGATGGAATCCTAAGAAAATTTTCTATCTTATCATGCCTGATTTATCAGTATTGCTTTTAAATTGAAAAAGGTTGTTTGAAACAAAGTGTGGAGGTCGGCGTTGGAATCATGAGATCATGAGGAACATTTTTTTTTATTAAAAAGCAAATCCCAAATTTTCTATTAAAAAGTTTCTTTATTTGTGGTCAGTTGTGTTCGGTTTTGGGTCCTCTATGCTTATGTATGCTTGTGTGCTTCCGAATGTTGGGCCTCGAAAACGGGGTCCAACATAACTGAACATGCGCAACCTCCTCAAGTTTGACTCAACAGAAACATGCTCTACTAACCATGATATGGGTTAGAAAGGTAAATCAAATAAGAATAGACTAAGTTAAACATGGGTAAAGAAAAGACTAGATAATAAGCTCAAGTGGGCTAATTAGTGGTCAACATGCTTTGGGTTGTTTTTTTATTTTGGGTTAAATGGTTTAAAATCCTAGGGGCCTTTATCATGTTTATGTAATGTATGCACAAATGTAATCTCAACAAGATAAGAAGCAAGTTTTAGAGATACAAAGCATTGAATGAAATCACTCATCAAAGAGACATGTTGAAGGTTCAAAAGCTCACATGGGACAATTATCTATTAAGTCAACAAGTGTAGTTTCAAGGTCAGTCCAAACACCATGATGCTCAGAACTTACATTAAAAAAACGTTAATCAAATTTATG
Organism: Erythroxylum novogranatense; assembly: GCA_029891385.1. Taxonomy (NCBI): domain Eukaryota; kingdom Viridiplantae; phylum Streptophyta; class Magnoliopsida; order Malpighiales; family Erythroxylaceae; genus Erythroxylum; species Erythroxylum novogranatense. Next base: position 35,797,083 of record CM057231.1, read on the forward strand.
ATTCAAAAATCACAGATTAATTTTCATCTATAACATCTGTATTCTTATCAATCATTGGGAAGTAAAAAGACAAAACCAAACACTCCAGGTGCAAAACATGCAAAAATAGAAATTTTTTTGGATTTTTGAATTATTTTTTCAATGTTTATGGGTTTTTTTTAATAAAGCATGCAAGTACAAGTGAAAACCTTCAAGTTCAAGCAAGAGCAAAGGTGTGGTAAATTAAAGCACGAAAATCAAGAAAATATCCAAACCAATAACTAACTAAAACCTAAAAATTTAATGTAAAAACTAACCTAACTCCTCCCCCACACTTAAACACAACATTGTCCTCAATGTTGAAATCAAAGAAAGAAGAGACGATAAAAACACACCAAAAACACAACAAAAAGAAAGAAATAATGAGAAGAAGAAGATGATGATGATGAAAAACGTAAAGAGAGAAAAAAAAGGAAAGAGAAATCAAATTTGGTTTTTATATGATGGGTTGCCTCCCATTCAACGCTTTTGTTTAACGTCGACGTCATGTTAATGCTCCTCACTCCCCATAGACAGGCTCGACCAAGTGCATCTCCTTCAAGTTAGATTGAAAACCTTCAAGGAAAGGCTTCAACCAATGGCTATTGACTATGAACCTCTTGCTTGTATCCATGCTCTCAACCTCAATTGCGTCATAATCAAAACACGAGTAACAATAAAAGGTCCAATCCAATGAGATCAAAGTTTATCTAGGAAAAGGCGAAGGCAGGATTAGTAGAGAAGAACTTTCTGACCCACATGATACTCCTTCCTACCAATCATCTTGTCATAGACTGCCTTTGACTTCTCCTTGTAAATCCTCATGTTCTTGTAGGCATCATTAAATTAAATCACTTGTTAATATAGAAATCCTATCTAATATGTAAACTACACAAGAAGGGGGGTTGAATTGTGTAATCTTTTCGAAAATATTAATCTTTTGAGACTTATTGAATTTCTTTACAAAATTCAAATGATTACTAAAACACTTTGCTAAAGTTGATAAATAATGCAATCACAAGTAATATTATCTACTCATCTAACATAAGAAAATTTAAAGATAAGGGTTAGAGAATAGATGCTACGATTTTATATTGGTTCACCCCAAATCTTAGGCTACGTCCAGTCCCCAGAGTTTTTTTTGCGATTTCACTATACTTGTCAACTTTAAAGTATTCTTTCAACACATAGAGCCTCTCCAGGCCTCTCTCACAAAGTATTCTTTATTAGCTATATTAATCTCTCTAGGCTCTAGCCTTCCTTTCTCTCTCTAAGAAAAGTATTTTTGAGCTTTCACGTTACAGATGTGTTTGTTCACTTCTTTTGCACTTTGAATACATAATTTTTGTTAATGTCAAAATGTTCAAGAGTAATTCTCTATCTGTGTGTAGTTTTCGACTAGAACTAATATTTATAGCCTATGTCTCCAATTGTTCTCTTGATAACTGCTTCTTGAATCTTCTAGAAACAGTTATTAGTTGAGTCCTGTAACTAACTCCAACTAATTAACTGACTGACGTTCTAGAATATCTTTCTTTTGTATCGTTTGGAATAACGTTTCTTTTGTTATTATATTTCATCTATTATTCCGCTTCATCTTCATCTTATATTGCTGTGCTTCATTTTATGCTTCATCTCATATTGCGCTTCATCTTATGCTTCGACTTCGTCTTATCCTTCGACTTCGTCTTATGTTGTATAAGTGTTACTTATCTGCACCTTTAACAAACTCATCAAAACAATTCATATATTTCTAAGATTATTATTATTTGATTGTCATCAAAATTAATAGAAGTGAAGTTCTCTTGACTTAACAATCTCCCCCTTTTTGATGATAATAAATAATCATAGTTTTAGAAGGTAAAATAAAATTTATAGATGAATAGTATTCAGATGAATAACAAATCAAAGAAAAATATAAGAAAAGAATTGCATACTAGACATATACAATGCTTTCTATCTATTCTTCTTGTTCTCCTCTATATCTCCTTCTCGTTCTCCTTGTTTTCCTTCTCGTTCTCCTTGTTCTCCTTCTCCCCCTATTTGTTATTAATAAAAAAATTGCTCATTGTAGATGCTTTAGAACTTCAGAAAACATACGTTGCATGTCAGTATGGATCGTCTTGAGGTCTTATTCAATAATAACTCGTAGTAGTGCTATTTCCTCATGAAGATCACCCATTGAGTCAGCAAGTTCATCTACCTTCGTATGAAAATCCTCAATTGCTTTTGTTAATGCTTCCTAAACTTCCTTCTGACTGTGACTTGCTTCCGTCCAATTTATGAAATGTGTTAAGAACTTCGGAATAACGGTAGGATCTTGGTGTATTTCACTAAGTGGAGGAAGGTTTTCAACAGCAGATGGTTTTGAAGGTAAAACGCCTAACTTTATAATTTTGATAAAGGGTTGATTGAAAATTTGTTTTTCCTTCTAGGAGATCAAGATCATCAAGTCTAGGTAGTTTTAGAATTGGTTACCTAAGAAGATGTAACACATCCTTGACTGAAGGTATGAAACCTAAAGGTCTGAAATGCATGACCAAATGCGCAAAGGTTTCTAAATTGAAATTGATACCTTCAACTATGATACTTCTATACTGTCCTTCTTGCACTTTTCCAACTACCATGAAGTTTTCATATGTGATTGAAAGTACAAATTTACTTCCTGATGTTTTTGAAATGTGGTGTGGAACATAGATACCTCCAGGTTGAGCTGCATTGCATACATCATATATATTCTTCCCAGCTACTTAAATATGCTCTTCTGTAAGATCATCTTTATTTTCCTCAGGAAACATCTTGTTTTTCCCTTTTTCTTTATTTTTCATAAGGGTTGAGTATATTAGTTGTATATCTGTCACAATTTTTATCAAAGTTCTACTCGTAATTAGATAGATTGTATACCGATCCTTTAGCATCTTTAATGGATATGGTTCTGCCTTCTCATCTTGTAGAATATCATATAATTTTTGTTTTTCATGGCTTAGAAGATGTATCGTTTGATCATTAATCGGTATAAGTTTGACTAGTATCTTGATTGACTTTTTCGAAGATTCTCTGATAATAATTGAGCTTCTGCTTCGAACAGGTACTGGTTCTTCTACAATCTTCATTCTCAAATCCTTTTTATTGATTGGTTGAGTAGGATTATAAGGTTCTAGTTGATGTTCCACTATTTTTGCCTTCTTTTGAACCTCAGATGAAGAAACCTTCTTCAAACTGGGCTTCACTTTCTTTTGTTCTTTTGTCGGTTTAGAAGAAAGTTGTTGTTGAGGCTTCTTCCTCTCAAATACTAACTTCCTTTTAATTTCAATCTCCCCAAATGATTTTGTTAATTGGCTTTGCAAAATAGTTACAATTGATGTGGTAAACTGATGCCTTTTCTCTTGCTTTTCAGATTCTTCATCATGAATCAGAGATTTCCTCTTCTTTTAATCTTGTTGTCGTAAGGTCAAAAGTCTTGGTGACCTTCTTGACTGTTTGGATTTTTCTGGTTGAAGTGTCTCTACCTATCTCTTCAATGACACTTGTTGTGATGATTGTTGAACCCGACTTTCCTCTTTCTGTAGAATCATCTTAGGTTTTATTGATGCATTAGACGATTTCTCAGCCTTTTCTTCTACAAATGTTCTTCCTGTCGAACGAGGTTTTTTTGTTCTTGCAGACATACCACGTTCACTTCTTCCCCATCTTACTATGAGCTCCCCCTCAAACCTTGCTTTGGGAGTAAAACTTCCATCCCACTCATCATCAACCTTTATGCCCATTATGTGAATAGTTGTGGCATTAATAATACTCTTCACATCCATCTTTACCCTATTACCTCTATCGAGAAATATTCCAAATTCTCTAAAAATCCTTGTCAACAGCATTCCATATGATAAAGAACTAGAATCACCCTTTGACTTCATCATGTACTTCAAAATCAAGTAAAAAAAATTAATGGGTTAGTGATTTAGTAGATGATACAGATAATGTTCATCGTTCATTGTCACAAGGCCCTTCGAGCCTACTCTTGGTAGAATACTGCTAAGAAGTAGTGAATGAAGAACCCTAGCCTTCGGAACAAGAGTTACCACCTTTTTAACTTCAGGATCACTACTTCCATAAAGTTGTCTATTAATGTGCATTCTACATACACGAGCTTGAGTAATCCATTTTGTATTGTTAAATAACTTTACTTCAATACTAAGACACCTATTGACCCTTTTGATAGTATCTTCTATCATAATACTGACAATCCATCTACCATTGATACTAAGGTGTCATCTACCACCTTTGTGTTCTTCCAAAATTCATATATCTCATTCAACTAGACCTTTTCACGAACCTTGAAGAAGCATTTCTAGCCAATTGCTTCAATCTATGGTTCAATGTCCATCTGATTTTCTTTTAAAGAGATAAAATCAACGTGTCTCCCATAGATAAACGATTGATCCATTTATGATTTATAACAAATAAAAACTAAATACGCAAAAATATTTTGCTCAAAGTAGCGATGTTAGTTTCTAAAAGTAAGAGTATAAGTTGAAATGAACTTGAATCTTAGAATAGAGTATGAATCGTCTTGGTTGAGAGCACTATACAAGTCAGTTTCATAGTATTTCAAGAAAATTATAGAGTAGAAGGTATTTTAGAATCTTGAGAAGGTCTCCTTCTTATACCTACTCTTGAAAAGTTGCCGTTCATAACTTACCGTTACCGTTTACTTAAAAACTTATGACTTTTTATCTTCTTCTTATATGAATCATCTGGGTCATGATGTGACAGGAGAATGGTCATTCATCATTACCATATTCAAGTTCCATCTGAATTCCTTGAATCTATCTTCACACAAGGATTTAGTGAAGATATCTGCCCATTGCTGATTCGTCTCAACAAATTGTAGACTGATGATTCCTCTCTGTACATAGTCTCGTATAAAATGATGTCTAACTTCAATATGTTTTGCCCTCGAGTGTTGTATTGGATTCTTTGATAGATTGATAACACTTGTGTTGTCACATAAAATTGGAATGTGATCTTCTTGTATGGAGTAATCTTCTAACTGATACTTAATCCATAACGTCTGTGAGCAATAACTTGCAATTGACATGTATTCAGCTTCTATAGTGGATAGAGCAATTGAACTTTGACTCTTGCTTGACCATGAAATTAGATTATGACCAAGAAAGTGATAACCTCCACTTGTACCCTTTCTATCAATTCTATCTACAACATAATCAGCATCACGGTAGCCAATTATCTTGAAATCTTTACGTTTTTCATACATTAAACAAAGATCAGTAGAACCTACCAAGTATCTCAATATTCTTTTAACAACAATATAGTGAGATTATCTAAGATCTGCTTGAAATCTTGCATACAAACAAACACTAAACAATATATCAGGTCAGCTTGTAGTTAGGTAAACTAAAGAACTAATAATTCCTCTGAAAAGGGTTTGATCAACCTTCTTAGCTACTTCATCCTTAGATAAAAGGATTAAAGGATGCATAGGAGTTGACATAGGTTTAACATTCTCCATTTTATATTTGACTAGCAGTTCTTTAATATATTTCTGTTGATGAATAAAAATCTTTTCTTTGGTTTGCTTAATTTGTAAACCAAGAAAGAATTTCAATTCACCCATCATACTCATTTCAAATTCATTTTTCATAAGATTTTCAAAGTCGGAACATAGCTTCTTAGAAGTTGCACCGAAAATAATATCATCTACATATATCTGAACTATAATGATATCATTTTTGATACACTTTCTAAACAGAGTCTTATCTACTTGTCCTCTAATAAAGTCATTTCCTATCAAAAAAGAACTTAGACGATCATACCAAGCACGAGGTGTTTATTTTAATCCATACAAAGCTTTATGAAGACATTGAACATCCTAGAAAAATTCTTGAATTGATCTTATAATCAAATTTATCCAATTTTTCTTTTGTATTCAATATAGTACATTTGCAACCAAAAGGATGGAAGTAAGAAATATTTGGCTTTCTTCCTTTCCATAACTCATATGGAGTTTTATTTAATATAGGTCGCAGAAATACTCTATTTTGAATATAACGAGTTGTATTCACAGCTTCTGTCTAGAAATACTTAGGAAGATTTATTTCACATAGCATAGTCCTTGTCATTTCTTGAATCGTCCTGTTCTTTCTTTCTACAACTTCATTTTGTTATGGAGTTTAAGGAGCAGAGAAATAAAAAAAATTCATTTTCTTCACAAAACATTCTGAATTTTTCATTTTCAAATTGTCCACCATGATCACTCCAAATTTTAATAATAGAAATTCCTTTTTCATTTTGGAACTTTTTGGAAAAACTTTAAAACACTTACAAGATTTATCTTTATATGATAAAAGTAATATCCAACAAAATCTAATGAAGTTGTCAACAATTACGAGACTATACTTCTTTCCGTCAAGACTTAATGTTCTAGTTGGACCAAACAAATCTACATGTAACAGCTCCAGAGGTCTAGATGAAGTTACAATGTTTTTAGAAGAAAAAGATGTTTTTAACTTATTTTCCTTTCTGACAACTCTTACAAAAAAAATCTATGTTAAAACTTATTTTTGGTAATCCTTTTACCAAATCATGTCTAACCAACTTAGAAATATGTTTAAAACTAACATGACCTAGATTTTTATGCCAAATCAAATTTTCTTCATCTGTGGATATAAAACATGAAATATTTTGACTTTTCAAAACATCTAAATTAATCTTATAGAGATTGTTTCGTCTCTTGGTAGTAAAGAATACAGAACCATCCTTGTTTTTGACTACATAAGAATTTTGATTAAAGGATACTTCAAACCTAGAATCACATAATTGACTTACACTAATTAGATTATGCTTTAATCCTTCAACTAGCAAAACATTATCAATAGACGCAAAAAAATCTTTACTAATTTTGCCGATTCTAATTATTTTGCCTTGTTGGTTGTCTCCAAAAGTTACTATTCCTCCTTTCTTATCTTGGAGGTCTAGGAACATAGATCTTCTTCCAATTATGTGTCGCGAGCATCCACTGTCCAAGTACCATTGGTGCTGGTTGCTTTTTCCAATAAGAGAGATTTATAGTATATATTATGTCTTTTTTAGGTACCCATATTTTCTTGGGTCTTTTGGGGTTAGACTTATAATAATTCCTCGAATAATAAGAGTATTGTTTCTTATTCTTTCTGTTAGAAACATAATTCTCATTGTAACAAACATTACTATCAGTAAATCCTAAACTACTTTTATCCTTTGGATGTCTAAATTTTCCAATAATATCATTCATCTTTTTAGTAATATTAGTAAATGTTGATAAATCTATTGAAAGACTATTAATCCTTTGTTTCAATTGATTAATTTCCTCAGATCTATCTATAGTTACTTTCTTTCTCATATCGTCTACTTGTTTCTTAAGACAGACGTTTTCTTTCTTTAACACTTCTGTATTCTTCAAGATTTCAACAAATTTCTTTTTCAAAATTCTATATTTTTTTAGTATAGCATGCGAATCTTATAATAATTCTAAATATGCTTCTTAAAGATCATTAAGGTTAGAAGTTACCTCATCGTCACATTCTTTTTCAGCTACCAAGCATATATTTGTTTGTTCTGATGCTACTGAATCAGAATCAAATTTGGATGAATCTCAGTCTTCCCATATTGCCATCATGCTCTTTTAGTTTTTTCTTCTATTTTCTTTTGAGCAATGGACATTCTGACTTGTAATTTCCTAGTTTGTTGCACTCATAGTAGATGATAGACGTTTTTTCATTCTTGACTTCTTCTTTTCTATTCTTTTTTTTAAATCTTTATTTCCTTTCGTTTTCTTTTTCCACATCCTTCTAATCTTTCTTGAAATGAAGGATAATTCATCATCATCTTCACTTGAATCTTGATCAGACTCACTGGTATCATTATCCTTGATTTCTTCAATCTTTAATGCTTTAGAAGATGTGCTTCTATTTTTTTGGTTCTTTTGATTCTTCTGGCCAGCCTTTAATGCGATAGACTTATCTCTTCTAGGTTTATCTTCAGCATCAAGCTCTACTTCATGTATCTTCAGTGAACCAAGCAATTCATCTAGCTTCAACTTGCTTAAGTCCTTGGCTTCTTGTATTGCTGTAACCTTGGTTCTCCATCTTTTAGATAGGCATCTGAGAATCTTCCTGACATGATCTTGATTATCGTAGATTCTCCCAAGAGCTTTAAGTCTATTAACAATTTTTTGAAATCGTCCGAACATCTGATCACTTCTTTTCTACTTTGAATATAAAATTTTTTCTAATATCAAAACGTTCAAGAGTAATTCTCTATCTGTGTGTAGTTTTCGACTAGAACTAATATTTATAGCCTAAGTCTCTGACTGTCTTCTTGATAACTGCTTCTTGAATCTTTTAGAAATATTTATTAGTTGAGTCCTGTAACTAACTCCAACTAATTAACTGACTGACATTCTAGAATATCTTCCTTTTGTATCGTTTGGAATAACGTTTCTTCTATTACTACATTTCGTCTATTATTCTGCTTCGTCTTATACTTCGTCTTCGTCTTATGTTGCTGCACTTCGTCTCATGTTGCGTTTCGTCTTATGCTTCGACTTCGTCTTATACTTCAACTTCGTCTTATGTTGTCTAAGTGTTACTTATCTGCACACTTAACAAACTCATCGAAACAATTCATATATTTCTAAGATTATTATTATTTGATTGCCATCAAAATTAACATGAGTGAAGTCCTCTTGACTTAACAATCATTCCTTATCTCCTCCAACTCTTGGAATTGTAACTTCCTAAAATTTCTAGCCTCATTATAGTTCAAGTTACATTGATTAATGGCCCAAAATGCTTTGTGCTTAAGTTCTACTAGAAGGTGACAAGCTTTCCCATAAACCATCCTAAAAGGTGACATTCCTAAAGGGCTCTTGTAAGCTGTTCTATAAGCCCACAATGCATCTCCCAATCTGAGACTCCAATCCTTTCGATTAGGTTGCACTGTCTTCTCTAAGATAGGCTTGATCTCATGGTTAGAAACTATAGCTTGGACACTTTTTTGAGGATGTTATGCCATGCTAGTTCTGTGAAAAACCTGATACTTCTTCAAAATGGCCTCAAAGGATTAGTTGTAAAAGTGGGTCCCCCTATCACTGATTATTGCTTTGGGAATGCCAAACCTGTTAAAAATGTTAGCCTTAACAAATCCAACAACAACCTTAGCATCATCAGTTCTAGTAGGAATAGCCTCAATCCATTTAGATACATAATCCACAACAAGCAAGATATAAAGATAGCTATAAGAAGAGGGAAAAGGACCCATGAAATCAATACCCCAAACATTAAATATTTCACTAAAAATTAAAGTAGTTTGCGACATCTGATCTCTTTGAGTTATGTTACCAATTCTTTGACATCTTTCACATGTTTTACAGAAGTGGAATGCATCTTTGAACAATGAAGGCCAAAAGAAACCACATTCAAGCACCTTATAAACTGTGTGCTTAGCACCAAAATGACCACCACAAGAATAAGTATGATAAAAAACAAGTATGGAATTAAACTCATCTTGTGACACATATCTCCTAATAACTTGATCAGCATAGAACTTCCACAAATATGGATTGTCCCAATAATAATCTTAGCATCAGCACGGAATTTATCTCTTTGGGATTTAGACATACCTGAGTGTAGCTCATTAGTAACCAAAAAGTTAACTAAATCAGCATACCATGGCCGAGGAGTAGCATTGAGGACGGTATAAAATTGTTCATCAGCAGAGGTCTATTTGATAGGAATGACATCATCTCCCTTAACGTTAAGTCTACTCAAGTGATCAGCAACAAGGTTCTCAGCTCGCTTCTTATCCTTAATCTCAAGGTCAAACTCTTGTAGGAGCAAAACTCATGTAATAAGGCATTGCTTGGACTGCTTTTTCTTCAAGAGATACCTAAGAGCTGCATGATCAGTGAAAATAACAACTTTTATTCCAAGTAAGTATGATCGAAACCTTTTAAGAGCAAAAACAACAAGAAACAATTCCTTCTCAGTTGTATGGTAATTGCACCGAGCTTCATCCAATATCGTAGAAGCATAAGCAATCACATGTAAAGACTTCCCTATATGCTGCCCAAGAACAACTCCAACTACATAGTCACCAGCATCACACATAATCTCAAAAGGAAGCTCCCAGTTAGGTGGTTGGATGATGGGTGCCGTTGTCAACTTATTTCTCAACAAGTCAAACTCATCCTTGCACTCTTGGGAGAAGATGAACTCGGCATCCTTGACTAGCAACTTGCATAGAGGTGCGGCTACTTTGCTAAAGTCCTTAATATACCTATGATAGAAATCTGCATGTCTAAGAAAATATCAATATCCCTCACAGAGGAAGGGTAAGTCAAGGACAAGATAATATCTATCTTATCTTTATCAACCTCTAAGCCACGTTCAAAAACCACATGCCTTAAAACTATTCCTTGTTCTACCATAAAATGACATTTTTCATAGTTCAAAACAAGGTTAGTATCCATGCATCTTTTCAAGATCAGAGACAAGTTTCCTAAACAATGATCAAAGGAATCACCATAGAAAGCAAAATCATCCATAAAAACTTCTATGATCCTATCAACATAATCAGAAAATATGCTCATCATGCATCTTTGAAAAGTAGCAGGTGCATTGCATAAACTAAAGGGCATTCTCCTACAAACATATGTACCAAATGGACAGGTAAAAGTAGTCTTTTCTTGATCCTCAGGGGCAATAACAATTTGATTATATCCACTATAGTCACCAAGGAAACAATAGAAAGACTTACCAGCCAGGCACTCAAGCATTTTGTCCATGAAAGGCAAAGGATAATGGTCCTTTTTTATTGCTAAGTTCAACTTCCTATAACCAATACACATTCACCAGCCACTTTGCACATGTGTGGACACCAACTCATTCTCAAAATTCTTCACCACAGTAATGCCCATCTTTTTAGGAACCACATAGATAGGACTTACCCACTTGCTTTCAAAGATAGGGTATATGACACTTGCATCTAAGAGCTTCAAAATTTTGTCCTTCACCACCTCCATCATGGGCAGATTGAGTTGTCTCTGCATCTCCCTCGAGGGCTTGGAATTATCCTCTAAGAGTATGTGATGCATACACATGGAAGGACTAATCCCTTTGATGTCATCTATAGTCCATCCAATGGCAGTCTTGTGGCCCTTTAACACACGCAACAATCTTTCTTCCAGCATAACTGTCAGATTTTTTGCAATAATGGCTGGAAGAGTATCATTAGATCCAAGAAAAGCATACTTCATATGATCAGGAAAAGGTTTCAATTCTAACTCTAGGGCATGCAACACAGAAGGTAAGACTTTCTTGTGGGAAAGAGGTAAATCAGCAAACACATCCAATTTTGGCACCATATAAGAAGATTGCAATGCCATAGTAGCATTAATCACATAAGGTTCAAATATCATGACACCACTGGCATTAACATCAAAAGATGAGAAGAAGGAATGCATAAGAGTAATATTAACACCATCGTTACTACCATAAACACAAAATTCGTCCACCAACAGATCAGTGATATCCAAGTTATGTAATTCATACACATCATCGCTATATTTCATTGCCTCATTAAAATTAAACAAGACATGTTCATCATCAATCCTCATAGACAAAGTGCAATCATCACAATTATCACAGTCTTAGCAGTCCTAAAAAATGGTCTCCCAAGTAGAAGAGGTGAACGTGTGTGAGGGTGATCATCATATGTCTTAATGATATAGAAATTACAAGGGAAAACCAAGCTACCAACTTTCACTAACACATCTTCCAATAAACCCAAAGGATAGACAAAAGATCTATCAACAAGTTGAATGATAACAGAAGTGCTTTTGAAAGAACCAACATTAAGAGAATCAAAGATGGATTTCGACATCACACTAATTGAAGCTCCTAAATCACACATGGCCTTATCAAAGCACATATTACCAATCACACAAGGGATAGAAAACGCACCTGGTTCTCCTTTCTTAATAGGTAATTTCTTTTGGAGAATAGCACTTACATTCTCTCCTAAGCCAACTTAGGCACATGTCTTACTGCCTCCAATAAAGGAATGTTGATTTCCACCTTTTTAAACAACTCCAATATTTCTTTCTCTTTATCCTCCTTCTTTTGCCTGTTAGAACTCAAAGGGAAAGGTGGAGTTAGTTTATAAGAGGAATCCACAAGGTTATGAGATACCTTAAAAGCATGAGATGATTGCTTGGCATGAGAAGAAGGTTCGGCACCCTTCAGGTCAGAGGGTGGTGCTATTGTTTTTAGGTTGTTATTTTCAGCCTCCAACTCATCCTGCTTATCCAAAATAATCACTTTGTCTCCAATCTCCTTACCACTCCTTAGCTTAAGTGCAAAAGCACTTTCCTTACCTTGCAACCTTATGATGACAATTTTTCAAAATTTTGGGCCTCCAATTTTCCAAGGTTAGATGCCAACTGTCCCATTTACCTCTCAAGGTTTTGGATACCTGATCTTGTCTTTTACTGAAAAGATTTATAGTCCTGTTGAAAAGACATGAAAATTTGCTGCATGGACAAGGTGTTAGATGCCATAGTTTTCATCATATCCATAATCTCATTCAAAGAAGGATTAAAAGAAGAAGAAGGGTTAGAAGGTGGTGGCTGTAGGAAAATCCCGATGTGAGCATCACATGCCCACGGTGCGGAAAACAAAATTTTTTGTTCCGGGACCTTCCCGAAAGCCAGGATCCATGTGTATATATAACAAACTCAAACCAAACGACCAAAGGAGACCGTCTCTAATGGTATCCACGCAGAGATCGAAAAACCTAACCGGGACAAACCCTTTGACCCGGGAATAGCTAGAACAAATTAAAGACTGCTAGATCTTACCTTTGTTCTGGAGAGCTTGGAGAATGATGGAGGAGAAGATGAAAAAACTTGAAGAAGATGGAAGCTTGATTGTGAGCTTAAAGAGGAAGAAAATCTTTCTTCAATTTTTCTTAAAGCCAACGATGATTATCATCTTCAGAAAAAAGAAAAGACTCTTTCTTTTCTTCTTATACCATAAGCCAACGACCATCTCTCTTCCACCTTCCTTATTTTGTCTTTTTGTCATTTAATGAAAGTGATGACTAAGCATGTAACTAGAAACTTCTTCCTTCCTCTCCTTCCATCCACGTATTTGACATATATATATATATTAATTAATTATTTAATTAATTAATCATATATATATGTATATATATTGCTGAAGTGGTCCAGTCACACTGGGGTCGATCCTACCGGGTCCCGGTAGGGAAAAATCACCGGAGACCTATTTCAGCAATGTCAATGTCGCGATCTCATCGGGACATATCTCGATCTCATCGGGATCCATTTAATCCTATTGCTCTCCATATATTGGAACTCTGTCCAAAACTATTTTACAAATTCTCCGAGACACTCTTATGCGTGTGACCCATTAGGTTCCCGGTTATGTTGGCCACTTAGATTAACACTTAATCTAAGCAAGTCATGAGCGGTATCTAGCAACACATCATGACCCCCAATTGACCGAAAAGTAATTGGTTTGACGAATGAACATATCTTCATCAGGAACCATATCACGAACCTTTCCATAGACAATTACAATGCAATTCGTCCTTTCACCATGCTATACCCCACTTGGTTATGAGTATGGGCAATGTGTCAACTCTTACTAGACTGACTAAGTCAAATCTAATCCAAGTGATTTCAGTTCTTGTCCTGGGACTCATTACTTTATATGTCAATGAAGACACTTTTCACGACATACATACTCCGGCCAGAGATTTCTAAGTAATGACCCTGACAAGAGGCCATGGGTATCATCTTCTGCTATCACAGAAGTGGTGAATCCTCTATTGGCTACTCAATTACCTTCGAATACCTCAAACCTGCACTCCAACCACCACCCTATGAGCGACCTCTCAGAAGGCAACAAGGAATGGAGTCAAAGCACGTAATCAAGATATCTAAGATATCCTCGAGCACCTCAAGTCTAAGGATACTTGCATCATTGCTATGATGAGATTATCACTGACATTAGAATAGGACATCCATGTGATGATCTCATGGCAGGTCATCCAATGTACTTACTACCTCTAGTAAACATCCACATCTCAACCCTAAATATCTCATATTTACAATTTCTGAGATCCACTGCTTGATCAAATCAAGGAGCTTGAGATGTGCTAGTCTTTCCGGATTACCGATGTCCAATCTCAATAATCCTATGACTAGGGATAATTTAGATACTGACATAATTGCACATGATAGGAATCTCAGTAGTATGATCACATCATAATTTCCTTCATGCTATGTCATCATGGATCGTACCATGTCTAACAAGGTGCGATTTCTCCTTTCGGCCACACCATTATGTTGTGGTGTGTACGGAGGAGTCCATTGAGATAAAATCTCATTATCTCTGAGATAATCTAAGAACTCTTGGTCTAAGTATTCCCCACCACGATCAGATCGTAATGTCTTGATACTATTCCCAAGTTGGTTTTCTACTACATTTCTGAATTGTTTGAACTTTTCAAATGCTTCAGATTTGTATCTCATCAGATACAAGTACCCATATCGAGAATAATCATCGATAAAGGTAATGAAGTAAAGAGAACCACTTCTAGCATGGATGGACATCAGACCACATACATTTGAATGTATTAGGTCTAACACTCATCGCTTGCTCACCCTTTCCTTAAAGGGTAACTTAGTCATCTTGCCTAATAAACAAGATTCGACGTGTCATATGATTCATAATCAAAAGACCCTAAACTTCCACTCTTATGGAGCTTAGCTATATCGTCTCTCATTTATATGGCTGTGTCGACAATGCCATAAGTAAGTTGATTTTAAATTATCTCGTTTATGTCTTTTCGTGTCATTGACATTCATAATTGGATGTGACATATCTAATATGTAAATTCTATTGCATAATGTACTAGTACCATAAAGCATTCCATTCAAACTAATAGAACAACCATTGTTACTAAAAGTCAAATGGAAACCAACTCTATTTAAACAAGAAACAGACAATATGTTCTTTGTTAATACAGGTACAAAATAACATTCATCCATTTTAATTACAAGCCCAGCGGGGAGTGACAAAAAGTAAGTGCCTACGGTTAATGCAGCAACTCTTGCTCCATTTCCCACACGCAGGTCTAGTTCTCCCTTCATGAGTCGCTCATCGTCCTCGAGGCCCCGTGATATCATTGCATATGTGTGAGCCACAACCGGTATCTAATACCCATATGTTATGGTCAGAAACAGTATTAACCTCAATGACAAACATACTTAAAGAAGTCGAGGCATCTGATGCCTTCTTCTGCTTCAATTCTTCCAGATAGACTTTACAGTTTCGCTTCCAATGGCCAGTCTTGCCACAATGGAAGCAAGTTCCTTTTGGTGCAGTCTCTTTGGTTTTCTTCTTGGCTATACTTCCTTTTGATTTCTTAGACCTTTTCTTCTTCTGTTTTTTTTTCTTTGAACCAGAAGAAGAGTCCACCATCAGCACTTGCTTGTTATCCTTCTTGATAGCTTGCTCTGTTGTCTTGAGCAGATTGATCAACTTAGGGATTGTTGTGGATACTTGGTTCATCCGATAGTTTAACACAAACTATGAATAACTATCAGACAATCCAAGTAGAATTAAGTCAATACTTAATTCATAATCCATGATAAAACCTAAGACGGCCAATCTCTCAATATACCCATTCATCTTCAGTGCATATTGCACTGCAGATGAACCTGGAGTCATCTTAGTAGTGAAGAGTAGCCTTGAGATCTCGAACCTTTCAGACCGAGCTTGCTCAGCAAACAGCTCCCTAAGATGAAACACTATGGTATGAGCATCCATAGACTCATGCTGCTTCTGCAGCTCTGGTGACATCGAGGCAAGCATGATGCAGGTAGCCATGTCACTGTCTTTAAGATGCTTTCGATATGCTTTCTGATCCTCATCAGAAGCATCAGCAGTAGGTGGATCAGGAAGTGGAACATCTAGGATATATCCCAGTTCCTCAGACCTGAGAACAATTCTCAGATTTCTCAGCCAATCGAGAAAATTTGGACCAGTTAACTTGTTGGATTCCATAAGCGAGCGCAAGTTCACACTTGAAGTTATCTTCAATAACCTATAGGGAAAAGAGAGAAAGAATGTTAGAATAGAATTACTTGCATGATCATAAGGACTTGCATGACATGCATATGGCTCCCACTAGTTTCATAGAATCCATAACCCTTAGTACGAATCCAAGAAACATTATGACAAAATGTCCTAGTAGGTCGATATCCGACATTCCTAAAAATGACCTTGGGTTTGCCCAACAAGCCACCTTAGTTCAATCGGTAGGTATCGGTCATACCAATTGCATCATAGATAGATATCCGACATTCCTCAAATGACCTTGGGTTTGCCCAACAAGCCACCTTAGTTCAATCGGCAGGTATCAATCATACCATTTCCATCTTAGGTGTAACTATCGACTAGTGCTATCAACTTTTGATGTATGCACACACATTGGGTTATCAACTCTTGATGCGTGTACATCGATGTACACTACCCAATTTCGCTCTCGCCCACGCGTTGACCTTGAGTTTGCTCAACAAATCAACGCTTCTAGTGAAAACCGACCCATTAATCCGAAAATCTCATTTTCCATGGTTCAACATATCCGTATAGAGTGAGCTTGGGTTTGCCCAACAACCCAACTCTATAAGAACTCTGGTTCTCCCATATTAATGGAAGGCGTTAGTTTTCATATGATTTGAGGGTTTTCGTGTCTCATCTTTTCTTCTCCAAGCCGTAGGATTATAGTCACCATGACTATATGGAATGACTTAGGGTACTTCATCAATCACATTGAATTTATACCTAAAATCATCCATCATCCCTCCTTTGCATGTTATAAGTCGACTTATGTATGTATAAGTCGACTTATGCCTCTGTGTAAGTCGACTTATGCATGTGTAAGTCGACTTATGCAGCTGTACACGAACAATTCGACTTGTACCATTATGCAAGTCGACTTATGCGTCTACAGTGCACCCTACAAGTCGAGTTATGAACGTATAATTCGACTTGTGCAGTTGGAATTGCTATCTTAATCGACTAATTTCTCAATTCGTGTAGTTCAAATTCACAATACCAATTCTAATACACTTTACCTTGATGTACCAATGAAATACTTTCATTGTTGCTTACCATATATAGTCAAACTATATATGAAGAATTTGAAATCGGTGAATATACTGTTATTCACTTGGATCTCCAAATAATTCGAGAATATCAAATTATCACCCTAAGTATCTCTAGGTAGTCTACACTTTATCAAGACTACTTCGGCACTGGTCACAAAATTTGTGACGGCCAAAACAATCAAGATAAGGGAATATACTAACGAGACGCTAATGAGACACATTTGACATCCGAAAATTATTTGGAAACCTAATTTCAAGAAATTCATTTAGGCAAGCATACAACATCAATGTAACACATTTTTAATCACATTAAAAATGATCCAAGGCATTGGAACTGAAAATTACACAATTTCTCATTCCAAACAAAACACCCAAAGAACTTTCTCAAAGCGCCAAGCTATATGCTTTGCTTGAAAAACTCATTGAAACAATTTCAATAAATTCTGAGAAAATTACAGAGGTTACTACATATTCCCAACATGCTCCATGAATTTTTTCAGGATTTATTTCCATCAAAAACTCATTCAACCTCAGCAACAAAGCCAATGCAAAATCTGTGTTGTTATATACGACACAAGTGGCTCTGATACCACTGTAGGAAAATCCCGGTGTGAGCATCACCTGCCTACGGTGCGGAAAACAAAAATTTTTATTCCGGGACCTTCCCGAAAGCCAGGATCCATGTGTATATATAACAAACTCAAACCAAACGACCAAAGGAGACCGTCTCTAACGGTATCCACGCAGAGATCGGAAAACCTAACCGGGACATACCCTTTGACCAGGGAATAGCTAGAACAAATTAAAGACTGCTAGATCTTACCTTTGTTCTGGAGAGCTTGGAGAATGATGGAGGAGAAGATGAAGAAACTTGAAGAAGATGGAAGCTTGATCGTGAGCTTAAAGAGGAAGAAACTCTTTCTTCAATTTTTCTTAAAGCCAACGATGATTATCATCTTCAGAACAAAGAAAAGACTCTTTCTTTTCTTCTTATACCATAAGCCAACGACCATCTCTCTTCCACATTCCTTATTTTGTCTTTTTGTCATTTAATGAAAGTGATGACTAAGCATGTAACTAGAAACTTCTTCCTTGTTCTCCTTCCATCCACGTATTTGACATATATATATATATATATTAATTATTTAATTAATTAATCATATATATATTTATATATATTGCTGAAGTGGTCCAGTCACACTGGGGTCGGTCCTACCGAGTCCCGGTAGGGAAAAATCACAGGAGACCTATTTCAGCGATGTCAATGTCGCGATCTCATCGGGACATATCTCGATCTCATCGGGATCCATTTAATCCTATTGCTCTCCATATATTGGAACTCTGTCCAAAACTATTTTACAAATTCTCCGAGACACTCTTATGCGTGTGACCCATTAGGTTCCCGATTATGTTGGCCACTTAGATTAACACTTAATCTAAGCAAGTCATGAGCGGTATCTAGCAACACATCATGACCCCCAATTGACCGGAAAGTAATTGTTTTGACGAATGAACATATATTCATCAGGAACCATATCACGAACCTTTCCATAGACAATTACCATGCAATTCATCCTTTCACCATGCTATACCCCACTTGGTTATGAGTATGGGCAATGTGTCAACTCTTACTAGACTGACTAAGTCAAATCTAGTCCAAGTGATTTCAGTTCTTGTCCTGGGACTCATTACTTTATATGTCATTGAAGACACTCTTCACGACATACATACTCCGGCCAGAGATTTCTAAGTAATGACCCTGACAAGAGGACATGGGTATCATCTTCTGCTATCACAGAAGTGGTGAATCCTCTATTGGCTACTCAATTACCTTCGAATACCTCAAACTGTACCCAACCACCACCCTATGAGCGACCTCTGTAAGGCAACAAGGAATGGAGTCAAAGCACAGAATCAGTATCCAAGATATCCTTGAGCACCTCAAGTCTAAGGATACTTGCACCATTGCTATGATGAGATTATCACTGACATTAGAATAGGACATCCATGTGATGATCTCATGGCAGGTCATCCAATGTACTTACTACCTCTAGTAAGCATCCACATCTCAACCCTAAATATCTCATATTTACAATTTCTGAGATCCACTGCTTGATCAAATCAAGGAGCTTGAGATGTGCTAGTCTTTCCGGATTACCGATGTCCAGTCTCAATAATCCTATGACTAGGGATAATTTAGATACTAACATAATTGCACATGATAGGAATCTCAGTAGTATGATCACATCATAATTTCCTTCATGCTATGTCATATATCATGGACTTTATTAATTTGATTACAGATCAATATCAGTTCATAAATAATGAACAACAAATTAATGAAATATGCCTTTCTTTATTTCTTTATAAAGAATGTACACCAATTTGTACAAAATGCGCTAAAGGCGATTGCCTTTAGGGCACTACTTTAACAGTGGCATAGGTCCGGAAATGTTCGAATGTGGTTGAAATCTAGGGGGGTTGGTGTAGGAAAATCTTGGTGTGTGCATCACATGCACACGGTGCGGAAAACAAAAAATTTTATTCCGGGACCTTCCCGAAAGCCAGGATCTATGTGTCTATATAACAAACTCAAACCATAACGGCCAAAGGAGACCGTCTCTAACGGTATCCACGTAGAGATCGGAGAACCTAACCGGGACAAACCCTTTGACCCGGGAATAGCTAGAATAAAGCAAAGACTGCTAGATCTTACCTTTATTCTTGGAGAGCTAGGAGAAGCGATGGAGAAGAAGGCTTGGAGAGGAGATGAGCTTGATGATCTATGATTGTGAGCTTGGAGAAAGAAACTCTTTCTTTCAAACCTTTCTCATTGATCTTAATTTAAAACCAACGAGACTCACATCTTCCTTTTAAAGCCAACGATCATCACACTTCCTTTAGCACTTTTGTCTTATTCATTTAAAGCCATTAAATGTTACTTTTGACTAGGCTAAAGAAGCTTCTCATCCTTCCTTCTCATCCTTCCACGTTGACTACATATATATATATATATATTACTTAATTAATTAATAAGATATATATATATAAATGTCAAGTGGTCCATCACTCGGGTAGATCCTACTAACCTACCAAGGGTCCCGGTATGGAAAAACCACCGAAAACCTTTTTCAGCAATATCGATGTTGCGATCTCATCGGGACATATCTCGATCATATCGGGATCCATTTAATTCTATTGCTCTCCATTTATTGGATCTCTGTCCAAAACTATTTTACGAATTCTCCGAATCACTCTTAAGCGTGTGACCCATTAGGTTCCCGGTTATGTTGGCCACTTAGATTAACACTTAATCTGAGCAAGTCATGAGCGGTATCTAGCAACACATCATGACCCCCAATTGACCGGAAAGTAATTGGTTTGACGAATGAACATATATTCATCACGGACCATATCATGAACCTTTCCATAGACAATTATTGTGCAATTCATCCTTTCACCATGCTATACCCCACTTGGTTATCATTATGGGCAAAGTGTCAACTCTTACTAGACTGACTACGTCAACTCTAGTCCAAGTGATATCAGTTCTTGTCCTGGGACTCATTACTTTATATGTCACTGAAGATACTCTTCATGACATACGTACTCCGGCCAGAGATTTCCAAGTAATGACCCTGACAAGAGGCCATGGGTATCATCTTTTGCTATCA
This sequence comes from Erythroxylum novogranatense, assembly GCA_029891385.1. Classification (NCBI taxonomy): domain Eukaryota; kingdom Viridiplantae; phylum Streptophyta; class Magnoliopsida; order Malpighiales; family Erythroxylaceae; genus Erythroxylum; species Erythroxylum novogranatense. The sequence goes on from CM057231.1 coordinate 35,818,029, forward strand.
CAGAAGTGGTGAATCCTCTATTGGCTACTCAATTACCTTCGAATACCTCAAGCTCTACCCAATCACCACCCTACGAGCGACCTATATAAGGCAACAAGGAATGGAGTCAAAGCACAGAATCAGTATCTAAGATATCCTTGAGTACCTCAAGTCTAAGGATACTTGCACCATTGCTATGATGAGATTATCACTGACATTAGAATAGGACATCCATGTGATGATCTCATAGCAAGTCATCCAATGTACTTACTACCTCTAGTAAGCATTCAAATCTCAACCCTAAATATCCCATATTTACAGTTTCTGAGATCCACTGCTTGATCAAATCAAGGAGCTTGAGATTTGCTAGTCTCTCCGGATTACCGATGTCCAGTCTCAGTAATCCTACGACTAGGGATAATTTAGATACTAACATAATTGCACATGATAGGAATCTCAGTAGTATGATCACATCATAATTTCCTTCATGCTATGTCATATATCATGGACTTCATTAATTTGCTTATAGATCAATATCTATTCATGAATAATGAACAACAAGTTAATGAAATATGCATTTCTTTATTTATTCATAAAGTATGTACACAACTTTTTACAAAACGCGCCAAAGGCGATTGCCTTTAGGGCACTACACTAACAATCTCCCACTCGACCTAAAGCCAATCGCCTTGATATCTAATACCATAGGCGAGTGCATGAGAATCAAAACTCTTTTGTGATAATGGCTTTGTCAACGGATCAGCAATATTCTGCTCTGTGGGAATTCTCTCTATCTGGACATCACCTCGTCCAATGATCTCCCTGATCAGATGATATCTGCGGAGTACGTGTTTGGATCGTTGATGAGACCTTGGTTCCTTCGCCTGCGCAATAGCCCCATTGTTGTCACAATACAACTGTATGAGCCCATCATAGCTAGGAACCACACCAAGTTCAGTAATGAACTTTTTGATCCAAACTGCTTCCTTTGCTGCGTCTGAAGCGGCAATGTACTCTACCTCGGTTGTTGAATCGGCAGTTGTCTCTTGTTTGGAACTCTTCCAACTGACTGCCCCGCTGTTCAGTATGAATATATAACCTAATTGAGATTTAGAATCATCCTTATCAGATTAAAAACTGGCATCTATATACCCGCTCACTTTGAGATCTCCATCTCCATATATCAAGAAAACATCCTTAGTCCTTCGCAAGTACTTGAGGATATTCTTGACAGCCACCCAGTGACCCTCACCAAGATCCGATTGGTATCTGCTCGTAACACTTAGAGCATATGATATATCGGGTCTCGTACATAGCATAGCATACATGATAGATCCTACCGCAGATGCATACGGGATCATATTCATGCGCATCCTCTCATCTTGTGTCTTAGGACACATAGATTTCGATAGTGTTATCCCATGAGTCACGGGAAGGTACCATCTCTTGGATTGTTCCATGTTAAACCTCTTTAACATCTTGTCTATGTACGTTGATTGTGAAAGACCAAGCAATCTTTTTGATCTATCTCTATAAATCTTTATCCCAAGGATATAAGTTGCTTCACCAAGGTCTTTCATGGCAAATTGTTTGGACAACTAAATCTTCACAGATTGTAGCATAGAGAAATCGTTTCCTAGTAATAATATATCATCTACATATAGCACAAGGAATACGATTGCAGTCCCACTAACCTTCTTATACACACAGTGTTCATCCGGATTTTGTGAGAAACCAAACTCTTTGATTACCTCATCAAAACGGATATTCCAACTCCTGGATGCTTGCTTCAATCCATAGATGGATTTTTGAAGCTTGCATACCTTTTCGCCATTATAGGAGGTAAAGCCCTCAGGTTGTGTCATATACACATCCTCAGCTAGATTTCCATTTAGGAAAGCTTTCTTCACATCCATTTGCCATATCTCATAATCATAATGATGTTAGAGTAGTGCCCTAAAGGCAATCGCCTTTAGCGCATTTTGTACAGATTTGTGTACAGTCTTTATAAATAAATAAAGAAAGGCATATTTCATTAATTTGTTGTTCATTATTTATGAACTGATATAGATCTGTAATCAAATTAATGAAGTCCATGATATATGACATAGGATGAAGGAAATTATGATGTGATCATACTACTGAGATTCCTATCATGTGCAATTATGTCATTATCTAAATTATCCCTAGTCATAGGATTATTGAGACTGGACATCGGTAATCCGAAAAGACTAGCACATCTGAAGCTCCTTGATTTGATCAAGCAGTGGATCTCAGAAATTGTAAATATGAGATATTTAGGGTTGAGATGTGGATGCTTACTAGAGGTAGTAAGTACATTGGATGACCTGCCATGAGATCATCACATGGATGTCCTATTCTAATGTCAATGATAATCTCATCATAGCAATGGTGCAAGTATCCCTAGACTTGAGGTGCTCGAGGATATCTTGAATCTTGATTACGTGCTTTGACTCCATTCCTTGTTGCCTTCTGAGGTCGCTCATAGGGTGGTGCTTGGAGTACAGTTTGAGGCATTCAAGGTAATTGAGTAGCCAATAGAGGATTCACCACTTCTGTGATAGCAGAAGATGATACCCATGGCCTCTTGTCAGGGTCATTACTTAGAAATCTCTGGCCGGAGTATGTATGTCGTGAAGAGTGTCTTCAATGACATATAAAGTAATGAGTCCCAGGACAAGAACTGAAATCACTTGGACTAGATTTGACGTAGTCAGTCTAGTGAGAGTTGACACATTGCCCATACTCATAACCAAGTGGGGTATAGCATGGTGAAAGGACGAATTGCACGGTAATTATCTATGGAAAGGTTCGTGATATGGTCCATGATGAATTTATATTCATTCGTCAAACCAATTACTTTCCGGTCAATTGGGGGTCATGATGTGTTGCTAGATACCGCTCATGACTTGCTTAGATTAAGTGTTAATCTAAGTGGCCAACATAACCGGGAACCTAATGGGTCACACGCATAAGAGTGTCTCGGAGAACTCGTAAAATAGTTTTGGACAGAGTTCCAATATATAGAGAGCAATCGGATTAAATGGATCCCGATGAGATCGAAATATGTCCCTGATTGGACCAAATTTATACTATAAATTAGGCCAGTTTTCTTTAGTAATTATGCATTTGTTGACTCCTGATCTATGATTTTTATGCTTATTTTGGTCCCGCACATTGAGTTTTGATAAATTGCACATTGTCAGTATTTTGTTGTCAATTTTCATTAATTCTCGCATAATTTTATTGGGACAATTGATCTGCAAATGGGTTGTATTTTGTAGGACCAAAGGAGTCAACATTCAAGAAGTCAACACGCCGCAAGATTCGCCGGGCTGAACCAAGACCTCCATTCGCGCATGACAAATTAATGGTATTTAATTTATTACTGCGACGGTGACCAAACTCATTCGCCATGGCGATTACGTACCATTCGCCATGGCGAATGTCGGGTAACCCGGACTATAAATGGAAATTAATCCTTTATTACGACCGACCCGCACAACCTCCTATAAAATCTTGCCATTAGGGGCAAAACCAAGCGGCCGCACTCAGGAGGTTAACTTCTTCTTTTACATCTTCTCCTTCGTTTCTAATATAGTTTTTGTTCATTTTTATTTGCGGGTTCGCCGCACTGAGACACGTCCGCTATTTTCAGTTTCTTCATCCATTCCACTGTCCATCATTTGTTGCTGTATCCTTCCTTGTTCGTCGTTGGAATCATGAACCACAGTGATATTCCAACAGCGAAGAGTTCATCCAGAGTTATGGTCGGCTAAGCGTTCCATTCTCTTGAACATGTAGCAAGGATTGGAGTTCACCGAAAGCTTAATAGGGGTAATCACTAATGTCTGAAGTCTAGGTATATTTATGTATAGATCCGAGTTGGAGTATGCATTGATATAGCTAGGTTAGTGTGGTTAATAGTTTTAGCCGTGTGTTGACATTATGTTGAGATTTGGATATTACTTTTGTAGATTTTTCTATGTCAAAATACATGAAGTCTCATGTATGTTATTCGGATTTTACCTTTGTTTAATTTGATCGCCTAGTTGTGCTTGGTTGGGTTAATGTGTTATTATCGATTAACTTATTGCAATTGTTTATCAATTTTTCACACTAATGGTTTTAACAAGATTTGACTAATCGAGTTGATTAATCAAATTCTTGGACTTAACGAGTTGTTAAGGTTTACATTTCGAAACTTAGTGGATTTCAAACCCTGAAAATTATTTGAACGATGATAATCCAAGTTGCATTTTCAAGAGAGTTTTAGTAATTTGATTACACACTTGTTTAATTTCAATCGTTTAGCTTTCTAAAAATCCCAAAAACATTTATTCTTACTTTGGCTTAGTTTAATTTTTAGTTAATCAAATCAAAACCCCCCCTTTTTTATTGCTTTAATTGCATGCATCATTCAAACATTAGGCTAGTCAGTGTTTGTTTTGATCTTAATTTTTGAACGATAAGCTTCCGATCAAATTTGGCGCCGTTGCCGGGGAATCAAATTAATTGGTTCTCTAGGTTAGCCAGTGTTTGTTTTGATCTTAATTTTTGTCATTGCATTTTGTTTGCATTGCATAATTTTATTTAATTTCTGTTCTGCTTAAGTGTTTTTAGTGTTATTCCTGTTTGTGATTTCATTCTGCTTTCTTTTAAGTGTTTATTCTGATTGTTTTTGTTATTTGTGCTTAATTTTAAGTTAATTTCGTTTGCTTTGCTGCTCTGTGCTTCTAACTCGTCACAGGGAGTTCATATCTTCGCCGCAGCGAAACTTATAATTTTATTCGATTCATTGCAATGAAGTTTCTATCGCCGCGCGAACTTGAGTGAATTTAAGCCTTGCTATCATTTGTCGTTTTAGTGAGCTATCTTAGGTGAACTTCTCTTGTGCATGCCCCATAGACTTAGGCTAGTTCATTTTCAACCTGAAATTGGCGACACCTTAGACAACTTAGGAAAACAAGAGAGAGCAAGAAAGACTTAGCACACTAGATCGACTAGAATCGAGATATTGAACACCAAGAATATCCCGGTCAACCACCCGAAATGGAGATCACGGTCTTAAGCGGTGACCAGGCAGCGTAGATGATAACAATGCGAACATCGGGCGTAGAACCATCCAGAAGCTACAACCTCGGGGACGTAAACTACGATCCTTTCATCGCTGCTGCCCTAACTTCGACGTAAATTTTGAAGTTAAAGGTTTATTGATTAACTCCTACCCAAATTTCACGGTTTGGCGGAGAGGACCCTACATGCATCTTCAAGCCCTCACAATGATCATCAAAGTATGAAGCACGTAGGAGCACATCTGGACCAGTCTTTGTGGAAGGTATTCCACTTGTCGTTAGAAGGAAAGGCCCGGAGTGGTACATGAGCCTCCCAAGGCATGTCGCGAATGCCTATCATATTTGGGCCAACTTATGGAAGCTTTCTGGAAAAATATTTTCCAGCCTCGAGGACTTCGTCGATGCGAAAAGAGATTTATTCCATGGCGGGATTCTGACGAATCCTTATATGACTTTGGAGCAGATTCAAGATCACATTATCTCGGTGCCCCATCATTAGATCCACGATGAACAATTGGTTCAATATTTTTATGATGGGGTAAAGAATCAAGAAAAGGAATGTTGGATCTTTGCGTCGGAGGTTCGTTGATTGACCTCACCTTTTTGAAGCATGGGCCTTGATCAAGAGGATGGCCCTAAATCATCGACAATATAGTGTCGAGATTCGGGAATGTGAATGAAGTAGGAGCCATGACGGCTCAAACTAAGAGTATGGAAAGCACGGAATCGAAGGTGGATTCCTCGAGCATAGGATAACTTCACGGTTATCCTCGATCACGGCTGAGCTTAAGAATCTGAATGTGCATCGCCCATCGTCTTCCACTGAACTGGTCGCACCTAGTTGCAAATCTTGTGGATCGGTGATGCACATTTCCAGTGTCTGTCCCGGAAGGTATGAAGAAGTGTCATTTGTTTACAGGCGGACAAAATTCTAAGTGGAACCGTGCTCAACACATATAACGAAGGATGGAGATCTCATCCTAACTTCAGTTGGAGGAATAATGAAGGAAGAGCACCCAACCATTTTCAACAAGGGAGTGGAGCTGGACCATCTACAAACCAGTTTCCCGATCAACAAGCGTTGACGGTGCAACCACAGCCACCAAAAGAGGACACTAATCAGCTGCTACACAGTATGATGACGTTGATGAAAGAGGAACGAACATCCACAGCAAATCAATTCAACGCCATCGCGAACCTCATCCAACAGGACTCTGCTAAGAATGCTGCCCGCTTTAGTGCCTTGGAAAAATGCATGGATCAATGGGAAAACAAGGCCGAGAACCTGAACTCATATGTCACTCAATTGTCTAATAATTTGGTGACAACCAAATAGAGTAAGCGGAACCATTCCTTCTAACACTGTGATTAACCCGAAGAGTTTAAATGCAATTGAGTTGAGGAGTGGAAAGAAAATGCATTTCGACATTCCTGAAGAAGAAGAATGCACCGAGGAAATTGAGGTTGAAGAAGCGCCTCAAGTGAGAGAGAAGCAAGCTGTGCGATCAGAGAGTGATCGTGAAGAAGAATTGTTGAGGAACAAGAAGCAATCAACAATTGAGGACAAAGAGCAATCATCGAGCATTTTAGGAAGAAAATTGATAAGGATAAATCGGCGAAATGAACCACCAAGAAGGAAGTCAACTTAAAGGACCTCCCTTTTCCGAACTCGTATCTGATGAGCAAGAGAGTCAATGAGCTCAAACACGAAAAAGAAATCATTGACCTATTTGGGAAGGTTGAAGTCAACGTGCCTGCTAGATTTGATTAAGAAAGTGCGGCTTCGTGAAAGCACGAAGGATTTGTGCACAAACAAGCGAAAATTTAGGCCTAATGAACGTGTCCAGGTGAGTTCAAATGTGTCGGCTTTATTTAAGCCCCAAATCCCGGTGAAATGTCAGGACCCAGGATCGTTCACCATTCCTTGTGTTATAGGAAAGGTGACCATTGGAAGAGCTCTATTGGATTTGGGAGCGACGATTAACGTAATGCCAAAATCTGTTTATGAAGCCCTGGGCGTTAAGAACATAAAGCCTACTTCTGTAGTCTTACAGTTGGCTGATAGATCCTTCCGTCATCCAGTGGGAATCATCGAGGACATCTTGGTCCAGGTGAAAGGATTAGTGTTTCCTGCAGATTTCTACGTTCTAGATATGTCTTACGAAGTTATGCGGGACACTTCCTTGATCCTTGGGCGACCCTTCCTTCGCATGCGAGCACGATGATTAGCATGAAGGAAGGCGGATCACCATGGAAGTTGGTGATCAACAAGTTAGCTTCAACATGTATGAAGCTATGAAGCATCCTTATGAAGATTATTCCTTACTGGGTGTTCACATGCATGATGTTTCTATTGATGAAGCACATTACGAATTTGTAGAAACTTTATATCCGCCTCGCGATATTTTTGGAGAAAGTTTCTCTTTTGGCGATTTTACAGAGCACAACCGGAGTGCAGTATGGACGTGGGTGACTAGCAACCAAGCTGCCGAAATGGAGCTTGGATATCAAGCGATAGTCCATACCGAGCTACAAGACCCACCTTGAGTGCCGGGTTTTCTCTTTCCTTCATTTACTATATAATTGTGCTATGTTTTATACCAGCGTGCGTATTGTTGAGCATGATTATATTGTTTAAGTGTGGGGAGGATTTAACCAGATAGAATTAGAGTAGTAAGTAGGATTTCCTTTCCGTTTGAATAATTTGATTCCCTTTGTTAGCTCTGTGTTCTTCCTAATAAAGCATGATTAGATTGAAGAGAATTGTTGATATGTGGGATGATTAATTGAATGATTGTACAACCGAGTAGGATCCTTAGACATTGTGATCATTACGGGTAGTTCGCGCATTTTTTAGTTAGTTCTACGGATCCTCTTTTGTACATTACATTTTGAGCTTAATGATATATCCACATTTCTTTTGTCTATTTTGTTTACGTTTCCTCTCGTGCCTCGCTACTTTTGTCATTGTGGACAATGCCATGTTTAAGTGTGGGGAGCCGTTCCTTTTATATTTTGCATTGTACACCTATTAAAACTTGTGCATAATTTTATGGGCCCGTTGCTTTTCTTGATAAATTTGGACTCAATCAAACATTTTCTTTTCGTTCTTTGTGCCCTTGCATGCAAAGCCCTTATAAGTTTCAAAGCGATACTTGAGTTTTGTGAAAATGCTCTCCATTCTTGAACGATAATTGGTTTTGGCAAAATTTTAACTTTTGAAGTTTTCAAAACAAAGTAAATGGGAGCATGCTAACAAGGTAGCATTTTAAGTTTTAAGTTTTGAGATTGATCATTGAGACAAAACCTTGTTGGAAGGATATTCGAGCCAAAGATTTTTCTTCTATATTTTGTGTGTGCATCCGCTTAGTTCATGCTTCTCTAGAACTTGTGTGAGGTTTTACTCAAAGCTTGATGGACTAGATTTTGTGGATATGATAGAGGTGTTTTTTCTTTCAGCCCTTTCCCCAAACACCAACCCCTAAACACCGTTCCTTCTTAGCCCTTTGAGCCTTCTTCTATGAGCATTTGCATGCATTATTTTGAGATAGCGTCAATAGTCGGTTTGTTCTATTTTAGTGAAAAAAAGTTAGTCTTGTTTATTCCAAAAAGGGATAATAATGTGTATTGAATCCCAAATGGGATTAGTATCTCAAAATGAGATTAAAAAATCAATCAAAATTTAGTTTAGTAGAGGTCTAGTTTGATTATAGATTATCGACATCGATCCTCATTTTATGCCATGCTCATATTTTTCTTTTCTCACATCATCCATTCATTTAGCCTTCCGCTCATTACAACCCTTAAAGACCTCTTGATCTTCAAATTGATAGTCCTTGTAGTGGAGAAATAAAATTGATACAAGCCTATGGTAGGAGATGTATTAAGTAGATTGAAAGAAAATATCCCTACTATACAAGTGAGTTGGCGTAAACATCATATCTGAGTGATTCTCTGCTGTTCAATCTCATGTGCTTAAATTCTTTCAATGTTTGTTTTATTAGCACTCTTTCAATTTCTGCGTTCAATTACGATAAAGTGGATTGAGTCAATTTTGGTTGTTGTTTGAGCATGGGCAGAATTTTCTTTTACTCTTGTACCTTTTGACTCTTATAAGCTTTGTTCAGAGTACAAAGGTTTAAGTGTGGAGGAATTTGATTGGACCAAATTTATACTATAAATTAGGCCCGCGTTTTCTTTAGTAATTATGCATTTGTTGACTCTCGATCTATGATTTTTATGCTTATTTTGGTCCCGACATTGAGTTTTGATAAATTGCACATTGTCGGTATTTTGTTGTCAATTGTCATTAATTCGCATAATTTTATTGGGACAATTGATCTGCAAATGGGTTGTATTTTGTAGGACCAAAGGAGTCAACATTCAAGAAGTCAACACGCCGCAAGATTATTTGGGGCGAACCAAGACCTCCATTCGCCACAAAGCAAATTAATGGTATTTAATTTATTCACAGTTGTGAGTGACCAAACTCATTCGCCATGGCCAATTACAGCCATTCGCCTTGGCGAATGTCGGTAACGGACTATAAATGGAAATTAATCCTTATTCGACCCGCCCGCACAACCTCCTATAAAATCTTGCCATTTAGGGCAAAAACGGTGACCGCACTCCGGAGGTTAACTTCTTCTTTTACATCTTCTCCTTCGTTTCTAATATAGTTTTTGTTACATTTTTATTTATGTGTTCGCCGCCGCTTTTGCATCACGTTCGCTATTTTCGGTTTCTTCATCCGTTCCATTGTCCATCATTTGTTCTTTGTATCCTTCCTTGTTAAATCGTTGGAATCATGAACCACGGTGATATTCCAACAAATGAAGGATTCATCGAGTTATGGTCGGCTAAGCGTTCCATTCTCTTGAACATGTAGCAAGGATTGGAGTTCACCGAAAGCTTAATAGGGTAATCACTAATGTCCAAGTCTAGGTATATTTATGTATAGATCCGAGTTGGAGTATGCATTGATATAGCTAGGTTAGTGTGGTTAATAGTTTTAGCCGTGTGTTGACATTATGTTGAGATTTGGATATTACTTTTGTAGATTTTTCGTGTCAAAATACATGAAGTCTCATGTATGTTATTCGGATTTTACCTTTGTTTAATTTGATCGCCTAGTTGTGCTTGGTTGGGTTAATGTGTTATTATCGATTAACTTATTGCAATTGTTTATCAATTTTTCACACTAATGGTTTTAACAAGATTTGACTAATCGAGTTGATTAATCAAATTCTTGGACTTAACGAGTTATTAAGGTTTACATTTGAAACTTAGTGGATTTCAAACCACGAAAATTATTTGAGCGATGATAATCCAAGTTGCATTTTCAAGAGAGTTTTAGTAATTTGATTTCACACTTGTTTAATTTCAATCGTTTAGCTTTCTAAAATCCCAAAAACATTTATTCTTACTTTGGCTTAGTTTAATTTTAGTTAATCAAATCAAAACCCCTTTTTTATTGCTTTAATTGCATGCATCATTCAAACATTAGGCTAGTCTTAGAATCGTTAGTACCTTTGGTTCCTTGAGAGTCGACCGAGGTTGCATCTCAGATTGCAATCCTTGGTACAAATTTTATTTGACGGTTTCGAGGATCAATTCTTTAATTGAGCGATAAGCTTCGATCAGTCCGATGAGATCGCGACATCGATATTCTGAAAAAAAGTTTCGGGGTTTTTCCCATCTAGGGACCCGATAGACCGACCCAGTGTGATGGACCACTTGATAATATATATACATATATATATATGATTAATTAATTAAATAATTAATATATATATATATATATATATATATATATATATATGTTGAAAACGTGGATGAAGGAGGAAGATGGAAGAACCTTCCATCATTTTGCTTAGTCATCACTTTCATTAAATGACAAAAAGACAAAATAAGGAAGGTGGAAGAGAGATGGTCGTTGGCTTATGGTATAAGAAGAAAGAAAGAGTCTTTTCTTTGTTCTTAAGATGATAATCATCGTTGGCTTTAAGAAAAATTGAAGAAAGAGTTTCTTCCTCTTTAAGCTCACGATCAAGCTTCCATCTTCTTCAAGTTTCTTCATTTTCTCCTCCATCATTCTCCAAGCTCTCCATAGAACAAAGGTAAGATCTAGCAGTCTTTAATTTGTTCTAGCTATTCCTGGGTCAAAGGGTTTGTCCCGGTTAGGTTCTCTGATCTCTGCGTGGATACCGTTAGAGACGGTCTCCTTTGGTCGTTCGGTTTGAGTTTGTTATATATATACACATGGATTCTGGCTTTCGGGAAGGTCCCGGAATAAAAAAATTTTGTTTTCCGCACCGTGGGCATGTGATGCTCACACCGGGATTTTCCTACAAATGAGTGGCAATGGCTAGGAGTATCCTAATGGATTTAAGCATTGCTACTGGGCTGAAGGTCTCGTCATAGTCAACTCCTTGTCTTTGACGAAAGCCTTTAGCCACAAGCCTTGCTTTATAGGTAATTACATTACCATCCATGTCGGTTTTCTTTTTGAAAACCCATTTACACCCTATGGGTTTTATTCCTTCGGGTGCCTCAACCAAACTCTATACTTGGTTTTCATACATGGAATCCATTTTAGCCTGCAAGGCATGAAGCCATTTCTCAGACTCTGAACTCTTCAGAACCTCTTCATAGGTGGTAGGCTCATCATCTTCTATGAGCAATACGTCATTCTGTTCATTCACGAGAAATCCATATCTCTCGGGAACAGAGCGTATCCTACGTGACCTATGAATTTCGTGTGTTGTAGAAGGTTGAACTGTTACTTCATTTGTATGAGTCATAGTTTCAGGTTCAGGCAGTTGATCTGCGTCTTTTCGAGCATCTTGAACTTCATCAAGTTCTATTTTGCTCCCACTGTCTTCTTGTAAAAGAAACTCTTTCTCTAAAAAGACAGCATGCTTTGAAACAAACACCTTTTGTTCCTCAGCAAGGTAGAATTGATATCCCATTGTTTCTTTAGGATATCCTACGAACAAACATTTGTCAGACTTTGCATCAAATTTATCTGACTGTGTCCGCTTCACATAAGCAGGACAACCCCAAACTTTCAAATGAGTAAGATAGGGTCTTTTGTTAGTCCACATCTCATATGGAGTAACATCAATGTCTTTGATGGAACTCGCTGTTTAGCAAGTAAACAAATTGTCTCGATTGCATACCCCTAAAAGGATTTCGGTAACTTTGCAAAGCCCATCATCGATCGTACCATATCTAACAAGGTTCGATTTCTCCTTTCAGCCACACCATTATGTTGTGGTGTGTAAGGAGGAGTCCACTGAGATAAAATCCCATTATCTCTGAGATAATCCAAAAAATGTTGGTCTAAGTATTCCCCACCACGTTCGGATCGTAATGTTTTGATACTTTTCCCAAGTTGGTTTTCTACTTCATTTCTAAATTGTTTGAACTTTTCAAATGCTTCAGATTTGTATCTCATCAGATACAGATACCCATATCGAGAATAATCATCGATAAAGGTAATGAAGTAAAGAGAATCACTTCTAGCATGGATGGACATCGGACCACATACATCTGAATGTATTAGGTCTAATACTCCAGTCGCTCGTTCACCCTTTCCCTTAAAGGGTAACTTAGTCATCTTGCCTAATAAACAAAATTCACATGTGTCATATGATTCATAATCAAATGACCCCAAACTACCACTCTTGTGGAGCTTAGTTATGCGTCTCTCATTTATATGGCCAAGGCGACAATGCCATAAGTAGGTTGATTTTAAATTATCTCGTTTATGTCTTTTCGTGTCATTGACATTCATAATTGGATGTGACATATCTAATATGTAAATTCCATTGCATAATGTACCAGTACCATAAAGCATTCCATTCAAACTAATAGAACAACCATTGTTACTAAAAGTCAAACGGAAACCAGCTCTATTTAAACAAGAAACAGACAATATGTTCTTTGTTAAAAAAGGTACAAAATAACATTCATCCAATTTAATTACAAGCCCACTAGGGAGTGAAAAAAAAAAGTGTCTACGGCTAATTCAACAACTCTTGTTCCATTTCCTACACGCAGGTCTATCTCTCCCTTCATGAGTACATCTCATCGTCCCACGAGGCCTGCATATCATTGCATATGTGTGAGCCACAATCGGTATCTAATACCCATATGTTATGGTCAGAAACAGTATTAACCTCAATGACAAACATACCTGAAGAAGTCGAGGCATCTGATGCCTTCTTCTGCTTCAATTCTTCCAGATAGACTTTACAGTTCCTCTTCCAGTGGCCAGTCTTGCCACAATGGAAGCAAGTTCCTTTTGGTGCAGTTTCTTTGGTTTTCTTCTTGGCTGCACTTCCTTTTGGTTTCTTAGACTTTTTCTTCTTTAGATTCTTTTTCTTTGAACTAGAAGAAGAAGAGGTCACCATAAGCACTTGCTTGCTATCCTTCTTGATAGATTGCTCTGCTGTCTTGAGCAGATTGATCAACTCAGGGATTGTCGTGGATATTTGGTTCATCCGATAGTTTAACATAAACTGTGAATAACTATCAGACAATCCAACTAGAATTAAGTCAACACTTAATTCATAATCTATTACAAAACCTAAGACGGCCAACCTCTCAATATACCCATTCATCTTGATGCATCTTCGCTCGCAGATGAACACGAGTCATCTTAGTAGTGAAGAGTAGCCTCGAGGTCTCGAACCTTCGAGACCGAGCTTGCTCATCAAACAGCCTCCTAAGATGAAACACTATGGTATTAGCATCCATAGACTCACGCCGCTTTCTCTGACTCTGGTGACATCGAGGCGAGCATAATGCAGGTAGCCATGTCACTGTCTTTGAGATGCTTACGATAAGCTTTCTAATCCTCATCAGAAGCATCAACAGCAGGTGGATCAGGAAGTGGAACATCTAGGACATAACCCAGTTCCTCAGATCTGAGAACAATTCTCAGATTTCTCAGCCAATCTAGAAAGTTGGGTCCAGTTAATTTGTTGGAGTCCATGAGTGAGTGCAAATTCACACTGGAAGTCATCTTCAATAACCTACAGGGAAAGCGATAAAGAATGTTAGAATAGAATTACATGCATGATCATAAGGACTTGCATGGCATGCATATGGCTCCCACTAGTTTCAAAGAATCCATAACCCTCACTACGAATCCAAGAAACATTATGACAAAATGTCCTAGTGGGTCGATATCCGACATTACTAAAATGACCTTGGGTTTATCCAACAAGCCATCTTAGGTCAATCGGTAGGTATCGGTCATACCAATTGCATCATAGATATCCGACATTACTAAAATGACCTTGGGTTTACCCAACAAGCCACCTTAGATCAATCGGCAGGTATCGGGCATACCACTTGCATTATAGATGCAACTATCAACTAGTGCTATTTGTTAGAGTAGTGCCCTAAAGGCAATCGCCTTTAGCGCGTTTTGTACAAAATTGTGTACATTCTTTATAAATAAATAAAGAAAGGCATATTTCATTAATTTGATGTTCATTATTTATGAATGGATATTGATCTATAAGCAAATTAATGAAGTCCTTGATATATGAAATAGCATGAAGGAAATTATGATGTGATCATACTACTGAGATTCCTATCATGTGCAACTATGTCAGTATCTAAATTATCCCTAGTCATAGGATTACTGAGACTGGACATTGGTAATCCGGAAAGACTAGCACATCTCAAGCTCCTTGATTTGATCATGCAGTGGATCTCATAAACTGTACATATGAGATATTTAGGGTTGAGATGTGGATGCTTACTAGAGGTAGTAAGTACATTGGATGACCTGCTATGAGATCATCACATGGATGTATTATTCTAATGTCAGTGATAATCTCATCATAGCAATGGTGTAAGTATCCTTAGACTTAAGGTACTCAAGGATATCTTGGATGCTGATTCTGTGCTTTGACTCCATTCCTTGTTGCCTCACAGAGGTCGCTCATGTTAGAGTAGTGCCCTGAAGGCAATCGCCTTTAGTGCATTTTGTACAAATTTGTGTACAGTTTTTATGAATAAATAAAGAAAGGCAATTTTCATTACGTTGCTGTTCATTATTTATGAAGTGATATTGATCAATAAGCAAATTAATGAAGTCACGATATATGACATAGCATGAAGGAAATTATGATGTGATCATACTATTGAGATTCCTATCATGTGCAATTATGTGATATCTAAATTATCCTAGTCATAGGATTCTTGAGGCTGGACATCGGTAATCGGAAGACTAACACATCTCAAACTCCTTGATTTGATCAGCGATGGATCTCGAAGCTGTACATATGAGATATTTAGGGTTGAGATGTGGATGCTTACTAGAGGTAGTAAGTACATTGGATGACTGCTATGAGATCATCACATGGATGTCTATTCTAATGTCGGTGATAATCTCATCATAGCAATGGTGCAAGTATCCTTAGACTTGAGATGCTCGAGGATATCTTGAATCTTGATTACGTGCTGACTCCATTCCTTGTTGCCTTACGAGAGTCGCTCATAGGGTGGTGGTTGGAGTGCAGTTTGAGGTATTGAAGGTAATTGAGTAGCCAATAGAGGATTCACCACTTACGTGATAGCGAAGATGATACCCATGGCCTCTTATCGGGGTCATTACTTGGAAATCTCGATCGAGTACATATGTCATGAAGAGTGTCTTCATCGACATATTAAGTATTAAATAATGAGTCCCGGGACAAGAAGCTGAAATCACTTGGACTAGATTTGACATAGTCGATCTAGTGAGAGTTGACACATTGCCCATACTCATAACCAAGTGGGGTATAGCATGGTGAAAGACGAATTGCATGGTAATTGTCTATGGAAAGGTTAGTGATATGGTCCATGATGAATATAGCTTCATTCGTCAAACCAATTACTTTCCGGTTAATTGGGGTCATGATGTGTTGCTAGATACCGCTCATGACTTGCTCAGTTAAGTGTTAATCTAAGTGGCCAACATAACCGAGAACCTAATGGGTCTGCGCATAAGAGTGTCTCGGAGAACTCGTAAAATAGTTTTGGACTGAGATCCAATAAATGGAAGCAATCGGATCGATGAGATCGAGATATGTCGATGAGATCGCGACATCGATATTCTTGAAAAACGTTTAGGGGTTTTCCATCCAAGGACGGGTAGGCGATAGGATCGACCACAGTGTGACTGGACCACTTCAGCATTTATTTATATATATATATATAATTAATTAATTAATTAAAGAATTAATATATATATATATATATGTATATATATATATGCATTAACGTGGAAGGAGAGGAAGCTTCCATTGTGATGCTTAGTCATTAAACTCATTAAATGACTAAAGGACAAAATTGAATAAAGGAAGAAAATGAGTCATGATCGTTGGTGAGTGTGTGAGAATGAAAAAGGTTTAAAACAAGTTTTAAAACCTAAGTTCATTAGATGATCGTGATTTTTGAAGGAAGAAAGAAAGGATTTTTTTCTTCATTCATCTCTCATCAACGATCTTCCTCTCTTCTCCAAGGCTTCATCGTCTCCATCATTTTCCAAGCTCTCCAAGAACAAGGTAAGATCTAGCAGTCTTCAACTTGTTCTAGCTATTCCCGGGTCAAAGGGTTTGTCGGTTAGGTTTCGATCTCGTGTGGATCTGGTTAGAGGCGGTCTCCTTTAGTCGTTTGGTTTGACTTTGTTATATAGTCACATGGATCCTGGCTTTGGGAAGGTCCGGAACAAAAAATTTTGTTTTCCGCACCGTGGGCATGTGATGCTCACACCGGGATTTTCCTACAGTGGTATCAGAGCCACTTGTGTCGTATATAACGAAGAAACCATGACTAGGTCGGAGCTGCCTATAGCTTGTAACGATGATGCATGTTGATTAAGTGAATTTCGAATTCAGTATAGAGATTATGTTTTCAAAATTTTCTTGCCCAGATATGTTCACAAGATGTTGTTGTATATGTCTGTGGAAGCTCGGAATTTATCAATTTGATTTGATATGGTTTTGCTAATTTATTCCCTAATGTTCTGGTTGCTGTCTTTGTACACATTCATTGGACAGGCATGCTTATAAATTTGAGAATAAATTGTAGAAAAATTGTTTTTCGGATTTGCTTTCACCAACAAGTCTCTAAGATGTTTATTAATGTCTATGAGAAAGGAAAAATGTTTTCGAGGTGATTTACTATTTATTTGAGAATTTATTGTGTGCTGTTGGGAATAACTGTGTTGAGGAACACAGATTCTACATTGACTTAGTTGCTGAGGTTGAATGAGTTTTTGATGGAAATAAATCCTGAAAAAATTCATGGAGCATGTTGTGAACAAATTTCTCAAAACTATCAAGCTCTGTCTTTTGCTTGAAAAACTCATTGAAACAATTTCAATAAACTATCAAAACAATTTCTCAAAACAGCACCAACAACTTTCTCAAAACTATCAAGCTCTGTCTTTTGCTTGAAAAACTCATTGAAACAATTTCAATAAATTCTGAGAAAATTACAGATGTTACAACATGTTCACAAGATGCTCCATGAAGTTTTTCAGGATTTATTTCCATCAAAAACTCAACCAACCTCAGCAACAAAGACAATGTAGAATCTGTGTTCCTCAACACAGTTATTCCCAGCAGCACACAATAAATTCTCAAATAAATAGTAAATCACCCCGAAAACATTTTTCCATTCTCATAGACATTCATAAACATCTTACAGACATGTCGGTGAAAGAAAATCCGAAAAAAAAAATTTCTACAATTTATTCTCGAATTTATAAACATGCCTGTTCAAGGAATGTGCACAAACACAGCAACCAGAACATTAGGGAATAAATTAGCAAAACCATATCAAATCACATTGATAAATTCTGATCTTCTACAGACATATTCAACAACATCTTATGAGCACATCTGGGATAGAAAATTTTGAAAACTATATTTCTATACTGAATTCAAAATTAACACAGTCAACATGCATCATCGTCACAAGCAATAGGCAGCTCCGACATTGTTATGATTTCATCGTTATATACGACACAAGTGGCTCTGATACCACTGTAGAAAAATCCTGATGTGTGCATCACATGCACACGGTGCGGAAAACAAAAAATTTTATTCCGGGACCTTCCCGAAAGCCAGAATCCATGTGTCTATATAACAAACTCAAACCATAACGGCCAAAGGAGACCGTCTCTAACGGTATCCACGCAGAGATCGGAGAACCTAACCGGGACAAACCCTTTGACCCGGGAATAGCTAGAATAAAGTAAAGACTGCTAGATCTTACCTTAATTCTTGGAGAGCTAGGAGAAGCGATGGAGAAGAAGGCTTGGAGAGGAGATGAGCTTGATGATCGATGATTGTGAGCTTGGAGAAAGAAACTCTTTCTTTCAAACCTTTCTCATTCATCTTAATTTAAAACCAACGAGACTCACATCTTCCTTTTAAATCCAACGATCATCACACTTCCTTTAGCACTTTTGTATTATTCATTTAAAGCCATTAAATGTTACTTTTGACTAGGCTAAAGAAGCTTCTCATCCTTCCTTCTCATCCTTCCACGTTGACTACATATATATATATATATATAACTTAATTAATTAATAAGAGATATATATATATAAATGCTGAAGTATTCCAGTCACACTGGGGTCGGTCCTACCGGCCTATCGAGTCCCGGTATAGAAAAACCACCGGAAACCTTTTTCAGCAATATCGATGTCGCGATCTCATCGGGACATATCTCGATCTCATCGGGATCCATTTAATTCTATTGCTCTCCATTTATTGGATCTCTGTCCAAAACTATTTTACGAATTCTCCGAATCACTTTTATGCGTGTGACCTAGTAGGTTCCCGGTTATATTGGCCACTTAGATTAATACTTAATCTGAGTAAGTCATGAGCGGTATCTAGCAACACATCATGACCCCCAATTGACCGGAAAGTAATTGGTTTGACGAATGAAAATATATTCATCACGGACCATATCACGAACCTTTCCATAGACAATTACTGTGCAATTCATCCTTTCACCATGCTATACCCCACTTGGTTATGAGTATAGGTAAAGTGTCAACTCTTAGTAGACTGACTACGTCAACTCTAGTCCAAGTGATATCAGTTCTTGTCCTGGGACTCATTACTTTATATGTCACTGAAGACACTCTTCATGACATATGTACTCTGGCCAGAGATTTCCAAGTAATGACCCTGACAAGAGGCCATGGATATCATCTTCTGCTATCACAGAAGTGGTGAATCCTCTATTGGCTACTCAATTACCTTCGAATACCTCAAGCTCTACCCAATCACCACCCTACGAGCGACCTATGTAAGGCAACAAGGAATGGAGTCAAAGCACGTAATCAAGATTCAAGATATCCTCGAGTACCTCAAGTCTAAGGATACTTGCACCATTGCTATGATGAGATTATCACCGACATTAGAATAGGACATCCATGTGATAATCTCATAGCAGGTCATCCAATGTACTTACTACCTCTAGTAAGCATTCACATCTCAACCCTAAATATCTCATATTTACAGTTTCTGAGATCCACTACTTGATCAAATTAAGGAGCTTGAGATGTGCTAGTCTCCGGGATTCGATGTCCGGCCTCGGAATCCCACGACTAGGATAATTTAGATATCGACATAATTGCTCATGATAGGAATCTCAGTAGTATGATCACATCATAATTTCCTTCATGCTATGTCATATATCATGGACTTCATTAATTTGCTTATAGATCAATATCTATTCATGAATAATGAACAGCAAGTTAATGAAATATGCCATTCTTTATTTATTTATAAAGTATGTACACAACTTTGTACAAAACGCGTCAAAGGCGATTGTCTTTAGGGCACTACTTGTAACATCTCACCCACGATAGGAAGGGTAAAATAGTAAATTTGGCATAGGATGAGATGTATTGGATTGACTTAGGACTGTTCATGCATAATAGGATTAGTACACAGTATCATTTGTGCACATGAAAGTACTGTACATGCATACATGACATTCCCGGTTTTCGTGCCTAATGTAATTCTATTGTAATTAACGTGGTTATTGGGTTTAAAAAAATTATTCTGAGTGCGCCATTGAGTGTTTTATTTTTTAAGGGATTTTTAGAAATTTTTCTAGAATTTTCCGGAGAAAATTCTCGGACCGAAAAAAAATCACCAAGCGGCGAACCGGTTGATTTTCGGTAGCAATAATTTCTATCCAATGGCACTATAATATTGGGTATATTATTTTGGGATTGAAATTAGGGCCATTGGACTAGAATGGGTCAAATTGCATTAGGGTTTAATAAAAAGTTTTTGTTTTATCTCTATTTTGTCTTTTTCCATAACATGCCACTTGTCCTACATGAATTTATTGTTTTTGTCTTATGCTTGGCCTTGTATTCTCGGAGACTTCATTGTTAAGGAAGGAAAAGCCATTTTTTTTTACCTATTTTCTTCATTCCAACCAAAATTCTCTTCATCTTCTTCCTTTGTTTTCCCTCTCCATCGATTTCTCCTTCTTTAAGTAATTCTTCCTCCAACCTCAAGAGCTCACTTTCATGCATCTTGCTACCTTCTTACCTTGAAGATCACCATGCATAGGATGGAAAAGAAGTAAAGAAGTAAGGTAGTTGGAAAATTAAAGGCTTAAAGAGGTGGAGTTGGAAGCTTTAGGTAAGATGATGTTTATGTTTATGTTTTACTTATGGTTTTAATGCATGAATTCATAAGAAAATGATTGAAAATAGGTACTAAAATTTATGGATATATATTGACATGAAGGTCTTGATGACCTATTGGCTCAATTCTTGTGTTATTAGGATGCTTATGCATGTCGAATTGGTATTAGAAGTGATAGGATTTAAGTTGAAGATGAAAGCTGGAAAATTGATTTGACCTAGTACACTGATTTGAGCATAACTAATTGTGTGGTTATGAAAATGAGGTGAGGTTTGTTCCAAATGAAACTTTGCTTGTTGGCTACAATTTTGTGTGAAATAGGTGTTGTCTAATTTTAGCATTAAGAGGTTGAAATTTAGCTTGGAAAGTTACTGCTGGGACTTATGTGAACAGTATCCGGATTGATGACCTGATTGTGTTGATGATTTTTCTAAATTAATTGAGAAGGAATTAGGGAAAATAGTCTAAATGAAAGTTAAAGCCTATATTGTTAGCTTTCCATTGCCACTGATTTTGCAATTTTTTGATATGTACGTTGGGAGATATCCACTGTTAACTATTGACTGATTTTGGACATGGTAGTGAAACCTAGCCTAAGTGTAAGATTTGCGAGCATTCTGATTGGAAGCAATTTTAGCAATTTATGTGAATTGAATTAGCTTGAGTGATATTCCGAAGAGTTGTAGAGGAAGCATTTATCTTGAAAATGGTATATAGCATGTAATGTTTGGAGATCAGATTTGGGAGTTATGAGTTTTCAAAACCTAAACCTGCATAAAGGTGTTAACTGCTGATCATGGAAAAAATTTGCATAACAGTTTTGAATTGGTTAGAGATAGAATTGACTCTTAAGCTCTTCATGAAATTTGACGCATGTGGTTTTATCTTTCCAATGATATAAGGTATTGATTTTTTTTACTTGTGTACAAGGAGTTATGCTTGATAGAACATTACTATCCAGATTGGGTGATTTCTGGGGCAGCATCATTGATTGAATTATTTGACCTAGTTAACAATTTAATTTGATTTTTGGTTGTTCATGAAAATTGTTGATAACATTGGGATATGTCTGAGCATATTTATTGTGTAATTTTTGACTAAGGAACTGGAAAGTTACGGATTATATAATCTGTTGCACTGTTTTGAGAGGCATTGTGAGGGCAGTAACTTTGATTGCATTTTTGACACCCTTCGTGGTGAAATTGGCTTTTGTGTCCTTCATAACACTTGTAGAGCTCTCTTTTCTCTATAAAATAGACACCAAGTTTGTCCAATTTGGAGTCCGGAGTAGGGAGTTATGCCCTGTGTAAGTTGGGATGTCGGAGGACGTTGTTTCAGATCTGCTATTGTATAGCATAAGTCGACTTGCACCCCATATAAGTTGACTAGTACATACAGAGTGGTATAAGTTGACTTGCATCCTCAGACAAGTCGACTAGGATCATATATTTTTCTTCTTTTGCTCATAACTTTTCCGTCCGACATCCGATTGACCTGATTCTTGAGGCATCAGATTCGTGAGACATTGAATTTGATTTCATGGGAAATTGAGAATTTTTGGACGGGAAATTGACGGGTATCCAGGAAATGGGTATTTCATCACTGTTTTATTTAATTGGGGACCTAAAGAGGTCCAAATTGAGCGCCGTCAGCGCCATTAGATTTTTAATTTTTTTAGATGGATTATATGATGGAAAATATTGGATTAAGGCCGAGAATATCATGAACATGCATTGTGCACCTTCTAAGTGTTACATGTGCATTCTGAAATAGTTCTGATTGAACAATTGATAATGTTTATATCTGTCCTTTGTTATAGAGTCACACTTGGGCGTCGGTCCACCGACGCCCTTGAGACTTTCGATTTTGGCTCGGAAATGCGGTGAGTAACTAGATGGTTCCTCGATTAGTAAGTGTTTATAATTACTGCACTTATAACTCTGTGGAGAATAATGGTGGGATCAAAATTGCGATCGTTCTCGCCTCTGGATTACGGGCGGAGGTTCGATGAGTGGAAGATCGACATAGAAGTATATCATTTGTGATTACGTGGAATCGGCTTCCTTTGTGTGACAACTGCGATACATAATTTGATTGTACTGTTCTTCGCTAGCTGGATTGTGATCACTTGTGATGTCTTGTGATCCACTATGATATCTTGTGATCTCGCTTGCTACTGCATCTTTGCATTTCGACGCCTCTCTTTGGGCATCGTTTTATACTAACAATTAAATTGGGCATATGCATTGCATACATCAATGCATAAACTGATAATAATGATAGTTGTGACCTGAGTCGCCACTGTTACTGAACCGAGCCTCGTGCTCGAGGGGAGTTAGTGCATACCAGAGGGCTCTCCTACCCCTAGACGCGTCTCTCGAATCTTGATCCTTTATTAAGCGCTCGGTCACAACAACTGTAATAAAGCTGGAAAGAGTCACATGTGCATTGCATACAAATGTGATAAGCGATTCTGAAATTGCATGAGTTTTGTAAATTGTTATAAGATAATACTGAAAGTATCATTGACTGAAACTGTGAATTGCTTGCGATATGCATGAATTGGGTGGACCGTCAATGATGGTTCCTCACTGAGTTCGCAAAACTCACCCAAAATTTGCATCTAATTTTCAGGTCTTGAAGAATACCCCAGTTGACATGGGAGTATGTCTATTGTAGACAAGTGAAGGATAGAGGTCGGGATCAGTTCGTGTCTGCATTAGTGTCGCATAATTGTATTCTGAACTTTCTGTCAAGGATGCTTGTATCTATAATGAGCCCAATTTAGTTATGGCTCTTTGTACATTAAATGATTGTAACTTATTCTGAATGATTGTAATAATCGAAAATGTTTCTTCTTTGAAACTAAAGCTGTATTTACGATTGTGGACTCAGATTATTCTTGTCTTTTCGCGAGAATGAAAATAAAACAAACAATTGTATCTCGAGTTTTGACCGATGATGTAATACGCCACCCTCGCGGGCACGGACTCGGATATTGTCAACGATATCGGGTTCGGTCACGCTGAGATGGGTGTTACATTAGGTGGTATCGAGCCCAACAATACGAATGTATCTGGGCACAGTTTGAAACATAGGTAAAGTTGCATGCATTTGAGTCGTGTCGTTGCAAACCGTGGTAACTGATCCCTAGTCTGAGTTGCACGATGATAAATCCTACGTGTGCATATGTGTTAAGTGATTAAGAGAGAGAAAAATGAGACTGTATTAGAATGTGAAACCAGGAAAGTATATGGGTAATTAGGAAGGGGAAAAAGGAAAAATGAATAATGAGATGTATGTGATACTGTGATTATAAACCCTCGAATTTGGTATCGTGTATAACTATGTTGGCATGGGTTAATTGAGGAAAAAGCGATATCAAAAGGAATCGAGGATTTAAAGTGGTAATATTACGGTGAAAGAAAACGAACATTTCTACTGACATGGAGAGATCCCTTGTGAATATGAGAAACACATTGGTTAAAGTATGCCTATGCGAGTAACGATTCGAGATGATTAGGAATTAGAGTTGTGACTCGTATATTCAACGAAATGGGGATAATTGGCCGAGTAAAAGTATATGGTCCGATCGAGGCAAATAGGATTCACTACATTTGTGTTAGTGGATATCATAGATGAGGATGATAGCGAGATTGAAATGAGATCAATATTGTACCGTAATGGTCTACTTTAAACAAAAAAAAGCGAAGTGATTCTAAGGTTAGAAAGAGATAGAAATGGTGAGATGAAAGTGTACAAATGAACTGAAGTGGACTCATGAGCGCATGAGTAGGGACCAAAATGGTTATGTGAATACTTGTAAATCAGTATAAAGGGATATTCGGAGAAAAGAAAGACTGAAAATTTTTACTGCTAGTGCATCGGAAGATTCTGGATTGGTTGAATATAGGTATAGGAAACGGAAATGGTAATTGGATGGATAAAACGTGATGAGTGAGCGGATTCGGAAATAATGAACTAAGTCATAGCATCAGAACCAAAGGTAGTGGCTACTCTGGAAATGACAAGTGAGATAATTAAGAGAGTGAGATTGTCAAGCGATGACCTTGTTGAATCAAATCTCTTGTGATGAGTGATAATGAGTTAACCAAATAAGTGGTGAACAACCGATCGAGTGTAGTTCTGTGACCTTCGAGAAAATGAATCATTGAGTGGAAAAGTGTATGGGACATGTAGGTTCATTTGATAACTGTCATAGTGAACCGTTGACTGAGAATTTTGAGGACGAAATTTATATAAGGAGGGGGGATTGTAACATCCCACCACCGATAGGAAGGGTAAAATAGTAAATTTGGCATAGGATGAGATGTATTGGATTGACTTAGGACTATTCATGCATAATAGGATTGGTACACAGTATCATTTGTGCACATGAAAGTACTGTACATGCATACATGACATTCCCGTTTTTCGTGCCTAATGTAATTCTATTGTGATTAACGTAGTTATTGGGTTTAAAAAAATTATTCTGACTACACCATTGAGTGTTTTATTTTTTAAGAACTTTTTAGGAATTTTCTGGAATTTTTCGGAGAAAATTCCTGGACCGGAAAAAAATCGCCAAGCGACGAACCGGTTGATTTTCGGTAGCGAAAATTTCTATCCAATGGCACTGTAATATTGGGTATATTATTTTGGGATTGAAATTAGGTCCATTGGACTAGAATGGGTCAAATTGCATTAGGGTTTAATAAAAATTTTTTGTTTTATCTCTATTTTGTCTTTTTCCAAAAAATGCCACTTGTCCTACATGAATTTATTGTTTTTGTCTTATGCTTGGCCTTGTATTCTCGGAGACTTCATTGTTAAGGAAGGAAAAGCCATTGTTTTACCTATTTTCTTCATTCCAACCGAAATTCTCTTCATCTTCTTCCTTTGTTTTCCCTCTCCATCGATTTCTCCTTCTTTAAGTAATTCTTCCTCCAAACTCAAGAGATCACTTTCATGCATCTTGCTATCTTCTTACCTTGAAGATCAACATGCATAGGATGGAAAAGAAGTAAAGAAGTAAGGTAGTTGGAAAATTAAAGGCTTAAAGAGGTGGAGTTGGAAGCTTTAGGTAAGATGATGTTTATGTTTATGTTTTACTTATGGTTTTAATGCATGAATTCATAAGAAAATGATTGAAAATAGGTACTGAAATTTATGGATATATATTGACATGAAGGTCTTGATGACCTATTGGCTCAATTCTTGTGTTATTAGGATGCTTATACATGTGGAATTGGTATTAGAAGTGATAGGATTTAAGTTGAAGATGAAAGCTGGAAAATTGATTTTGACCTAGTAAAGTTATTTGAGCATAACTAATTGTGTGGTTATGCAAATGAGATGAGGTTTGTTCCAAATGAAACTTTGGCTTGTTGGCTACAATTTTGTGTGAAATAGGTGTTGTCTAATTTTAGCATTAAGAGGTTGAAATTTGGCTTGGAAAGTTACTGCTGGGACTTATGTGAACAGTATCCGGATTGATGACCTGATTGTGTTGATGATTTTTCTAAATTAATTGAGAAGGAATTAGGGAAAATGGTCTAAATGAAAGTTGAAGCCTATATTGTTAGCTTTCCATTTCCACTTATTTTGCAATTTTTCGATATGTACGTTGGGAGATATCCACTGTTAACTATTGACTGATTTTGGACATGGTGGTGAAACCTAGCCTAAGTTTCAGATTTGCGAGCATTCTGATTGGAAGCAATTTTAGCAATTTCTGTGAATTGAATTAGCTTGAGTGATCTTCTGAAGAGTTGTATAGGAACATTTATCTTGAAAATAGTATATAGCATGTAATGTTTGGAGATCAGATTTGGGAGTTATGAGTTTTCAAATCCTGAACCTGCATAAAGGTGTTAACTGCTGATCATGGCAGAAACTTGCATAACAGTTTTGAATTGGGTAGAGATGGAATTGGCTCTTAAGCTCTTCATGAAACTTGAAGCATGTGGTTTCATATTTCCAATGATATAAGGTAGTGATTTTTTTGACTTGTGTACAGGGAGTTATGCTTGATAGAACATTACTATCCGGATTGGGTGATTTTTGGGGCAGCATCATTGATTGAATTATTTTACCTAGTTAACAATTGAATTTGATTTTAGGTTGTTCATGAACATTGTTGATAACATTGGGATATTTCTGAGCATATTTATTGTGTAATTTTTGACTAAGGAACTGGAAAGTTACAGAGTTTTATAAACTGTTGCACTGTTTTGACAAATATTGCACTGTTTTGAGAGGCATTGTGAGGGCAGTATTTGATTGCATTTTTGACACCCTTAGAGGTGAAATTGGCTTTTGTGTCCTTCATGAAACTTGTAGAGCTCTCTTTTTTCTATAAAATAGATACCAAGTTTGTCCAATTTGGAGTCCGGAGTAGGGAGTTATGCCCTGTGTAAGTTGGGATGTCGGAGGACGTTGTTTCAGATCTGCTATTGTATAGCATAAGTCGACTTGCACCCCATATAAGTCGACTAGTACATACATAGTGGTATAAGTTGACTTGCATCATCAGACAAGTCGACTAGGATCATATATTTTTCTTCTTTTGCTCATAACTTTTTCGTCCGACATCCGATTGACCTGATTCTTGAGGCATCAGATTCGTGAGACATTGAATTTCATTTCATGGAAAATTGAGAATTTTTGGACGGGAAATTGACGGGTATCCAGGAAATGGATATTTCATTACTGTTTTATTTAATTGGGGACCTAAAGAGGTCCAAATTGAGCGTCGTCAGCGTCATTGGATTTTTAATTTTTTTAGACAGATTATATGATGGAAAATATTGGATTAAGGCCGGGAATATCATGAACATGCATTGTGCACCTTCTAAGTGTTACATGTGCATTCTGAAATAGTTCTGATTGAACAATTGATAATGTTTATATACTGTCACTATTATAGAGTCACACTTGGGCGTCGGTCCATAAGCGTCCTTTGAGACTTCCAGATTTTGGCTCGGAAGTACAGGTGAGTAACCTAGATGGTTCCTCGATTAGTAAGTGTTTATAATTCTGCACTTATAACTCTGTGGAGAATAATTGTGGGATCAGAATTGCGATCGTTTACTGCCTCTGGATTCTGGACGGAGGGTCCGATGAATTGGAAGATCTGACATAGAAGTATATCTGTTTGTGATTATGTGAACTGACTGGCTTCCACTGTGTGACACTGCGATACATAATTTGATTGTATCGTTACTGCTTAACTGGATTGTGATCACTTGTGATGTACTGTGATTCACTTTGATATACTGTTATCTGCTTGCTACTTTATCATCGCATTTCGGCGCCTCTCTTGGGGCGCATCGTTTTATCTTGACATTAAATTGGGCATATGCATTGCATACATCAATCATAAAGCGATAATAATGATAGTTGTGACTGAGTGCATCTTTATCTTGAACCAAGCCTCGTGCTCGAGGGGAGTTAGTGCATACCCAGAGGGCTCTCCTACTCCCTAGACGCGTCTACTGAATACTGATCACTGTTAAGCGCTTGGTCACAACACTATAATAAACTGGAAAAGAGTCAAATGTGCATTGCATACAAATGTGATAACTGATTTACAAAATTGCATGAGTTTTGTAAATTGTTATAAGATAATACTGAAAGTATCATTGACTGAAACTGTGAATTGCTTGCGATATGCATGAATTGGGTGGACCATCGATGATAGTTCCTCACTGAGTTCGCAAAACTCACCCAAAATTTGCATCTATTTTTCAGGTCTTAAAGAATACCCCGGTTGACACGGGAGTATGTCTACTGTAGACAAGTGAAGGATAGAGGTCGGGATGGGTTAGGTATGCGCATTAGTGTCGCATAATTGTATTACGAACTTTGTCAAGGATGCTTGTATCCGTAATGAGTCCAATTTAGTTATGGCTCTTTGTACATTAAATGATTGTAACTTATTGCTGAATGATTGTAATAATGAAAATGTTCTTCTTTGGCTGAAGCTGTGTATTTCGATTGTGGGCTTAGATTATTCTTGTCTTTTCCGCGCGAATGAAAAATAAAAACAAACAATTGTATACTGAGTTTTGACCGACTGATGTAGTACGCCACCCTCGCGGGACACGGACTCGGATATTGCCAACGATATCAGGTTCGGGTCACGCGGGAGTGGGGTGTTACACTACTCTATTAGTTGGGTGCTCTTACTCCATTATGCATAGTTAGTTGCTGAGGATTCCTATAACAAAGGTTGGGGTGATCTCTCCATCTTAGATTGTAGGTCTGAGAGTAGGGATCATACTTTCTCTGAGGGTTAACATTAAAAACACCACCAACTGCACTCACATGGTTAGTAGAATCATCTTGCATAGTAGGACATGTATTAGCATTATGACCATGCATGGAACAAATAGAATAGACAATAGCTTGCATATCACCTCTCATTAAGGATCCCATCATAGAAGTAAGCTCATGAACCTTATTCTCTAAGTTAGCGACACTTACGTCATTCACGCATTTATAATCAGCTCGGGTGTTAAATTGCTTGGAATTTGTGGCCATATCAGAGATTAACTGCCTTGCTGCATCAATAATACTCCTATCCTGGGGAGTTAACCCCTAATAGAAATATTAAATGAGGAGTTGATCATAAATTTGGTGGTGGGGACATTAATTGTAGAGCTTCTTGAACTTCTCCCAATACTCAAATAATGATTCACCATAAGCTTGTCTTATCCCACATATCCTTCCAAATATTGGCGGCTCTTGAGGCTAGGAAGTACTTTTCTAAGAAAATTCTCTTAAGGTCATTCCATGTCCTTATGGAACCAGATGGGATTGAGAACAACCACTCCTCAGCCACCCCCTTCAAAAAGAAAGGAAAAACTTTCAGCTTGACTTGCTCCTCCTCCACACCATTCGGCTTCATTCCATTGCAAATCATGTGGAATTTCTTAAGATGAGCATGTGGATCTTCACCTGCAAGACCGTTAAAACAAGGAAACAAATGGATATAACCAGGTTTTAGCTCAAAGTTAGCATTCTCAACATTAATACAAAGAGGATGGTTCTCCTTCAAAATCCTTTGTTGTGCAATTGCCATGTCTTCTTGGTAATGGTAAGGGTAAGTGATTTCAAGAACAGGATCAACATAGATGTTGGATGGTTATAAGTCGGCGGGCTGTGCACGTGTGAAAGATAACTCCTTCTCAAAGTTTAGTTAGAAGAGTGGATTAAATGAATGGTGTTGTTTAAGGATGATAGGATCGTGCAACGGTGTATGGGTTGGTGAACCGATGATGGTTAATGGAATTCTATTGAATTAAGCTCACGTTTTATAACTCCGAACGTTGAGCTCCGGAAACAAAGTACCCAACAATTTCTTTTGTGCTACTATTGAAAGCATATGTAAAGAATTTTCTAAGTGTATGAATAGAAAATTCGAGATGGACATGATGGGAGAGCTTAACTTATTTCTTAGAATTCATATGAAGCAAATAAAAGAGTGCATCTTCATTTGTTAAGCCAAGTACTCAAAGGCTTTAGAATAAATCAAATCAAGTCATCGGGGACACCTGCAAGTATTACAACTAAATTGAATAAGGAAGAAGGACAAGTTGATTGATGTAAAACTATATTGAGGTATGATTGGTAGTTTACCTTATCTTACCTCATGTCGGCCTAACAATATGTTCAGTGTTTGTTTATATGCTAGATTTCAATTAAATCCAAAAAGAGTTTCACCTTTTAACTGTTAAGTGTGTACTTAAATACCTACATGGTACCATGTCATTGAGACTTTGGCATCCTAACTAGACAAATTTTGATGTGGTTGGATATTCAAATATGGGTCATGTCAATAGTCTTTTAGATAGAAAGAGTACATCTGATATTTGTCAATTTTTAGGTAATGCATTAGTGTTATAGTTTAGTAAGAAATAAAGTTTAGTTGCCTTATCAACCGCGAAATTCAAATATGTAGCTGTTAGTAATTGTTATACATAAATTAAATATCATTGTCATTAGAGATCATACGCAAATGATGATATTGAGTTAGAATATATTGATAGATTACATTAATTCGTCAACATATTTATTAACCAATGAGTTAGAATAGATTTTACATGAGTATGATAGAACTAACTATGATTAATGAGGATTTCATTTGATGAGGATTTTGTAGGTGCTTAAATTTGATTTGGTTGTTGTTTATTTGAATTATCATGTATTTTATTATTTTAATAATATTTTGATAGACTTTTGGGTAATTGACTCTTTTGATGTTTTCAAAAGGAGAGATAAAGTTAGTGATATTAGATTTATGGTAAGTGATTAATTTCAATGTTATCTTGGTAATATTTATACAAAAGTCAAGTATATTAAATTGAAAGTTTATTTTTTGTGATGTATGAATTTAAAGAAAGCTAACTATTCACGTTGTCTTAGAATAATTTACTATATGTATTTAATTTTATCATTGTTTATCTAATATTAGGAAATATTTTGTCATCATAAGAAAGGAGAGTTTGTTGAACTAAGAGAAGTTACAATATGTATTTTAATGATAAAAAATATAAGTTATTCAAATGAAAAATAGAATCAAGATCAAGGAAGAATAATGCACGACAAAGTTATAAATGAATATATAATATTTATTGTACTACCTACTTAGTCACTTTGATATTTTAGAGACTTAATATGCATAAACATATTATTATTTTAACTCGTTGTGTGGGTCTTTTCAATCAATAAGAGGAACTAAAGTTTTGATTAAAATTTTTAATCTTTAAAACATACTTTGGAGAACATTCACATAAGTGTTTAAGTCGATTTTGCATTAAAAATTTAAGTTTGAGCATTTAAAATGTTTGAATCATGATTTTAGATATATTAATTAACTAATATAGGTTAAAAGTTATTACAATTTATATACCCTCCTAGCAACAATAGTTGATACATTGGTCGACTAATGTAATGAGTCATTATGATCAATATTCCAATGACCAATAGTGGTCAACCAATACATAACAGCTAGTTCTTGTTAAGTCAAAATGATTTTATAGTAATAATTTTGATGAAACACAAATAATGAAAGAATGAAAAACAGATGTAAAAGGAAAAGCAGACGAAGTAGAAAAACAGACAAAGTCGAAAAGCAGACGAAGTTGAAAAACAGACGAAGAAGTAAAAAGTAGAAGAAGTTGAAAAATAGACGAAGAATAAAAAAAAGATGAAGTTGAAAAACAGATGGAGAAAGAAAAACAGATGGAGAAGTAAAAAGCAGACGAAGTTAAAAAAAACAGACGGAGAAAGAAAAACAGACGGAGAAGTAAAATGCAGACGAAGTTGAAAAACAGATGGAGAATAAAAAGAAAAAGTTGAAAAAACAGACGAAAGAAAAGCAGACAATGAAAAGTAGACGGAAGCAAATCAAGAGTCAGTTTGAGTTAGTTACAGAACTCAACTGAATAACCGTTTTATTCAAGATTCAAGAAACAAGATTCAAGAAGCAAGATTCAAGAAGCAGTTACAGACGAAGGCTATAAATATGAGTCGAAGTCGTAGATTGCAAGGTTAACTGATTTACATTTACGTGTACATTGAAAAGCTTAATTGAGAGTTTACTGTGCAAATAGCAAGAGCTATCTTACTGTAACAAAAGATCGAAAATCTTTCTGTGAGAAAGTAGTACAGATAGCCTGCAGAGGCTAAGTATGAAAGAATACTAACTGTAAGAGACCTGAAGAGGCTCGGAGTAAAAGAGTACTTGTAACGACTGAGAAGTAGTGCAATCTCAGAAAGAGATCTGAGGACTGGACGTAGCCCACGGTTTGGGGTGAACCAGTATAAAAATTACTGTGTCAACTTCTCTATCTCTATCTCTCTTAACATTCAAAGTTTTGTTCTTACTTAGTTTTCTAACAAGTTTTCAAGATTACGATTAACTTTGACTTACAGTAGTTTCAGTGAAAAGAATAAGTTTTCTTTTAACAAAACGTTTTTTAAAGATTTTCAAGAAGGGAAATACACAATTCAACCTCCCTTCTTGTGCACTTATACATCGTATAATAAGCATTGTATTAACGTGTGATTCACTTCAATTGGTATCAGAGCTTGGTGTCCAAGGATTACTGTAACAAAGTGTGGATCAAAGATTATGGCGGAATCACATACGTACATTGCAGAAGGTGCCTCAGTCACTAGACCTCTAGCATTCAACGGAGAAGACTATCACTACTGGAAAGATAGGATGCGGCTGTTTATAGAATCTACTCCTGTTGACCATTGGGACGTGATAGAGAATGGACCATATACACCAGTAGATGAAGATGGAAATCCTATTCCACGGATTAGATGGACGACTGATCAAAAGGTGAGATTTCAACTAAACTCTAAGGCAAAATTTTTCTTGAGTCGTGCCCTAAGCAGAAGTGAGTACGACAAAGTCCACAGATGCGATACTGCGAAGGAGATGTGGGACATGTTATCCATCGCTCATGAAGGCATAAACCAAGTCAAAGAATCCAAGATAAGCATCTTTGTGCACCAATACGAGCTTTTCAAGATGAAAGATGAAGAATCTATTGATCAAATGTTTGCAAGATTCCAAACAATCATCAATGGATTGAAAGCTCTCGGAAGAACTTACGATAACCAAGATCACGTACGTAAGATCTTAAGAAGTCTTCCAAAGAGGTGGAGACCAAAAGTTACTGCGGTGCAGGAAGCTAAAGATTTGAGCGTGTTAAAGCTTGACGAGTTGCTTGGATTGCTGAAGATTCATGAAGTTGAACTCGATGCTGAAGACAAGCCCAAACGGGACAAGTCAATAGAACTGAAGGTCAGATGGAAGAATCACAAGACTCAAAGGAGGAGAAAGTCATCAAAAGCATTAAAGATTGAAGAATCAAAGCATGATGGCTCCAGCGAATCAGAACAAGAGTCAAGTGATGAAGATGACGAATTATCTTTCATTTCTAGGAAGATCAGACGGATGTGGAAGAAGAAGTCCAAAGGAAGTCAGTTCTTCAAGAAGAATGATAAAGATGATGGAAAAATAGAAAAGACATCCATCATATGCTACGAGTGTAATCAACTTGGACATTACAAGTTCAAATGTCCTACTATAAAGAAGAAACCAAAGAAGAGTAGAGAAGACAAGAAAAGCATGATGGCAACTTGGGAGGATCTAGATTCCTCAGAATCAGATACAAGCTCTGAGACTTCAGAGCATGCAAACATTTGCCTAGTAGCCGAGGAAGAAAGCGATGAGGAGGTAACTTCTGAATACGATGATTTGCATAATGCATATTCAGAATTACTAGAGGACTCTCATGCTATTCTAAAACAGTACAAACTGTTAAAGAAAAAAGTATGTAGAAAACCTCAAACATACACAAGAGTTAGAGAGAGAAAATGCATGCTTGAAATAGCAAGTAGAGGAGAATAAGAAAAAGAAAGTTGTAGATAGATCTGAAGAGATTAATCATCTGAAGCTTAGGATTAAGATCCTTTCAGCTGATTTAGCTACCTTCACTGAGAGTACAAAGAAAATGAATGAGATGTTAGGAAAATGTAGACATCCGAGTGATAAAACCGGATTAGGGTTTACAAGAAATAAATCTCATCAGGAAAGAAAGTTTGTCCCTCAGAATAAAAGGTATCACCAAACACGTTTTCATCAATGAACTGGCAAAATGCATCAAATGAATCATTATGTGCATATTACTAACCCAAGAGGACCCAAGAAAATATGGGTACTAAAAAATAAAATAGTTTCTCCTACAGATATCCTTCCTTGGAAGATACGACAAGCACCGTTGGTATTTAGACAGTGGTTGCTCGTGACATATGACGGGAAGAAGGTCTATATTCCTAGATCTTCAGTATAAGAAGGGAGGATCGGTAACTTTCGGAGACAACCAGCAAGGCAAGATAATTGGAATCGGTAAAATAGGTAAAGATTCCTTTGCATGTATTGATAATGTGCTACTTGTTGATAGTTTGAAACACAATTTGATTAGTG
Organism: Erythroxylum novogranatense; assembly: GCA_029891385.1. NCBI lineage: Eukaryota > Viridiplantae > Streptophyta > Magnoliopsida > Malpighiales > Erythroxylaceae > Erythroxylum > Erythroxylum novogranatense. The sequence goes on from CM057231.1 coordinate 35,852,804, forward strand.
TCAGTCAATTCTGTGATTCTGGTTTTGAAGTCACGTTCAATCAAAATCTTTGTGAAGTCAGAAACAAAGATGGGTCTATATTCTTTTCTGCCAAGAGAAGAAATAATCTTTACAAAATTGATTTAGAAGATTTTCAAAATCAAAATGTTTCATGTTTTTTATCAACTGAAGAAGAGAGACTAATCTGGCATAAAAAGTTAGGTCATGTCAGTTTTAAACATATTTCAAAGTTGTTAAAGCATGATTTGGTAAGAGGTTTACCAAAAATAAGTTTTGACAAAGAATTTTTTTGTGAAAGTTGTTAGAAAGGGAAACAAGTCAAAACATCATTTTCTTCTAAAAATTTCGTAACAACTTCTGGACCTGTAGAGTTGTTACATATAAATTTATTTGGTCCTACACGGACGATAAGTCTTGGCGGAAAGAAATATGGTCTTGTTATTGTTGATGACTTTACTATATTTTGTTGGATATTATTTTTGTCACACAAAGATGAGTCTTTTAAGTGTTTTAGGACCCTTTCCAGAAAGTTACAGAATGAAAAGGGAATGTCTATAGCCAGTATCAGGAGTGATCATGGTGGAGAATTTGAGAATGAGAAGTTTAGAATATTCTGTGAGGAGAATGAAATTTTCCATAATTTCTCTGCTCCTAGGACTCCACAGCAGAATGGAGTTGTTGGAAGGAAGAATAGGACGATTCAAGAGATGGCAAGGACTATGCTGTGTGAGATGAATCTTCCTAAGTACTTCTGGGTAGAAGCTGTGAATACAACGTGTTACATTCAGAACAGAGTATTGCTGCAACCATTGTTGAAAAAAACTCCTTATGAGTTATGGAATGGAAGGAGACCAAATATATCTTACTTTCATCTATTTGGTTATAAGTGCTCTATTCTGAATACAAAGGAATTGTTGGATAAATTCGACTCAAAGACCTTTCCAGGAATCTTTCTAGGCTACTCTTTATCATCCAAGGCTTTTCGGGTTTATAACATTACCTCGAAGATAGTTGAGGAGACCATTTATGTCAAGTTCGATGATAGTTCCCAACCCCGTAAGAAAGATGACATGGAGTGTGAAGTCCTTAGATGATACAATAGAAGCTCCATCATCAGGAACTTAGGTAGATAAAGTTGAAGATATTCCAAAAACTAGTGGATTAAAAAGAGATTGGAAATATAAGAGTTCTCATCCAGAAGAGTTAATTATCGGAGAGACCACTGAAGGAGTCAGAATAAGGTCGAAATTCAGAAGAGAAGCTAAAGTAGCTTTTATCTCTGAAATGGAGCCTAAGAAGATTGAGGAAGCTCTTCAGGACGAAGCTTGGATTTTAGCCATGCAAGAGGAGCTAAAAAAATTTACTAGGAATAAAGTTTGGTCCTTGGTTCCTAAACCCTCGAAAAAATCTATTATAGAAACTAGATGGGTTTTTAAGAATAAGCTAGACGAATCAGGGAGAGTGAGTAGGAATAAAGCTAGATTAGTAGCACAAGGCTATAATCAGCAAGAAGGAATAGACTACAATGAGACATATGCTCCGGTAGTGAGACTTGAAGCGATTAGGATATTGCTGGCATATGCGGTTTGTCATGATATAAAGCTCTTTCAGATGGACGTAAAAAGCGCGTTTCTGAATGGTTTTATAGACGAAGAGGTGTATGTTAAACAACCTCTTGGTTTCAAGGACGCTAGATATCCAGATCACGTCTATAAACTTTATAAAGTTTTATACGGCTTAAAGCAAGCTCCTAGAGCTTGGTATGATCGTCTAAGTACTTTTCTACTAGAGAGTGGTTTTAGTAGAGGTCAAGTAGATAAGAAAATTTTTAGGAAGAGCTATGAAAATGAGTTTATTTTAGTACAAATTTAAGTTGATGATATTATCTTTGGTGCTACCTCAAAGAAGTTATGTATGAGTTTTGAGAGTCTAATGAAAAATGAGTTTGAAATGAGTATGATGGGTGAGTTGAAGTTCTTTCTTGGGTTGCAAGATAAGCAAACCGATGAGAAGATCTTTATCCATCAACAAAAATATGTGAAAGAATTGTTGTCTAAATTTGATATGTGTAACGTGAAGCCTATGGCAACTCCGTTGCACCCTTCAAATCTTTTGTCGAAAGACGAAGTTGGTAAGAAGGTGGATCAAACCTTGTATAGAGGGATGATCGATTCTTTGCTTTATCTTACAGCAAGCAGACCTGACATACTGTTCAGTGTATGCTTGTGTGCAAGGTTTCAGGCCAATCCTAAAGAGTCTCATTATATTGCTGCTAAGAGAAATATGAGATATCTCGCAGGTACTAGTGATCTTTGCTTAATGTTTGTGAAAGGTAAAGGTTTCAGGTTGATCGGATACTGCGATGTGGACTATGCCGAAGATAAAGTTGAAAGAAAGAGTATGAGTGGAGGATGTCACTTTCTTGGCTCAAACCTAGTTTCCTGGTTAAGCAAGAGACAAAGCTCAATCGCCTTATCAACTGCCAAAACCGAGTACATGTCTGTCGCAAGCTATTGTTCGCAAACACTATGGATTAAATACCAACTAGAAGATTATTCAGTTCATGAAAAGGAGATCCCAATTTTCTGTGACAACACCAGTGCCATCAACTTATCAAAGAATCCAATACAGCATTCAAGAGTAAAGCATATCGAAGTCAAACATCATTTCTTGAGAGACTACGTTCAGAGAAAGGTGGTGAGTCTACAGTTTATTGAGACAGAGTTTCAATGGGCGGACATCTTCACTAAACCATTGAGTGAAGAATGGTTCAAAGAAATCAGACTTCTCAACATGGTGATGTTAAATGACCAACTGTTTGACATTTCACAGCCAAGTTAAAAAGTTTGTCAAAGTTAACGACGTCAGAAACAGTAAGTTACAGCTGGTAACTTCTCTCACAAGGAAATTTTGGAGGGAAAGCCTCATAGCATTAAGAACCTCACCGATTCTAGAACACGCCTGATAAGAACTTTTGAGTAGCTTCAAATCAGAAACCCTTCGAATACTCTCAACCCACAAAACTTTCAGCCCCTTTCAAATCTCTGAAATTACCTTATCTTTGAAGAACAGATTACCAGAGTCAGTTTCTAAGTCTGAATCAATGGAGCAAGTAATGATTTACAGAAGGCATGTGGATTTTGAATCTCTGAGGAAAGATGCAATGGATATCGAACTAGAGATCATAGAATTCGGTTGGAGGAAGTTATTTCAGGTGCGGGAGTATGTGTACCAAAATCAAGTATATGATTTTTGGAAGAATGCGCAGATAGTAGAAAATACTATTGTTTCTACAGTAGACGGTCTGTCCATTATTGTAACAATGGAGCTGATCGAGAAGGTAACTGGTTGCCCATCTGTTGGAGAGAAGCTATCAAGCAAAGCCAGATGGATGACAAAGGTTAGTTTAAAGGAAGACGAAGTGAATAGACGATTGTATGGAGAAAATGACCCAACAGAGAGGAAGACCTCAAGTCTAGTGTTGAAGGCTAGGGTCTTACATGCGATTCTGTTTAACTGTGTCTTACCTAGAGCGGGTTCAAGGCACTTGGTGACTACTCTGGATGAACAGTGTCTATTTTACATGCTGAATCGCAAACCAGTTGACCTACCATTTTTGATCTTTCATTATATGGTTAAAGGAATGAAGGATACAAATAGCTACCCGTACAGTATATTGCTAACACGGATTTTCAAAGAGTTTGGAGTTCGTCTTTATTGGGGAATCAGAAAAATGGTGCCTGTTAGAGTGTTATCGACTCAGGTACTATAAAAAGAATGGGCTTGAAGAATCTCAACAGCACAGAGGGAGATTCTCAAAACAAAGCTAGAACTGAGGTGGAGCAGATAAAGAAGAAGTCTCTCATAAAAGGTTCTAAACCTCAGGTTAGTACAAATATGCCCATTATTGAAAGAAGAAAATCATCTGAAAAAGTTTTGAAAGAAAAGTTGAAACGGAAAGTAGCCAAGTTCGTAGTTTAGATGAAAATGTCTCGAAGAGAAAAGGGGAGAAGCTTCTGAGTGATTTTCCTAAGAAGGCGAAGAGATCACCCAAGATTCAAACCTTGATACAGCAAGAAGAAAAGCGTTCCAGAGAATAAAGTCAGGCAGAAGTCTCTGTGACTCGCGCACCGAAGGCTACGAGATCTCTAGTCTCGATTTTAAGTGAAGAATCAGTCAATCAGGCCAAGGAGACTGAGAGGAAAAGAACATTGGAGTCTGAGAAAAAGAGACCTCGACCTCAGAAAACTCCAAGACTAACTGAGGCAGTGAAGAAGACTAAAATAGTTAGTCAGAAGAAGAGTGTTACTACTGCTAGGGAAGTTAGTCAGAATATGACTACTTCAATTACTGAGATACCAATACAGGAGAAGGCGATTCCTACTGTTGTTCTAATAGAGACATCAGCAGAAGTTAGTCAGAAGCAGGATACTCCTATTGCTGTTCCACAAGAGACAACAACAGAAATAAGTCCGGTGAATGTTATTCCCACAGAGGTTCATCAACAGGAAGAAACAGAACTTAGTATAGTATAGGTTCAACAAGGAAAATCTGAAGAACTCAATCTGATTCCATACAATTATTCTGAATTCCTAAGAAAAGACGTATTGGAAGTCAGATTGATTGAAATAGTTCAACCTAGGAGTAATTCAATAATCATCAGGGATACACCAAGGAGGTTGGTAAAGGCATTCTTACAACCCATTCCGATAAATAGTTAGACATGACATCTGTTGAATGAAGAAGAAAGAAATTATTATGAAGCCTTGAGGTAGGCTACCACAAAGCCATATCCAACAAAGATGACCAGTCAACCGCACACTATTTACCCGATTATAGAGCATACGGAGATAAGGGTTGTACCAGACCTGTAACCTAGATATCCCTTGGATGTTGATAAGAAGAAGATGAAGTTATACCCAGAAGGGGTAATTGATGATCTGTCCGCAGATCAGATTGTTGAAGAAGTGCGAAGAATGGATGAAGCATGCACTTCAAATAAGACGTTTACAGGAGCCAGTTGTAGTTTTACAGAGAAGGATGAACACTTTGTCCGATGGGGGAAAGTCGACTCTGAGGACGTTCATGAATCCTCATGCAGACAGTAGTGCGTATTAGACCACTATCTAATACACTGCCCATAGAAGAAGAAGCTCTACCCTTGCGAGGAAGACAAGTGCTTATGCTACCTGCTCTTTATGACTTAGACCTTCCTGAGCCCAATCTATCGGTTCAACCACCTACCTTTGAGATTATTGAAGATTACATTCCATCTTCAGACGCATATGCTACTACAATTGCATTTGTGAAACTCCTGGAGGATGATGACCAACCCAACTCGGCTTTTGACTTGCAAGCTGAAGTAATGCACCTACGCAAAGAAGTCAAAGAGTTGAAGGAGATGATGAAAGAGTTGTTGAAGAGTCATCGGCATTAATCATTTTTTATTATAACAAATAGGGGGAGAAGAATATGGAAAGCAGAAATCAAAGGGGGAGAACGAAGGAATAAATTTTTGAAGAAAAAAATAGGGGGAGGAAGAGTCAATGCGAAAATGAAGAATCTGATTTAAGATTGTTCGAATATATGTTTTTCATCTGAATCGGAAGATTATTTGTTATCATCAAAAAGGGGGAGATTGTTAAGTCAAAATGACTTTACAGTAATAATTTTGATGAAGCACAAATAATGAAAGAATGAAAAACAGACGTAAAAGGAAAAACAAACGAAGTCAAAAAATAGACGAAGAAGTAAAAAGGGCGAAGTTGAAAATGTACGAAGAATAAAAAGCAGACGAAGTTGAAAAACAGACGGATAAAGAAAAATGATTTTAGAAGTAAAAAGCGGGCGAAGTTAAAAAAGAGCGGAAAGATTTGAGAAGTAAAAGCGGGCGAAGTTAAAAAGCAGACGGAAAGCATTTGAGAAGTAAAAAGCAGACAAAGTTGAAAAACAGACGGAGAATAAAAAGCAGAAGTTGAAAAATGCATTTAAAGAAAAGCGGGCGATGAAAAGGCATTTTAAGCAAATCAAGAGTCAGTTTGAGCTAGTTATAGAATTCAACTGAGTAACCGTTTCTTTCAAGATTCAAGAAACAAGATTCAAGAAGCAAGATTCAAGAAGCAGTTACAGACGAAGATTATAAATATGAGTCGAAGTCGTAGATTGCAAGGTTAGCTGATTTACATTTACGTGTACATTGAAAAGCTTAATTGAGAGTTTACTGTGCAAATAGCAAGAGCTATCTTACTGTAACAAAAGATCGAAAATCTTTCTGTGAGAAAGTAGTACAGATAGCCTACAGAGGCTAAGTATGAAAGAATACTAACTATAAGAGACCTGAAGAGGCCCGGAGTAAAAGAATACTTGTAACGATTGAGAAGTAGTGAAATCTCAGAAAGAGATCTTAGGACTGGACGTAGCCCACGGTTTGGGGTTAACCAGTATAAAAATTACTGTGTCAACTTCTCTATCTCTATCTCTCTTAACATTCAAAGTTTCGTTCTTACTTAGTTTTCTAACAAATTTTCAAGATTATGATTAACTTTGACTTACAGTAGTTTCAGTGAAAAGAATAAGTTTTCTTTTAACAAAACGTTTTTTAAAGATTTTCAAGAAGGGAAATACACAATTCAACCCCCCTTCTTGTGCACTTATACATCGTATAATAAGCATTGTATTAACGTGTGATTCACTTCAATTGGTATCAGAGTTTGGTGTCCAAGGATCACTGTAACAAAGTGTGGATCAAAGATTATGGCGGAATCACATACATACATTGCAGAAGGTGCCTCAGTCACTAGACCTCTAGCATTCAACGGAGAAGACTATCACTACTGGAAAGATAGGATGCGGCTGTTTATAGAATCTACTCATGTTGACCTTTGGGACGTGATAGAGAATGGACCATATATACCAGTAGATGAAGATGGAAATCCTATTCCACGGATTAGATGGACGGCTGATCAAAAGGCAAGATTTCAACTAAACTCTAAGGCAAAATTTTTCTTGAGTCATGCCCTAAGCAGAAGTGAGTACGACAAAGTCCGCAGATGCGATATTGCAAAGGAGATGTGGGACATGTTATCCATCGCTCATGAAGGCACAAACCAAGTCAAAGAATCCAAGATAAGCATCCTTGTGCACCAATACGAGCTTTTCAAGATGAAAGATGAAGAATCTATTGATCAAATGTTTGCAAGATTCCAAACAATCATCAATGGATTGAAAGCTCTCGGAAGAACTTACGATAACCAAGATCACGTACGTAAGATCTTAAGAAGTCTTCCAAAGAGGTGGAGACCAAAAGTTACTGCAGTGCAGGAAACAAAAGATTTGAGCGTGTTAAAGCTTGACGAGTTGCATGGATTGCTGAAGATTCATGAAGTTGAGCTCGATGCTGAAGACAAGCCCAAACGGGACAAGTCAATAGCACTGAAGGCCGGATAGAAGAATCACAAGACTCAAAGGAGGAGAAAGTCATCAAAAGCATTAAAGATTGAAGAATCAAAGCATGATGGCTCCAGCGAATCAGAACAAGAGTCTAGTGATGAAGATGACGAATTATCTTTCATTTCCCGAAAGATCAGACGGATGTGGAAGAAGAAGTCCAAAGGAAGTCAGTTCTTTAAGAAAAACGGCAAAGATGATGGAAAAATAGAAAAGACATCCATCATATGCTAAGAGTGTAATCAACCTGGACATTACAAGTTCGAATGTCCTACTCTAAAGAAGAAACCAAAGAAGAGTAGAGAAGGCAAGAAAAGCATGATGGCAACTTGGGAGGATCTAGATTCCTCAGAATCAGATACAAGCTCCGAGACGTCAGAGCATGCAAACATTTGCCTAGTAGTCGAGGAAGAAAGTGATGAGGAAGTAACTTCTGAATACGATGATTTGCATAATGCATATTCAGAACTACTAGAGGACTCTCATGCTATTCTAAAATAGTACAAACTGTTAAAGAAAAAGTATGTAGAAAATCTCAAACATACACAAGAGTTAGAGAGAGAAAATGCTTGCTTGAAACAACAAGTAGAGGAGAATAAGAAAAAGAAAGTTGGAGAGAAGCTATCAAGCAAAACCAGATGGATGACAAAGGTTGGTTTAAAGGAAGACGAAGTGAATAGACGATTGTATGGAGAAAATGACCCAACAGAGAGGAGGACCTCGAGTCTAGTGTTGAAGGCCAGGGTCTGACATGCGATTCTGTTTAACTGTGTCTTACCTAGAGCGGGTTCAAGGCACTTGGTGACTACTCTGGATGAACAGTGTCTATTTTACCTGCTGAATCGCAAACCAGTTGACCTACCATTTTTGATCTTTCATTATATGGTTAAAGGAATGAAGGATACAAATAGCTACCCGTACAGTATGTAGCGCCCCCTCACCGTAGGGTACACATCGGGACAACCAACACGTATCCCACGATAAGGTGCACTACCAGAACAGTTCCCCTAAAATCCACATGGCATCGCAATAAATAAAATCACAATTTGTTAAAAATCGGTAGATTTAAAATTTACAATATCATCCTAATCTGATCATCCGGTGACAAGATAGACAAGTCTATCGGTTCCCTAACAAACCAAAAGGAAGTCGATACTAAAGTCTATCCTAAGTCATCCTCAAAATACTAACCCAGCTGACCGACCTGTGTGCTATCGAGTCTCTTGCCAGCAACTCGCACGGCACGAACAACCATCTCCGGAGCTAGGAGTCTACTCTATCAGTCCTGAAAAATACGATGCAATTTTGGGTGAGTTTTGCAAACTCAGTGAGAAACCATCATCGATGGTTCACTCCAATCATGCATTACAGCGTATCGCGTCAAACATAATGATAATTTATATATATACAACCTACGGTATTTTATAACAATTTCTGATGACTAATAACAATATACGATGATAAACGGTTTGTAGTATCACGTACCAATCACGATCCTATCTGATGAGTTTCTGATATTACATCACGGTTTACTGTAGTCTCTAGCAGCTTCTGATATCAAATATCAACTCACAATAATCCCTCACAATTTCTGATGTCATATCACGGTTCACGAGTATTATCGCAAAGAATTTACAATAGCACTAACATTTAGCAGTATCATATTGCAGTTTACAGTAAATCATGTCATTGTCACAATTCAGTCATTTTAGGCATTCAATACAGTATGCAATGCACGTGAGACTCTTTTCTAGTTATTCAGTGTTGTGCCCAAGCGCTCAGTCAGTGATCAGTGGGACGCGTCAGGGATTTCTCCCCTCGGGCTAGGCGATCGATGCGATGTTTAGTGACAAATCCCTGGGCTCGAGGCGGTCGATAATAATCGCGACTTGGGTCACATTCCATTATCTGATCATGCAGTTATGGTCACAATAATTTGCAGTATACAGTCACAGTTATTCACAGTAGTCATATAGTTCAGGCATTCAGTACTAATCAGTAACATATACCAATTTTCAGTACTATACAGTAGTTTGCGGTATGCATGTGTGACTCTTTCCAATTATTCAGTTTTGTGCCCAAGTGCTCAGTCAGTGAACAGTGGGGACGCGTCGAGATTTTCTCCCTGCCAAGCCCGATCAAGACAATCGAGAGCTCGAGGTCTTTTCAGTGAAATTAGCAACTTAAGGCACGTCCATTATCTGATCATGCATTTATGCATGCAATGCGATGTTCGATGATTCAAGATTGATAATTGATAATTAGTGATCGATAGTCTACAGTATACGGCTATAAAAGCCCGATATTAAGATGTTCAAGTGTCACTCAATAATTCCATCCAATCTGATGAGTTCGGTTGAAGATAAATAGAAGCATGTCACTCGATCATGCACATTTCAGACATATCAATAATCATGCAGTTTCATAGTATCATGCAGTAGTCCAATCCAAAGACAAAGAAACGATACACTTTGGTCATACGCTTTTCATTAATCATGCAGTTCAATCTTACACATTTCAAAGAGTTATCTGATGCAATTCAATCACATCTGATTCGGTAATCATGTAATTTACATTGTCAAGTAGTTCACGGTGAGCATATAGGCAAATCGAACTTTGAGAAACCATCTAGGTTACTCACTGTTACTTCGAAGCATCGCTCGAAGTCTCAAAGAATGTCCGTGGAAACGACGATCCAACGGCACCTCTATAATGATCTGAAGCGATCTATTATTAATTGCTCAATTAACGGTTCAAGAATGCATATGTCTCAATGAAATGATGTACAATGCATGTTCACGATTTTCGGTACTAAATCCCAATTTGGTACTTTAAGCTCAATCCTATCTCTTTGTTCAATTGCTCACCAATAAATGATCCATTCCTACGATTCAGTCCATTTTCCTCAATTCAATTCCTTATAACGATTTCCTATTTATCGGGTCAAACCCTCAATTACAATTCCCAAACAAAACTCCAATAGCCTCAATTTGACGTTTAGGTCACACTATGGACCATAATGGACCTTATCTAAATAAATCAATACCAATTAGATCAAATTAAATTCTCATAATTATCCTCAACAGTAGACCTCTTTCCCTAGATCACAATGAATCGAGAATCACCTCAATTGGAGGTCTATACCAAAAGTTATGCCCACTCATCCAAAATCAATCCCATACATTGACCCGTTCGCCGCGACCATACGGCCCTCGCCGCGACGAAGAGAAACACGTTCGCTGCGGCGTGCGTCTCCTTGCGGCTCGCCGCGACGTAAGCCAATTGGCTCGTCGCGGCGTGGCATTTCCTTCATTCGCCGTGACGTCCCCTGGACTCGTCGCAGCGAACGGATTTAATTTAAATCCATTTGCTCGTCGCGACGAAGCCTTCAACGCCTCTGCTCGTCGCGACGTGCGACGGTCCGATCGTCTTCTCCGATCGATCTTCTCTCTAAAACCTCCATAATATACTCCAACCACTCAAATCTACTCTAATAAAAGCCATAAATGCAGTAGGAATCATCAATAACAACATTAAAGCTCTTAAAACTTACCAAAACACAGATCGATCCACAAATCCACCGAAACCCTAAATCCCTCCAAAATCCACGATCAACCACTCTCAAGCCTCTCTACCTTCATCAATCACTATAAATCAGTTAGCTTAACACAAAAGGAGGGAAACCACAAGAGATAGATCAAAGAATCCTCACCGATGGAGGAAATCGAAGGGCGTCGTGGGAGGAGACGAAGAGAAACGATTTTGCCTAGGTCATTCTCCCATTCCACTTAGCCATATATATATACACATAGTCTCCCAAATCAGTCCCAATTTCAGTCTCTAAATTTCAATGGCTCAACATTTAAATTCATCTACCAGTATAACTCTAATTTTTCCATCGCCATTGAACCCTCCTTTCGATGCTATCTGATCAATCGATTCATCACTCAAAACTTTTCGATTAGGGCATTTTCTCCGAATTTCTCGAAAATTTCCTATAAGCCACTATCAATTGCCAGTCACTCTTACACTATTTTAAATCAGTCATTCGAACCCAATTAATCTCAATTTCTCAATCAATTTCAATCTAGTCAATTCCAGTCAGTTCAGTCAGTTCACAATTCGATCAATTCACAGACCAGTCAATTCAGTCAATTCCAATTCACAATTAAATACCGAAAATCATGAATGCATGTACCAATGAATAAATAAGTATGCATATGCAGTAGACCTGTTCCTCTATAATTAGAGGCCAGTAGCACACTCAGTCAGTAAATACAGTACAGCCTATCAGTCAGTTCCAATTTACCAGAATACCCTTGTTAACAGTAACGGGTGTTACAATTCACCCCTCCTTATAAAAATTTCGTCCTCAAAATTTCATATTCAGTGGATCAAGCGGACAGGAGAATTGATCCGCTTCTCTCTATTCTGATTCTTGTTTACTTTCAGTACTAGAAACATATTTGTCATATCTTAAGTTTGTTTCCCAATCCAATCCATAAAACATTTTGTCAATCTGAACCATCTTTTGGATTTTAAACCTTACATGACAGTCACGTAGAGGCCGTTCAATAACAAATTACATTTCCTTATCGATTCGACTCATTGTCATGATCTGGGATCGTTCCATCCCTTTTTACAGCTTCACTTCACTTATCATCGTTAACTCAAGTCAATCATAGTCTTCGCCTATATTCAGGCAATCTCAACGGACTTCAATGATATCAGTCTCACATTTGCCTCAGTAGTCACGTCTATCAGTTGTCATCGATTCCTAAAGATTCTCTACCAGTCCCTTTGGCAGGTAAACCTCATACTTCACTATACAGTCATGAATATCATTTTCTCAGAAGTTGACTCTCATTTAAATTTCCCAATACAGTTTGCAGTTTTCTGTATCACCAAGTTGTTTTGCCAGTACCTTTTTATACACAATTAATTTGAGATTCCCATAACTCATACTACTTTCTTTTTACCAGTTTGACTATTATCATTCGACAATAACACTCTTATACGCTATTGAATTTATACTCAATCCATTTAATCTCTTTTGCGAATCATTCAAATTTCCAAAGTATCTCGATCATCATTGATCTGCACATCCATGGGTATATCCATAACCTTTCTATGCAATTAATGCTACCACGCTTAAGGCACAACAATTTCAAATAATCAATCACGGTACAGTCTACGACATTATACTTGTCCCTAGATACGTTAAATCACATTGCACTATATCAACTAATTGCCTCATAAACTTTACTGGGACATTTCACTAAATATTGCCAAATCTCCAATTTAAAACAGTATGATTAACACTTAAGCCGAGCAGTTCTCCAAATGTCTTTTCCTGATCATCGAGTCATACCTTTCACACATTTTTCCTCAAACAGTATGTCATTTCTGGATCTTAATTCTCAATAATTCCGAATACATATATTCCTTATACCCATAATTAATTCATACAACTCTCTAAAGATCAATTGTCTCCCACGAAGAACAATGTTCTCTTAACTTTCTCAGTTTCATCATAACACATTCTGACACATGTTCCTTTACACTATTTCCTCCTTACGATTCAAGAGCCGTTACACAGTTAGATTCCTTATGTTAACATATTGCACATTTCCTCAGTAGCAGATTCTATCTCTCACCCTTGAGTTTCCACTAGAATCAGATCTCCCAATAGCAACTTTTCATTCCTTACAAATTTATTTCCAGATTATCCCTTTCATTTCTAAATTCTTGATTATAATCATCATTCGACTCGGTATCCACTTCGTGAGCGGTGGACTCTGGCGTCCTTATATCAATCTCAGGACACTCAAAATTGTTCAGTCGATCTGAACTAGGCACTCCATAAAGGCCCTCAAAAAGTCATCCCATGTCAGTGTGCAGGGCTTGGTGGTGCTGCCCAGGACAGTCTTCCACCACAGATATGCAGGACCCTGGAGAAGAGAAACCGCGTAATCGAAACGCTCATCCGATTCACAATCCATCTGATCGAGGACTCGCTCGGTCCTCTCCAGCCATCCCTCAGCCTCCGCAGGGTCGGTGCTACCATAGAAGTCTACCGCCCCCTACTTGCGCAGTCAATCATATCTTCGTTCCCGTCTCGCAGGAACTCGAGGAGGCATCTCCTCTGGATGAGGCATCGGGGACTCTGACTCCCTATTAGCTCCTACTGATTCCAGGTCAGCTGGTAACTCAACTCTATCTCCCAGTACGGATGACCTAAAACAGACAAGAAATTCCAATCAGTTCTGTTATTCTTACAGTGATTCAAGCCTAACAATACACTATGCCCAAAAGATGCCAAACCATGCTCTGATACCACTAAATGTAGCGCCCCCTCACCGTAGGGTACACATCGGGACAACCAACACGTATCCCACGATAAGGTGCACTACGAGCATCAGCCCCTAAAATCCACATGGCATCATGATAAATAAAATCACAATTTGTCAAAAATCGGTAGATTTAAAATTTACAATATCATCCTAATATCTGATCATCCAGTGACAAGATAGACAAGTCTATCAGTTCCCTAACAAACCAAAAGGAAGCTGATACTAAAGTCTATCCTAAGTCATCCTCAAAATACTAACCCAGCTGACCGACCTGTGTGCTATCGCGTCTCTTGCCAAAGAACTTCTTGCAGCACGAACAACCATCTCCGGAGCTGGAGTCTACTCTATCGATCTGAAAATACGATGCAATTTTGGGTGAGTTTTGCGAACTCAGTGAGAAACCATCATCGATGGTTCACTCCAATCATGCATTACGCGTATCGCGTACAGCATAACAGTAATTTATATATATACAACCTACAGTAGTTTATAACAGTTTACAGTGACCAGTAACAATGTACAGTGATAAACAGTTTGCAGTATCACGTACCAATCACGATCTATCTGATGAGTTTCTGAGATTACATCACGCTTACGGTAGTCTCTAGCAGTTTACAATATCAAATATCAACTCACAATAATCCCTCACAATTTACAGTGTCATATCACAGTTCACAGTATTATGCAGCAATTTACAATAGACTAACATTTAGCGATATCATATTGTTCTGATAAATCATGTCATTGTCACAATTCAGTCATTTTAGGCATTCAATACAGTATGCAATGCACGTGAGACTCTTTTCCAGTTATTCAGTGTTGTGCCCAAGCGCTCGATCGGTGATCGATGGACGCCGTCGAGATTTCTCCCCTCGGGCTAGGCCCGGTCGGTACAGTGTTTAGGGATAAATCCCCTCGGGCTCGAGGCCCGGTCAGTAATAATCGCGACTTGGGTCACATTCCATTATCTGATCATGCAGTTATGGTCACAATAATTTGCAGTATACAGTCACAGTTATTCACAGTAGTCATATAGTTCAGGCATTCAGTACTAATTAGTAACATATACCAATTTTCAGTACTATACAATAGTTTGCGGTATGCATGTGTGACTCTTTCCAATTATTCAGTTTTGTGCCCAAGTGCTCAGTCAGTGAACAGTGGGGACGCGTCAGGGATTTCTCCCCCTGCTAAGCCGGTCGACAAAGATCTGAGCTCGAGGCTCTTTTGGTGAAATTAGCAACTTGGGGCACGTCCATTATCTGATCATGCATTTATGCATGCAATGCGATGTTCGATGATTCAAGATTGATAATTCCGTGATCGATAGTCTGAGATCGGCTATAAAAGCCCGATATTACAGTTGTTGATGTCACCAAGTAATTCCATCCAATCTGATGAGTTGGTTGAAGACAAAGAGAAGCATGTCACTCGATCATGCACATTTCGAACAGATCAATAATCATGCAGCCACAAGGTATCATCTGATAGTCCAATCGAAAGACAAACGATACACTTTGGTCATACGCTTTTCGGTAATCATGCAGTTCAATCTTACACATTTCGGTAGTTATCTGATGCAATTCAATCACATCTGATTCAATAATCATGTAATTTACGTTGTCAAGTAGTTCACGGTGAGCATATAGCAAATCGAACTTTGAGAAACCATCTAGGTTACTCACTGTTACTTCCGAAGCTCTTGCTCGAAGTCCCGGCAATGTCCGTGGAAACGACAATCCAACGGCACCTCTATAATGATGACAAGACAGTCTATTATTAATTGCTCAATTAACGATTCGAGAATGCATATGTCTCAATGAAATGATGTACAATGCATGTTCACGATTTTCGGTACCAAATCCCAATTTGGTACTTTAAGCTCAATCTATCTCTTTGTTCAATTGCTCACCAATAAATGATCCATTCCTACAATTCAGTCCATTTTCCTCAATTCCAATTCCTTATAACGATTTCCTATTTATCGGGTCAAACCCTCAATTACAATTCCCAAACAAAACTCCAATAGCCTCAATTTGACGTTTAGGTCACACTATGGACCATAATGGACCTTATCTAAATAAATCAATACCAATTAGATCAAATTAAATTCTCATAATTATCCTCGGCAGTAGACCTCTTTCCTAGATCACAATGAATCGAGAATCACCTCAATTGGAGGTCTATACCAAAAGTTATGCCCACTCATCCAAAATCAATCCCATACATTGACCCATTCGCGCGACCACGCGCCTCGCCATGACGAAGAGAAACACGCCGCCATGGCGTGAAGCACGCCGCCGCCATGGCGTCGTCCTCCTCTGACTCGCCGCGACGTAAGCCAATTGGCTCGTCGGCGTGGCATTTCCTTCATTCGTCGTGGCGTCCCACGGACTCGTCGCGCGACGGATTAATTAAATCCATTTGCTCGTCATGACGAAGCCTTCAACGCCTCGCTCAAATCGCATGACGTCTGACGGTCGATCGATCTTCTCTAAAACCTCCATAATACACTCCAACCACTCAAATCTACTCTAATAAAAGCCATAAATGCAGTAGGAATCATCAATAACAACATTAAAGCTCTTAAAACTTACCAAAACACAGATCGATCCACAAATCCACGAAACCCTAAATCCTCCAAAATCCACGATCAACCACTCTCAAGCCTCTACCTTCATCAATCACTATAAATCAGTTAGCTTAACACAAAAGGAGGGAAACCACAAGAGATAGATCAAAGAATCCTCACCGATGGAGGAAATCGAAGGCGTAGTGGGAGGAGACGAAGAGAAGCGATTTTGCCCTAGGTCATTCTCCCATTCCACTTAGCCATATATATATATACATAGTCTCCCAAATCGGTCCCAATTTGGTCTCTAAATTTCAATGTCTCAACATTTAAATTCATCTACCAGTATAACTCTAATTTTTTCATCGCCATTGAACCCTCCTTTCAGTACTGTACAGTCAATCGGTCTGTCACTCAAAACTTTCCGGTCCGAGCATTTTCTCCCGAATTTCTCGAAAATTTCCTATAAGCCACTATCAATTGCCAGTCACTCTTACACTATTTTAAATCAGTCATTCGAACCCAATTACTCTCAATTTCTCAGTCGATTTCAATCTAGTCAATTCCAGTCAGTTCAGTCAGTTCACAATTCGATCAATTCACAGACCAGTCAATTCAGTCAATTCCAATTCACAATTAAATACCGAAAATCATGAATGCATGTACCAATGAATAAATAAGTATGCATATCTGAGAACTGTTCCTCTATAATTAGAGGCCGAGAGTACACTCGGTCGATAAATCTGCATTGTGCCTATCGATCGGTTCAATTTACGAGAATACCCTTGTTAATGAGAGCGGGTGTTTACGGTATGTTGCTAACACGGATTTTCAAAGAGTCTAGAGTTTGTCTTTATTGGGGAATCAGAAAAATGGTGCCTGTTAGAGTGTTATCGACTCAGGTACTATAAAAAGAATGGGCTTGAAGAATCTCAACAGCACAGAGGGAGATTCTCAAAACAAAGCTAGAACTGAGGGGGAGCAGATAAAGAAGAAGTCTCCCATAAAAGGTTCTAAACCTCAGGTTAGTACAAATATGCCCATTATTGAAAGAAAAAAATCATCTGAAAAAGTTTTGAAAGAAAAGTTGAAAGGGAAAGTAGCCAAGTTCGTAGTTTAGACGAAAATGTCTCGAAGAGAAAAGGGGAGAAGCTTCTGAGTGATTTTCCTAAGAAGGCGAAGAGATCACCCAAGATTCGAACCTTGAGATAGCAAGAAGAAAAGCGATCCAGAGAACAAAGTCAGGAAGAAGTCTCTGTGACTCGCGCACCGAAGGCTACGAGATCTCTAGTCTCGATTTTAAGTGAAGAATCAGCCAATCAGGCCACGGAGACTGAGAGGAAAAGAACATTGGAGTCTGAGAAAAAGAGAACCCGACCTCAGAAAACTCCAAGAATAACTGAGGCAGTGAAGAAGACTAAGATAGTTAGTCAGAAGAAGAGTGTTACTACTGCTAGGGAAGTTAGTCAGAATACGACTACTTCAATTGCTGAGATACCAATATAGGAGAAGGCGATTCCTACTGTTGTTCTAACAGAGACATCAGCAGAAGTTAGTCAGAAGCAGGATACTCTTATTGCTGTTCCACAAGAGACAACAACTGAACTAAGTCTGGTGAATGTTATTCCTATAGAGGTTCATTAATAGGAAGCAGCAGAACTTAGTATAGTATAGGTTCAACAAGGGGAATCTGAAGAACTCAATCTGATTCCATACAATTATTCTGAATTCCTAAGAAAAGATGTATTGGAAGTCAGATTGATTAAAATAGTTCAACCTAGGAGTAATTCAATAATCATCAGGGATACACCAAGGAGGTTGGTAAAGGCATTCTTACAACCCATTCCGATAAATAGTTAGACATGGCATCTGTTGAATGAAGAAGAAAGAAATTTTTATGAAGCCTTGAGGTATGCTGCCACAAAGCCATATCCAACAAAGATGACCAGTCAACCGCACACTATTTACCCGATTACAGAGTATACGGAGATAAGGGTTGTACCAGACCTGCAACCTAGATATCCCTTGGATGTTGATAAGAAGAAGATGAAGTTATACCCAGAAGGGGTAATTGATGATCTGTCCGCAGATCATATTGCTGAAGAAGTGCGAAGAATGGATGAAGCATGCACTTCAAATAAGGCGTTCTGAGGGCGGTTGTAGTTTTACAGAGAAGGATGAACCTTGTCGGTGGAGGAAAGTCGACTACTGAGGACGTTCATCGAATCCTTGTGCGAGCGGTAGTGCGTATTAGGCCACTATCTAATACACTGTCCATAGAAGAAGAAGCTCTACCCTTGCGAGGAAGACAAGTGCTTATGCTACCTGCTCCTTATGACTTAGACCTTCCTAAGCCCAATCTATCGGTTCAACCACCTACCTTTGAGATTGTTGAAGATTACATTCCATCTTCAGACGCATATGCTACTACAATTGCATTTGTAAAACTCCTGGAGGATGGTGACCAACCCAACTCGACTTTTGACTTGCAAGCTGAAGTAATACACCTACGCAAAGAAGTCAAAGAGTTGAAGGAGATGATGAAAGAGTTGTTGAAAAGTCATCGGCATTAATCATTTTTTATTATAACAAATATGGGGAGAAGAATATGGAAAGCAGAAATCAAAGGGGGAGAACGAAGGAATAAATTTTTGAACCAAAAAATAGCGGGAGGAAGAGTCAACAAAAAATGAAAAATGCAGACGAAGATTGTTCGAAGATATGTTTTTCATCTGAATCGGAAGATTATTTGTTATCATCAAAAAGGGGAAGATTGTTAAGTCAAAATGACTTTACAGTAATAATTTTGATGAAGCACAAATAATGAAAGAATGAAAAACAGACGTAAAAGGAAAAGCAGACAAAGTCGAAAAATAGACGAAGAAGTAAAAAGCAGACGAAGTTGAAAAACAGACGAAGAATAAAAAACAGACGAAGTTGAAAAACAGACGGAGAAAGAAAAACAGACGGAGAAGTAAAAAGCAGACAAAGGTTAAAAAAACAGACGGAGAAAGAAAAACAGACAGAGAAGTAAAAAGCAGACGAAGTTGAAAAACAGACGGAGAATAAAAAGCAGAAGTTGAAAAAACAGACGAAGAAAAGAAGACGATGAAAAGCAGACGGAAGCAAATCAAGAGTCAGTTTGAGTTAGTTACAGAACTCAACTGAGTAACCGTTTCTTTCAAGATTCAAGAAACAAGATTCAAGAAGCAGTTACAGACGAAGATTATAAATATGAGTCGAAGTCGTAGATTGCAAGGTTAGCTGATTTACATTTACGTGTACATTGAAAAGCTTAATTGAGAGTTTACTGTGCAAATAGCAAGAGCTATCTTACTGTAACAAAATATCAAAAAAAATTCTGTGAGAAAGTAGTACAGATAGCCTGCAGAGGCTAAGTATGAAAGAATACTAACTGTAAGAGACTTGAAGAGGCTCGGAGTAATAGAATACTTGTAACGATTGAGAAGTAGTGAAATCTCAGAAAGAGCTCTGAGGACTGGACGTAGCCCACGGTTTGGGGTGAACCAGTATAAAAATTACTGTGTCAACTTCTCTATCTCTATCTCTCTTAACATTCAAAGTTTCGTTCTTACTTAGTTTTCTAACAAGTTTTCAAGATTACGATTAACTTTGACTTACAGTAGTTTCAGTGAAAAGAATAAGTTTTCTTTTAACAAAACATTTTTTAAAGATTTTCAAGAAAGAAAATACACAATTCAACCCCCCTTCTTGTGCACTTATACATCGTATAATAAGCATTGTATTAACGTGTGATTCACTTCAATTGGTATCAGAGCTTGGTGTCCAAGGATCACTGTAACAAAGTGTGGATCAAAGATTATGGAAGAATCACATACGTACATTGCAGAAGGTGCCTCAGTCACTAGACCTCTAGCATTCAACGGAGAAGACTATCACTACTGGAAAGATAGGATGCGGCTGTTTATAGAATCTACTAATGTTGACCTTTGGGACGTGATAGAGAATGGACCATTTACACCAGTAGATGAAGATGGAAATCCTATTCCATGGATTAGATGGACGGCTGATCAAAAGGCAAGATTTCAACTAAACTCTAAGGCAAAATTTTTCTTGAGTCATGCCCTAAGCAGAAGTGAGTACGACAAAGTCCACAGATGCGATACTGCGAAGGAGATGTGGGACACGTTATTCATCGCTCATAAAGGCACAAACCAAGTCAAAGAATCCAAGATAAGCATCCTTGTGCACCAATACGAGCTTTTCAAGATGAAAGATGAAGAATCTATTGATCAAATGTTTGCAAGATTCCAAACAATCATCAATGGATTGAAAGCTCTCGGAAGAACTTATGATAACCAAGATCACGTACGTAAGATCTTAAGAAGTCTTCCAAAGAGGTGGAGACCAAAAGTTACTGCGGTGCAGGAAGCTAAAGATTGGAGCGTGTTAAAGCTTGACGAGTTGCTTGGATTGATGAAGATTCATGAAGTTGAGCTCGATGCTGAAGACCAGCCCAAACGGGACAAGTCAATAGCACTGAAGGCCGGATAGAAGAATCACAAGACTCAAAGGAGGAGAAAGTCATCAAAATCATTAAAGATTGAAGAATCAAAGCATGATGGCTCTAGCAAATCAGAACAATAGTCAAGTGATGAAGATGACGAATTATCTTTCATTTCCAGGAAGATCAGAAGGATGTGGAAGAAGAGGTCCAAAGGAAGTCAGTTCTTCAAGAAGAACGGCAAAGATGATGAAAAAATAAAAAAGACATCCATCAAATGCTACGAGTGTAATCAACCTGGACATTACAAGTTCGAATGTCATACTCTAAAGAAGAAACCAAAGAAGAGTAGAGAAGGCAAGAAAAGCATGATGGCAACTTGGGAGGATCTAGATTCCTCAGAATCAGATACAAGCTCCGAGACGTCATAGCATGCAAACATTTGCCTAGTAGCCGAGGAAGAAAGTGATGAGGAGGTAACTTCTGAATACGATTATTTGCATAATGCATATTCAGAACTACTAGAGGACTCTCATGCTATTCTAAAATAGTACAAATTGTTAAAGAAAAAGTATATAGAAAACCTCAAACATACGCAAGAGTTAGAGAGAGAAAATGCATGCTTGAAACAACAAGTAGAGGAGAATAAGAAAAAGAAAGTTGTAGATAGATCTGAAGAGATCAATCATCTGAAGCTTAGGATTAAGAGCCTTTCCGCTGATTTAGCTACCTTCACTGAGAGTACAAAGAAAATGAATGAGATGCTAGGAAAATGTAGACATCCGAGTGATAAAACCGGATTAGGGTTTACAAGAAATAAATCTCATCAGGAAAGAAAGTTTGTCCCTCATAATAAAAGGTATCACCAAACACGTTTTCATCAACAAACTGGCAAAATGCATCAAATGAATCATTCTGTGCATATTACTAACCCAAGAGGACCCAAGAAAATATGGGTACCAAAAAATAAAATAGTTTCTCCTGCAGATATCCATCCTTGGAAGACGCGACAAGCACAATTGGTATTTAGACAGTGGTTGCTTGTGACATATGAAGGGAAGAAGGTCTATGTTCCTAGATCTTCAGTATAAGAAGGGAGGATCGGTAACTTTCAGAAACAACCAGCAGGGCAAGATAATTGGAATCGGTAAAATAGGTAAAGATTCTTTGCATGTATTGATAATGTGCTGCTTGTTGATGGTTTGAAACACAATTTGATTAGTGTCAGTCAATTCTGTGATTCTGGTTTTGAAGTCACGTTCAATCAAAATCTTTGTGAAGTCAGAAACAAAGATAGGTCTATATTCTTTTCTGCCAAGAGAAGAAATAATCTTTACAAAATTGATTTAGAAGATTTTCAAAATCAAAATGTTTCATGTTTTTTTATCAACTGAAGAAGAGAGACTAATCTGGCATAAAAAGCTAGGTCATGTCAGTTTTAAACATATTTCAAAGTTGTTAAAGCATGATTTGGTAAGAGGTTTACCAAAAATAAGTTTTGACAAAGAATTCTTTTGTGAAAGTTGTCAGAAAGGGAAACAAGTCAAAACATCATTTTCTTCTAAAAATTTCGTAACATCTTCTAGACCTCTAGAGTTGTTACATATGGATTTATTTGGTCCTACACGGACGATAAGTCTTAGCGGAAAGAAATATGGACTTGTTATTGTTGATGACTTTACTAGATTTTGTTGGATATTGTTTTTGTTACACAAAGATGAGTCTTTTAAGTGTTTTAGGACCCTTTCCAGAAAGTTACAGAATGAAAAGGGAATGTCTATAGCCAGTATCAGGAGTGATCATGGTGGAGAATTTTAGAATGAGAAGTTTAGAATATTCTGTGAGGAGAATGAAATTTTCCACAATTTCTCTGCTCCTAGGACTCCACAGCAAAATGGAGTTGTTGGAAGGAAGAATAGGACGATTCACGAGATGGCAAGGACTATGCTGTGTGAGATGAATCTTCCTAAGTACTTCTGGGTAGAAGTTGTGAATACGTGTTACATTCAGAACAGATTATTGCTGCGACCATTGTTGAAGAAAACTCCTTATGAGTTATGGAATGGAAGGAGACCAAATGTATCTTACTTTCATCTATTTGGTTACAAGTGCTCTATTCTGAATACAAAGGAATTGTTGCATAAATTCGACTCAAAGACCTTTCCAGGAATCTTTCTAGGCTACTCTTTATCATCCAAGGCTTTTCGGGTTTATAACATTACCTCGAAGACAGTTGAGGAGACCATTTATGTCAAGTTCGATGATGGTTCCCAACCCCGTAAGAAAGATGACATGGAGAGTGAAGTCCTTTCAAGGTCCTTAGATGATACACTAGAAGCTCCATCATCAGGAACTTAGGTAGATAAAGTTGAAGATATTCCAAAAACTAGTGGATTAAAAAGAGATTGGAAATATAAGAGTTCTCATCCAGAAGAGTTAATTATCGGAGAGACCGCTGAAGGAGTCAGAACAAGGTCCAAATTCAGAAGAGAAGCTAATGTAGCTTTTATCTCTGAAATAGAGCCTAAGAAGATTGAGGAAGCTTTTCAGGACGAAGCTTGGATTTTAGCCATGCAAGAGGAGCTAAACCAATTTACTAGGAATAAAGTTTGGTCCTTGGTTCCTAAACCCTCGAAAAAATCTATTATAGAAACTAGATGAGTTTTTAAGAATAAGCTAGACGAATCAGGGAGAGTGAGTAGGAATAAAGCTAGATTAGTAGCACAAGGCTATAATCAGCAAGAAGGAATAGACTACAACGAGACATATGCTCCGGTAGTGAGACTTGAAGCGATTAGGATATTGCTGGCATATGCGGTTTGTCATGATATAAAGCTCTTTCAGATGGACGTAAAAAGCGCGTTTCTGAATGGTTTTATAGACGAAGAGGTGTATGTTAAGCAACCTCTTGGTTTCAAGGACGCTAGATATCCATATCACGTCTATAAACTTCACAAAGCTTTATACGGCTTAAAGCAAACTCCTAGAGCTTGGTATGATCGTCTAAGTACTTTTCTACTAGAGAGTGGTTTTAGTAGAGGTCAAGTAGATAAGAAAATTTTTAGGAAGAGCTATGAAAATGAGTTTATTTTAGTACAAATTTAAGTTGATGATATTATCTTTGGTGCTACCTCAAAGAAGTTATTTATGAGTTTTGAGAGTCTAATGAAAAATGAGTCTGAAATGAGTATGATGGGTGAGTTGAAGTTCTTTCTTGGGTTGCAAGATAAGCAAACAGATGAGAAGATCTTTATCCATCAACAAAAATATGTGAAAGAATTGTTGTCTAAATTTGATATGTGTAACATGAAGCCTTTGGCAACTCCGATGCATCCTTCAAATCTTTTGTCGGAAGACAAAGTTGGTAAGAAGGTAGATCAAACCCTGTATAGAGGGATGATCGATTCATTGCTTTATCTTACAGCAAGCAGACCTGATATACTGTTCAGTGTATGCTTGTATGCAAGGTTTCAAGCCGATCCTAGAGAGTCTCATTATATTGCTGTTAAGAGAATTATGAGATATCTCGCAGGTACTACTGATCTTTGCTTAATGTTTGTGAAAGGTAAAGGTTTCAGGTTGATCGGATACTGCGATGCGGACTATGCCGAAGATAAAGTTGAAAGGAAGAGTACGAGTGGAGGATGTCACTTTCTTGGCTCAAACCTAGTTTCCTGGTTAAGCAAGAGACAAAGCTTAATCGCCTTATCAACTGCCAAAGCCGAGTACATGTCTGCTGCAAGCTGTTGTTCGCAAACACTATGGATTAAATACCAACTAGAAGATTATTCAGTTCATGAAGAGGAGATCCCAATTTTCTGTGACAACACCAGTGCCATCAACTTATCAAAGAATCCAATACAGCATTCAAGAGTAAAGCATATCAAAGTCAAACATCATTTCTTGAGAGACTACGTTCAGAGAAAGGGGGTGAGTCTACAGTTTATTGAGACAGAGTTTCAATGGGCGGACATCTTCACTAAACCATTGAGTGAAGAACGGTTCAAAGAAATCAGACAGAACCTCAACATGGTGATGTTAAATGACCAACTATTTGACATTTCACAGCCAAGTTAAAAAGGTCGTCAAAGTTAACGGCGTCAGAAACAGTAAATTACAGCTGGTAACTTCTCTCACAAGGAAATTTTGGAGGGAAAGCCTCATAGCATTGAGAACCTCACCGATTCTAGAACACGCCTGATAAGAACTTTTGAGTAGCCTCAAATCAGAAACCCTTCGAATACTCTCAACCCAAAAAACTTTCAGCCCCTTTCAAATCTCTGAAATTACCTTACCTTTGAAGAACAGATTGCCAGAGTCAGTTTCTAAGTCAGAATCAATGGAGCAAGCGATGATTTACGGAAGGCATGTGGATTTTGAATCTCTGAGGAAAGATGCAATGGATATCGAACTAGAGATCGTAAAAGTCGGTTGGAGGAAGTTATTTCAGGTGCGGGAGTCTGTGTACCAAAATGAAGTATATGATTTTTAGAAGAATGCGCAGATAGTAGAAAATACTATTGTTTCTACAGTTGACGGTCTGTCCATTATTGTAACAATGGAGCTGATCGAGAAGGTAACTGGTTGCCCATCTGTTGGAGAGAAGCTATCAAGCAAAGCCAGATGGATGACAAAGGTTAGTTTAAAGGAAGACGAAGTGAATAGACGATTGTACGGAGAAAATGACCCAACAGAGAGGAAGACCTCAAGTCTAGTGTTGAAGGCCAGGGTCTTACATGCGATTCTGTTTAACTGTGTCTTACCTAGAGCGGGTTCAAGGCACTTGGTGACTACTCTAGATGAACAGTGTCTATTTTACTTGCTGAATCGCAAACTAGTTGACCTACCATTTTTGATCTTTCATTATATGGTTAAAGGAATGAAGGATACAAATAGCTACCCGTACAGTATGTTGCTAACACGGATTTTCAAAGAGTCTAGAGTTTGTCTTTATTGAGGAATCAAAAAAATGGTGCCTGTTAGAGTGTTATCGACTCAGGTATTATAAAAAGAATGGGCTTGAAGAATCTCAACAGCACAGAGGGAGATTCTCGAAACAAAGCTAGAACTAAGGGGGAGCAGATAAAGAAGAAGTCTCCCATAAAAGGTTCTAAACCTCAGGTTAGTACAAATATGCCCATTATTGAAAGAAGAAAATCATCTGAAAAAGTTTTGAAAGAAAAGATGATTTCTCAAAGGGAAAGTAGCCAAGTTCGTAGTTTAGACGAAAATGTCTCGAGGAGAAAAGGGGAGAAGCTTCTGAGTGATTTTCCTAAGAAGGCAAAGAGATCACCCAGGATTCGAACCTTGAGACAGTAAGAAGAAAAGCGGTCCAGAGAACAAAGTCAGGCAGAAGTCTCTGTGATAAGTGAAGAATCAGCCAATCAGGCCACGGAGACTGAGAGGAAAAGAACATTAGAGTCTGAGAAAAAGAGACCCCGACCTCAGAAAACTCCAAGAATAACTGAGGCAGTAAAGAAGACTAAGATAGTTAGTCAGAAGAAGAGTGTTACTACTGTTAGGGAAGTTAGTCAGAATACGACTACTTCAATTGCTGAGATACCAATACAGGAGAAGGCGATTCCTACTGTTGTTCTAACAGAGACATCAGCAGAAGTTAGTCAGAAGCAGGATACTCCTATTGCTGTTCCACAAGAGACAACAATAGAACTAAGTCTGGTGAATGTTATTCCTACAGAGGTTCATCAACAGGAAGAAACAGAACTTAGTATAGTATAGGTTCAACAAGGAGAATCTGAAGAACTCAATCTGATTCCATACAATTATTCTGAATTCCTAAGAAAAGACGTATTGGAAGTCAGATTGATTGAAATAGTTCAACCTAGGAGTAATTCAATAATCATCAGGGATACACCAAGGAGGTTGGTAAAGGCATTCTTGCAACCCATTCCGATAAATAATGAGACATGGCATCTGTTGAATGAAAAAGAAAGAAATTGTTATGAAGCCTTGAGGTATGCTACCACAAAGCCATATCCAACAAAGATGACCAGTCAACCGCACACTATTTACCCGATTACAGAGCATACGGAGATAAGGGTTGTACCAGACCTGCAACCTAGATATCCCTTGGATGTTGATAAGAAGAAGATGAAGTCATACCCAGAAGGGGTAATTGATGATCTGTCCGCAGATCAGATTGTTGAAGAAGTGCGAAGAATGGATGAAGCATGCACTTCAAATAAGGCGTTCTGAGGAGCGGTTGTAGTTTTACGAGAAGGATGAACCGCCCGATGGGGAAAGGCGACTCTGAGGACGCCATTGAATCCTCATGCGAGACAGTAGTGCGTATTAGGCCACTATCTAATACACTGTCCATAGAAGAAGAAGCTCTACCCTTGCGAGGAAGACAAGTGCTTATGCTACCTGCTCTTTATGACTTAGACCTTCCTAAGCCCAATCTATCGGTTCAACCACCTACCTTTGATATTGTTGAAGATTACATTCCATCTTCAGACGCATATGCTACTACAATTGCGTTTGTAAAACTCCTGGAGGATGATGACCAACCCAACTCGGCTTTTGACTTGCAAGCTGAAGTAATGCACCTACGCAAAGAAGTCAAAGAGTTGAAGGAGATGATGAAAGAGTTGTTGAAGAGTCATCGACATTAATCATTTTTTTATTATAACAAATAGGGGGAGAAGAATATGGAAAGTAGAAATCAAAGGGGGAGAACGAAGGAATAAATTTTTGAAGCAAAAAATAGGGGGAGGACGAGTCAACAGAAAATGAAGAATGCAGACGAAGATTGTTCAAAGATATGTTTTTCATCTGAATCGGAAGATTATTTGTTATCATCAAAAAGGGGGAGATTGTTAAGTCAAAATGACTTTACAGTAATAATTTTGATGAAGCACAAATAATGAAAGAATGAAAAACAGACGTAAAAGGAAAAGCAGACGAAGTCGAAAAATAGACGAAGAAGTAAAAAGCAGACGAAGTTGAAAAACAGAAGAAGAATAAAAAACAGACGAAGTTGAAAAACAGACGGAGAAAGAAAAACAGACGGAGAAGTAAAAAGAAGACGGAGTTAAAAAAACAGACGGAGAAAGAAAAACAGACGGAGAAGTAAAAAGCAGACGAAGTTGAAAAACAAACGAAGAATAAAAAGCAGAAGTTGAAAAAACAGACGAAAGAAAAGCAGACGATGAAAAGCAGACGGAAGCAAATCAAGAGTCAGTTTGAGTTAGTTACAGAACTCAACTGAGTAACCGTTTCTTTCAAGATTCAAGAAGCAGTTACAGACGAAGATTATAAATATGAGTCGAAGTCGTAGATTGCAAGGTTAGCTTATTTACATTTACGTGTACATTGAAATGCTTAATTGAGAGTTTACTGTGTAAATATCAAGAGCTATCTTACTGTAACAAAAGCTCGAAAATCTTTTTGTGAGAAAGTAGTACAGATAGCCTGCAGAGACTAAGTGTGAAAGAATACTGACTGTAAGAGACTTGAAGAGGCTCGGAGTAAAAGAATACTTGTAATGATTGAGAAGTAGTGAAATCTTAGAAAGAGATCTGAGAACTGGACGTAGCCTACGGTTTGGGGTGAACCAGTATAAAAATTACTGTGTCAACTTCTCTATCTCTATCTCTCTTTACATTCAAAGTTTCGTTCTTACTTAGTTTTCTAACAAGTTTTCAAGATTACGATAACTTTGACTTACAGTAGTTTCAGTGAAAAGAATAAGTTTTCTTTTAACAAAACATTTTTTAAAGATTTTCAAGAAGAGAAATACACAATTCAACCCCCTTTCTTGTGTACTTATACATCGTATAATAAGCATTATATTAACGTGTGATTCACTTCAGTTCTTATTGCTCACGGCTATGTTGACCTCCAAACCTCGTAAATGTATGATTTTTTATTGGTTTAGACATGGAAAAAAATATTTGAGTGTCTCATGTACACATTTCTAAAAATTTTCCAAAGCATCTTATTGCTACATTTTGAAGTGAGTGAGCCTTAAAGGTAATTAAAGTGATCTAGTGAGGTCTTTAAGTTGTGAATTCTTTTGTGAGTTAAGTTATTCTCCATCTTAGAGAAAGATTATAAGAAGAGTTACTCTTTACTCGTAAAAAACAAGATCATTATAAGAAGGTTCCTTTTTGATTTGTTCTAAGAAGAAACTTAACACAAATTCCATGAAGTATATTTGAGATAGAAGTAGGTAAGAGTTGTTTGTCGAACTAGTATAAATTTATTCGACTTTCTTTTTTATACTCTTTAAATAATTGTTTGATTATATTATTGATTTATATTAAACTATTTTTATCAAATATTGATTTTTGTCCAATTGTATTCGTTAGATGAAATATACGTGTTTAAGTTATTAATACTCAATTTACTCTCTCGAGTATAAACCAACATAATTTTACATGATATAAAAGACTAGACATTTCCTCTAATTTCATCGCTATTTCGTTTTTAATCTATTTAACAAATTTATTGAGATAGAATTGTATTAGACAAGCATAACTTCATAATTTCGTCGAATGTGATTTTTTATTTTTTAATTTTTTTAAACCAGAGGTAGCACCCTGAATGGAATAAATGGCCTATTTTATTAAAAAGAAAAACAAGTACAAAACAGAGGGACAAGAACCTAAAACAAATGGAGTTGACATTACCGAATAATTTAACACTAGATGCCAACCATCAAAGGCGCGATAATTGAAAGAAATTACAAAAGTCAATATCGCTAATATCTATTATACTTATACAGTTCTTACTCTTAATGAAGGCAAACTTGACTTATCTAAAGTTAATATATCTCTCTAGGGATGAGACATCAATGATAGAGTAATGTTGATGGTCAAATTCTCCAACGAACATTCCAAGTTTGCTAAGAAATTTATTGCTTGATTTGCCTCTATATAAGAAAACCCCAATATCTCAACCAACCAATCCGCCAGTTTCTATGGAATCTGAACTTTACCGAGAAAAATGTCAACCAAAATTCTAAAGTCCAACTCAACTATTACTTGAGAATTGGATAATAATTCAACACAAAGTTTCAATCCTTACAAGAAAGATCGTGTTTCTAGTTTTAAGCTGGTAACATTCTGCATAAATAAAGCAAATTCCAATACACACCTTCCCAACTTATCTCAACCAATCTCACCACCTTCACCTAGTCTTGGGTTTCCTCTCAACGAGTGTGATTTACTTGTATATTTCTATACGATGTCGAACTACCAGTATATGAAATGAATTATCTACAAACTTTTATTATATATTGCAAAACCCTGATTGGTTTACTTGCTCTCGTCTTGTACTAGACACAACATAGGTTGAGAAACATCTCCTTTTTTAATCGAATAGGTAAGCAGCAATTTGTTAAGGAAAAGCAGTTAACAGTATAAAATGTTAGGAACTCTACCAAACTACAAAGATCTGTCCATGAAAATGTTCCTAAAGACAGCAATAACATAAATCTGACAGAAGTATTTGAAAGGGTATTTTCCAAGCCAGATAGATGTACTTGTGCTTGTCGCCAAAGGGAACATGCGAGAGAATTATGCATACCTATGAATCCCAACCAGAGTGGAACTTGCTCAAGAATCAACATATTGCCAACGTCTGTAATTTCGGTAACAATGAGCATATGCCAACCCTCTCCACATATCATGCTCTACCCACAGAAAGAATAATTACTAAATAAATCATTGAAAGCTCAAAAAAGATCCTCCTGCTATCCATGCGGGCTCAGGTAACTAAACATCATGAATAAGCAAATGACCTTTGATGTTCTTCCAAACAAACAGTTCCATTTTTCTGCCATATTTTTGGAGGAACGTCAGTTTACAATACATCCAACGTACTAAACCTCTGCATCTAAATAGCTGCAAAAGGCCTCCCCAAATCGTTTATCAGTTGCGATCAAAGTGGACAACTGAATTGAGAAAAAGTGCATCTGCTGGAAGTTTGATTCACTTACAAATCTACTATTTTTCGCCAAGCATTGAGTTCAAGGTAATTTAAAACAGCTCCTCTGAATTAAATTTGTTCCATGCTTCCTATTTTCACAGAAGATGACTTTGCGTGAGCGGAACAAATGTGACCCAACCAACTGTAAAACTAGTGTTAAGGATAACAAGATAAGATTCCAAAGCTACGTTCCTTTATGGTTACAATTAAAACGGAGAAATACCTTAAGCAAGTCAAACACTTTCTCAGCAATATACTTTTGTTGAATATTGGCACCCTTTTGTTGGACTTTGTCCGGGTGTATGCACAAAGTTGCCTTCCTATAAGCCTTCTTAACTGCAGCAGCTGTAATCAAATCGGTCAAAGAAACAGGCTGCCAACCACATTCAGGCCAGAGCACCTGTTCATTGTATAGAAAAATATTAGCTTTGAGTATAAACTATTACATTTTCGTTGGAAACACTTGAAACAGCAATTTACAATGCCTAACTAATGCAAAGACTATCCACCAACCAAATGAAATAAGAAATATTGCACAAGATGTCTTATATGCCATTATGTAGAGGTTTACGTAGTCCAGTATTTCATATGAACTTACATATATGCATTTGGGTGGAAAACAAGTACAAAGGATCACAGACTATGCAAATCAAGAACTTGCCCCAAACCCTTGCAGCAACATTTATATTCAGATTTAGCATCCGACAAGATCAGCATTTCGACAAGCAAAATACTTGTACCATATGAGAAAACGATAACATATAATTGTAGCCAATTGCAGAGTTAAAGCCCTTTAAACAAAGGCTATGCAGGTTATATCTAACTTATGAGAGATGGATACACACATATTGCATTGTTGATAGTAAAGCCAATTGCAGAGTTAAAGCCCTTTAAACAAAGGCTATGCAGGTTATATCTAACTTATGAGAGATGGATACACACATATTGCATTGTTGATAGTAAAGCACGTAAATTCCCTTCTTTCCCTGCCGCCCATCGCTTTATCTCAACATCTAATGTTTCAGCAATCATCTGAGATGCAAAATAAACCAATATCAGATCAATTGAATCTGGAAAGAATCACTACCACAAAGTGAAATATCATTAATGGAGTTACAAGCCAGATAAAACACAACATAAAGATCTCCTGAAGTATTTGAATGTCTGTGAGGTAAAATATATTGGGCTTCGATCAACTATAATTTGTTTCCAAATTCTTAGTTACTGACATGACGTCAATACTTCAGAACAACAATAATACATCTTGATAACAGTTATGTTTTGATACTTTCATCAGTATAACCAAGAACCTCGAAAAACCAGCTACAGCTAAAAATGATCATTTCTGTATTAGATGAAGATAACTAGAACTGAGTTTGTCAATTTCACAGTGAAATGTGATACAGATTCCTAAAACAAAGAGCCCAATATACTAAGCTTACATGTCTTTCTGATTGTTCCCTCTGAGCTTGAAGATCACGTTCATTCTTTTCAGCTAATGCCTTTGCCTGAACAGACAAACTCAAGAAATTAAAACCAATGAAACTAGCATGTAAGTGTTTAACATTAAGCATATGGCATGAAATAACTCGAGGAATACTATGAAGTCATAATAAAACAAAAAACTACATACCGCTCGCTCCTGAGTCCTCTGGTGGCGTTCCAACCTTGCTCTACGCCTTTCTTCAGTTTCCCCATCAATCTCTTGGAATTCTCCTGATAATGCAGTGGCTGCTGCAAACAAATTCAGTAAATTCAAACCAACAAGATAATTAAAAAATTAAAAACAAATACTGCAATCCAAACTTCAGCTACCTCCAAAAATTGAAGATAAATCATCAATAATATTGGCAGTTGAAGATGCTTTTCGCATATTAGCTGCAGTTCCAACAGACGTCCTTTTAGGTACTTCAGGGCCTCCCTTGCTCTGGTTATCAAAGAAAGGATCCTTCATTAAAAGTTGAGAAAATTAATACACTTCAACTAGAATCAGAAGTTGACGCCAACACAAAATCTTGAAGCAGTTTTCCCTAACTGAAGCACTTGCTCGAGGTCTTGGTGCGCTGCTTGCTCTAGAACTAAAGAATGATTCAAGATCACTGTCATTCTTTTGTTGGTTTTCCCTAGCTGCAGTAGCAGCTCTTTCTACAGCAGCCCGTTCAGATCTAATACGAGCCTCAGCACTAGCAGCTCTCTGCCTTGCTTCTGTATTTGCTCTTTCACGAGCTTCAGCAGCAACCTTTTCTGCTCTTTCTCTTGCCTCAGTGGCAGCTCTTTCACGTGCTTCGGCTTGTGCTCTATGAACTGCAGCCCTTTCTGCTCTCTGTCGAGCTTCAGCAGCAGCTCTTAGACGAGCTTCAGCAGATGCTCTTTCACGTGCCTCTCTAGTGGCCCTTTCCACAGCCTGTCTACCCTTTTCCCTTTCAATGTCTCTTGCTCGTTCTCTTTCCCTCTCAAGCCTTCTTTGCTCCCTTTCTTTCTCCTCCCTTTCCATTTCACGAGCTTTCTCCCTCTCTTTCTCAAGCCTCCTCTGTTCTCTATGCTCTTCCTCCCTTTCCCTATTTTGCCTCTCACGTTCTGCTCTCTCTTGCCTTTCTCTGAATTCTCTCTGTTGAGCATCATACATGTCTCTCTCAAGTTGAATTGCTTCTTTATTTCTACCAGCCTTCAGATCTGTCTCCCTCATTTGCCTGAATTTAACTTGAGCTTTATCCACAGCCTCCTTCATTGCAGCAGCAGATGCAGCAGAGGAATTGCTATCAACATCTTCCCCAGAAAGAGTATCAGGATGTTCATTATTGTTGTTTCGGATCCTGCCAGTGGCAAAAACTTCAAGTTCATCAATTTGAGGGGCCACCGAGCTTCTTCCTGTAGGGCTTTGAGCATATAGACTGGAACTTGAGGAAAACCCATTATCATCAACTTTTTTCCTCAAGTTTGCAGAAGAAAAGGAACTTGTTCCTGATTTTGAAACCCGAGGTGGCCATGGAGGTGGGGGTCTTGAAGGAGGTGGAGCAATAGTGGGTTGAGTAAAAAGTGTAATTTCAGGTAGAGTAAGCCACACATCATCTGATGATTCTGATACCTCTTCTGGTCTAGGAGATGTAATTGTCTCATTATAACTGGCATTCACATATGAAGGATGCGATACGGTTTGAATAGTAGATTTACGAAAAGAATAAGAAGTAGACATATCAAATACAGATTCATGATGTTCTTGGAGATCTTCTGTTGACTTCTTGAATGACTTTCCCTCAGCATTCTCCACAGGATTTACAAATGGTTCCTTACTACTAGTAGAATAAGTACTTCCTATTCTTTGTTCACTCCTTAGAGGGCTCCTATCCTTTCTTCTCCTAGTGTTCTCAGGTGAAATTGGAGGCACATATTTTCCAAGATTATCAAGGTGGTCTATCTCGTCAAATACCCCCCTCTTATTAGATGAATTGTCAACAGAACTACTGAATCTGTTAATTTCTTCCAGCAGATCAGTTAAAAACCCCGAAGAAGAAGCTGAAGGCGTAGGAGTAGATTCTAATACTACAAAGGGGTCTTCCATTACAGTGGTTGCTGTCTTGGCTGAATTAGAACATGGCATTTGGGACTGAGTAGGATCAGAACCTAACCTGTGGAGAGTAATGTCACTTATAAAAACCAATAATTGAACAAACAAGAAACAATTCCAAGCATCTAAAAACATGGTGGGGGAAAAAGTATCCTAAAATCAACCCCAAGCATGGTTGAAGAATCAAAATAATTATCTTGGTCTGGTTTGCCAGTCCAAACCTGTAGCTTGAATGAGAAAAAATCCTTCACAAGGAAACCAAAATTTAAATAAAATGTTTGTAGTTTTAGCAGAAGTTACAGGGGCATCTAGAAGCAAGATATAAGCTGCAAAAAGTTAGTAGTTAAAACAAAATCCACAGAAAGCCTTTCAATACTCCAAGTGAGATCCTGCATTAACAACCAAATGACATGCAACTAACTTTACTCCATCTTGCCATGTTAAAAATAACATTCAGTTAGGTGTATGATCATTATTAGGGCTTCAATTAGCAACAATTCAACAGGTAAGTAGCAAAACAAAAGGTCAAGATTGTTGTAACTTTGTAACTAATTAGCAAAACATAATTCAATACTAGTAGCGACTGCAGTTCAATAACATAATAAACTTTTATTTTCTATTGTAGTCTTCAATTTTAATTTTCTATTTTAAGTTTCTATTTTCTTTCAAATAAAACAAAAACCTGTTTAGCTATTAATATTAATATAGCTATATTTTTATCAATGATAATTATTACATATTAGATAAAATTTAAAATAAATTATTTTAATTAAATAAATTTATTTTAATCTCTTATATAAATTTAATTCACAAAATTATTAATAAATTATTTTATTTTATTAAAATAAATAATTTAAAATTAAACTTTTATTTAATAATTAATATTTATTTTAAATAAATTTTAATTATTAAATCAATTTTATTTCAAATTTATATATTTTGAAGATATTTTAAATTTAATTATATTTATTAATAATTATTAAATTTAATTTAATTACAAAAATTAAATAAAATTATTAAGTAAAATTAAATCAATCATAATTCTTATTAATAATTAATCTAATTAATTAAATATATAATATTAAATTAAATTATTATTAATTCTTATTAAAAATTAATATATTAAATAATTAATAATATACATTTAATTAATAGTAAATCAAATAATGAAAAATATAAATAGAAAACAAAATCACTCTTTATAGTTTTCATAATTGTTGAAAACAGGAATCAAAATTAAAAACAAAAACTAAAAATTCAAACAAACAAGTTTTTTTTACTGAAATTGAAAATAAAAACAAAAAAATCAAAAATAAAAACGAGAAAAACAAGCCCTGAATTTGCATAACAATAACATCCAGATAAACAGTACACCACTTGAAGTCAAATTCTGAAAAGACGGTGTCGCTACTATTTGTGTGATTATAGTTCGCTAATTCTTTTCACCATCAAATTTAGATTTCCAGTGCAGCCCCAGTGAAGAAATAAAACCATACAAACTAAATATGACTTAAAGATGAGGAAGCAATTTTACAACCAACATGTGTTACAGAATTTACATTTATAGCTTGAAGCACAACTTCTTGAGGCCTACGTTAGTAGAGTGAAATTTAATTAATGGTACTGTTAATCACAATTAATAAAGAAATCCAAGACTTGGATCAATAGATCAATCAAAATCCTTAGACCACTATAACACGACACCTGTAGACACCTAAATTGATCCATCCCTCCAATATTTAGGCAAGTGAGTATAGCACGGCATATGATCAAGAGTTACTAATTTAGAGAATATTAATGTGAATTTCTAGGGTAAGGAATCGAAAATCCAACTCAAAATAAAACAAAAATGAAATATTGAGCTGGTCAACAGTATAATGGTAGACAAAGTCACAATCTAACATCATACAAGAAAAGGACAAATGAGTAATCATACAAGTGAGTTGACTGCTCCGTTTGATCAAATATACTTCTTTCATGAAACTTTCCCTGTTCGAAGATGTATAAAATTTCAAATCAGGTCGCTCAGAAAAAGAAAAGGATAAAATAATAATCTAAATCCTTTAACTAGACAACATTTTGGCAAGCAATGTCTAGATGCAATGTCAATGATAGCAACTTTAGTTACTGATCTAACGGGATCAACTTCGGAATTTCGACTCAAGATAACTGATGAAGTCACTGATTCTGCAATTATTTATACCTGCTTAAATTACTGGCACCAAAGTCAGAAGCAAACTCGTCGAAACCATGTGAATCCTTATGTACTCTGGCACTCCCTCTCTTTGCTCCTGTATCCTTTTTACCTAAATTCACTATCAAATCATCAAAAGGCGATGAGCTGTTTAGCGACTTATGCTTAGGCGAAGCAGCTGTCCCGATTGAAGCAAACACATCGTCATACTTCGCCGACGAAGTCCCACCAGATGACGCGTTTTTAAT
Source organism: Erythroxylum novogranatense (assembly GCA_029891385.1). Taxonomy (NCBI): domain Eukaryota; kingdom Viridiplantae; phylum Streptophyta; class Magnoliopsida; order Malpighiales; family Erythroxylaceae; genus Erythroxylum; species Erythroxylum novogranatense. The sequence continues at coordinate 35,889,622 of CM057231.1, forward strand.
CCCTGGCAATCCGCCAAAAATATCGTCATCGTAGACCGGCTTATCGATAACCGGCAGCGAAGACGACTTGGCATTCTGATCCTTGAAAATAGAGTCGTAATCAAACGCCGGAATCGAAGAAGACGTGGTGGTTCCAGTTACGCTCCTAATTCTGGCAGCACCGCGCGATTCAGAGTACTTGGGAGGACCACCGAAGACGTCGTCGAAGAGGAAATCATCACCGGCGGCGGCGCCGGCACGGTTGTGATCATCGAAGACGGGATTGGAGGACGATCGGCGGGTGGATCCGAAGCTGCCGGAGGAGAAGGAAGCACTGTTAGAGGGGCCTCCGCGCTGCGGAGCCATGGGAGTGGACTTGCCTTGAGGCTTGTAACCAAAGTCACGTTGGAGGAGACCTGGAAAATCGTCCATCAATTGATTTTCAAATGTTGGGATCAGTCTGTCTCTATTTTCCCTTTGAGGTGGCGGCGAGGGGCGTTTTGGGGAATTTGATTTTCAGATCTAATTGTTTCAAGGGTGTGTTATATAGTAGTAACGAGTCCAAAAACAAAGAGAATAGTAGAGGGTTTAGGGAGAAGATATAACTCATAAAGCTGGAGGGTGAACCTAATTTATGAATATTGTATATTGTTTGCTATTGAATTGAGTTTTGAAATGGAATTATACTAATATTTATTAATATTGGGTACCATTTTGGATAATGTTTTAAATTTATGAAATAGTCTTTTAAATTTTTAAATTTACAAAATAGTTCATTGGTATATTATACAGATTATACAAGATACTTTACTAGTTTAGTGTTTACATCAACCATGCTTTCAAAAATCTTAATAATAAATAATAATGACAATTAATATGAAATAATAATAAATTTTAAATATTTTACATATAAATAATAACCACAATTAATATAAATAAAGACAATCATCATAATACAATTATAAAATTAAGGATAATGTAAAGTATTTAAAATATTACAATAATACATTTCATCATTTTAATAAATAATATTATATCAAAAGATTCAAAACATCCAATAAAAAACAATAAATATCCTTAAACAATTTACAAAAAGAGTTGATGACAAAAAAACAATCAAGTAGAAATTAAACCTGAAACAAAAACATTACAATTACATTACATATATAGAATTTAACATAAACATCAAATACAAGTAAAATTAGAAGAAGAGGGAAAATAAAAACTTGAAATTCAATCGTCAATGGGAGGATACCCGTTAGAACTACACTGACCTCAGTAATCATTTGGTACAAAATTCACATCATGGAGATGAGCTTCATCATCATTATCATTCAAATTTAATACAACAAATAACATGTCAATGCTTTCCTATTTAAGATTATCTTCCAAATTCAAATCATTCACATATCAACCAAATTGGGTTCTTTAGAAACCCAATCTGTCAAAAGATCAATATTATCAATGGCAACTGAATCAGTTGAACTACTTGTGCTATTAAGACTCCTAGTAAAAAATTAAATTTAATTATTAGAAAATTATAATAAATTATATCGAAATTAATAATGATAATAATGAAAATAACATACCTTTCTCGAAGCTTTAAATTATAATGAATAAAAATCAAGTCATTCAACCTCTTATGTTCCAATCTATTCCTTTTTTTGAGTGGATAAATTAAAATGCGCTTTAGTTTCGTTCACACCCAGTTGCACTCACACATTGACTTAAAATCTGAATCGCAATCCTTTTCAATTCTGGAACATTATTTCCGAATTGATCCCACCAAGAAACTGCAAGTTATAAGATAACAAAAGTAATGTTATAAATAAAATAAAGTGATAATTAATTTTCAACAAATAAGAAATAGGAAATAAATAATACCTGGAGAAATTTTTCCTCTTTGTTAAATAGCAATCAACATTTCAAAATCTCCATAAGACAACTTGTAAAGCTCCATTTGTGAGCTTAAAAGATCTTGCATCGCGTCATGAGAAACAACTGTTGTAATTGTGAAAAATATTTCTCTATTAACTTCAGCTTGCTTTGTAAGATCCAGTCCAAAATACACACTAGGATTCAAAAATGCCCCAGCTGCAAATAATGGAGAAGAAAATTGTCTTTCCCTTCTCTCATTAATGATTGAGAGATATGGTGTGTATAAAGAAGGCTTATTTTTCAGATTGGCCTTGATTGCTTCCGTCGCTCTTTCCATAGCATCAAAAATATAACTCATTGTTGGCTTTTCTTCACTATCAACCAACCGAAATACTTTGACCAAAGGCTCACAAACTCGGATAACAAATTGACATTGCGATCAAAATTCTCTATCTTTCAGTATAATACTACAAACTTCCACTTCAGCATTAGACTTAGCATGCTAAGATACAACTCACTTATCACTTGTAAACATTTGTCTTAACTCCTTCATCGAAACAAAAGACTAAAGTGATAAAAAATTTGTTGCAAATCTTGTCATCGCAGGGCAACACAAATTCCTACCATTGGCAAAATTTCCCTCTCATTAAATTCAAAACACATGCACGATTTGTCACATTTTTAGTCTTCTGCATAGTCTCATCAATAACAGAAAAATACCTTGGATCCTTTATATTCTCTAGCATTAAGTCAATGCAATGTGTAATATAAGGAGTCCAAAAAATGAATTATAGGTATTTTGCCACCTTTTCCCTGCCACTTTATAAGCGGAATCATTATCAGTAATAAACTGAATAATATTTTTCAGTCCTACTTCATCCACAACTTCATCAAATATCCCAAACAAAGTCTCAATATTTCTAATAAGGCCAGATGCATCAATAGATTTAAAAAATATAGAGCCATTTGAAGAATAATAATAAGCTCTTGTCTCCTATTTATCCTACCATCAGACATAATTGAACATCCATAAGTACCCCAACTCACTCTTCTTTCAACCAAATAATTTCTAATTTTAGAAACAACACAATTAAAAAATTTACCTCTTAAGTCATCAATCGATGCCCCTTTGTATCCTGGACAATAAGAGACTATTGCATCTATCATAGGTTGATAATAATAAGATTGAGAAGCATGGAATGACAAACTTATATCATACTACCATCTAGCTACTGTCATATCAACATTATGAGTCGTATCTCTTGATTGCATTGCATTATGAATTAAAGGTTGGGCTCTAAGAGTTGTTCGGAGTGCAAAGAAACTAGTCACCTGCCTTCTTCTCTTCCTCACATTAGATTCTTCATGATCCTGAGATGGAACAGTACTAGTACCAGTACCAGTACCAATACCACTTCTACCTTCAACATTTCCATAATCACCACGGAAACCAGAAAATGAACTTCCACTACCAATTTCAAAATTCAATCTTTCCCTTCTATCTTTCTCAAATTGATGTTCATCAAGCAATGTTTTCATCTGTCATTTCACATCATGGATTACTTTTTTACATGCTTCCACATCACCTTTAACCCCAACTAAATGCCTTTTCAATCGGGTAATTCCTCCACCTTTCAAATACTTATTACAAAACAAGCAAATGGTATGATTCTTTTGACTGAGAATCGTACCAGTGTGAGCCCAAGCTAGATTACTATATCTTCCTGAACTAGGTCGATCGGGAGTATTTGAACTTCTTTCCATTTATCTATACACAAAAATAAATAACACATAATTTTAGTACACAATGACAATATGCATATCCATCTTATATAATATAACTCATTCTGTATAAGTCAAAAGCTAACAATTCAAAACATTCAACATATATAATAAGTAACACAAAACATACTCCAACAATTTACAATTTCAACAATTACAAAACAATCATAATGTCATTTCCACTTCCTTCCATTTCCAACAATTTCCAATTCTAACAATCACAAAACATTCATTATTATTTTTTCATTCCTAACAATTTCCAATTCCAACAATCATAAAACATTCAATATTGTTTTTCCATTCCCAACTATTTCCAATTTCAATAATCACAAAACATTCAATATTGTTTTTCCATTCCTAACAATTTACGACAATTTCCAATTCCATCAATCACAAAACATTCATAATTCCATTTCCATTCCAACAATAACCAACAATTTTCAATCCCAACAATCATAAAGCAACCATAATTTCATTTCTATTTACAACAATTTCCAATTCTAAGTTTCTAACAATCACAAAACAATCATAATTTTATTTTCATTTCCTTCTATTTTCAACAATTTCCAATTTCAACAATTACAAAACATTTATAATTCCATTTCCATTCCAACAATTTTCAATCCCAACAATCACAAAACAATCATAATTCCATTTTCATTTACAACAATTTCCAATTCTAAGTTTCTAGCAATTACAAAACTTTCATAATTTTATTTCCATTTACTTCCATTGTTGGGCCTGGGTCCCGGAACTCCATTCCTGAGACGACCCCTCGGGCTGTGCTCGTGACAAGCGCCTCAAAACGTCAGACTCGATCCTAACATCCATACATAGTTCGATTCATAATTCACACAAACATTCCCATACAATCGAGCGCTTACACATGCATTTACAACAGGAATTAAACACCCCATAAACTAAGGGGCTTCATGCCATTACAATCTGAAGAAATTAAACATGTATTCAAAATCATTCACAATACAGAATAAAGTTTCAATCTAAAATATATGAAAATGCTCCATGATAATATGCTCGGAGGGCCAACCAAAATACTAACTTAATACAAAGCTCCTAACTAGCTCGAAGTTTTCGATGCCCTGCAAGATCAACGATCGGCCTGTTCTGCACCTAAGGAGGGAAAGTAATGGGTTGAGCTACACAGCTCAGTGGCTAATATAATTATAGCCCTCGATAACTAGCACAAAATCAGGCATATGTACGTATATATATTATATATATACGGGCATCAATTCAAGCACTCACATGCTAACCAAGCAATTTATGCATTCAACATAATTAATTCGACTCACAAAACATGTCACAAATATGCTTCATAACAAACAGTTCAAATATGCAATGTACATCACATGGCTCGAGGGTTCCCTGGAAACAAAAGGAAGAAATCGAAGTTTACACCCTGAACAAAATGAGTCCATTCGGAGCTCATAGGCCACAAGCGGGCAGTCGGGAGAAGGCTCTTGTCGACGTGCACGTGACGAACGAAATGGTTCCACTCTCGCCCAAACAAAAGCACATAATCATGCTCATAATCATTTTATCTTATGGTATGCTTTCATACTTTGCATTTAGTCAAAATTCCATGACCGAAGTCAAGACATAACATGCTCATAATCAAAATTTAATGCTATCAATTCCCATGTTTCTTTCAAAGTATATGAAATCAAAATCATTCAAATCATCATGTTTAAACATACATAACATATATTCATACATAGGCAAGAAATTGCCTAGTCACACAATAACTATAAGTACATTACTCACCTAAGATCGCTTGAGTCTCTGACTCACTGATGTCCTTCCTCTTGCGATAGAATCGAGTTAGCTTGGTTTCCTAAAATAACCAAATTTCCATTCAATCAATATCCACAGAGAATATTCAAAGCTTGGAAATCCAAAATAAAGCACTAAAAGTCTACATTCGACTTCTACCTAAAATTTGAACCTTCTGAGCTAATTACGAACTTCCCTTCTTCATAAACCTTGTAGCCCTTGATCTCTAGTTCACAATCAATCAAAAATCACTTCAATTAGACATTTACACCAAAAGATATGCCCAAAATACCAAACTTCATCTTTGTTGGAACCAGGGCGCTCGTCGCGACGAAGGGACGTTCACCGTGACGAAGACTTCGCTCACCGCGACGAAAGCCATGCTCGTTGCGGCGAACAGCCCGCGCTCGGAGTGTGCGCCGCGGCGAAGACCACGCCTTCGCATGTCGCGGCAAATAAACATTAATTCGTCGCGACGTTGCTTCCCCTTCTCGCACGCCACTGCGTGTTCATATGCACGTCGCGACATGCAGGTCTGGAGAACGACTCCGAAACTCGATTTCCAGCATTTTCCAACTTCAATCCTTTCCCAAACTCAAATGCAACACACCTAAGCCTTAGATCATGCCTTATACTACATTTCTAATCCAACAGCAACTCAAAATCAGTCATAAACACATACATCCACAAAATCTAACCATTTTTCCCCAAAAACCCTAAACCATTGATTATCACATATTCAATCCATCTTAGGGTAAAATCTAACCACAACACAAAGAAATGAACTCAACTTACTTGAAAATCACTTCAAATCGGTCGGAAAATTCAAGGATAAAAAAACCTATTCTCTTCTTCCTCTTCCTCTATCGACAACAACTCTCCTCTTTCTCTTCTCTTCTTTCTTTCTTTCTTGTATTTTCTTTAACTCTTTTCTAATACTTAAGTCTTTGGGTAGGGAAAAGACCAATGTACCCCTCTTAACAAAGCTTAAACCACTCCAACCTAACTAATCTTCCCAAATTGCCCTCATATAATTTCATCTTATAATTTCCATTTAGACCACATTAAACTCGAATAAACCTCAATTATCCACTAACACTCCAAAATTAATCAAACTAAGGCATAAACACATAATTAACACAATACATGCTTAATGACATCATTTAAATATTTTTGGGGTCTAACATGTTAGAGTAGTGCCCTGAAGGCAATCGCCTTTAGAGCATTTTGTACATAGTTGTGTACATTCTTTATAAATAAATAAAGAAAGGAATATTTCATTAATTTGTTGTTCATTATTTATGAACTGATATTGATCTGTAATCAAATTAATGAAGTCCATGATATATGACATAGCATGGAGGAAATTATGATGTGATCATACTACTGAGATTCCTATCATGTGCAATTATGTCAGTATCTAAATTATCCCTAGTCATAGGATTACTGAGACTGGACATCGGTAATCCGGAAAGACTAGCACATCTCAAGCTCCTTGATTTGATCAAGCAGTGGATCTTAGAATCTGTAAATATGAGATATTTAGGGTTGAGATGTGGATGCTTACTAGAGGTAGTAAGTACATTGGATGACCTGCTATGAGATCATCACATGGATGTCCTATTCTAATGTCAGTGATGATCTCATCATAGCAATGGTGCAAGTATCCTTAGACTTGAGGTGCTCAAGGATATATTGGATACTGATTCTGTGTTATGACTCCATTCCTTGTTGCCTTACAGAGGTCGCTCATAGGGTGGTGATTGGGTACAGTTTGAGGTATTCGAAGGTAATTGAGTAGCCAATAGAGGATTCACCACTTCTGTGATAGTAGAAGATGATACCCATAGCCTCTTGTCAAGGTCATTACTTGGAAATCTCTGATCAGAGTACATATGTCATGAAGAGTGTCTTCATTGACATATTAAGTATTAAGTAATGAGTCCCAGGACAAGAACTGAAATCACTTGGACTAGATTTGACGTAGTCAGCCTAGTAAGAGTTGACACATTGCCCATACTCATAACCAAGTGGGGTATAGGATGGTGAAAGGACGAATTGCACGGTAATTATCTATGGAAAGGTTCGTGATATGGTCCATGATGAATATAGGTTCATTTGTCAAACCAATTACTTTCCGGTCAATTGGGGGTCATGATGTGTTGCTAGATACCGCTCATGACTTGCTTAGATTAAGTGTTGATCTAAGTGGCCAACATAACCGGGAACTTAATGGGTCACATGCATAAGAGTGTCTCGGAGAACTCGTAAAATAGTTTTGGACAAAGTTCCAATATATGGAGAGCAATCGGATTAAATGGACCCCGATGAGATCGAGATATGTCCCGATGAGATCGTGACATTGATATTGCTGAAAAATATTTCCGGGGGTTTTTCCCATATCGGGACCGGGTAGGCCGGTAGGATCGACCCCAGTGTGACTGGACCACTTCAGCATTTATTTATATATATATAATTAAAGAATTAATTAATTTATATATATATATATATATATATATATATGCATACACGTTGATGATGGAAGAAGCTTCCATTATGTTGCTTAGTCATTAAAGCATTTAATGACTAAAGACAAAAACTAAAATGAAAGGAGGATGAGGCTTGATCGTGGCTTATGGGAATAAGTATAAAAGAAAGAGTTGCTTTCTTTTAGATGGCTTCTTCGTGGGTTTTGAATGAAAAGGGAAAAGAAGAAGAGTTCTTCTCCTTAAGCTCTCATCCACGATTATCTCCACCTTCTCCAAGCCTTTTCATCTTTCTTCAAGTTAACTCCAAGCTCTCCATAGAACAAAGGTAAGATCTAGCAGTCTTTAATTTGTTCTAGATATTCCCGGGTCAAAGGGTTTGTCCCGGTTAGGTTTTTCGATCTCTGCGTGGATACCGTTAGAGACGGTCTCCTTTGGTTGTTCGGTTTGACTTTGTTATATACTCACATGGATCCTGGCTTTCGGGAAGGTCCCGGAATAAAAATTTTTGTTTTCCGCACCGTGGGCATGTGATGCTCACACCGGGATTTTTCTACAGTGGTATCAGAGCCACTTGTGTTGTATATAACGAAGAAACCATGACTAGGTCGGAACTGCCTATTGCTTGTGATGATGATGCATGTTGTATGTGTTGAATTTCGAATTCAGTATGAGATATATTTTTCAAAATTTTCTTGCCCAGATATGTTCACAAGATGTTGTTGCATATGTCTGTGGAAGCTCGGGATTTATCAATGTGATTTGGGATGGTTTTGCTAATTTATTCCTTAATGTTCTGGTTGCTGTCTTTGTGCACATTCCTTGAACAGGCATGCTTATAAATTCGAGAATAAATTGTAGAAATTTTTTTTCCGATTTTCTTTCACCTAAATGTCTCTAAGATGTTTATTAATGTCTATGAGAAAGGAAAAATATTTTCGAGGTGATTTACTATTTATTTGAGAATTTATGGAGTGCTGCTGGGAATAACTGTGTTGAGGAACATAGATTCTACATTGGCTTTGTTGCTGATGTTGAATGAGTTTTTGTTGGAAATAAATCCTGAAAAAATTCATGAAGCATTTTGGGAAAATTTTGTAACCTTAGTAATTTTCTCAGAATTTATTGAAATTGTTTCAATGGGTTTTTCAAGCAAAACATAGGACTTGGCAGTTTTGAGAAAATTGCTGGAGCTGTTTTGTTTGAACAAGAAATTGTGTAGATTTCAGTTCCAATGCCTTGAATCATTTTTAATGTGATTAAAAATGTGTTACATTTATGTTGTATGCTTGCCTAAATGATTTTCTTGAAATCGGGTTTCCAAACAATTTAGGATGTCAAATGTGTCTCATTAGCGTCTCGTTAGTATATTCCCTTATCTTGATTGTTTTGGCCGTCACAAATTTTGTGACAGGTGCCGAAATAGTCTTGATAAAGTGTAGACTACCTAGAGATACTTTGATAATTTGATATTCTCAAATTATTTGAAAATATAGATGAATAAGAGTTTATTTATCAATTTCAAGTTTCATGTATAGTTTGACTATATGGTAAGCATGGTACAATGAAAGTGTTTCATTAGTACTTCATAATAAAGGATATTACACTTGGTATTGTGAATTTGATCTACACGGATTGAGAAATTAGCCGATTAGAGTGCAGGCCAAATTCCAGTCGACTATAATATGTTCGGTCATTTGGAAAGTGACTTCTAGTCCCTATAATATGTTCGGTCATTGGAAAGTGGATTCGATGATGGAAAGTGGATTCGATCATTGGAAAGTGCGATAATCAATTCCAGTTGACTAGAACATGTTCGATCATTGGGCGTGCACGATAACCTATAGTCGACTAGCACAAGTTCGATCGGTAGCACATGCACGATCGACTAGAACATGCACCGATCGACTACAACAACATGCATAGGTGGGATGATGAATGATTTTAGGTATAAACTCAATGTGATTGATGAAATACCTAAATCATTCCATATAGTCATGGTGACTATAATCCTATCACTTGGAGAAAAGAAGATGAGACACGAAAACCCTCAAATAATATGAAAACTAACGCCTTCCATTAATATGGGAGAACGAGTTCTTATAGAGTTGGGTTGTTGGGCAAACCCAAGCTCACTCTATCTGGATATGTTGAACCATAGAAAATGAGATTTTAATTAATGGGTCGGTTTTCACTAAGCGTTGATTTGTTGAGCAAACTCAAGGTCAACGTGGATGAGGCGAAATTGGGTAGTGTACATCAGATGTGCACGCATCAAGAGTTGATGACCCAATGTGTGTGCATACATCAAAAGTTGATAGCACTAGTCGATAGTTGCACCTAAGATGGAAATGGTATGATTGATACCTGCTGATTGAACTAAGGTGGCTTGTTGGGCAAACCCAAGGTCATTTTAGAAATGTCGGATATCTATCTATGATGCAATTGGTATGACCGATACCTACTGATTGAACTAAGGTGGCTTATTGGGCAAACCCAAGGTCATTTTTAGGAATGTCGGATATCGACCCACTAGGACATTATGTCATAATTTTTCTTGGATTCGTTATGAGGGTTATGGATTCTTTGAAACTAGTGGGAGCCATATGCATATCATGCAAGTCCTTATGATTATGCATCTATTCCTATTCTAACATTCTTTCTCTCTTTTCCCTATAGGTTATTGAAGATGTCTTCTAGTGTGAATCTTCGCTCACTAATGGATTCCAACAAATTAACTGGACCAAATTTTCTCGATTGGCTGAGAAATCTGAGAATTGTTCTCAGGTCTGAGGAACTGGGATATATCCTAGATGTTCCACTTCCTGATCCACCTGCTGCTGATGCTTCTGATGAGGATCAGAATGCATATCGAAAGCATCTTAAAGACAGTGACATAGCAACCTGCATTATGCTTGCCTCGATGTCACAGAGTGCGAAGCGGATGAGTCTATGGATGCTCATACCATAGTGTTTCATCTTAGGGAGCTGTTTGATGAGCAAGCTCGGTCTGAAAGGTTCGAGACCTCGAGGCTACTCTTCACTACTAAGATAACTTCAGGTTCATCTGCAGTGCAGTATGCACTGAAGATGAATGGGTATATTGAGAGGTTGGTTGTCTTAGGTTTTGTCATAGATTATGAATTAAGTGTTGACTTAATTCTAGTTGGATTGTCTGATAGTTATTCACAGTTTGTGTTAAACTATCGGATGAACTAAATATCCACGACAATTCCTGAGTTGATCAATCGCCAAGCAATGAGCAAGCTATCAAGAAGGATAGCAAGGCAGTGCTCGTGGTGGACTCTTCTTCTTCTGGTTCAAAGAAAAAGAAACAGAAGAAGAAGAGGTCTAAGAAACCGAAAGGAAGTATAGCCAAGAAGAAGACCAAAGAGACTGCACCAAAAGGAACTTGCTTCCATTGTGGCAAGGCCGCCTTTGAAGCGGGCTGTAAAGTCTATCTGGATGAATCGAAGCGAAGAAGGCATCGGATGCCTCGACTTCTTGAGTATGTTTGTCATTGAGGTTAACATATTTACGATCATAACATATGGGTATTAGATACGGTTGTGGCTCACACATATGCAATGATATCACGGGGCCTCGAGACGATGAGACATCTCATGAAGGAGAACTAGACTGCGTGTGGGAAATGGAGCAAGAGTTGCTGCATTAGCCGTAGGCACTTACTTTTGTCACTCCCCTTTGGGCTTGTAATTAAATGGGATGATTGTTATTTTGTACTGTATTAACAAAGAACATATTATGCATTTCTTGTTTAAATAGATTTGGTTTCCATTTGACTTTTAGTAACAATGGTTGTTCTATTAGTTTGAATGGAATGCTTTATGGTACTGGTACTTTATGCAATAGAATTTACATATTAGATATGTCACATCCAATTATGAATGTCAATGACACGAAAAGACATAAACGAGATAATTTAAAATCAACTTACTTATGACATTGTCGCCTTGGCCATATAAATTAGAGACGCATAGCTAAGCTCCATAAGAGTGGTAGTTTGGGGTCATTTGATTATGAATCATATGACACATGTGAATCTTGTTTATTAGGCAAGATGACTAAGTTACCCTTTAAGGGAAAGGGTGAACGAGCGACTGGAGTATTAGACCTAATACATTCAGATGTATGTGGTCCGATGTCTATCCATGCTAGAAGTGGTTCTCTTTACTTCATTACCTTTATCAATGATTATTCTCGATATGGGTACTTGTATCTGATGAGATACAAATCTGAAGCATTTGAAAAGTTCAAACAATTCAGAAATGAAGTAGAAAACCAACTTGGGAAAAGTATCAAGACATTACGATCTGATCGTGGTGGAGAATACTTAGACCAAGAGTTCTTAGATTATCTCAGAGATAATGTGATTTTATCTCAATGGACTCCTCCTTACACACCACAACATAATGGTGTGGCAGAAAGGAGAAATCGAACCTTGTTAGATATGGTACGATCAATGATGGGCTTTGCAAAGTTACCAAAATCCTTTTGGGGGTATGCAATCGAGACAGCTGTTTACTTGCTAAACAGAGTTCCATCAAAGACAGTTGATGTTACTCCATATGAGATGTGGACTAACAAAAGACCCTATCTTACTCATTTGAAAGTTTGGGGCTATCCTGCTTATGTAAAGCGAACACAGTCAGATAAGCTTGATGCAAAGTCTGACAAGTGTTTGTTCGTTGGATATCCTAAGGAAACAATAGAATATTAGTTCTATCTTGCTGAGGAACAAAAGGTGTTTGTTTCAAAGCATGCTGTCTTTTTAGAGAAAGAGTTTCTTTTACAAGAAGACAGTGGGAGCAAAATTGAACTTGAAGAAGTTCAAGATCTGTGAATGAACCTGTATCAGCTGCTTGAACAAAGCGTGACTCATACTGGATGAAGTGTGATTCAACCTTCTACAACACACGAAATTAAGTAGGTCACGTAGGATACGCTCTGCTCCCGAGAGATATGGATTTCGTGAGTGAACAGAATGACGTATTGCTCATAGAAGATGATGAGCCTACCACCTATGAAGAGGTTACGAAGAGTTCAGAGGTCGAGAAATGGCTTCAAGCCATGAAAGTGAAATGGATTCCATGTATGAAAACCAAGTATGGACTTTGGTTGAGGCACCCGAAGGAATCAAACCCATAGGGTGCAAATGGGTTTTCAAAAAGAAAACCGACATGGATGGTAATGTAATTACCTATAAAGCAAGGCTTGTGGCTAAAGGTTTTCGTCAAAGACAAGGAGTTGAGTACGACGAGACCTTCAGCCCAGTAGCAATGCTTAAATCCATTAGGATACTCCTAGCCATTGCCACTCATTATGATTATGAGATATGGCAAATGGACGTGAAGACAGCTTTCCTAAATGGAAATCTAGCTGAGGATGTGTAGATGACACAACCTGAGGGCTTCACCTCTTATGATGGCGAAAAGGTATGCAAGCTTCAGAAATCCATTTATGGATTAAAGCAAGCATCTAGGAGTTTGAATATCCATTTTGATGAGGTAATCAAAGAGTTTGGTTTCTCACAAAATCCGGATGAATACTGTGTGTATAAGAAGATCAATGGGACTGCAATCGTATTCCTTGTGCTATATGTGGATGACATATTATTACTAGGAAACGATGTCTCTATGCTGCAATCAGTCAAGATTTGGTTGTCCAAACAATTTTCCATGAAAGACTTTGGTGAAGCAACTTATATCCTTGGGATAAGGATCTATAGAGATAGATCAAAAAGGTTGCTTGGTCTTTCACAATCAACATACATAGACAAGATGCTAAAGAGGTTTAGCATGGAGCAATCAAGAGAGGTACCTTCCGTGACTCATGGGATAACACTCTCGAAATCTATGTGTCTAAGACACAAGATGAGAGGATCGCATGAATATGATCCCGTATGCATCTGCGGTTGGATCTATCATGTATGCTATGCTATATACGAGACCCGATGTATCATATGCTCTAAATGTTACGAGCGGATACCAATCGGATCTGGTGAGGGTCCTTTGGGTGGCGTCGAGAATATCCTTAAGTACTTGCGAAGGACTAAGGATGTTTTCTTGATATATGGGATGGAGATCTCCAGTGGCGGGTATACAGATGCGATTTTCAATCGATAAGGATGATTCTAAATCCCAATCAGTTACGTATTCACACTGAGCGGTGGGGCGATCGGTTGGAAGAGTTCCAAACAAGAGGCGATTGCCGATTCAACAACCGAGGCAGAGTACATTGCCGCTTCGAAGCGTGAAGGAAGCCGTTTGGATCGAAGTTCATTCTTGAACTTGGTGTGGTTCCTAGCGATGATGGGCCCATAAAGTTGTATTGTGACAACAATGGGGCTATTAAGCAGCGAAGGAACCAAGGTCTCATCAACGATCCAAACACGTACTCGCAGATATCACTGATCGGGAGATCATTGGTCGAGGTGATGTGCGATAGAGAGAATTCCAGAGCGAGAATATTCTGATCCGTTGACGAAGCCATTGTCATAAAGAGTTTTGATTCTCATGTACTACTTTATGGTATTAGATATCAAGGCGATTGGCTTTAGGTCAAGTGGGAGATTGTTAGAGTAGTGCCCTGAAGGCAATCGCCTTTAGAGCATTTTGTACATAGTTGTGTACATTCTTTATAAATAAATAAAGAAAGGCATATTTCATTAATTTGTTGTTCATTATTTATGAACTGATATTGATCTGTAATCAAATTAATGAAGTCCATGATATATGACATAGCATGAAGGAAATTATGATGTGATCATACTACTGAGATTCCTATCATGTGCAATTATGTCAGTATCTAAATTATCCCTAGTCATAGGATTACTGAGACTGGACATCGGTAATCCGGAAAGACTAGCACATCTCAAGCTCCTTGATTTGATCAAGCAGTGGATCTTAGAATCTGTAAATATGAGATATTTAGGGTTGAGATGTGGATGCTTACTAGAGGTAGTAAGTACATTGGATGACCTGCTATGAGATCATCACATGGATGTCCTATTCTAATGTCGTTGATGATCTCATCATAGAATGGTGCAAGTATCCTTAGACTTGAGGTGCTCGAGGATATCTTGAATCTTGATTACGTGCTTTGACTCCATTCCTTGTTGCCTTCTGAGAGGTCGCTCATAGGGTGGTGATTGGGTACAGTTTGAGGTATTCGAAGGCAATTGAGTAGCCAATAGAGGATTCACCACTTCTGTGATAGCAGAAGATGATACCCATGGCCTCTTGTCAGGGTCATTACTTGGAAATCTCTGATCAGAGTACATATGTCATGAAGAGTGTCTTCATTGACATATTAAGTATTAAGTAATGAGTCCCAGGACAAGAACTGAAATCACTTGGACTAGATTTGACGTAGTCAATCTAGTGAGAGTTGACACATTGCTCATACTCATAACCAAGTGGGGTATAGGATGGTGAAAGGACGAATTGCACGGTAATTGTCTATGGAAAGGTTCGTGATATGGTCCATGATGAATATAGGTTCATTCGTCAAACCAATTACTTTCCGGTCAATTGGGGGTCATGATGTGTTACTAGATACCGCTCATGACTTGCTTAGATTAAGTGTTGATCTAAGTGGCCAACATAACCGAGAACCTAATGGGTCACACGCATAAGAGTGTCTCGGAGAACTCATAAAATAGTTTTGGACAGAGTTCCAATATATGGAGAGCAATCAGATTAAATGGACCCCGATGAGATCGAGATATGTCCCGATGAGATCGTGACATTGATATTGCTGAAAAACATTTCGGGTTTTTCCCATCTAAGGGACCGGTAGGGGTAGGCGGTAGGACCGACCCCAGTGTGACTGGACCACTTCAGCATTTATTTATATATATATATATATAATTAATTAATTAAAGAATTAATTATTTAATATATATATATATGCATACACGTTGATGATGGAAGAAGCTTCCATTATGTTGCTTAGTCATTAAAGCATTTAATGACTAAAGACAAAAACTAAAATGAAAGGAGGATGAGGCTTGATCGTGGCTTATGGGAATAAGTATAAAAGAAAGAGTTGCTTTCTTTTAGATGGCTTCTTCGTTGGTTTTGAATGAAAAGGGAAAAGAAGAAGAGTTCTTCTCCTTAAGCTCTCATCCACGATTATCTCCACCTTCTCCAAGCCTTTTCATCTTTCTTCAAGTTAACTCCAAGCTCTCCATAGAATAAAGGTAAGATCTAGCAGTCTTTAATTTGTTCTAACTATTCCCGGGTCAAAGGGTTTGTCCCGGTTAGGTTTTCCGATCTCTGCGTGGATACCGTTAGAGACGGTCTCCTTTGGTCGTTCGGTTTGACTTTGTTATATACTCACATGGATCCTGGCTTTCGGGAAGGTCCCGGAACAAAAATTTTTGTTTTCCGCACCGTAGGCATGACCGAGATTTTCCTACATAACATTTCTCCCCCTCTTAAAAGAAATTTCGTCCTCGAAATTATTACCTGAATCATCGAAGAGATACGGATATTTCTCCTTCATAGCTTCCAATGGCTCCCAAGTAGCCTCCTCTATCGCATGATTTCTCCACAGGACTTTGACTAGCTGAATCGTCTTGTTCCTGAGAACTTTTTCCTTTGTATCTAAAATCTATACTGGAAGCTCCTCATAGCTCAAATCATCCCGCAACTGAACCTCACTAGTCTGAATAATATGAGAAGGATCCGATCTGTACCTCCTCAACATGGACACATGGAACACATCATGAATCTGAGACAATTCCGGAGGTAATGCCAATCTGTAGGCGAGTGGTCCATTCCTCTCAAGGATCTCATAAGGACCCACATACCTCGGACTCAACTTACCCTTCTTGCCGAACCTCATCACTCCTGTCCAAGGAGACGTCTTAAGGAACACTTTCTCACCTACTTCATACTCCATCTCCTTTCGGTGAGCATCAACATAACTCTTCATCCTATCCTGTGCTACCTTAAGTCGCTGCTTAACCAAATTGACTTTCTCAACTGTCGTCTGAATCAATTCTGGTCCTATCAGTTTCCGCTCTCCTTCTTCATCCCAACAAATCGGAGTCTTACACCTCCTGTCATACAATGCCTCATATGGAGCCATCTGAATACTCGAATGGTACGAATTGTTATAAGCAAATTCGACCAAAGGCAAATGCTCATCCCATGCTCCTCAAAAATCCATCACACAAGCCCGAAGCATCCCCTCAAGAGTCCGAATAGTCCTCTCAGATTGACCATCCGTCTGAGGGTGAAAGGCTGTATTAAAATTCAGCTTCATCCCCAAAGCTTCTTGCAAACTACCCCAAAACCTCGAAGTAAACTGAGGGTCTCTATCGGACACAATCGAATCCGGAATCCCATGTAATCTCATTATCTCATCAATGTACTTCTTTGCTAGTACATGCAAAGAATCAGTCTGCTTGATCGCCAAGAAGTGAGCTGACTTCGTCAATCGATCCACAATAACCCATATGGCATCATGCCTCCTATTGGTCTTAGGCAAACCCATCAGAAAATCCATGGTCACTCTTTGCCACTTCCATTCCGGGATGGACAATGGTTTCAACATGCCTGAAGGTGCCTGGTGTTCAGCCTTGACTTGCTGACACACTAGACACTTACTGACAAACTCCGCTACATCCCTCTTCATGCCTTTCCACCAAAAATGCTCTCTCAAATCTCGATACATCTGGTACTACCTGGATGCATAGCATAAGACGCATTATGTGCCTCATCCATAATCTCATCCTTAACCTCTTGCACATCTGGGATACACAACCTGTTCCCCACTGTCATAAGCCCATCATCCCTCACCTCTATTTCAGAAATCTTGCCATTCCGAATTTCATCTCGAAGCTTGCTCCAATCTGCATCTTGAGCCTGCAATTCCCTAATCTTTTCCCTGAGAATCGGCCTCACTCGAAAATTAGCTAGAAGACACTCTGACTCCTCCTGCTTCAAGCTTATCTTAAGCTTGGCCATCTCTTCCAATAAAGGAAGATAAATCGATCGAACATGTTCAATCGAAGACTTCCTACTCAAAGCATCCGCCACTACATTGGCCTTGCCCGGATGATACTTAATCAACAAATCATAATCCTTAAGCAACTCGATCCACCGTCGCTGTCTCAAATTCAATTCCTTTTGGCTCAACAAATACTTCAGACTCTTGTGATTGGTAAAGATCCTCGTCTGAACTCCATACAAATAATGCCTCCAAATCTTTAAGGCAAAGATCACAGCTGCCAACTCCAAATCATGCGTTGGATAGTTCAACTCATACGACTTCAACTGCCTCGAAGCATAAGCAATCACCCTGTCTCCCTACATCAAAACACAACCAAGGCCCTTCCTCGAAGCGTCACTATACACAGTATAACCCTCATCTCCGGAAGGCAACATCAAAATCGGAGCACTCGTTAATCTATGCTTGAGCTCCTCGAAGCTCCTCGACACTCATCACTCCAAACAAACTTCTGATTCTTCCTCAATAACTTAGTCATCGGAGCGGCTATCATGGAGAATCCCTCCACAAACCTCCGATAATAGCCTGCCAAACCCAAAAAACTTCTCACCTCTGCTACATTCTTCGGTGCTTCCCAATTTACCACAGCTTCTATCTTCTTTGGATCCACATGCACTCCTTGCTCTGAGATCACATGTCCAAGAAATGAAACTTCTCTTAGCCAGAATTCGCATTTATTGAATTTGGCATATAACTCATTCCTCCTCAAAGTCTCCAAAGCAATCCTCAAATGCTCCTCATGCCGCTCATCACTCTTGGAATAAACCAAGATATCATCGATAAAGACAATGATAAATTGGTCCAAGAATGGCTTAAAAACCCGATTCATCAAATTCATAAATGCTGCAGGCGCATTCGTCAATCCAAAAGGCATAACCAAAAACTCAAAATGCCCATACCGAGTCCTGAAAGCAGACTTGGGCACATCTGACTCCTTAATCCTCAACTGATGATAACCCGATCTCAAGTCTATCTTAGAGAAGACTTTCGCTCCTTGCAACTGATCAAACAGATCATCAATGCGAGGAAGCGGATATCGGTTCTTCACCGTGACCTGATTAAGCTTCCGGAAATCTACACACATCCTTAACGATCTATCTTTCTTTTTCACAAATAGGACCAGAGCTCTCCAAGGTGAAGAACTCGGTCTAACGTACCCTTTCTCCAACAACTCCTCCAACTGCTCCTTAAGCTCTTTCAATTCCGCCGGAGCCATCCGGTAAGGCGGAATTGAAATCGGCGCTGTACCTGACAGAAGCTCAATGGGAAACTCAATTTCCCTAACTGGCGGTAGTCCTGGTAATTCCTCGGGAAAGACATCCGATAATTCCCTGACTACTGGAATATTCTCCAACTTTCCTCTATCTGTCCTGAAATCTATCACATAGGCCAAAAATGCTTCACATCCCTTACTCATCATCTTCTCTGCTGTCAAAGCTGAAACAATTCTGGGTGGACTCGCTTTTCTGTCCCCAGTAAACACTACTCTTCTGCCATCACCCAAATCAAATTCCACTGTCTTCTGCTTACAATCCAAACGGGCATTTTACTTCTCTAACGTATCCATACCCAAAATCACATCTAATCCTCCCATTTTCAGTGGCATCAATTCTACCACCAACCGTGCTCCACCAATACATAGCTCACAACCTCTATACACTTGACTAATCACAATGTACTGGCCGATTGGAGTACTCACCATCAGCGGAGTATCCAATGGATGTTAGAGTAGTGCCCTAAAGGCAATCCCCTTTAGCGCTTTTTGTTCATAGTCATGTACAGACTTTATGAATAAATAAAGAAAGGCATGTTTCATTTATTTGATGTTCTTTATGAATTGATATTGATCTTTAATCAAATTAATGAAGTCCATGATATATGACATAACATGAAGGAAATTATGATGTGATCATACTCCCGAGATTCCTATCATGTGCAATTATGTCAAGATATCTAAATTTTCCTAGTCATAGGATTAATGAGGTGAACATCATTAATCCGGACGGACTAACATATGTCATACTCCTTGATTGGATCAAGCGGTGGATCTCGTAAAGCGTAAATATGAGATATTTAGAGTTGACATATGGATGCTTACTAGCGGTAGTAAGTTCATTGGATGATTCGCCATGAGATCATCACATGGATTTAATGTCGGTGATAATCTCATCATAGCAATGGTGCAAGTATCCTTAGACTTGAGGTACTCAAGGATATCTTGAATCTTGATCCTGCATTTTGACTCCATTCCTTGTGGCCTTCCGGAGGTTACTCATAGGATGGTGCTTGGAGTGCGATTTGAGGTATTGAAGGTAATTGAGTAGCCAATAAAGGATTCATCACTTCGTGAGAAGAGAAGAGATACCACAGCCTCTTGTCGGGATCATTACTTTAAGTCTCGGCGAGCATGACTATGTCATGAAGAGTGTCTTCATGGACATATAAAGTAATGAGTCCTCGACAGAACCGATTTCACTTGGGCTAGACTTAGTCTAGTAAGAGTTGACATATTAGCCATACTCATAACCAAGTGGGGTATAGGATGATGAAAGGACGAATTGCACAAGAATTATTCATGGAAGGGTTCGTGATCCGGTTCGTGATGAATTCATCAAACCAATTACTTTCCGGTCAATTGGGGTCATGATGTGTTGCTAGATACCGCTCATGACTTGCTCAGATTAATTGTTAATCTAAGTGGCCAACATAACCGAAACCTAAAGGGTCACACGATAAGAGTGACTCGGAGAATCTGTAAAATAGTAATTGGACAGAGTTCTAATTATGGAGAGCATTAGGATTAAATGGATCCCAATGGGATTGGGATGTGTCCCGATGAGATCGCGACATCAATATTGCTAAGAAAGGTTTCCGGAGCTGTTTCAGCATCGGGGCCCGATAGGCCGATAGGACCGACCCCAGTTAGACTGGACCTTAGCATTTATATTCTAATTAATTAATTAAGTAAATTAATTAATTAATTATTATATTATTAAGCCCATTAGTGTCGTTGGAATGGGAGAAGTGGATAAGAACTTTGAAAAGTCAAAGATGCTTTATTTAATTCATTTAATTAAAGCATGGTTTTAAGCCACCCACGTGTATGCATTCTTATGGATTCTTTAATGGTTAAAGACATATATAAGAAGATGGCTTAGTGAAGTGGGTCGACGGTTTTGCAAGGGTTGGAGGTTGGAAGCTTAAGAGTTAAGCTTGCTTTGAAGAAGGTGATTTTCAAGTCTTCTTCTTTGGCAACCATCGAATTTTCTCTTCTCCAAGGCAAAGTTCCAACGTGAATCAAGCTCTCCACAGGACAGAGGTAGGCTCTAGCAGGCTTTATTCTGTTCTAGCTATTCCCGGGTCAAAAGTGTTTGATCCGGTTAGGTTTTCTGATCTCTACGTGGATACCTTTAGAGATAGTCTCTATTGGCTATTCAGGTTTGAGGTTTTCATACCGACACCGGGATCCTGGGATTCGGGAAGGTTCCGGGAATAAAATTTTTTGTTTCCGCTGCTGGAACATGTGATGTTCCTCCCGGGATTTTCCTACAGTGGTATCAGAGCGTCTGGTGTCGTGTATGAAGCTTTAACTGAAGCTAGATCATAAACCTTAATTGCTTGTGATGCTGTAGCATGTATTCTGTTCAGATTTCGAATTGCTATAGAGATAGGGTTTTCAAAAATTTCATGCCCAGGATTGTTCATAACATGTTAGAGAATATGTCTATGAATTTTCAGAATTTATCGATTTGATTAGATAAAGTTTTGCTAATTATTTCCCTAAGCTTACAGATGCTGTTTTTGAAACGATTCTGTGAACAGGCAGTAGTATAAAATCAAGAATAAATTCTAGAAAAATCTTTTTCTGGATTTTCCTTCACCTACATGTCTCTAAGATGTTGATGAATGTCTGTGAGCATGGAAATTGGATTTCAAGGTGATTGGATATTTATTTTCGATTTTATTCTATGCTGTTGGGAATTTCTGTGCTGATGAACACAGTTTTGGAATCGAATTGTTATTTTGGTTGACTGAGTTTTTGATGGCCTAAAATCCTGAAAAAATTCAGGTAGTATGCTCAGAACATTTAGTAACCTATATAATTTTCTCATGATTTATTGAAATTGTTTCATTGATCATTTCAAGCAATGTACAGAACTGGACAGTTTTGGTGAAAATTGTTGGGACTGTTTTGCTTGGCTTGATTGAGTTTTCTTTTTCAATTCTAATGCCTTGAAGCATTTTTAATGTGATTAAAAATGTATTATCTTGATTTTGTATGATTGCCAAAGTGAATTGCTTGAATTTTCTTTTCCAAGAATTTTTGAATGCCGAATTGGTCACTTTTGTGTCTTGTTAGTATATTTCATTTTCTTGCTTGTTTTGGCCGTCACAATTTTTGTGACAAGTGCCGGAGTAATTTTGAGAGTGTATACACTAGCTTGAGATGCTTAGGGTGAGAATTTGGGTGTTCCTAAATTATTTGGATATTTATGAGTTTTGACTCATTTCAAGCTTTTCATATAGTTTGACTATTTAAGGCATTCATGAATCAATGAAGTGTTCATTGAGGCATCAATGTACAGATATTACCCTAGGTATGATGGTGTTGAGAATTGGAATTGCATTGATTGAGGAATTAGCCGATTAGAGATTTTAGCAAATTTCCCGGAATAAGTTGACTTGTTCAAGGTTTTTGGATAAGTCGACTTGTGTATAGAATAAGTCGACTTGTTCAAGATCTCTGTATAAGTCGACTTGTAGCACCTTGTAAGTCGACTTGTACATGGGCAGGTGAAATAAGTCGACTTGTGTCATACAAGTCGACTTGTGTGTGGGCAGAAGCATAAGGCGACTTGCATTTGATGAAAGTCGACTTGTGGCATGCTTAGGTTGGATGATGGATGATTATAAGGATTGATTCAATGCGATTGATGAAATCTAAATCATTCCATATAGTCTTCGTGACTATAATCCTTCTGCTTGGAGTCTAGAATTTCTAAATCCCTCCTCGGTATATGAAAACTAACGCCTTCCATTAATATGGTAAGAACCAGAGTTCTTATAGGGATGGGTTGTTGGGTAAACCCAAGCTCACTCTATACGGATATGTTCGAACCATGAAAATATGATTTTCTGATTAATGGGTTGGTTTTCACTGGAAGCGTTGGTTTGTTGAGTAAACTCAAGGTCAACGTGGAAAGAGGCGAAATTGGGTAGCATACATCGGATGTATGCGCATCAAAGAGTTGATACCCAATGTAAGTGCATACATCAACAAGTTGATAAGCGATCGATAGTTGTGTCTAAGATGTAATTGGTATATCGATACCTCTCGAGACATAAGGTGGCTTGTTGGGTAAACCCAAGGTCATTCTCAATATGGGTTATCGATGATGCAATTGGTATGTTCGATATCACCGATTGACCTAAGTTGTGGCTTGTTGGGTAAACCCAAGGTCATTCTTAGCAATATCGGATATCAACCCACTAGGACATTATGTCACTTTGTTTCTTTGGATTCGTAATGAGGGTTATGGATTCTATGAAACTAGTGGGAGCTTTTTGCATATCATTCAAGTCCTTATGATTATGCAGCTATTCCTATTCTAACATTCTTCCTCTCTATCCGTGTAGGTTATTTGAAAATGTCGTCAAGTGTGAATCTTCGCTCGCTTATGAATTCCAACAAGTTAACTGGACTGAATTTTCTTGACTGGTTAAGGAATCTGAGAATAGTTCTCAGATCTGAAAGTCTGGGATATATCCTAGATTTTTCGCTTCCAGATGCACCTGCTGTCGATGCTTTTGATGATGATCAGAAGGCATATAGCAAGCATCTAAAGGACAGTGACATGGCTACTTGCATCATGCTTGCCTCGATGTCACCAGAGCTGCAGAAGCAGCACGAGTCCATGGATGCTCACACTATAGTTTTTCATCTTAGGGAGCTGTTTGACGAGCAAGCCCGGTCCGAAAGGTTCGAGACCTCAAGGCTTCTCTTCACTACCAAGATGGCTCGAGGACATCTGGCATGCGATGCATACGAAGATGAATGGCTATATTGAGAGATTGGCCGTCTTAGGTTTTGCAATGGATCATGAATTAAGTATAGACTTAATTACGGTTGGATTGTCAAACAGTTATGCACGATTCGTGCTAAACTATCGGATGAACCAAATATCCACTACAATACCGGTGATCAATCGCCGAGACAAATGAAAGGCACTATCAAGAGTGATAGTAAGCAAGTCTTTGGTAGTAGCTTCTTCTTCTTGAGTTCAAGAAGAAAAGAACCAAAAGAAGAAGAAGGCAAAGAAACCAAAGGAACCGCCATCAAGAAGAAGACCAAAGAAGTTGCCCGAAAGGAACTTGCTTCCATTCGGTAAAGATGGCCATTGGAGGCTAATTGCAAAGTCTATCTCGAGTCATTGAAGCGAAGAAGGCATCGGATGCCTCGACTACTTCGAGGTTTGTATGTCATTGAAGTTAATATCATTCGATCACAACATCCGGGTATTTGATCTTTGGTTGTGGCTCACATATCTTGATGATATCACGGGGCCTTGTGACGATGAGGCAACTCATGAAGGAGAAGTAGACCTACGTGTTGGAAATGGAGCAAGAGTTGCCGCATTAGCCGTAGGAACCTATGTTTTGTCTCTCCCACTTGGGCTTGTCTTTGGAATTGGATGATTGTTATTTTGTACCCATTTTGACAAATAATATATTATGCATTTCTTGTCTAAATAAATTTGGATTCCATATGAATTTTAGTAGCAATGGTTGTTCTATTAATTCTAATGGAATGCTTTATGGAAGCGGTACATTGTGCAATGGTATATACATATTAGATATGTCTAATCCAATTTTAAATGTCAATGACACCAAGCGGCATAAAAGAGATAATCTAAAGTCAACTTACTTATGGCATTGTCGCTTGGCCATATAAATGAGACACGATCGCTAAGCTCCACAAGAGTGGCGGTTTAGGGTCATTTGATTATGAATCATCGACACATGCGAATCTTGTTTATTAGGCAAGATGACTAAGTTACCCTTCAAGGAAAGGGTGAGAAGCGATTGGAGTATTAGACCTAATACATTCAGATGTATGCGGTCCGATGTCCATCAATGCGAAGTGGTTGTCGTTACTTCATTACCTTTATCGATGATTATTCACGATATGGGTACTTGTATGTCGATGAGATACAAATCTGAAGCGTTGAAAGGTTCAAACAATTCGAAATGAAGTAGAAAACCAGCTTGGTAAAAGTATCAAGGCATTACGATCCGATCGTGGTGGAGAATACTTAGACCAGCAGCCAGATTATCTCGAGATAATGGGATATTATCTCGATGGACTCCTCCTTACACGCCTTGAGACAATGGTGTGGTGAAAGGAGAAATCGAACCTTGTTGGACGTAGTACGATCAATGATGGGTTTCGAAAGTTACCAAAATCGTTTTGGGGTATCGCTAAAAGGCATTATTTACTTGTTAAGCAGAGTTCCTCTAAGGCGATTGATGTTACTCCATATGAGATGTGGACTAACGAAAACCTTATCTTTCTCATCGAAAGTATGGGGTTGTCACCTTACGTGAAGCGGGTTCGATCGAGATAAGCTTGAAGCGAAAGTCGATAAGTGTTTATTGTAGGATATCCTAAAGAGACCATGGGATATCAATTCTACCTTCTTTGAGGAACAAAAGGTGTTTGTTTGAAGCATGCTGTATCTTTAGAGAAAGAGTTTCTTCGCAAGAAGGCGGTGGGAACAAAGTCGAACTTGAAGAAGTTCAAGATGCTCAAACAAGCAGATCATTGCTGAACTTGAGGCATCACTCATTCGGATGAAATGTGATTCAACCTTACGTGACACCTGAAGCTCGAGGTCAAGTAGGATGCGCCTTGTTCTCGAGAGATATGGATTTCTTGTGGCGAGCAGAATGACGTATTGCTCATAGAAAATGATGAGCTGCTACCTATGAAGAGGTTACGAAAAGTTGAGTGCGAAAAATGGCTTTGTGCCATGAAAGCGAAATGGATTCCATGTACATAAACCAAGTATGGACTTTGGTTGATGCACTGAAGGATAAAACCTATAGGGTGCAAATGGGTTTTCAAGAAGAAAACCGACATGGATGGTAATGTGATTACCTACAAAGCAAGGCTTGTGGCAAAGGATTTCGTCAAAGACAAGGAGTTGACTATGACGAGACCTTGACCCGTAGCAATGCTTAAATCCATTCGGATACTCTAGCCATTCTTTGCTCATTATGATTATGAGATATGGCAAATGGATGTGAAGATAGCTTTCCTTAGCGGAAATCTAGCGAGGATGTGTACATGACACAACCAGAGGGCTTCACTTCGATGATGGCGAAAAGGTATGCAAGCTTCGTAAATCCATTTATGGATTGAAGCAAGCATCCAGGAGTTGGAACATCCGTTTGATGAGTCAATCAAAGAGTTTGGTTTCTCACAAAATCCGGATGAACAACGTGTGTACAAAAGGTTAATGGGAATGCAATCGTTTTCCTTGTGTTGTATGTAGATGACATATCGTTACTCGGAAGCGATGTCTCATTGATCTGTCCGTTAAAATTTGGTTGTCAAAGCAATTTGCGATGAAAGACCTTGGTGAAGCAACTTATATCCTTGGGATAAAGATCTATAGAGATAGATCAAAGAGGTTGCTTGGTCTTTCACAATCATCGTACATAGACAAGATGCTAAAGAGGTTTAACATGGAGCAATCCAAGAGGGTTTATTCCATTACTCATGGGATAACACTCTCGAAATCTATGTCTAAGACACAAGATGAGAGGATTCGCATGGATCGGATCCGTATGCATCTGCGATGGGATCGATCATGTATGCTATGTTATGTACGAGGCCGATGTATCGTATGCTCACGAGTGTCACGGCGGATACCAATCGGATCTTGGTGAGGGTCCTTTGGGTGGTGTCAAGAATATCCTCAAGTACTTGCGAAGGACTAAGGATGTTTTCTTGATATATGGAGATGGAAATCTCCAGTGGCGGCATCTGGATGCGGTTTCCAATCGACAAGGATGACTCGGATCGATCAAGTTATGTTTTCACGCTAAGCGGCGGGGCGGTCGGTTGGAAGAGTTCCAAACAAGAGACGATGCGATTGAAGACCGAGGCGAGTACATTCTTTGCATCGAGGCGGCAAAGGAAGTTTGGATCGAAGTTCATTTCGAACTTGGTGTGGTTCCTAGTGTGATGGACCCATGCGGTTGTATTGTGACAACAATGGGGCTATTGCTCGAGCAAAAGAACCGAGGTCTCACCAACGATCTAAACACGTACTCGCAGATATCATCGATTAGAGATCATTGCTAGAGGTGATGTCGCAATCGAGAGGATTCCCACAGAGCGAACATTCTTGATCCGTTGACGAAGCCATTGTCCGCGAAGAATTTTGATTCTCATGTACTCGCTATGGTATTAGATACTAAGGCGATTGGCTTTAGGTCAGTGGGAGATTGTTAGAGTAGTGCCTAAAGGCAATCCCTTTAGCGCTTTTGTTCATAGTCATGTATGACTTTATGAATAAATAAAGAAAGGCATGTTTCATTTATTTGATGTTCTTTATGAATTGATCGATCTTTAATCAAATTAATGAAGTCCATGATATATGACATAGCATGAAGGAAATTATGATGTGATCATACTCACGAGATTCATATCATGTGCAATTATGTCGATATCTAAATTTTCCTAGTCATAGGATTAATGAGATGGACATCATTAATCCGAGACGGACTAGCATATGTCATACTCCTTGATTGGATCAAGCGATGTGTAACATCCCTCTCTATAGGAAGGGTATTTTGGTAATTAGGTTGGGTTGGGATATGTAATTATATCTCGGCATGCGCATCTGACATATAGTCTCTATAATTCTTGACGGGTTGCACATGCACATAGTATACATGCATTCATGTCATTTTAAACTAGGGTTGAAATTGAACTCTTGTGTGAAATTAATGGGGTAATTGAGTTTGGAAAATTATTTGGTGTGCCATAAATCGTTTTACATTTTAGGGATTTTAGGAATTTTTCTGGATTTTAGGAAACAATTCTGATCGATAAAATCGCCAATTGGCGAATCGGTCAATTCTCATAGCAAAGATCGCTACCAAATGGCACGATAATATTGGGTATATTATTTTGGGACTGAAAGTAGGGTCATTAGAGTTAAATGGAGTAAAACTTTGGATTGGATTAAATAAATATATTTTGACTTTTCTTTAAGTAAGAACCTATTATAAGTTGCCATTGAAAAGGCATCATTAAATGCCTTTCCTCTCAATTCTCGGATATGTATTGTTTTAAAGAAGAAGATGAATTGTTAGGCTATTTAAGGAGCCATCCAAAACACAAAACACCAACCCTTCATTTGCAACCATCGATTTTGCTTTCCTTTTCTCCATTTTTTCTCCATAGCTTTAAGCTCATTTCTTTGGTCTCATCAAAGCTAGATGATGAGTATGTTATATACATGAGAAGGAAAAGGTGGTAGCTTGGTATAAAGGTTAGAAGGTAAAAGTTGGAAGTAGAAGCTTTGGAGGAGAATTGTGTTAGGTAAGTTTCATTTAAGTATTTGAGTTTAATGATGTCTTTCATATGGATTAAATGCCATGATAGTGTGGGGTAGTTAATAAATGGGTTTAAAGCATGTATTAGGTTTAGGTAGGCATTAAAGTGATGGTTATTATGATTTGATGAAAAAGGGATGAGGCTAGGTGAAGATGCATTGAAGTTAATGTTATAGTTTGATTTTTGGATTGAATAGGGATAATTAATTGAGTATTTGAATTGAGGAATTTAGTGCTGCCAATTTTTCAGTGTTAGCCCTAATATATGTATGATGGTATTAATATTTAATTTGTATTTATTTTGATGTTTAGTGCTGTGAAAAGATATTGGAAGTGTTTGAACTAAGGTTAACATTGAATCTGGAAAATGAGATTTGTAATAGATGTTACTGTTTTATTCATAACTTATTGTGTAGAAATGCAAATGAGGTAAGGTTAGTGGCCACTGAAACTTTGGGATGTTGGCTTTAATTTAGTGTGAAATAGGTGTTGTTGAATTTCAATGATAGAAGGGTGAAATTTTGCATGGAAAGTTACTGTTCCATTGCCTGTGAACAGTAACCGCAACCATGACATCTGAGTTTTGTTGATTTGTATGAATTAATTGAGATGGAATTAGGAGAATGGTCTTCATGGAAGTTGTAGTATATTTGATTATCTTTCCATTGCTACTGATATTGCTATTTTTGGAATTGTGTGTTGGGAGATATGAATTGATTACTAATGGCTGGTTTTGAGCATTTTGGATGAAACCTAGTTTAAGTGTGATTTTGTGAGTTTACTGATTTGAGGCAATTTTAACATTTTATGTGGACTGAATTGGTGTGAGTGAGCTTCTGAAAAGTTGTAGAGGAAGAGATTATCTTGAAATTGATATTTGGTATGTAATTTTAGAAGTCAGAATTGGGAGATATGATTTTCAAAACTGATCCTACATTAGGTTATGAATGACTGATGACAACAGAAACTTCCATAACAGTTTTCAAATGGTTAGAGATCGAATTGGATGATGAGTGCTTCATGAAAATTAAGTTTAAGATGTTATCTTTACAGGGATATAAAGTTCTGATTTTATTGACTTGTATACTGGAAGTTATGCTGGTTGTAAGGTTACTGCCCAAATTGAAGGTTTTCAGGGACAGTAACATTAGGTGAATTAATTGACTTGGTTTGCAATAGAATTTGATTTTGGGTTGTTCATGAAAGTTGTAGAAGACATTGTGAACTTGTTGAAAATATTTTTGTGGTAATTTATTACTGAAGAATCAGTGAGTTATGACATTGTAAATGTACTGCCCTGTGTTGATGAAAAGTTAGTAGGCAGAAGGTTTGATGGGTTATTTGATACCCTTAGGGTTGGATTTGATTTTTTTGGTCTTCTTGAGAGTTGTAGAGCTTTGCATAAGCTTTCCAATGAGGTATAGTGGGTATTTTTCTGAATTGTGTGCTAAAAGTTAGAGTGGATGGAAATTAAGATTGAAATCTGGAAAAAAAAAGGGCGAGGTAGCAGTGGAAACTCGCCGCCTCGCGAGGGCGACGTTTCGTCTCGCGAGGGCGAGATTTAGTGGCTGGTCGCGAGGCGACGCCTCGCCTCATGATTTAAGTGAGGCGATTTCGCCTCGCGAGGGCGGCGTCTCGCCCATGAGGCGGGCGCTCAAAGATATATATATATATATATAATTATTTTATTTTGATTATTATTTGTTATTAAAAGGTACAATTGTTCTTTTGTCAATTTCTTTCCGTCCGACGTCCGATTGACCTGATTCCAGAGGCATCGGATTCGTTGAATATTTAATTTCATTTTCTGAGAAATCGGAATTTTAGGCGGAATTTGGCGTAGCCCCTATTGTGAAACTTGTAAACCTTTGTTTTATTTAATTGGGGACTATAGAGGTCCGAATTGCATGCCGTCGGCGCCTTTGGATTTCTAATTTTTCATAGAATTTTATTATGGGAAATATTGGATTAGGGCGGGATTGCCATGAACATGCATTATATACATTTCTTGATTTCATGTGCATTGTTTAATCATTTACACCAATGGTAATAGTTATTCATTTAATTTGTTATAGAGGCTCCGGTGGACCATCGTTCCACGAAATTGGCGAGACTTCCGGCGTTAGCGTGGAAGTTATTAGGTGAGTAACCTAGTTGGTTATTCCAATCTATGTGTTAGCGTGAATTGATTGCTACTAGGGAATATATGAATTATTGTTGTGACTGGCGCCTACGGGGATTACATGAATTATAAGCGTGATTGATTGCCCTACGGGATTATGTGGTATTCTTGTTGTGAATTTACATGAGGTAAGCTGTTTAATTGAATTGAATATTGGATGTGAAATACCATGTTTCTTGTTGTGAAACATGTGCATTCATGCACAAATACATCACATCGTTAAAAGGAAAATTGTGAACCGAGGCGCCATCATCTTGAACCGAGCCTAGAGCTCGATATATTGAAGCAGAGCCTCGAGCTCGACGGAGATAATTCTCCCTGCACGGCGTCTATCTTGATCAACATTATCATGCTTCGGTCACAATCATGAAATGAATGGAAAAAGAGTCACATGTGCATTGCATCTTGGATTCTATATCGACAATATTTTTAGCGGGTGTATATTCTTTGTCTTGTGTTGTAATTATTCGTGATTGTATTCATGTTGTGTTTATAATTATGCGTGTATCTTTGTTTCATGCTTATATGATGCATGAATTGGGAGAACCATCGATGAT
Organism: Erythroxylum novogranatense; assembly: GCA_029891385.1. Lineage (NCBI taxonomy): Eukaryota > Viridiplantae > Streptophyta > Magnoliopsida > Malpighiales > Erythroxylaceae > Erythroxylum > Erythroxylum novogranatense. Next base: position 35,920,950 of record CM057231.1, read on the forward strand.
GGTTTCTCATTGAGTTCGCAAACTCACCCAAAATTGCAACTTATTTTTCGGGCCTAGCATGAGCGGATAGCTCCTCGGGATTTGTAGAGTAGTATCTGATGGATTGGCGAGAAAAGCAATGGCTCAAAGGTCGGTCATTTGGGCTTTCTTTTGGAGACCGATAGTTAGATCTGGTTATTATACGATCAAGATATGTGAAACATGTGTAACTTAAAAATCTACCGATTGTGAATTATTAAGTTTTGAATGAATGAAATGGAATCTAGTTTGGTTTTAAAAAGTAGCGGTTTCTTATTCTTGTCTTATGATTGTGATGCCATGAGGAGTGTAGTGGTTGTTGTCGGTAGTGGTCTCTTGTCGTAGGATATGTATCGGAATGACTACAGGCGTTACGGTGGATACCCTATGGTGAAGGCGCTACATTTGGTGGTATCGAGCATGGTTTGACATCTTTGGGAATAGTAACAATATAGGTATGAATCGGATGGGCTGTTGAAGGCGATCGAATTTTTGTTTTGTTTTAGGTCTTGATGCATTAGGTGATCGGGTTGGCTGACCCGGTGACCGAGGATCCGTGGGAGCAAGTAGGCGTCTTCATGCCTCGTCTTGAGGTTGCCTCCTCGAGTTCCGTGAGGCGGAAAGGAGGTATGACTTCTTTGCAAGCGGTATGAGATTTTATGGCGATCTGAGACCCACGAGGTGAGGATGGTTGGAGAGACGAGAGAGTCTTGATCGGATGGATGCGAACGATGAGAGGTTCGATTATGCGATATCACCATTGTAGGCCCGACATATAAGTGGTGGAAGATGCGAGCGGTACCACGGGCCTTGCTTGTTGACATAAATTTGAGTTTCGAGGGCCTTGAGGATAATTATATGCCCAAGGTCTATCTTGATATGAAGATGCAGGAGTTTACGGAACTAAGCGGTGGTAGGATGTCGGTGGTGATTATGAGGTAAAATTTAATGGTGATAGATTATGCTCTTGTGATGGTCCGACCGAGGTGATAAGTCGGAGGTTCGAGAATGGCCTCAACACCGAGATCCGTACCAAAGTTGGCTTGGTGGGACATGGGTACATTCATTGAGTTGAAATTCACGCCGTTAGAGTGGAGCGGTGATGAGACAGAGACAGTGAGATTGGGTCCGGTGGCGGCCCGGTGATAGTCGAGGCGACTCTGGCAGGAGCTTTAGTAAGCCTTGAGCGGGACTTTCAGTCTCGGGAGGTTCGAGACGATCTGGATTTGGGGAGGGGAGATTTGGATCGTTGGTAGTGGTAGTGGCAGAGGCTCGGGCGATTTCTCCGGTGTGCCCGCATTGTGATAGAAGACACGATGGGGAGTGTTGGTGGCTTCTTGGGGCTTGTTTGAGGTCTTGGCTCGAATGAGCATCGAGTTAGGGATTGCCCTGATACATCGAGAGTTCAACTTCTTTGGTAGTGGACGAGTCGGGAGTAGTATGTTGTCTGACAGAGAGAGTGGGTGGATCCGGACGGAGGGGCCGAGGTAGAGGCCGTGGTAGAGTGAGGGTCCTTTGAGAAGCGAGGGTCAGGCGTGACCACGCCCCAAAGCGAGTATCGCCATGACGCTGGCGGAGGCCCAGATTCCCCGATGTTGTAGGTGGTATGCTTCTCCTTTACGATATTGAGGCATTTGCATTCTTGGATCCACGGATCCACGATTCTTTATTGCACCTCATATGGCATGTAGATTGCATGGGGATAGGAGATGTTATAAGTATGGGCTGAGGTGAGTACACCTCAGGTACTACTCTTGCATTGGGAGTGGTCTGCAGGGATGCTCGATTGATTGATCAGCAGATTGAGGGCGACCTTATAGTGTTGCCTCCGAGAGATCGATGTCATTCGGGATGGATTGACTTCTTGCTCATAGGGCTATCATGGACCGCTATACCAAGGAGGTTGTTTTGGAGTCTCTGGTCGACTAGAGCGATGTTCGAGAGGAGTTAGCCAGCAATGCCGGCCGGATGATCTCTTTCCTTAGTACCACGAGGTTGATGCGAGGAGGTTGTGAGGCCTATCGGCTCATGTGATTGACACGAGTTGAGCGAGGCTTGAGGATATTCCGTGGTTAGGAATTTCGGATGTGTTTCTGATGAGTTCTGGGTTTGCTTGTCGGATCGGAGGCGAGTTTACCATTGACCTCGTTGTGTACCGCTCTATATCTATACCTCCATATAGGATGGCACCTTTGTGGGCGAGGGAGTTGAAGGTTGATTCAGGAGTTCTTTGGAGAAGGGTTCATTAGACCTAGTGTTTCACCATGGGGAGCTCCAGTTTTGTTTGTGAAGAAAAGGATGGGACTTTGAGGTGTGCATCGATTATAAGCGGTGAATCGGGTGTGATGAAAGAACAAGTACCCTTGCCTAGGATCGATGACTTATTTGATTAGTTGCAGGAGCTCGGTGTTCACCAAGTTAGATCTGCGATCTGGTTACTATCGATTGAAGATTGCAGAGGCCGATGTGCTAAGAGTGCATTCAGAGGCGGTATGGGCATTTGAGTTTCTAGTGATGCCGTTTGGGTTGACAAATGCCCGGCAGCTTTTATGGCCTTGATGAATAAGGTATTTCAGCCCTACTGGATCGGTTTGTTATAGTTTTCATTGATGACATCCTAGTGTATTCGAGGGATGAGCGGGAGCATAGTGAACATTTGAGGATTGTGTTACAGACGATGAGGAGAGATAGTTGTTCGCCAAATTCAGCAAATGTGAATTTTGTTTGGATCAGTGATCTTTTGGGGCATATAGTGACCGGAGAGGGTATTGAGTAAATCCGAGTAAGGTAGGCGGTCTTTGAAGTGGGAAGCTCTAGGAATGTGCTGGGAGATTGGAGTTTCCTTGGATTGGTGGTTATTACGGAGGTTTGTCGAGGGTTTTCATTGATCTCGGCCCTCGACAAAACTTCGAGGAAGAATGTGCCATTCGGATGGACCGAGGAGTGTCGGAAGAGCTTTGAGGAGTGAAACATCGGTTGACTCTTGCGGTGTTGGCTATTCCATCTGGGACTGGAGGATTTGAGGTGTCAATGATGCATCACATCGAGGATTGGGATGTGTCTTGATGCGACATGGTAGAGTCATTGCCTATGCCTCGAGGCAGTTGAGGATTCATGAGGTAAACTATCCTGTTCATGATTTGGAGTTAGCTGCGATCGTATTTGCATTGAAGATTTGGAGGCATTACGTATGGTGAGACCTTTCAAATCTTCTTGACCATAAGAGTTTGAGATACCCTCTTGAGCCGAGAGAGTTGAATTTGAGATGAGGAGGTGGCTTGAGTTGTTGAAGGATTCTGTTGTCTTTGAGTATCACCTGGAAAAGCTAATGTGGTGACGGATGCTCGAGTAGAAAGTCACATCTGATGCGGCTTCGATTGTGCAATGAGATTGCCTAATTTGATTCGATTGAGAGCTTTGAATGTCTTGATGAATTTGGAGCAGGATGGAGTATTATTGGCTACATTGAGATTGAGACCGATGCTCTTGGGCGGGATTATGAGGGTTCGAGGATAAGGATCTGTTATGGTGAGGCTGATTGAGAAAGTGAAGGTGATTCGAGATCTGAGTTTGATGTGAGAGATGAGACTCTATGGATAGGCGGAGACTTTGTGTGCACGATGTAGATGATCGAGGCGAGATCTTGAAGGAGGCTCACATGGCCACATATGCTATGCATCCGGTACTACCAAGATGTATAACACCCTTAAGCAACATTTACGGTGGCTGGTATGAAGAAGCGGTGGTGAGTATGTGTCCAGTGTTTGGCGTGCAAAGAAGTTAAAGTCGAGCACCAAGCTCCGATGAGGGAAGCTTCATTCGTTGCCTATTCGGAGTGGAAATGGGAGCGGATCACCATGGATTTCATTATGGGGTTGCCTAGGGCCGAGGCGGCATGATGCTATCTGGGTCATAGTGGACGGTTAACTAAATCGGCTCATTTCTTGGCGGTGAGGAGAATAATACTATGGATCAGTTGGCCCGAAGTATGTGGCGGAGATAGTGAGGCCGCACGGGTTTCGATGTCGATAGTGTCAGCGAGGATCCCAGTTACTTGAGGTTACGGCGAGTTCTGATCTGCTATGGGTACTAAGCTGAATTTCGATCTGACATTTCATCCTCGCATGATGGGCGAGTGAGAGGGCGATTAAGGCTGTTGAGGATATGCTTGAGCATGTGTATTGGAGTTGAGAGGAGCATGGGATCAGTACTTGGCCTTGATAGAGTTTGCATATAACAATCACTATCATAGTAGCATCGGGATGGCTCCATATGAGGCACTGTATGGGCGACCGTGTAGATCGCCTTTGTATTGGGACGAAGAGGGAGTAAGGATGATTGAGGGGCCTGAGTTGATTCAGGATACTGTTGATAAAGTGAAACTGATTCGGAGTCGCATTAAGGCGGCTCAGGATAGACAGAAGAGCTATGTTGATCAGCATAGGAGGGACATTGAGTATAATGTGGGCGACAAAGTGTTCTTACGGGTGTCACCGTGGCGTGGTGTCTTGAGATTTGGGAGAAAGGGAAGTTAAGCCCTAGGTACATTGGTCCATCTGAGATCTTTGAGAGGATCGGACCTTTGGCCTCTGAGCTAGCTTTACCGAGTGAGATGTCTCGATTACATGGCGTCTTCCATGTGAGTATGCTCCGCAGATATCGGTCGGATCCGACACATGTGATCTGGCTCGGGAGATTGAGGTCTCGATGTCGAGTTATGTGGAGGAGCCGATTCAGATTATCGGGTCTCAGGTGAAACAATTGAGGAATAAGAGTATTCCACTGGTGAAGGTTCTCTGGCGGAACCATTCGACTGAGGAGGCTACCTGGGAGACCGAGGAGCATATGAGGAGACAGTATCCTCATCTTTTCGACCAGTCAGGTAAGAATTTCGAGGACGAAATTTTTGTTAGGAGGGGAGAATTGTAACATCCCCTCTCCTATAGGAAGGGTATTTTGGTAATTAGGTTGGGTTCGGGATATGTAATTATATCTCGGCATCGCATCTGACATATAGTCTCTATAATTCTTGTGGGTTGCACATGCACATAGTATACATGCATTCATGTCATTTTCCGGCTTAGGGTTGAAATTGAACTCTTGTGTGAAATTAATGGGGTAATTGAGTTTGGAAAATTATTTGGACTGTGCCATAAATCGTTTTACATTTTTAGGGATTTTTAGGAATTTTTCTGGATTTTTCCGGAAACAATTCCTGGACCGGTAAAATCGCCAATTGGCGAATCGGTCAACTCTCGGTAGCAAAGATCGCTACCAGGGCACGATAATATTGGGTATATTATTTTGGGACTGAAAGTAGGGTCATTAGAGTTAAATGGAGTAAAACTTTGGACTGGATTAAATAAATATATTTTTGATTTTTCTTTAAGTAAGAACCTATTATAAGTTGCCATTGAAAAAGGCATCATTAAATGCCTTTCCTCTCAATTCTCGGATATGTATTGTTTTAAAGAAGAAGATGAATTGTTAGGCTATTTAAGGAGCCATCCGAAACACAAAACACCAACCCTTCATTTGCAACCATCGATTTTTGCTTTCCTTTTCTCCATTTTTCTCCATAGCTTTAAGCTCATTTCTTTGGTCTCATCAAAGCTAGATGATGAGTATGTTATATACTTGAGAAGGAAAAGGTGGTAGCTTGGTATAAAGGTTAGAAGGTAAAAGTTGGAAGTAGAAGCTTTGGAGGAGAATTGTGTTAGGTAAGTTTCATTTAAGTATTTGAGTTTAATGATGTCTTTCATATGGATTAAATGCCATGATAGTGTGGGGTAGTTAATAAATGGGTTTAAAGCATGTATTAGGTTTAGGTAGGCATTAAAGTGATGGTTATTATGATTTGATGAAAAAGGGATGAGGCTAGGTGAAGATGCATTGAAGTTAATGTTATAGTTTGATTTTGGATTGAATAGGGATAATTAATTGAGTATTTGAATTGAGGAATTTAGTGCTGCCAATTTTCAGTGTTAGCCCTAATATATGTATGATGGTATTAATATTTAATTTGTATTTATTTTGATGTTTAGTGATGTGAAAAGATATTGGAAGTGTTTGAACTAAGGTTAACATTGAATCTGGAAAATGAGATTTGTAATAGATGTTACTGTTTTATTCATAACTTATTGTGTAGAAATGAAAATGAGGTAAGGTTAGTGGCCACTGAAACTTTGGGATGTTGGCTTTAATTTAGTGTGAAATAGGTGTTGTTGAATTTCAATGATAGAAGGGTGAAATTTTGCATGGAAAGTTACTGTTCCATTGCCTGTGAACAGTAACCGCAACCATGACATCTGAGTTTTGTTGATTTGTATGAATTAATTGAGATGGAATTAGGAGAATGGTCTTCATGGAAGTTGTAGTATATTTGATTATCTTTCCATTGCTACTGATCTTGCTATTTTGGAATTGTGTGTTGGGAGATATGAATTGATTACTAATGGCTGGTTTTGAGCATTTTGGATGAAACCTAGTTTAAGTGTGATTTTGTGAGTTTACTGATTTGAGGCAATTTTAACATTTTATGTGGACTGAATTGGTGTGAGTGAGCTTCTGAAAAGTTGTAGAGGAAGAGATTATCTTGAAATTGATATTTGGTATGTAATTTTAGAAGTCAGAATTGGGAGATATGATTTTTCAAAACTGATCCTACATTAGGTTATGAATGACTGATGACAACAGAAACTTCCATAACAGTTTTCAAATGGTTAGAGATCGAATTGGATGATGAGTGCTTCATGAAAATTAAGTTTAAGATGTTATCTTTACAGGGATATAAAGTTCTGATTTTATTGACTTGTATACTGGAAGTTATGCTGGTTGTAAGGTTACTGCCCAAATTGAAGGTTTTCAGGGACAGTAACATTAGGTGAATTAATTGACTTGGTTTGCAATAGAATTTGATTTTGGGTTGTTCATGAAAGTTGTAGAAGACATTGTGAACTTGTTGAACATATTTTGTGGTAATTTATTACTGAAGAATCAGTGAGTTATGACATTGTAAATGTACTGCCCTGTGTTGATGAAAAGTTAGTAGGCAGAAGGTTTGATGGGTTATTTGATACCCTTAGGGTTGGATTTGATTTTTTTGGTCTTCTTGAGAGTTGTAGAGCTTTGCATAAGCTTTCCAATGAGGTATAGTGGGTATTTTTCTGAATTGTGTGCTAAAAGTTAGAGTGGATGGAAATTAAGATTGAAATCTGGAAAAAAAAAGGCGAGGTAGCAGTGGAAACTCGTCGCCTCATGAGGGCGTTTTGCCTCATGAGGGCGAGATTTAGTGGCTAATCGCGAGGGACGCCTCGCCCTCATGATTTAAGTGAGGCGATTTCGCCTCGCGAGGGCGGCGTCTCGCCCCCGCGAGGCGGGCGCTTCAGTATATATATATATATATAATTATTTTTATTTTTGATTATTATTTGTTATTAAAAGGTACAATTGTTCTTTTGTCAATTTCTTTCCCGTCCGACGTCCGATTGACCTGATTCCAGAGGCATCGGATTCGTTGAATATTTAATTTCATTTTCTGAGAAATCGGGAATTTTAGGCGGAATTTGGCGTAGCCCTATCGATGAAACTTGTAAACACTTGTTTTATTTAATTGGGGACCTATAGAGGTCCGAATTGCATGCAAATCAACGTCTTTGGATTTCTAATTTTCATAGAATTTTATTATGGGAAATATTGGATTAGGTAGGGATTGCCATGAACATGCATTATATACATTTCTTGATTTCATGTGCATTGTTTAATCATTTACACCAATGGTAATAGTTATTCATTTAATTTGTTATAGAGGCTCCGGTGGACCATCGTTCCACGAATTGGCGAGACTTCCGGCGTTAGCGTGGAAGTTATTAGGTGAGTAACCTAGTTGGTTATTCAATCTATGTGTTAGCTGTGAATTGATTGCCTACGGGAATATATGAATTATTGTTGTGACTGGCGCCTACGGGATTACATGAATTATAAGCGTGATTGATTGCCTACGGGATTATGTGGTATTCTTGTTGTGAATTTACATGAGGTAGCTGTTTAATTGAATTGAATATTGATTTGTGAAATACCATGTTTATTGTTGTGAAACATGTGCATTCATGCACAAATACATCCATCGTTAAAGGAAAATTGTGAACCGAGGCGCCATCAGATTGAAGCCGAGCCTAGAGCTCGATATCTTGAACCGAGCCTCGAGCTCGACGGAGATAATTCTCCCAGCACGCATCTATCTTGATCAACATTATGCTTTCGGTCACAATCATTGAAATGAATGGAAAAGAGTCACATGTGCATTGCATAATTGGATTCTATATCGACAATATTTTTAAGCTGGGTGTATATTCTTTGTCATTGTGGACTGTAATTATTCGTATTTATATTCATGTTGTGTTTATAATTCTGCGTATCTTTGTTTCATGCTTATATGATGCATGAATTGGGAGAACCATCGATGATGGTTTCTCGTTGAGTTTCGCAAACTCACCCAAAATTGCAACTTATTTTTCAGGCTAGCATAGGCAGATAGCTCCCTCGGGAATGTGTAGAGTAGTATCTGATGGATTGGCGAGAAAAGCAATGGCTCAAAGGTCGGTCAGTGGGCTTTCTTTTGGAGACCGATAGTTAGATCTGGTTATTATGCGAGACAGATATGTGAAACATGTGTAACTTAAAAATCTTGATGATTGTGAATTATTAAGTTTTGAATGAATGAAATGGAATCTAGTTTGGTTTTAAAAAGTAGCGGTTTCTTATTCTTTGTCTTATGATTGTGATGCCATGAGGAGTGTAGTGGTTGTTGTCGGTAGTGGTCTCTTGTCGTAGGATATGTATCGGAATGACTACAGGCGTTACGGTGGATACCCTATGGTAAGGCGCTACTGATGGATCTCGAAGCTGTAAATATGAGATATTTAGAGTTGACATATGGATGCTTACTAGCGGTAGTAAGTTCATTGGATGACTGCCATGAGATCATCACATGGATTTAATGTCGGTGATAATCTCATCATAGCAATGGTGCAAGTATCCTTAGACTTGAGGTACTCGAGGATATCTTGAATCTTGATCCTGCATTTTGACTCCATTCCTTGTGGCCTTCGAGAGGTTACTCATAGGGTGGTGCTTGGAGTGCAGTTTGAGGTATTGAAGGTAATTGAGTAGCCAATAAAGGATTCATCACTTACGTGAGAAGAGAAGAGATACTCGCCTCTTGTCGGGATCATTACTTTAAGTCTCGGCGAGCATGACTATGTCATGAAGAGTGTCTTCATGGACATATAAAGTAATGAGTCCTCGACAGAACCGATTTCACTTGGGCTAGACTTAGTCTAGTAAGAGTTGACATATTAGCCATACTCATAACCAAGTGGGGTATAGGATGATGAAAGGACGAATTGCACAAGAATTGTATACATGGAAGGGTTCGTGATCGGTTCGTGATGAATTCATCAAACCAATTACTTTCCGGTCAATTGGGGTCATGATGTGTTGCTAGATACCGCTCATGACTTGCTCAGATTAATTGTTAATCTAAGTGGCCAACATAACAGGAAACCTAAAGGGTCACACGATAAGAGTGACTCGGAGAATCAGTAAAATAGTAATTGGACAGAGTTCCAATTATGGAGAGCATTAGATTAAATGGATCCCAATGGGATTGGGATGTGTCCGATGAGATCGCGACATCAATATTGCTAAGAAAGGTTTAGAGTCGCTGTTTGACGCCGGGGCCCGATAGGCCGGTAGGACCGACCCCAGTTGGACTGGACCTTAGCATTTATATTCTAATTAATTAATTAAGTAAATTAATTAATTAATTATTATATTATTAAGCCCATTAGTGTCGTTGGAATGGGAGAAGTGGATAAGAACTTTGAAAAGTCAAAGATGCTTTATTTAATTCATTTAATTAAAGCATGGTTTTAAGCCACCCACGTGTATGCATTCTTATGGATTCTTTAATGGTTAAAGACATATATAAGAAGATGGCTTAGTGAAGTGGGTCGACGGTTTTGCAAGGGTTGGAGGTTGGAAGCTTAAGAGTTAAGCTTGCTTTGAAGAAGGTGATTTTCAAGTCTTCTTCTTTGGCAACCATCGAATTTTCTCTTCTCAAGGCAAAGTTCCAACGTGAATCAAGCTCTCCACGGATGTAGGTAGGCTCTAGCAGGCTTTATTACATTCTAGCTATTCCCGGGTCAAAGTGTTTGATCCGGTTAGGTTTTCTGATCTCTGCGTGGATACCTTTAGAGATAGTCTCTATTGGCTATTCAGGTTTGAGGTTTTCATACCGACACCGGGATCCTGGGATTCGGGAAGGTCCCGGGAATAAAATTTTTTGTTTCCGCTGCTGGAACATGTGATGTTCCTCCCAGGATTTTCCTACAATGGATTCACAATCCTATCACACACAGGTCTACTCGATGAAACAAACGAGTGAGTAGAACCTGGATCAATCAAAACAAGCACATCATCAGCAAATAATCTAGCCATACCAGTGACAACATCTGGAGTGGCCTCTGCATCCTCCCGAGTCATTGAAAACACTCTAGCCAGTGCCTGCCCCCTCTGTCTACCTGGAAGACCCACTCTCTTGGCAGCATCGGAACTACCCACTACATTGCAGATCCTTTGAGCCACGATCCGCAGCTCTTGGAAGCTTGCATCCGAGATCCCTCTCTCTAGGCAGTGAGGACACTCTCGGGCCTGTGTCCTTCTGTCCCTGATTGAAACATGCTCCCGTCAATCGGTAATACTCTCCACCATGGAAATTACCGCAGTGCTCGCACTTAGGGATGGATGACTTGTCCCCATCTCCTCTTCTACTGCTGCCCACCTTCGAGGCTTGGTGAGAAACAGTAGAAGTCCTCATCAGTCTCGGTCGACTGGCACCACTGCTCCTCTCCTCGATGAGCAGGAAGCTCCTAGCACTCACATGCAGCATAGGAGTACTAGTGCTACCTCCCTCTGGACTCTCTGCCCTTTCTCTTCTTGTTCCTTTGCACTCTTGATATTCTCAATATTTTCCACCCTCGAGTGCCTCAACTAATTCTTGGAAGTCATAGAAGTTCTGACTATCACCTTCTCTCGATAGCCAAGTGCGGACGACTCAAACCGGCGACATCTAGCGACCTCACTCAAAGATCGATCTGAAGCATACCTCGCCAGCTGCGTGAACCGACGCTCATACTCACCGACCATCATCTCCCTCGAGTCAGTGAGGAACTCCCGCTTACATTGAATATAAACCTCGATAGATACTTCTTCTTAAAAGCGCCAAGAAGTTCGCCATGACAACCCTACGGGTCTCATCTGATTACTGCACGGTCTCCCACCAATGCAGAGCATCTCCCTGAAGCAAACTTGCAGCATAGATGACTCTCTCGTCATCCTCACACTCCATCTGATCCAACACTCTCTCAGTCTTTCTCAACCAAGTCTCGGCTTCTTCTGGATCTGATGTCCTAAAGAAATCGACTGCCCCATACTTTCTCAACCTATCAAACCGTCTCCCTTTCTGAGTTGGGGCTGAAGCAGAAGGCTATGGCATCTGACCCATAGCCTGAACAAATGCCTGGGTGAAGGCCTAGAATAACCTCGGATCAAGTGGAGGCACTGGCTCCTGCGGAACCGGTGACTCCTGAGACTGCGACAGCATGGGCTCACTGCCTAACCCTACAGAAGCCTCAGCATTCCCTGGGGCCATTGACTCATCAGTCCTCTCCTCTCTAGTCGGAGAGTCAGGTGAAACAGATCCTTGCAGAACTCCTCGTGTCCTTCTACGAGGTGGCATCGTACTCCTTCATAGGTAAACACTAAGGGTTAGCTACAGGTCAATTTACATGTATGCATGTCACTTAATGCAATCAATTAATGCAACAAATAATCATAGATCACACAATCCTATTATACATTCTAAGCCGAGGACACCTAACCTAGGCACTCTGATACCAAACATGTTGGGCCCGGGTCCCGGGTCCTAGAACCCCATTCCCGAGGCGACCCCTCGGGCTGCGCTCGCGACAAGCGCCTCAAAACGTCGGACCCGATCCCAACATCCATACATAGTTCGATTCATAATTCACACAAACATTCCTATACAATCGATCGCTTACACATGCATTTACAACAGGAATTAAACACCCCATAAACTAAGGGGCTTCATGTCATTACAATCTGAAGAAATTAAACATGTATTCAAAATCATTCACAATACAGAATAAAGTTTCAATCCAAAATATATGAAAATGCTCCATGATAATATGCTCGGAGGGCCAACCAAAATACTAACTTAATACAAAGCTCCTAACTAGCTCGAAGTTTCCAATGTCCTGCAAGATCAACGATCGGCCTGTTCTGCACCTGAGGAGGGAAAGTAATGGGTTGAGCTACACAGCTCAGTGGCTAATATAATTATAGCCCTCGGTAACTAGCACAAAATCAGGCATATGTATGTATATATATTATATATATACGGGCATCAATTCAAGCACTCACATGCTAATCAAACAATTTATTCATTCAACATAATTAATTCGACTCACAAAACATGTCACAAATATGCTTCATAACAAACAGTTCCAATATGCAATGCACATCACATGGCTCGAGGGTTCCATGGAAACAAAGGAGAAACGGGTTTACATCTCGAACAAAATGAGTCCATTCGAGCTCATAGGCCCAAGCGGGCAGCCGGAGAAGGCTCTTGTCGGCGCACGTGATTTAACGAAATGGTTCCTCTCGCCCAAACAAAAGCACATAATCATGCTCATAATCATTTTATCGTATGGTATGCTTCCATACTTTGCATTTAGTCAAAATGCCATGACCGAAGTCGAGGCATAACATGCTCAGAATCAAAATTTAATGCTATCAATTCCCATGTTTCTTTCAAAGTATATGAAATCAAAATCATTCAAATCATCATGTTTAAACATACATAACATATATTCATACATAGGCAAGAAATTGCCTAGTCACACAATAACTATAAGTACATTACCCACCTAAGATCGCTTGAGTCTCTGACTCACTGATGTCCTTCCTCTTGCGATGGAATCGAGTCAGCTTGGTTTCCTAAAATAACCAAATTTCCATTCAATCAATATCCACAGAGAATATTCAAAGCTTAGAAATCCAAAATAAAGCACTAAAAGTCTACATTCGACTTCTACCTAAAATTTCGAACCCTTACAGGCTAATTCCGAACTTCCCTTCTTCATAAACCTTGTAGCCCTTGATCTCTAGTTCACAATCAATCAAAAATCACTTCAATTAGACATTTACACCAAAAGATATGCCCAAAATACCAAACTTCATCTTTGTTAGAACCAGGGCGCTCGTCGCGACGAAGGGACGTTCGCCGCGACGAAGACTTCGCTCGCCGCGACAAAAGCCATGCTCGTTGCGGCGAACAGCCCGCGCTCGCCGCAGTGTGCACACAAGTGTGCGCCACGGCGAAGACCAGGTGAATAAACATTAATTCGTCGCGACGTTGCTTCCCCTTCTCGCACGCCACGGCGTGTTCATATGCACGTCACGACGTGCGGGTCTGGAGAATGACTCCGAAACCCGATTTTCAGCATTTTCCAACTTCAATCCTTTCCCAAACTCAAACGCAACACACCTAAGCCTTAGATCATGCCTTATACTACATTTCTAATCCAACAGCAACTCAAAATCAATCATAAACACATACATCCACAAAATCTAACCATTTTTCCCCAAAAAGCTTAAACCATCGATTATCACATATTCAATCCATCTTAGGGTAAAATCTAACCACAACACAAAGAAATGAACTCAACTTACTCGAAAATCACTTCAAATCGGTCGAAAAATTCAAGGATCGAAAAACCTATTCTCTTCTTCCTTTTCCTCTATCGATGACAACTCTCCTCTTTCTCTTCTCTTCTTTCTTTCTTTCTTCTATTTTCTTTAACTCTTTTCTAATACTTAAGTCTTTGGGTAGGGAAAAGACCAATGTACCCCTCTTAGCAAAGCTTAAACCACTCCAACCTAAGTAATCTTCCCAAATTGCCCTTATATAATTTCATCTTATAATTTCCATTTAGACCACATTAAACTCGAATAAACCTCAATTATCCACTAACACTCCAAAATTAATCAAACTAAGGCATAAACACATAATTAACACAATTCATGCTTAATGACATCATAAAAAAAAATTTGGGGTCTAACATCCATTTACAACAATTTTCAATTATAACAATCACAAAACAATTATAATTTTATTTACATTTCCTTCCATTTTCAATAATTTCTAATTCCAACAATTACAAAACAATCATAATTCCATTTCCATTTACAACAATCACAAAGTAATCATAATTACATTTCCATTTCCTTCCATTTACAACTATTTCCAATTCCAACAATCACAAAATAATCATAATTCTATTTCCATTTCCATTTCCTTCAATTTCTAATTTCAACAATCACAAAACAATCATAATTCCATTTTCATTTCTAATTACAACAATCACAAAACAATCATAATTCCCTTTCCATTTCCTTTCATTTACAACAATTTCCAATTTCAACAATCATAAAACAATCATAATTCCATTTCCATTTCCAATCATAAATCCAATTGAATTTCCAACAATTTTCAATTCTATTATCAACAATTTCAATTCAAAGTTTGAAAAATGAGGATCAAGTTGAAGGGTATGATATGATTTACATAACTGGCAAATAATACATGACATATCTTATACAATTGTTCATACACATATATTCATAACATGACCATCAAGTTGAAATATTTATTTATAACATGAGATCAAGTTGAAGGATGTACTTTTTTGGAAATTTTTCCTTATTTAAACCTTTGATATTCTTTTCATTTCAATAAACCATAATATTATATACACCATTTCATATTTAGTTCTTAAATATATATGTTGCTTTTACAATTTTAATTGACATTAATAAATGTAAGTATAAATAATTAAAATCTACAAGTCTACAACATATTCACAATTTGACAATAAATATTCATTACATCACTTCTTTAAACTCAATTTTTTCCTAAATGAGTAAATTCAATACCAAATATTAAAAATAAATTACCATTTCACAAATATTAACAATGTATCAATTAATGATTTAAGTTTTACAATTTTACAAAATTTTATTATCAATTTTACAATTTCACATTTAATTATCAATTTTACATTTGATTATCAATTTCACATTTGATTATTAATTTTACATTTAGGTTTAAATGTTAATTATCAACTTTCAATTTAAGTTTTAATAATCAGTTGTGTATAATACATAATTAATTAATTACATACTAACCTTATTTTACAATTTCATTTTCAATTCCAATTCTAATTTTCATATAAGAAATTCATAACAAAATAACAAAACCCCACGATATTCTTCAATCCAACAATTTCAACTTCAACAATTCCATTCCAAAATCAAATTCAAACCAATTTATTTCACATACACAAAAATTCATCGTAAGCAATTTCATTCCGAAACAATTCCAAATCAAAACAATCACTAATCCATTCCAAAATCGTGATAGCAACTTTAACCTCTAGGTCCTCCACCCACCGGCAACCAACCCAACTCTCAAATTCGTCAACACAATTACACAAATCCAAATCCAATCCAATCCATAACACAAAAATTGTAATTTACGTTTACGATTTACTAACAATTTTTGGAAACACCAAACAACAGAGAAGAGAACAGATCAACAGAAACATAATCAACAGACCTAAAATTTTTTTTGAAACTGTTGGGTCTTTTCTCTTCGGGTTGTGGCTTCTGGTTTTTGAGTTGTCCACCTGTGAGCGTAGGGGGGTTGGTGACTCAGTGGTATGGTGACGACATGTTGTGGACCTTGTGGTGTTGCGGTGGATCTTTGAGGGACGTCAAACGCAAACCTAGATCACGACTCCGACGACGATGAGGCAAGGAGGAGAGTGATAAAACACTAGGGAGGTCGGAGGAGATAACCGGAGAAGAGAGCAAGCGACGACGACGATGACATAACCCAGACGACGGCGAGAGAGAGGTGAGAGCGAGAGAGTGAGAGAGAGAGGGTGAGACTTGAGAGAGAAGAGAGGTAGCTGCAACAGTCGGGGTCGAGGGGGGTGGGTTAGGTTTTAGGTTAAAATTTTTCTAATTTGCAAAAAAGTCCTTGGTTTTTTCAAAATTTCCAGATCTGGCTGATAAAACCCTAGTACTGGCCAATATTTTTGACTGGTACCAAGGTTAGGTTCCACCGTACCGTTATCCGACTGATACGATACCTTATGGCCGGTACGGTATGGATCCCAAAACCTTAGGGTGAACATTTTAATTTCAGATTATTTTTATATTTTAAATTTACTTTTTAAAAAGGCAAAATTGATTTTTATATATGTTTTTCAAACAAGTAATAAATAAGTATGGGAAGAGAAGAGATGGGCTAGATCCTAATCCTCTTTCTCTGTTTTGTTCAACTTCTTCCTTCCGTGCTTCTCTTGTCAAATTCCTATGCATTTCCTATAGATTTGGCAATTTCTTTTTTAAGTTAAAGGAATTGAACTCCTAAAGTACAACGTCCACCATCGACTAGCCTAAGGAGGAGTACCGTTGTGAACTTTTTTATGCACGTTCTTAACTTAAACGTGATGAACAAAAAATAATACTACGGTTATTATGATACCTTTTTAAATAATGATAAAAATATAAAGACATGAGCTAGGAATCTTAATTAAAAAAATGTTTAAGTTAACTCTCCTATTTTGCATCATGCAACCACTTACCAATTGACATGCCACTTAACCACGGATCCCCGTTGCAACTTTTGTGATCTCTTGAAATCATGTTTACATGCTTTAAGAGACTGTGCTAGAGTTAAATCCTTTTGGAATAGGTTTCTCTCCCTTAGTGCTCACACATATTTTTTCTCTAGTGATGTGTGTGAGTGGCTAAACAAGAACTTACGTAGCTCTCTAGTGGTGTGGGGCTTTGCTTGGTCCATTAATTTTGGGGTTGCATATTAGTTCTTGTGGCATTGGTGGAACAAATCTATTTTAAACACATCATTTTCTTGGCCTAGCGAGGATCTTAGGAAGTCGTTGGTATTGGAATACGTAACTGGGGTAGTCCAAGTCGAGACCACCATAGCTCGGGTCAATACCATGACTAATGACACACGGAAGCATCATAGACAGTGGACTAAGCCTCTAGACAGATGGGTCAAGTTAAACATCGACAGGGCGGCCAATCCTACTAGCAAGTGTGCTACGACAGGTGGCCTTTTATGAGATGGCACCAGAAAATGCTTAGGCGAATTTGTGCACAACCTTGGATTTTGTTTATCGTTCATTGCGGAACTTTGGGGAGTCCATACTAGCCTAACTCTTGCTTGGGATATGGGATACCGACGAATTGAGCTTGAAGTGGACGCTTTGGAGGTAATCAACATTTTATCTAGCTCAAGTCATACGAGCCTGAGGAGTAACCCGCTAGGGCTGGCCATTTGCGAGCTCTTGGGATGTCCGTAGGAGGTTAAAATTCAACATATTTTCAGGGAAGGTAATCGGTGTGTGGACTGGTTAGCCCACGCTACTTAGTCTTTCACTATTGGCATTTTTGTTTTCACCACCCACCTTCAAGTTGTATTCCTTATATCCTCCAGGATATGTCTAGGGTCATACCCCCGCAAGTAGACATGTAATAGTGTTTCTATCCAGTGAATACAAGAAAAAAGAAGTAAAAGAAAAAAAAAAGATTAATTTTAGGTTTATCTTAGGCTTGGGCTTATACTAGGTATTTGGACATTAAGTATAAGGCCTAATTATTTGAAAATGTCTTATTTGGTTTGCACTCTTGAGAACCAAAGATTCAAATAAGTCTTTTTTTTTACCGATTTTGAAAACATTATAGATTAAAAGAAAATAAAACATGTAACTTACATGACACATTTAAAAAAATCATATCATCTCCCTAATTATTCATCTAAAACAACAAAATGTCTTATTGTTAGAGAGAGAAGATCTTGCTCCTTTCTAAGATTTATATGGGATGACTTTATGATTGCTGGAATTCTTAAAGGTGAGTTGCCTCTCTAAGCTGTCGATTTCTACTTCCTCTCCCTTTCTTTAGCAAATTTCCTATTGTTTCTACTTCTGCCACCCTGATTCTTTCTGCATCGCCTCTTTTTGTTTCTTGATCTAAGCCTCTCCTAGTAACACCTTTGATATACATCTTAGTACATACATCAATATGAGTTTGTTTATTTGTTTGTTTTTTTCTTGCTCTCCCCACTTTTTTCTTCCCTTCCCCTCAGATCCTTCTCAACTATTCTTTCCACCCTTTGTTGGACCAATGGTGGTTCACAAATTAATTCCACTTATGTTTTGATAATAATAAAATGTATAGAATTGGTTAAGAAATTGTTTCAGGTATTTTGGGATTGATGTTCAATGAAAGAATTGTACAAATCAAGAAGAGCAAGTGTTTAATCATTGAAGAATCAGATGGGAGTTGTCCTCTAAGTGAAAATGACATAAAATATGAGGTTTATAAAGGATTTGGTCGGATGTTACCATAGATGGCTAAACAAGTCGACTTACACAATACAAGTTGACTTACATATAAAGATGAATTCACACAAGTCGACTTATAGGAAACAAGTCGACTTATCGAGGTAAACAAGTCGACTTATATATAACAAGTCGATTTATTGGAGAGCGGAGATGAAGTTTTTCGTAAATGGTTGAAACAAGTCGACTTATGAATTCGACAAGTCGACTTATTGATGCACAGATTCAACTCCAACGGTCATATTAGCTAAAAATGGAATGGAGGATATCATGAAACGGCTATCACAAATTAAGCAACGGCTAGAAGAGCTCCAACATCTATATTTCTTCAAGTATAAATAGAGGATGATGGAAGAAGAGTTTAAGCGAAGTTCCTCAAGCCTACATACTCTTATCTTGCTCCAAATTGCTCATCATTGTTCTTACTTTGTTTACATTTGTATTGAGCACTTGTCTTTAGATCTTTATCCTATTTCTTTTACAAATTGAGTGACTAGTGGTAGGTCACGTGTGAGGTAACAGATAGAAAATCAAGTGTTGTTGGTCGGATTTATGCCGGAAGACAAATCATCTGTAAAGGTTGCTTGAGCCTGAAATCAAGCGGTATTGGTAAGATTTATGCCGGAAGACAAATCAAATTGTAAGGTAGCTTGAGCCGGAAATCAAGCAATACTGTAAAAAGTTCACACTCAACTACAAAGTGTGCAATAAAGTGGTTGGCAAAATCCTAAGTGGGAGCTTAGGTAGAGGACGTAGGTCTTAGCACCGAACCTCTATAAAAATGAGTATTTGATCTTCTTCCCTACTCTTTTCAATTAAGTTTATCTAAATTGTTTTTGTGTGTTTTAACTTCTGATTTTCTTGTAGAGATTTTCAAAGAATTTTAAGATCTATTCAATCCCCCTTCTAGATAAACTACAATTGGTATCGAGCGAAGTATCCAGGATGGCACACAATAAACTAGCGAAAGAAGGTAACACAATTATCGCCTCCTTTATTTAATGGTACTAATTATTCTTCGTGGAAAAATCCTATGAAGTACCACATCATAAGCGAAGGAGTGGAATATTGGAAGATAATTATCTTCGGTCCACAACCACCGTTAAAAGAAAATGGTGAGTTAAAAGCGATTTGGAATACGATGACAATGAATGGAGACAAGCCTACATCAACGCTAAAGCGATGAAGCTAATCTATTGCGCTCTCACAGTCGAGGAAAGAAACCGAGTTAACTCGTGTACCAGCGCCAAGGAAATGTGGGAGAGACTTCGAGTTACTCATGAAGGGACAAATCAAGTCCGGGAGACAAAAATCAACATGCTTCTCCACGACTATGAGATGTTCGTCATGAGGGAAGGTGAGTCAATTTCTACAATGCTTGACCGTTTTGTAGAAATCATAAATGAATTAGGCAACCTTGGGAAGCATATGACGGATAGCGAGAAGGTGAAGAAGATTCTTCATTCACTGCCGAAGGAATGGGATTCTCAAGTCACCGTAATTATGGAGTCAAAGGATCTCAACCATCTGGAATTTAACGCTTTGGTGGGATCACTCATCAACTATGAGATTATTCTCAAATCGAGAGGAGGAAGAGGTAAGCCACAAAAGTCGATTGCTTTAAAAGCTAACGTTTCTTCTTTTGATAAGAGTGATGAAGAAATAGATGAAGAAGAAGATGAAGAAGAAGTAGCGATGTATGCTCGAAATCTGAGAAAGTTCAAAGGACTTCTCAAAAACAGAAGAAAAGAATTACGTGGTGGAGAAATTGAGGAAAGGAAAAGGTACACCACGGAAAAGAGAAATAAAGGCTATGAAGAAAAAAAGAACAATGAAGAATGCTGGAAGTGCGGAAAAAGAGGTCACAACGCTAGAGAATGCAAAAGCTCTTCGTCTATTCAGAAAAATGACAGGTATGACAAAGGAAAGAAGAAAACAAGTCTAGTAGCAACTTGGAGTGATGACGAGGAAGCTTACCAAAGCAATGATGAGAATAAACTAGCTCTCATGGCGAGTAGCTCCTTGACTAGTGATGATGAAAATGAGGTAAATTATAATTACCAAGATCTAAGAGATTGCTTTGATGCTTTACAAGCTGATTTTGAAGAAGCTATTGAGATTAACAAAAAATTAAGAAAGAAAATACGAGAATTGATTGCTGAAAATAGTGCCTTACATGAAATAATTGGTGATTTAGATAGTCCAAAGGAGGATCATTCTGCATGTCTTATTGAAAAAGAAAAACTTGTTTGTGAACTTGATAGACTCAGAAAAGAATTTTCGTATGTAGTTGGAAAATTTGCAAATGGAAATGAACAGTTTGAAAAATTGTTATCACTACAAAGATATTCCATTTCTAAGCATGGATTAGGTTATGACCCTTTTGATAGAGATTGCTCTCTAATTTCAAAATTTACTAAGGATGGAAAAATCGCTCAATGTGCTAGATGCTTGAAAGATGGTCATATAGAAATTGCATGCAAAAGCACTAGGAGATGTGTTAAGGTTAAGAAAGTTTGGGTGTTAAAAGGCTCAATACCACCTAATGTGGTTTATATGTCTAACCAAAATGGACCCAAGATGGCTTGGGTACCAATGAGAAGAAAGGATGTTTCAGTTGTAGGTACAAACAAGGAATGAAAATCCACCAAGCACATGGTACACTGATAGTGGAAGTTCAAGGCATATGAGTGGAGACAACAACAAAATCGACTAATGGGTGTCTAAGTCGACCAATTGGTGACAAGTCTGGTAAACAAATTGACTTATGTCTACACGGATTCTTATCTTTGTTTCAAGTGTGTGGTACTTCTTATGGTGTTATGTAATGACTATTGCCTTTATTTGTGTTTCTTTGTTTTGTTTGTTTATGGACTGCATTGCGACTATTTTTCAATTTTCATATTGGTTTTTAATTATGACAAAAAAATGGGAGTAATATTGGAAATTGATAATTGGTATCTTTTAGTCACCGTCATTTGATTGAGGGGGAGTGTGTTTGATTTGAGACTATATTTGGTTGATGACTTATTTCTCTATTAGTTGTTTTGATTATGACAAAAAGGGGGAGAAAAATAAGAAATTGATTTTCTTTAGTCACTTGATTAAGGGGGAGTTTGTTTTTACAAAGTTATTAAATTCAATGATTTATATGATTGAGGGGGAGACTTCTAACCAAAATGACAAGGTATAAAAACCTTGATCAATGTTCTTTGTTTTCATTTCTTAAACAATTTCTAAGTATTTTGTCATTATCAAAAAGGGGGAGATTGTTGGACCAATGGTGGTTCACAAATTAATTCCACTTATGTTTTGATAATAATAAAATGTATAGAATTGGTTAAGAAATTGTTTCAGGTATTTTGGGATTGATGTTCAATGAAAGAATTGTACAAATCAAGAAGAGCAAGTGTTTAATCATTGAAGAATCAGATGGGAGTTGTCCTCTAAGTGAAAATGACATAAAACATGAGGTTTATAAAGGATTTGGTCGGATGTTACCATAGATGGCTAAACAAGTCGACTTACACAATACAAGTTGACTTACATATGAAGATGAATTCACACAAGTCGATTTATAGGAAACAAGTCGACTTATCGAGGTAAACAAGTCGACTTATATATAACAAGTCGACTTATTAGAGAGCGGAGATGAAGTTTTTCGTAAATGGTTGAAACAAGTCAACTTATGAATTCGACAAGTCGACTTATTGATGCACAGATTCAGCTCCAACGGTCATATTAGTTAAAAATGGAATGGAGGATATCAAGAAACGGCTATCACAAATTAAGCAACGGCTAGAAGAGCTCCAACAGCTATATTTCTTCAAGTATAAATAGAGGATGATGGAAGAAGAGTTTAAGCGAAGTTCCTCAAGCCTACATACTCTTATCTTGCTCCAAATTGCTCATCATTGTTCTTACTTTATTTACATTTGTATTGAGCACTTGTCTTTAGATCTTTATCCTATTTCTTTTACAAATTGAGTGACTAGTGGTAGGTCACGTGTGAGGTAGCTTGAGCCGAAAATCAAGTGTTGTTGGTCGGATTTGTGCCGGAAGACAAATCATCTGTAAAGGTTGCTTGAGCGGAAATCAAGCGATATTAGTAAGATTTGTGCGGAAGACAAATCAAATTGTAAGGTAACAGGCGAAATCAAGCGATCTTGTAAAAGTTCACACTCAACTACAAAGTGTGCAATAAAGTGGTTGGCAAAATCCTAAGTGGGAGCTTAGGTAGAGGGCGAGGTCTTAGACCGAACCTCTATAAAAGCAGTGTTTGATCTTCTTCCTACTCTTTTCAATTAAGTTTATCTAAATTGTTTTGTGTGTTTTAACTTCTGATTTTCTTGTAGAGATTTTCAAAGAATTTTAAGATCTATTCAACCCCCCCTTTTTTATATTAAACCAATTTGGTCCCTTTCCTTTAAAAGATTTTTTCATTTTAGCACCAAATGGTCATATCCCAACCCCTAATCTCTTAAACCTAACTAAGTCCCCTTGTGCACCCATCCTCAACCCTTCCACTTTAAAACCAACTCCTAGATAAAATTCAAAACCTATTAAGATTGTTCTTTAACCACCTTTAGGTGTCAAAAAGACTTGGGTTTAGGTTATAG
The DNA here is from genome assembly GCA_029891385.1 of Erythroxylum novogranatense. Taxonomy (NCBI): domain Eukaryota; kingdom Viridiplantae; phylum Streptophyta; class Magnoliopsida; order Malpighiales; family Erythroxylaceae; genus Erythroxylum; species Erythroxylum novogranatense. The sequence goes on from CM057231.1 coordinate 35,944,171, forward strand.
GCACTTGTCTGGTGCCCCTAAACTCCGCTACTAACCCTTACCATGTTAGAAAAGAAACTATTATTCTCAATTGACTTAGAAACTCTCAAACAACTGGCTCATAAGTGGGAAGCCGTCTCATAAGGTTTTTCTTGATAGAAGACCCTCTTTTACAGTATGCAGGCCTATGCAAACCACCACTAAGGGAAGTAAGGACTCCTAGAAACCATGGTGAACAATGAAAACTTGTTCCTCTTAGGTTTGAATTGATAAATATGGCTCATAAGTTTATTGAATCATACCCTTGAGACTTCAAAAACCTACCCTTTTCTTATAAACATGTAAGTTGGCCTCACATTTCACAATTTAAAGCAAAAATAGCTACTTTTATGGATAAATTTCTATAGAATTCCACCGAAGTATTGGATAACAAGGGGGCTGAGCCATCTGGTGAGCTTAATTAAAGAGCTGTTACGTATGGATGATACCATAACAAGAATTGAGTAGGGTGATCTTTGCAAGAACATGCATACTAGTGGATGTTGATCAATAACTCCTTGAACTCATACCAATTTTGAGATTAGATGAGGAAGAGAAACTTTTCTAGGATATGGTCTATGTTATTTATTCATGATGATCTAATAGCTCAAAGTAAAAGGAATCGTAGATCCTTATGGGGAAGAGATTCAAAACTGGCAACTCATTTTAACTGCTTGAGGAGAGACAAGACAAGGAGGTTGAGATCCAAGTCAATGAAGATGAGGGCAAGGATTTGGATCCCTTAAGGTAGAATTCGGATGGAAATGCAATATGAATTTATAACACCAATGAGATACTAATATAAGAACTAAAAAGCCTTGATATTTCAACAATTGTAGAGAATTCAATCACCAAGAAAACTCAGAAAAACTTGCACAATAATTAGTATGAAAACAAGATAAAGGGGTCTATTACTCCTACTAAGGAAGTAAGATCAAGCTAAAAAATGATAATAACTAAGGCTGAACTTGAATTCTAGACAATCTTAAGAAGGAAATCAAAGAGGAAACTAAGGAACAAAGAAGCACCACCTAAAAAATGACAATACTCGTATGGAATGTAAGAGGGCTCACTAGCCCAAATGAGAAAAACCATTTTATAACTTTTTACGGGAACCAAATCCAACTTTGGTGAGAATCCTGGAAACAAAGTTAAACCAAAACAATATGTAAATTCTAGATTTCTTGTTTTTTTTTTTTAAATAGAGAACCTTATCTAACCACATTCATCACAGTGGCTATTGACTAAGTTAAGGTGAAGGTAACTATCTCAATTCTATATGAGTAACTTATACACCTCACAATTTAGCTTAATTAGGAAAGAAAATAAATCTAGGCAACTTTTGTATATGCTATGAACTATTTCTTACAAAGAATACGATTATGGTCTAAGTTAAAGATGTTGGACCCCGTTTTCGGAGCCCAATTCTTGCTCTGATACCATAAGTGTTAGACATCCCGCCCTTGCAAGACACATGCCTGACGTCCTAAGTGACATCTGAACACGCATCCCACAAGGGTGGCGTGCTCACACCAGTCAGTCACCAAATTCAAACTCATTCCTTCAACTTCAGAATAGATTTTAGTTTTTTTTTTCAGATTAGGATTTCAAAATGACTTCTTCAGAACAATTGTAGCTTAATGTCTCTAGTTTGTTTTAAATCGAGAATCATTTTATTCAGAGCTCTATAGATCAAAATATCATCAAGATGTTCAGTACAATATCCAATTCATACTCTTCAGACGTGTTTTGGTACAAAAGGCATAACTTTCAATAGTGATGTCAGATTAAGGTCCTTCTAGGAAGGTTTCAAATAGGACTTCTACAACTTTTATGAAGACCTCGAAGAGAGATTTTGTCATCTAGAGGGTCAAAATCATGAATTATTGAAAGTGTACAGTGTATCTCCGTTAAACCTACATACACCTCCACCTAACAGACATACATGGGCTTTGGGGTGTTTTTCAAACTTGTGAAGGTCTGTTTAATGGACCTATTGTCTGTCTAACAGACATAGGTGAAACCCAAGCCCCTCCAAAGCCTTTCCAATGGTTCCTACATCCATTCTAACATCACGTTCACTCATAATCTTCCCAAATTCAACTCTTCTAGTGTTGGCCCCCAAATTTTTCTTGTTAAATTGAGCTTGATCTAAGTGAATGATGAGGTTTGATGGATAAAATTTTGAAGATACTTGTTATGTAAATGGTGGTAGAATTTATTTTATGGTTTGGATGTATTAAAAATGGTAAGAATGCATAAAGGCATTTTGGTCATGACACTTGAGGTTGTAAGAGGCTTAAGGTTTAAATGAAAGGGGTAAAATGGACATTTGACAATTAAGTAGAATTAAAAGAAGAAGAATTGAGAAAGAGGAAGGAAGAAGAGAATCGTGGAAGAGAAAGAAGAGAAGAGGAAAATGGAGTTTTCAATCCTTGTGATTTCTGATAGATTTGAAGTCATCTCCTGGTAAGTTTGAGTTCATTCCATTGTATTGTGGTTAGATTAAACTCTAAGATGGATTGAATGTGTTTGAATCGGTCGTTTAGGGTTAAAGGCAAAAATGGTTAAAATCTTTGGGTTGATGATTTTGTGACTCATTTTAAGGTGTTAATGGGTTAGAATTGAAGCTTAGGACTTGAATCAAGGTTTAGATGTGTTGCATGTGCTTAAGGGAAGGATTGAAGTTAGAAAATGCTAGAAAATTAGGTTCAGAGACATTCTCCAGACCCGCACGTCGCGACGTGCGTATGAACACGCAGCGACATGCGAGGAATTTATGTTCGCCGCGATGTGCGAGAAAGAGCATGCCGCGACGTGCGAGGAAGAGGTACGCCGCGGTGCGCACAAGTGTGCACGCCGTGGAGCACACCATTGTGCATGCCGCGGCGAGCACGGGCCTTTCGCAGTGGCGAGCGTGGCCCTCGTCACGGCGAGCCCCCTTGTTTCCAGCAAAGATAAATTTTGGGTATTTTGGGTACATCTTTTGATGTAGGTGTCCAAATGAGGTGATTTTTGACTCGTTGTAAAATAGAGACAAAGTTCTACAAGTTTTATGAAGCAATGAAATTGAAATTTAGACTATAAGAATCTTAAAGTTTGGTCAGAAGTTGGGTATAGATTCTTGTTTCAGCATAAGGATAGTCTCAACTTGTTTGGGGTATAATTTTCGGGTTTTTGAACCAAATTGAATGTTTTTGAAGTCAATAGACACGTAAGACAATGAGGACTTTTATGGAAAAAGTGACCCGAATGTTGGACTTTGGCAGGGTTTGGGTTTGTTTAGAATTTATCTTAGTGAATGTGCGATTTTTGGGTCCCTAATTTGTATTCCTATTTGAAGGGAATCAAGGAAGGCAAGAGGATCAAGATGAGAGGTATCTTTGAAGCATGTATCCGAGCAAGGATTTCATGTTTATAATTTAGTAATGAGCCACTAAAGTTTTCTCCCAAATCAAGAATGATTTCAATTACTTCATAAATATCGTTTTGTATCTATTGAATGATTTGCAAAATTGCTACATATTTCAGCATGTGAACTTTTCTGATGAATTTCAAAAGAAAGATTGGAATGCATTGAAATGTTTTATGTTATGCCTTGAAAAATTCATGGCATTTTGTATATTCGGAAAAGAAAAAAAAGATCACGAAAAGCATTGATAAAATGATTTGAGCATGATTATGTGCTTTGGTTTAGGCGAGAGTGGAACCATTTCGTTCATCACGTGCATGTCGACAAGAGCCTTCTCCCGGCTGCCTGCTTGTGGCTTATGAGCTCCGAATGGACTCATTTTGTTCAGGGTGTAAACTTCGGTTTCTCCCTTTTGTTTCCATGGAACCCTCGAGCCGTTTGTTTGTGCATTGCATCTATGACTTGTCAAGTATGTGCATAAATTGAGCATTTTGTATTGATGATTGAATGAACATGTTGTGTTGATGTGATAACATTTTTCACTATGAGTTTTGAGAAAGTAATGACACTTTTCAATTACGAGTTTGAACTCAAAATTTTGGATTTGACTGAGAATTTGGGAGCAAAGCGTTTTATGAACTTATTATGACTTTTGTATAACCAATGAACTTTTCAACGGTTTTGCTTATGCTTCTTTATAAACCTGTTATCCATGAGCTATAAGCTCATCCCCTTCATTCCCATCCACAGGTGATGAGAAGGAGATCGGGTAAAGGAAAGTGAAGGTTTCGATTTATATGTGTGCTTATTGTATTGTTCTAAGTTAAATTGGTATTGAAAATTTTAGAATCGGTATATTTTGTATATTCGGACTTCAATATTGATATTGTATTGTGGCTTGGTATGCCATGAGAACTTGTAAATTCTATTCTTTGATGAAAATGAATTATGTATGGCTGATGATGAGTGGATGTAAGCATTTTGCGAATAGGGGTCAGATTGAGTGAAATTCGATATATTGAGTAGAAATTTGGTTTCCTTGAGAAAGCTATGGATTGGATATGAATCTTTTGATAGTGAATTGTTGTATCGTTGTTTAGTTATAAATATAAATGCGATGGGTTATGGAAAAAGGAACATAGAAATGATATGAGACTGTAAGCTTCATGTTTCTTTGGATTACGCCGCGTTTCATGGTTAAATGGTCGGACTCTGTAATCGAGGCTCATCATGTTGGTAGCAGAGCAAGAAAATATTCCAAGGAGCCACGCTTCAGTATGATGATATTTTGTTCTAAAAATGGGTTTCAAAAATGGGGCCCAGCATGTGCGGTATCAAAGCAGGTTTGTAAGTGTTATGGTTTTGGTTCGAGTTGGGTTCCGAAAACGGGGCCCAACATCTAGTGCAATATCACTTCATATCAATTCAACTACCAAGTTTATTTCATTAATCTCCCCAAATCTCAGCTCAAATTATTGGACCCCATTTTTGGAGCCCAATATCGGACATGGGATCATAAAGTTTGAGCATGGAAGATGGCTTAGAATTTGAAACTTTAAAAGAAAAATCCTTCGGAAGCAAAGGCAGGCTTTGTCGCGATGAACATATGCAAGAAAATCCCCTAGACCTCTTGAAAATTTTACGCCTCGGCGAATGATTTAACTTTCGCCGTTGCGAACTTGCAATTGTATTTTTGCTGCGGCGACCATTTGGTCTCGTCCCGGCGAACTCACCATGCCAACGAAAATAAAAAGCTTCGAGTTAATTACGCCATGGAAAACTCTTAGCTTTGCCGCGACGAAAACCCCTAAAACAGAACCCACAACCCAAAATCAACATACCTCATTTAATGCAACTTAAATTTTTTAAACTACTCAACCCCAACATTAACTCTACTAAATGCAACCATAAATTTCCCAACAACCATCCTTAATTCAAACCCAAACCAAAATGAACTTATACATAAACGCATGCAATTTCCAAAATTCGAATACATATTCCATTAATAACAAAAGTAAGAGTTTTACAAAGTTTTAATAGCATTTCAAGCCATAATACATTAGTTGACTTTTAAGAACCAAAATTTGACTTTTGAACTAGCAAAATTTGAAATGCAACTAAAGCCCTGAATTTAAAAAAAAATCTAACTTAAAAACACAAAAGCATGACAATTCGGAGTGATGCTGTAACTCTTGACCTACTCGATCTCTTACTCATCACCTAAATAGGGGAAGGAGAATGGGGGTGAGCTTAAAGCTTGTGGGTGATAGATTTATAATCAAGAAACAAGAAAAAACCATTTTCAAACCTCATTTCTATTGTATATTTTCAAAACCATAATAATTTTGCATGAAAATCACCAAACACTTGTTTCTCAAAATTCTCAATTTATCAAACAATTCATGAGCAATCATAAATCTTGTATGCATCAAACTTGTCAATAGATTATAAACACATAAACACATCAGAATGGTTTGGGTAGATCCATAAACATGATGCACTACACATTTCTACATATGGTCCTGTGTAGTCGTAAACTTGAGGGAGTCCATGAGGAGCTCTGTGCCACTAGTGGGTAGGCGAGAGAAGCCTTAACTTGGTTAACGTGCATGTGACATTCTTGAGGGACTACCACAAACCCACATAACACATATTTCATAACCTGTAAACTTGTTGCCTAAAATGGAACTTTTCCTTTTCAAAAACTTGCTTTTCAAATACTTGATATATTTTGGAAACCATTTCTAAAATCATGATTTTGTAAGCATGTGTCCTTTCAAAGAGAAATCCTTTTCATCAATCATCAACACAATTCATGTAGAAAACATATATCAATTTCACAATACAATCAAGAAGCAAATAAATGCAACATCTATGATGCAATTGAAAACATTAAGCTTCCTTGATTTGAAGAAAACAATAAGTGGCTTATTTACTCTATTATAAACATGTACCCAACTTTAATTCCTTGCTTATAAACTTGCTTAGGAATGTATTTACTCTTGCTCCTCTTGCCTCTTTTTCCCTACTTGATTTCCTTAAACAATAACTAAAATTTCATTCAATGGTTTAGAAATTGGAAAGTGATACCTCAATAATTTAGACTATTTCTAATGTTGAAACAAAAATCTATGTTCGACTTCTATCCCAAAAATTGAGATTCTTAGAGACTGAATTTAGACTTAATTCCTTCACAAAATTTGTATACCTATGCCTCTAGTTTACACCAAATCAAAAATCACCTCATTTGAGCATCTACAAAAAAATTATGCCTAAAATACCAAAACATGTTCTGTGCAGGAAAATGAAAGTTCGCTGCGGCGAACTTGTCCAGAAACACATTCCGAGAACGTGTTTCGCTACATTTTTAACCTGGTAACCTTCCCTCTTCCAAACATAACCCATCACAAACCTAAACCTTCTCTTCTACTTCATTTTCAACTTCATTTCAACCCAATATCACTCAAAACAAATTCATAACCTACATTTGATCATTAACCCTAAAATAGAACACTTGCCTTTATCATTCATCAACAACTTTCTACCCATATTCAACTTCCTTTGAGTTTCATTTAACCAAACCCATGAAATTTAAAGCATAAATTACTTGTTTTAACCTTAAAGTTTTCAAGTTCTTTAAGAATCTCCAAAACCTTAGCTTTTCTCTCTTTCTCTTCTTCTTCCTTTGTCTCTAACGACACTCTCCCTCTTTATCTTCTCACTCACAATTCTCTTCTTCTAAATTATACTCTTAATAATCATAAAATTACCCCTTTTCCCTCCAATATAAGCTTTATATCTTTTAACCTTAAGTGACTTGCCAATTTTGCCCTTGATACATTCTTACTTCTTCAATTTAACTTACACATACTATACTCTAACTTAATCTTAATTTCTCCATTTAATACTTCTAATTCCATCAATCCAAGTAATAAATTCTCTAATCATTGACATGCTAATTAAACTCCAAACAAAATAATTTATCTAGCAAGACCACAAAATTTAATCAATTCATGCTTAATAAAATTTAAAAAAATGGGGGCCTAACACAAATGATTCATCACATACAACAAATTCTCATCTTTCACTATAGCTATCCTGTATACGTCTTGTGTAGCATTACTAAATTATAAAGAACATATCTCCCAACTTTGATAACCAAAAATTCCATACTTTATATTAATTAAAAGCTAGAAATGTTGGACCCCGAACCTTGGAGTGAAAATTTAGAAATAATGAATGAAATCAAATGAGTGTTTTATATGAAATCTATGTTATAGATGAATATGCTATTGGAGTATGAATCATGCATGGATGATGGGTGGAGAAGCCTTACGCATGAATCATGATTAGATATGTAAGAGTATGAAAGAACGAGAGTTTATGAATGACAAGATGCTATGGAATGTAAGAAAGCATATGGATTGAGGTTGAGCATTGGATTGATTTCCAATGTCAAATTTAATTGGTTGATAGAGCTTAAAATAGAAGAAGTGAAGTTGGCAAGAATGATAAGTTTTGCATGTGAATAGAGATGTGTATATGCTGATTTAAAGGAAATTAGAGAATGATCGATTTAGATTTGGCCAAAGTTTCCTTCTTTGAAGTTGTAGCTTGATCTTTTATCTTTCCAACGAGACTAAGAATGCAAGATTCCGAGATCGGAGTTAAGAGTTATAGTTGATACAAGTTATGATATTATATGAGATTTATGTTAGTGACAGCTATGATGAATGTTTGAGATTTGTGATTTTGATGAATCAATTTAGTTAGGAATTCAATGGTTCAAGAATCGCCTCAATCCGAGGTCGGGTGAGTGAGTTATGATCAAAACAACTCAACATGTTCAAAACAGAAATCGGTTTGAAACTCTTTTGGAGAAAAAGCCATAACTTTCTCTACAAATATCCAAATGACTTCGTTCTTGCTCCATTTGAAAGATAAGATCAAGATCTACAACTCTTATTAGAGGCCTCGAAGCGAGATTCGGTCTCAAGACTGGTGAAAAATGCAAATCTCCCAAGGTGACCTGTAGCTGTCCGTTAAATGGACACGCACGGCCAAAATGATACCAAAACATCCGAGAGAGTCCGTTAAACGGACATACATGTCCGCCTAACGGACATGAGCAAGGGGAGGGGTCATTTTGACCCGAGGCTGTCCGTTAAACGGACTCCCATGTCCGTTTAACGGACACACGCTTTTCCAAAACTTCTTTAACCTTCTTCCAAAATTTCTCACATCCAAACTAACATCATAAACACTTATAATCTCCACTTATTTACTTATTCATAGGCCGAAATCACTTCATAACACTTCAAGCAAAAAATTAAATTCATGAACTCCTCAATTCCCAACTAAATTGATTCATCAAAATCACAAATCTCAAACATTCATCATAGCTAGCACTGCTTAAACTGAACAAGATCTCTCATAAACACTCTTGAAGCGGAATGAAAATCGAAAGCCAAAGCGAATGAAACGAAACAAATGCAAAGCTAATAGGATCAAAATTCAAACCATTGATTTTCTCAGTAAGTTTTCTACCCTCTCTTGCCAAAGTGTAACATGTTCAGATTAAGTTGAATTTCTCGAAAAATTTTGCCCTCAAGTCCGGTTGAACCCTTTGTTTGCTTTGACTTGGTTGCATTGTGTTTCGATTTGGTTGACTTTGCTTCAGCTTTATGCCTTTCGTTTCATTTCGCTTTTGATTCCGAACCTTCGATTTGCTTTTGTTTCCGCTCTTTCGTTTCACCTTCCGGTTGAGACCCGAATCATGTATAAGTATGGGTTCAGTTTAGGTAGTTGGGTTCCGGTATCGGGACTCAACAAGAAAGATAATCTATAACTTCCAAGAAGACAAATTTGTCCAATTCAACATAGATTAATATACTTTTTCCCTTGAAGTCAGAACACATATTTTACCCTGGTGAAAGACTTGAAAATGCAATGTACCAACTTTGAGTGTCATGAGTAAAAACACGATCATATTTAATTATCATCAAAAGATAAGAGTTTACAAAGCTTTAATGGCATTTCAAGTTACAATACATCATTTCACAAAATCCAAAAATACAAAAGATACTTGAACGATAATTGCTCAAAATGCAACTACAGCCTTGTTTTTATATAACTTACTCCAAAACAAAACAAAACATGCAAATTAGGAGTGATGCCTTGACTCTCGATCACTTGATCTCTTGCTCATCACCTGGGCATGGAAGGAACGGGGGTGAGCTTAAAAGCTTATGGGTAACAATTTTATAATTGGTAATAAACAAAAACCATTGAAAAACTCACATTGAATAATGAAACACATATTTCCCAATTCTTAATTTATCAAACAATTTATAAGCAACCCAAATCATGCATTCAATAAACTTGTCAACACATAAGCACATCAAAATGGTTTGGGTGGGTCTAAAATAGAACGTACTACACATTTCCACATAATAGTCCTGTGTAGCCGTGAACCAAATGTACTATTGTAATCCCATACAATGGTCTTGCGTAGCCATAAACTTAGGGGAGTCCGTGAAGGAGCTCCATGCCACTAGTGGGTAGGCGGGAGCAGCCTTTTGTCAAAGTACACCTGACTTAACTTAGGGGACTATTGGAACGAAAAAAGAAAGCATGCAATATTTGGAAAACCGATATGTTTCAAAACTTTTTAGAAATCTTATTTGCAGCAGAAGAAATATATCCAAATCATCATGCCAATCTATACCTGATATGGTATAAGGATAATAATAGATATAACCAAGATGAAGAGTATTACCGACTCCTTTGCTACAGCTTTAATTCCGTGCTACGCTATCCTCTCCTTCTTCTTGTATCCAAAGCCTTTGTTTTGTCAATCTATCCTCTCCTTGTTGTTCTATCCTCAACCAATTTGATTTACCTCTTGTTCTCCTAGAACAACTTAGTTAACAAAATCCTTTGGTGGGAAAGGATAGAAACACTTTGGAGGAGTATTTTTTTAGAAGAAAGAACGAAACAATGAGACACTTCTCATACTACGTTTTGACCATACATAGGTGAGAGGGGAGAGTTGGTCAAAACAATGTAAGAACCCTTTTCTTACACTCCTAATTTCGGTTATGCATGATAAGAGAGAAGAGGGGAAGCATCCAATGCATCACACCTTTCTTTAATCAAACATAAGGAAGCCATTAAATGAGACTCTTCTCACTTGTTTTAAGATGGTTATATGAAAAGTTCAATAACCTAATATTATCATGTTAATTTTGGTTTTTGATGATATATGAAGAAAGATGGTCTATCCAATGTAGATCTTTCTTCTTTAATCCAATCAATGCTAATAGGTTATACGTTAACATTAAAAGATAACCATTAAACCATTTAATGGTAAGTTCATAACTCCATTTAATGATGATAAACCATAATAAAGACCATCTTTATTTAACATTTTAATGTCAAATGTGCAGCTACACATTCAACCCTAATAACCGAAACTGCTCCTTTATTTCTTTAAAAAATTTGTTTTAATATAATTAATCTAATCAATTACATTAAACCAAAATGTAGCCCATTTGTAAATGAACATTTGGGCTTTTAATTAACAATTAATTAGTGTAAGCCCAACATTCAATTATGGGCTTCTAAAACCTTCATTTATATTTCTCACTTAGCTTGATAACCTTCCTTAAAGTCAAGTGGGGAATCTTATTGGACTTTGATAATTCAAGCTCCAATAAGCCTAGAATTAATTTAATCTCATTAGAATTAATTCTAGCTTATTAACAAAATGTCATTCCACTAAAGACAATTAGTTGAACTCTTGAATTATTAAATATTATGAGAACATATATTTTATGTCCAATTGTAAACCCTATTTAGAACCTTATTATAGTCATCCACATAATAAAGGGTACAATTATCGTTTTGCCTTTATGTTGTGTAACATCCTGTCCTCATATTAAGGGTTAGAACCTAGATTTCAATAGTGGAGAGAATAGCAATGTGAGAGTTAGAAAAATTTGCATTTCATGCTCAGCAGAATGTCAGCATACATGCATGTGAATTTGAATCTTTGCACACGTGAAAATAATTGTACATACATTAATTGACATTTCGGGTATATTGAATTGTAATGGGATAGATTGAGGATTGTGGTTATATTAAATGAGTAGAATGAAATGGAGTAGAAAAACTAGAAATAAAATTTAAGTGTTGGATTTAGTGAAGGAAAATACGTTGGAGAAGTTTACTGAGAATTTCTAGTATGGAAGTTTGGATAGTGGAGTAGAAAGTTATGATCCTTATGGGTGGAGATTTTCAGGAGTATAGATAGTATCATCTGTAAAGACGTATCATCTGTGATGATGTCACATCATTTGTGAAGATGTCATTTCGTCTGTAAAGATGCATTATCTATAAAGATGTATCATTTGTAAAAACGTATCTTCTGTGATGATGTCACATCGTCTGTGATGACATCATATCATCTTAAGAGTTGCATCATCTTAAGTTGACTTTGCTTTGTCTTAAGTTGACTTTGCATCGTCTTAAGTTGACTCCACTTCGTCTGCTTATTGCTTCGTTTGCTTATTGCTTCATCTGCATATTGCTTCGTCTGTCTATTGCTTCTTCTGTCTATTGCTTTGTTTGCTTATTGCTTCGTCTGCTTACTGCTTATATGACCGAAACTTCTTCTTTTGTACACTATTCGTCTGATGATATCGTCTGGTCCATCTTTGACCCTTTAGGCGATAGAATTTGTCTCCAATGTCTTCATAAAAGATGTAAATATTAAAGTCCTTTTTGAAATTGTTCTAAGATGATCTCAATCCGATATCTCTAGAGAGAGTTATGTCAATTGTAAAGCAGCTTCTATGTACTGTTCATTTTGTATCGTCTGGTCCAAATTTGACTCTCTAGATGATAAAATTTACCTTCAAGGTCTTCATGAAAGTTATAGACCTATAAGTACTCTTTCAAACTATCTAACAATGATCTTGATCCGATACCTATAGCAAAAGTTATGCTAGTGGTCCCAAAAGAAAAAGGTTCAATATGATTGAGGACAGAACCAAATTAAATGATTTTAGTGTCAATGGAGACATAAGACATAGGGGAATATGTTTTTAGAATAAAGTGTTCCAAAATGACTTCAGTGTCAAGGTAAAAAAGAACATGTAAAGTTGACCCGAAATGATGTGTTATGGGAACAATCTAAAAGTGAGTAAGGAGTTATGATTTGTGATTACAATGGTTTTATTAAGTCATGAACTTAAGTGTAATTATACTTAAGTGAGTTTTAATAAAGGGAAGTGGATAAGTGGATAAGAAATGGATAGGTTTCCTAGCTAAAGTTAAGATTTTTATTTCCTTAAAAGATTAGTTGCTATCCTTGTCCTTATCCTTCTTGAAACTTCTTTCTTTAGAGTTCCTCTAACCCAGAGCTTTTCATCAAATATTCACCAAAGTTAAACCTTGCTTTTCTCTATTTGTCATCACTTCCACTATGATATTTCTTTCTTTTATTCCAAAAAAAATCGAGCCTCCCTGTCAAGCCTCTGTAAGATGAAGTACGTGAGTTGCATGAAAGTTAGGGCTTTGTGATGGTTAAAGATTTTTGAGCTTCAAACAAATAAGCTTGTTATGATTATGTAGTTTTACATGAAATGAAGCATACATCATTAGTTCATTGCTAAATGGTTAAGAATAGTGATATTCAAATTTGCTGGAAAATGAGTGAGGAGAATTAGTGTGTCGTACATGGTGATTTTCTTTGGATTGATGACTGAAATGTTATAGGATAGTGTTAAACCAATTTTGGAGTTGAAAGATCAATGAAAATGTGTAATGATGTGAACAAGCGATTAAAGTGATAGTTAGAGGAATAAATGAAGAAAAAACAAAAGTTAGAGATGCAGAAGAATTGAAAGTAAAGGAGTGCAGAAAAGGTGATGAAATGCGTGAGTGTTCTGGTTTTTAGATGATCATGAAAAATGATAGATTTTTTATTAGTTGTGATTTAAAGAATTGATGAGTGATTAAGTTATGAAATGAGAATGAGCATAAGATGTGATGTTTGTTATAGTACCCGAGTTTGTCATTGAGCATGCATTGTACATAGTCCAATTATACATTTGTGCATAAATAAATGCTTATACGTGTGCAATTATTAATGTTGGGCCTCGTTTCCAGAGCTCAACTCTTGATCTAAAAATCGTAAGACTTGCACATGCGTATTATCTTGTAGGTTTGTTCCAATGAACCCTCATTAGCCATCGTCCCACATGGGTGGCGTGCCCACACAAGTCAATCATAAAAAATTAACTCATTTCTCATATTTCTGAATAGATTTTGGGAAACTTCCAACTAGAATTTCAATTTGACTTCTTCAGAACATTTGTTCCCCATTGTCTTAGGTTTCTAATGACATAAAAATTGTTCACTTTGTTCAAAAATCTAAAAGTTATATCCCAAACATTTCTGAGCTGTTACTAAACTGAAATTGTACACTATATTCAACTTCCTCCCAGAAACTAAAAGTCTTAGAGTCCAAATTAAAATTCACTCTCTTCATAGAATTTGTATGTTTATGTGTCTAGTTTATTTAGAAACAAGAATCATCTCATTTGGAACTCTACAGTTCAAGATATCATCAAAATACTGAAGCATATTTGGTAAAAATATCCAATTCATACTCGTCCAACCGATCTCCTTACTTTGATTAAATCAATCTTCTCATAATCAGTACCAAAAGCTATAAATTTTTTTGGAGAAGTAAAGAAATGTATTATGGATCCAATGCTTCAAAAATGAAGTCATTTGGAGGTCAGAAAAAAAAGTTATAACAAAAGGATCAAAGTATGTTCAGAAATTAGCCTTCTTTGAACAAATAGGGAAGTCGCGATCGTGCACATGCATGACCGCGACATCCGGGTGCGCACGATCGTGGTGGACCTGCGACTCTTTTTCTTCACCGACGTCCAGACTTCAAACTTCCATAACTTTTGATCTAGAACTCCAAATTTTGCAAAATTTATATCAATACAAAACTAAACGAAAGATCTACAACTTCCATGAAAAACTTAAAATCAATTTCTGCTTTTAAAAGGATCAAAATTTCAATCAAAGTGGTTGTCTCAAAAGTTCCATCCTAAACAGCATTTAAACTTCTAATGATCATATCTTCCAACTCCATTGTCCAAAAATTTCATACTTTATACCGTTGGAAAGCTGAAAAGATAACCTACAACTTTTATGAAGACAACTTTGTCTAATTCTTCCCATATCAATACAGTTTTTCCCTTGAAATCAATACACAATTTTTACCGAAAGACTTGAAATTTTGCCTCAACTTCACTTCCTCTTGTGCAACATCAATCTTAACCATCCAACTACATTTCATCATTCATTCCTATTTTCTTATCGACATCAACACACTGATATGCAACAACAATCCGTATTCAAAATTTATCATCTTAACTTTCCCAAATATACCGAATTCCAACTTAAACTCATCCTTAATTAATTCATATTTCAAATCCACCTCATCCATACACAAATTCACATTTCATGTCCATACACAAATCCATATTTCATTAAAATCATAAAGTAAAAGTTTTACAAACTTTAATGGCATTTCAAGCCACAATACATTATCAATACATAATCCCCAAATTACACAAAATGCTAGAATAACAATTGCTAAAAATGCAATTACATCTTTGTTTTACATAGGTTACTCCAAAACAACATAAAACATGTAAATTTGGGTTTATACCTTGATTCACTTCCACTTGATCTCTTGCTCATCACCTGAATTGGGGAAAGAGAATGGGGGTGAGCTTTTAAAGCTCGTGGGTAACATGCTTATAACGAATAACAAGCAAAACCATTCAAAAAGTTCATTCTCATAAAAATTCTTATTGAATCATAAAACACATGTTTTTTTCAAAATTCTTTTTATGTAATCAAAATCCCAACAACACAATTCATGCATTTTTCAACTTATTCACAATTCATAAACACATAAGCACATCAAAAATGGTTTAGGTAGATCCAAAACAGAACATACTACACATTTTCCCTAATGGTCATGTGTAGTCGTGAACAGAACGTACTAACGCAATCCCACATAATTGTTTTGCATAGCCGTGAACTTATAGGAGTCCGTGAGGGAGCTCCATGCCACTAGCGGGCAGGCGGGAGAAGCCTTTAGACAAGTGCACTTGACATACTTATGGGACCGCCACAAACCCACATAATCATGCATCTTATAACTTGCAAATCATTTGCCCAAATGGCACATTTTGAAATCTTGTCTTTCATAAGCATGAAATATTTCATATGCATCTTCGAAACTCAATTTCATAAACATAAAGTCTTTTCAAAATCATTTCCATATCACAATTCATCATCCAAAATTCATACACCAAAACATGTAGAAATTTCACAAATCATTCAAAAACAACAATTTCCACAATGATAAAGCAATGAGAAATCAATTTATTCTTTTGACTAAAAAGAAAACATAATGGTTCATTATCTAATTATAAACATGAAACTCACCTTGATTTCCTTGCTTGAAAACCTTGCTCAAAAGCCTCTACTCTTGCTCCTCTTGCCTCTCTTAATTTCCTTTATCAAAGACAAAATTCTCATATCAATAAGGATTCAAATTGGAGAACCCACAAGACATATTCACTAAAATTAATCTTAGAATCCTTAAACCAATACGTTTCTTAAGCTATATGAATCAAAACCCTTTCAAAAATCCAAATATTAGAATCCAACTTACCTTAAATCTTCACCAAATGAAGAGTTTCTTGGATCAAAAGAAGGCTCTAATCTTCCTCTTCCTTTTTCCCTTCTTGAGCAACTTCAAAATCACTCTTTAAGACTAAGAAAAATCAAAACCTAGCTTTTTCTTCTTTCTTTCCTCTCTTCTCCACCGAACTCTCTTCTTTCTCGCCTCTTTGTTTCTTTTTCCCAATTTCGTTTTTGCCTCTTCCTTAAAAGCAAGTCAACACTTTTTATTTCAATTTTGCCATTAATGAATGAGAAATGTCCAATTTGCCCTTCCTTATAAGCTTAGGTTCTTTCATCCTTAAGTGGTCTTCCAAAAATGCCCTTAATGAAATCTTACTATCTTAACATTTTAATTCAATTTACCAATGTCACACAATCTTACTAACATTACCATAATAATAACTCCCAAAATAATTAAATCCATCAGAACCTCAAAATTCATTTAAATCATGCTTAACTAGAGAGAAAAAATATATGGGGGCCAACAATTAATGAGTGTGCAATGTGTGTCATGCATAAATGGGTTGTATAGGTCAAGTGTCCGCATTCAAGCATTCCCAAAATTTGGAAGCAAATGTTAATCTAGAGCGTACTGTAAGTAGACCAAGATGGTCTCACTTCATTGTTTGTTAATTAAATCTTTTGTTATTTGGCTACTGAATGATCATATAGATGTGATTGATAAATGTGTTTTGAATGAGCATTTGCATGTAAGTGAAGTGTGATTCTCAACTAAATGTTGAATGTTGGACTATGGTCCGATGATATGTGAATATGATTGAATGGGATTATGCAAATGTGAGTGATGTATTCCATCTTATGAATGCATGAAATATAATGACAGTTGTGACTGGAGTAGCCACCGAAAGTGAAAAAGAGCTTAAAGCTTAGAAAGTGAAAACGAGCCTCGAGCTCAAAAGTGATTAAGAGCCTAAGGCTCACTATGTATAATGAGCCCTGTATCCCCCAAGCGGATAAGAGATAGTTAGTAATGAGCCTGGTATCCAATAGATACGAGACAGTTTAGGCACTCGGTTACAACATAGTAATAAATAGAAAGTGAGTCTCATATGCATTGAATATGCATAATATGAATGATAAAGTGTATTGAATGTGAAATGTGAGATTGAAAGTGAGATGTGAAAAAATGTGATTTATGTATTATGTGACTGGGTGAGCCATCGATGATGGTCACTCATTGAGTTCGCAAAATTCACCCAAAATTTGCAATTATTTTTCAGGATCAAAAGAATACCCCGTTAGGCCAACAGGAGTATACCTACATCATGCAAGTGAAGGATAGAGGTCAAGATCAGTTAATGTCTGTATTAGCATTATTCTATTCTTGTATAAATTTGTATTCCGTAATTTCTGTAAAATAGTGTTTTGTGTTTATGAAAGGGCCCAAATGGCTATTGAAATATTGTTGATTGTAATGTATTGATAGTTGATGTTTTAAAAAGAAAATTTTATATCGAGTTTTGACTGATTGAGTGTCCTAGCACACCACCTTCATGTAACATGGGCTCGAACATCACCCATTGATGTCGGGTTCAGGTCTTACGGGAGTGGGGTACTATATGTTAGTTTTTCCTTCTACATCTCCCATTTTACTTTATATGGTGATTAACACACAAGATCTCATCTTGGTGTTAGAACTTGATGGGTAGTTAGTCCATCAAACTACTGGTGCCAATTTAATCACCAAATCTCCTTAAAATATCTAGAAGTGATGATAGCACTATAAACTCTTTATTTAAGTGAATGTTCCCTAATACATGTTTCAATTGATAATTCCAACATGCAGACACTAGATTAATACTTTGTAAAAATCCATTCCGATCATATCAAGAATTATAATGAAACACATACAAGTTCACCACTCATCAAGATTATGGTCCATAATAAGCGAATGCTTAAGTTGTATGTTTTAAGATTATTGATTAATGCGTTTGTAATTTACCTTGATTGTTGATTCTGCATCAATTAGGATTCCTTGCATAAAGACTCCTTCCAAGCAATGGAGATTGAATTGATTAATCAATTCCCATTCAAATGGGTGCTTTGGAGGTTCATCAATACCAGGATAAAGACCATTGCTTATTCCAATATGGATAAAAGCAATTCGAGATAGTTTTATTTATGCATTTTGTAAAGAATCACCTTCTTGAAAAATAGGATAGTTGCTCCAAATTTTTATAAATATTTCACAATTCTTATAATTCTTGACTAATTAGATAAATCTAGTTGGAAATTTTAAGAGGATATTGAGATTGGTTAAATAAATGGTGTCTATAAGTCCACTTTGAAAAAAGAGAAAGGTAGTTGAAGGCCTAGCTTTTGGGAGGATAATTGCTTTGGGTCCATGCTTGCCACGATTCTAACGGAAATACTGATAAATCTTGTGAGCTTCAGTCCATGTATTGAGTGATTGGAAAAAATCATAAAACATTTCAGAGATCAATCTTCTAGATTCTATTTGCAAAGCTTTGGTTGCTATAGCATTGATGCAATCCATATTAATAGGTTTACCAAGTCCTTTCATCTTGTTTGTAGCAGGAACAGGTTCTTTCAATACTTGTATATATTGAGGTCGTAATCCTGAATTTTAATTTTTAAAATCTTCTAAAGCTTTTGCAGCTTCAACCCTGGATGTAAAACTCTTAAGTAAAATACCTGAACGACCAATGATGTGTATAGCAACTTTGTGCCATTCGTCATATAATCCCGCCATTGCTCCATTATAAATGACATAAGTTTTTCCTTTAGAGGCATCTTGCTGTTTCTATGATTTTGATGCATTGCTTGATTGTAAAGAGGTTATGTTTTGGGTGATTTGGGACGGTGTGATTATTGGAATGGTGTTTGTAGAAGGACTGGGTTTAGGAATAGTGGTAGTAGGAGGAATGGTTGTAGCTGTTTGGTGATATTTGGTGTTTTGTTTCAAGACTTGGATTATAGTTCTAAGTTAATTGATGTCTTTAGTGAGGCTTCTAATTTGTTGCCGTACATTGATCAATTCGAGTTTTTTTTTGGTGCTAATGCTTCCTCCAGACTTATGATTATTTCTTCCATTATGCAAGAAAATTTTCAGTAGATTTGATATATTGTACTTGAAAGTGATATTGGTTGAGCTCAAGTTGCCATCGGATGAGGTGATCTTGATTATAATCGGTTTTTATATTGTAGTGAATAAATCCGCATAAATATTTAGAGTCCGTTTGAATTGTAAATTATGAATGCGCCATTTTCTAAAAGTTTTGAGGCAGACGAGTGTTTCCTTTTCATCAATTGGATAATTATATTCAGTGGGATTGAACATCCCATTTATATATTTGCAAAGTAAATACTTTTTTTGATTAGGTGGTTGTGCCAAAAGACAGCCAACCCATGTATCCATACTAACATCGATCTGAACCAATAGTGTATCCTTGGGAAGATAATTATATAAAACAGGTAGATCTTTGCATAAAGCCTTAAGCTTTTGAATGGCTTGAGTATCTGCATCAGTCCAATTCCATTGGGATTTGGTACTACATTTAAGTTGTAATTTTTTTTAGCTAAATCCTTAAAAAAAGCCTTGATTTGAGATATAATTTAAAATAAATAAAAATTTTTGTACACGTGTTCTATTAGATAATTGATTAGGAAATTCTTGAATTTTATTTAAAATATTAGGTTTTAATTTTAAATATCCATTTTGGAATTGAATTCCTAAATATTCTATATTTTGTTGTGCTTGTTTTATTTTCTTTGTTTACTTAGAATTAATCCTTTTCTTTACACCTTTGAAGAACTAGTTTAACCTTTTTTAAATGATCCATTTTATCTTGATTAGAGTAAATGATTATATCATCAATGTAAACAAAGGTAAATTCTTCTAATCCTTCTAGATTGTTATCCATAAATCGTTGATAAATGCTAGGGGCTTGTTTTAATCCAAATGGTAATACATTCCACTGATAATGTTATTTAGGTGGACATGTAAAAGCAGTTAAAGGTTTTTTTTTATTATAACGTAATTTTAATTGCCAATATCTTGATTTTGCATCTAAGGTTGTAAGCCATGTATGTCCTTTAAGTTTATTAACAATATAATCTTTGCATGGGAGTTTATATGCATCACCTATAGTTTCTTCGTTAATTTTTTAATAATTGATGACCATCCGATGTTTACCATGTTTTTGTTCAACTAAATTATTTATATAAAAGGGAGGGGCTGAGTGTTTACTCATTCTAGGTGATGTTTAGCTAATAAATCTGAACATTCGGTAATAAATTCATTGACATCATGTTGAGTATATGGTATATTATTGTGAATATTAACTTCTTGTGTAGGATCTTTTAATTTTATTTCAATTAATTATTTATTTTGGTTTTAATTGGGTCAAAAGGATTTTCACTCTGACTTTTTCTAATAATGTTTCTATTTCAAGTTAAATAGACATATTACTAAGAAGATAGAATTGCAAATAATCTAGTTTAGTAGTTAGAAGTTGTAATTTTGATAATATGTGGTATGATAAATAGGAATTTTAAGAATGAATCATTTTTATTTAAAGCTTTAATAGTCGGAGTTCTTAAAGTAATATAATGTAAATATTGAAAAATGGATTATATAATTTTAGAAAATTGTTGCCTAAAATTAAAGGTAATCCTTATTCTTGTTGATAAATAGAGGTACTGAAAATGTAAATTTTTCTTTGATGATATTATTATAATAGCTTACATACCATATGAGTTTAAAACTTCCATCTATGATTCTTATTTGTAAGGGTTTTTCTAATTTTTTCCAATTACTTAATAATTGTTTGGAAGCAATGCAAATGGTTGCTCCTATATCTATATATGCATTGACTTTCTTGTTCTGAATTATCACTTGAATAAACATTGTATTTGGATTCAATTGAGGATTTTGAGTCTTCTGTATGAGATTCATAATGATAAATAGAAGAAATAGTTGAGTCTGTATTGCAATCAGATTCTATAGGTTCTAAATCGGCTTGAAATGTTGAATTTAATATATGTAGTGTTGGAACCCCTCCCCGGTGAGACATGTGTCCGACGTCCTATGTGACATCTGGACGTGCATCGCACGAGGGAGGAATTCCTTACCATGAAAATTGACTCACTCGAACTTCTTTTAATGTCATCCGAACACATCTTGATAAATTTACCCTAATCTCCCTCAATAAAATTGATCTGCTTAGGGCCCAAAATTTATTATAAATCCTAAGCTAAAACGAAATTTCATGTCTCTAAATTAAAAAGAATCGAAAATCATCTCAATCGGATCTCTCTAGATCAAGAAATCACCAAATACGAAAGTATGTTCAAAATATCCATCTAAACGTCTCTCTTGATTCAGTCTGAACAATTCAAATTAATCCCATAAATTCTGAATTTTGCATGAGCGGGTAGAAAATCTTCTTAGGAAACCAACGCTTCAAAAACCAAGTGATTTGGAGGTCAAACGAGAAAGTTATGGCCGAACAAGTGGAGAGAGGTCGGATCGCTTAACGAGCACGCAAGGGCGCTCAGCCCTCGCCCATCGCCCGCGCGTGCGCGCTGGAAGTGCCCAGCACGCACGCCTGGCCTATCACCCATCGCTCGGGTGCATGGACGAGCGCTCAGCGCTCGGGCGCGGGCGTGCGCCCAACGCTCGGGCCGAGATATTCAAAAAAATTTTAAAGCATCTAAAACATTGAAACATCCTAACTCTTTACCCCGAAATCCAAATTTTGTAAATTTGGTATCACTAAAAAGGGAAAAGGAAGCTCTACAACTTAATTATTAAGAAATCACCCACCTTAATTTTTTAGCTTTGCGATCGGTCGATTGGCCTTGCCTCTTCCTCTAATTGCCTCACTTCACCTTTATTCAAACACAATAATCCCAATTTAACATAGGATACTAAAATTGGAAGTTCTAAGGAAAGAAAAACTTGAATTAACGCCTACATAATTTTACCCATATCTAACTTAAGCTATTAGCATCAAAACCCTATTAAGAATCTCCAAAAAAATTCAAAATTTCCTTACATATGTGAAACCCACGAAATTCTCTTCTTGCTTCTATTGGAAGATTAATCCTTCCTTTTCCTCCTCCTTCTTTAAGAAACTCTTAAACCCTCCTTTCTAAAGCAAGAAATTAACAAAGCCCCAACTCTTTTCTTCTTTTTCTTCTTCTTCTTCTTCTTTTCCTTATCTCCACCGAAGGTTACTCTCCCTCTCTTTCTCTTTGTGAATTTCGTAGCTCTCTTGTAAATGAGTTAGGGAACTTTGTTTTTAACTTATAACCTAAGCAAAACTACGTAGTTTCATTTAGTTCCCTCCTTTCCTTGCCATTTTCGTTTCTTTCTTCATGTTATACAGCTACATCATCAATCTTATTCTTTCCTTCCTCATTTAACTTAAGCTAAAAGACAACTTAAGCCCTCCTTATAAGCCTTAAGTCTTAAAAACATATATGGACATCCTAATTTGCCCTTACACCAACTTATAAAAATTCTAATTTTAACTATTCCCTTCCATTAATTTCTATTAACTAAACACTAGCAAACCCAAATTATTCTAACTAAAAGAAAATTAGTAAACTAATCCTTAAAATAAATAAAGCATGCTTAAAGAGAATCGTGGTCCAACATTTCTCTCCCTCTTAAAAGAATTTCGTCCTCGAAATTCTTACCTGAACCACTGAAAAGATGGGGATACTTCTCTTTCATAGCTTCCAATGGCTCCCACGTGGCCTCTTCCACCGAATGGTTCCTCCACAAGACTTTTACGAGCTGTACTGTCTTATTCCTGAGAATCTTGTCTTTTGTATCCAAAATCTGCACTGGAAGCTCCTCATAACTCAAGTCATCATTCAACTGGACTTCATTAGCTTGAATGACATGAGAAGGATCAGATCGATATCTCCTCAGCATAGAGACATGAAAAACATCATGAATCTGTGATAGCTCAGGAGGCAATGCTAACTTGTACGCCAACGGACCAATCCTCTCTAAAATCTCATAAGACCCCACATACCTCGGACTCAGTTTACCCTTGTTTCCAAATCTCAAAATCCCTTTCCAAGGAGAAGTCTTGAGAAAAACTTTCTTACCAACCTCAAACTCCATCTCTTTCCTGTGGTCATCTTCATAACTCTTCATCCTGTCCTGAGCTGCCTTCAGCCTAAGTTTTATCATGTTGACCTTATCAACGGTCATCTGTATCAACTCTAGGTCCAAAAGTTTCCTGTCTCCCTCTTCATCCCAACACACCAGAGTCCTATAACTTCTCCCATACAAAGCCTCATAAGGAGCCATCTGAATGCTCGAATGAAACGAATTATTGTATGCAAATTTGATCAAAGGCAAGTGCTCATCCCATGCTCCTCTAAAATCCATCACACATGCCCTGAGCATTCCCTCAAGGGTCCGAATGGTCCTCTCAGATTGACCATCGGTCTGAGGATGAAAAGCTATGCTGAAACTCAACTTAGTGCCTAGAGCTTCTTGCAAACTGCCCCAAAATCTCGAAGTAAAGCGAGGATCCCTATCAGACACAGTCGAATCCGGGATCCCATGCAATCTCACAACCTCATCAACATACTTCTTGGCTAGCACGTGCAGAGGATCTATCTGTCTGATTGCCAGAAAATGGGATAATTTCGTCAATCTATCCACAATCACCCATATGGCATCATGCCTCCTACTGGTCCTGGGCAATCCCATCAGAAAATCGATAGTGACTCTCTGCCATTTCCACTCAGGAATGGATAATGGCCTCAACTGGCCTGAAAGTGCCTGATGTTCGGCCTTAACTTGCTGACACACCAGACACTTACTCACATACTCTGCCATATCCTTTTTGATACCTCTCCACCAGAAATGCTTCTGGAGATCCCTATACATCCTGGTGCTACCTGGGTGCATAGCATAAGGCGCATTGTGCGCCTCATCCAGAATCTCATCCTTCACCTCCTTGGTATTAGGAATATATAGCCTATTCTCGACTGTCAGGAGTCCATCATCACTCACCATCATATCGGACTTCTTACCCTTTTTAATCTCTTCCCGCAGTTTACCCAGTTCTGCATCTTGAACCTTCAACTCCCTCACTTTTTCTTTGAGGATTGGTCTCACCCTAAAAGTAGCAATCATGCCATCAGATTCCTCCTGTTTTAAACTGATCCTGAGCTTAGACATCTCTTCCAATAGCGGCAGATAAACTGTCTGAACATATGCTATGGAAGACTTCCTGCTCAAGGGATCTGCAACCACATTGGCTTTACCTGGATGATACTCAATCATCAGGTCATAGTCTTTAAGCAACTCAATCCACCTCCTCTGTCTCAAATTCAATTCCTTTTGACTCAACAGATATTTGAGACTCTTGTGGTCTGTAAAGATCCTAGTTTGCACTCCATAAAGATAATGCCTCCAGATCTTCAAGGAAAAAATCACAGCTGCTAACTCCGGATCATGGGTTGAATAATTCACCTCATAAGGCTTAAGCTGCCGTGAGGCATATGCTATCACCTTATCTCCCTGCATAAGCACACATCCTAACCCCTTTCTGGAAGCATCACTATACACAGTATAACCTCCCTCTCCTGTGGGTAAAGTCAGAACTGGAGCGCTAGTCAATCTTTGCTTGAGCTCTTCAAAGCTCTGCTGGCACTCATCACTCTAGACAAACTTCTGGTTCTTTCTCAGCAATTTAGTCAAAGGAGTGGCAATCATTGAGAAACCCTCAACGAATCTCCTGTAATAGCCTGCTAAACCCAAAAAGCTCCTCACTATAGTCACTGACGTCGGAGCATGCCAGTTCACCACTGCCTCAATCTTCTTTGGGTCCACATGCACCCCACTCTCAGAAATAATGTGAGCTAAGAAGACCACTTCATGAAGCCAAAATTCACATTTAGTGAATTTGACATACAGCTCTCTCTCTCTCAACCTCTGCAATACAATCCTTAAATGTTCCTCATATTCTCCCTCACTTTTGGAATAGACCAGAATGTCATCAATAAACACAATAACAAACTGATCCAAAAACTCCTTAAAGACCCTGTTCATCAGATCCATGAAAGCAACAGGAGCATTGGTCAGTCCAAAAGGCATAACCAAAAATTCATAATGCCCATACTGTGTCCTGAAAGCTGTCTTGCTCACATCAGACTCCTTAATCCTGAGTTGATGGTAGCCAAACCTGAGGTCAATCTTAGAGAAGACCGTTGCCCCCTACAGCTGATCAAACAAATCATCAATCCGAGGCAGAGGATACTTATTCTTCACCGTCACCTTATTGATCCTCCTGTAATCAATGCACATTCTCCAAGTACCATCTTTCTTTTTCACAAATAAGACCGGCGCTCCCCAAGGTGAGGTGCTCAGCCTAATGAATCCCTTCTCTAATAAATCCTCCAACTACTCCTTAAGCTCCTTCAGCTCAGATGGAGCCATCCTGTATGGTGGAATAGAGATAGGAGCTGTCCCGGGAGCTAAATCAATAGCAAACTCAATCTCCCTCTCCGGCGGCAAACCGGGCAACTCCTCAGGAAACACATCAGGAAATTCCCTCACAATGGGAATATCCTCCACCCTGCTCTCCTGCATACCAGTATCCACTACACACGCCAAGAAAGCCTCACAGCCTCTTCCCATCAGTTTATCAGCTAACAAAGCTGATACAAGCCGTAGCGGTGTCAACTTTTTGTCTCCTCTAAAAATTACTTTTTGACCCTCACCCAGATCAAACTCCACTTCCTTTAAGACACAGTCAAGTTTTGCCCGATACTTCTCCATCACATCCATTTCGACAATAACATCCAATCCCTTCAGATTTCGAGGTAGCAGATCCACTACCAATCTAGATCCCTCGATAATAAGGTCACAGTCTCTATATATTCTACTCATAATCACATTTCTCCCTAACGTAGTACTAACAAGCAGAAAATTATCCAAAAGATCTGACTGTATACCAGGTAAGACCATGTTTGCAGAAATAAAGGAATAGGTGCTACCAGAATCAAATAGTACAAACACAGCAGAATGAAAGAGCTGAGCCATACCAATAACAACCTCCGGTGCGTCTGCAGCTTCCTCCCGCGTCATGGAAAACACCCTCGCCTTTGCTTGCCCTCTCGACCTCCCTGAAGGATTGGGCTTCCTCACTGAACTAGAACTGCCTACCCTAGCTGCTGGTATAGTCCCTACTATCTTTGCTCTCCTCTGAGCCTGTGGCTGGGATCCTTCTCCCTTGGTCATCTGAGGACAGTCTCTGATCCTATGGCCCTTCTCTCCATAATTGAAACAGGCACCCGAAAGTTTATAGCACTCACCCCGATGTAGGTTCCCATAGTGCTCACATAAAAGGTTTTGGTTCCTGCTTCTCTCAATCCTGTTGTTTCCTCCCACTGAGGAAGCTGTCTTGACTTCGATTCGATCGCTGCTTTCTCTTGAGGGCACTATCGCCACCTTGACTCGAGTTCGCCACTCTTTCCACCCTGTCGGATCGCACTGCCCCCTCTCTTAGATGACTGCTCTCTGCTCTTTCTCTTCCTGCTCACCTCCTGCCTGATGTTCTCCAGCTTCTCAGCCTGGAGTGCAGCATCTACCAGCTGCTGATAATCACAAAAATTATGGATAATCACCTTCTCCCTGATGCTTAGGTGGAGGCCTCCTTCAAACTTTCTGCACTTGTCTTCCTCACTGGTCACAATATGAGCTACATATCAGGATAACTGGGTAAATCTCAGCTCATACTCACTGATAGACAACTCCCTCTGGGTCAAATTAAGAAACTCCCTGGCCTTCTCCTGCATATAGAACCAGGAAAGGTATTTCTTTATGAACAACTCTCCAAAATCCCGCCATGAGAATACTGATGGCACTGCCTGACTTTGTGGCACTGATTCCCACCAGTGTAAAGCATCTCCCTGCAATAAAATCACTGCATACTCCAGCTTCTCCTCATCAGAGCATTTCATCTGAAGAAGCACCCGCTCAGTCCTCTTCAGCTAAGATTTAGCTTCTTCCGGATTGGTGGTACCATGAAAGTCCACCGCTCCAAACTTCCTTATTTTATCATACTGCCCGCCCCTAACCACTGGAGCTGGCACTGGAGCCTAAGACCCTTGACCCATGGCAAAGGTAAAAGCTTGGGCAAAGGCCTGGAAAAACCGCG
The DNA here is from genome assembly GCA_029891385.1 of Erythroxylum novogranatense. NCBI lineage: Eukaryota > Viridiplantae > Streptophyta > Magnoliopsida > Malpighiales > Erythroxylaceae > Erythroxylum > Erythroxylum novogranatense. Next base: position 35,971,564 of record CM057231.1, read on the forward strand.
GATCCATTGCAGGCATAGTAGGAGTAGAAGGAGGTAGCTTCTCGGGTTGCACACTAGGTGCCTCAGAACTGGGAACAAAGTGCATCCCCGCATCCTATGGGACATGAGACTCATCTGTGCTCCCCTGGTGAGAGCGAGAATGAAGCCGAGCTCCTCGAGTTCTACTGCAAGGTGGCATAATTACCCCTTCAAAATAAAACCAGTGGAAAAAACTTTAGTTCATGCAAAAACAATTTTTTAAAGTGTATAGACAGATTAAATCATGCAAAACCATGTAAAACAATGTAAATAATGCAAATCATTTAATTTCAAAAGAATGCAAAATAGGTCACAAAATCCTAAAATTTCTCCTTCGACCCGAACCTAAACCGAAAGCTCTGATACCATAAGTGTTGGAACCCCTCCCCGGTGAGACACGTGTCCAACGTCCTATGTGACATCTGGACGCGCATCGCACGAGGAAGGAATTCCTCACCACAAAAATTGTCTCACTCGAACTTCTTTTAATTTCATCCGAACACATCTTGATAACTTTACCCTAATCTCCCTTAATAAAATAGATCTGCTTAGGGCCCAAAATTTAATCTGAATCCTAAGCTAAAATGAAAATTCATGTCTCTAAATTAAAAATAATCGAAAATCATCTCAATTGGATCTCTCTAGATTAAGAAATCACCAAAATACGAAAGTATGTTCAAAATATCCATCTAAACGTCTCTCTTTGATTCAGTCCGAACAATTCAACTTAATCCCAAAAATTCTGAATTTCATATGAGAGGGTAGAAAATCTTCTTAGGAAACCAACGCTTCAAAAAACAAGTGATTTGGAGGTCAAATGAGAAAGTTATGGCCGAACAAGTGGAGAGAGGTCGGATCGCTCAGCGAGCGCGCAAGGGCACTCGGCCCTCGCCCATCGCCCGCGCATGGGCGAGCGCCCAGTGCGCACGCCTGGGCGATCATCCATCGCTCGGGTGCGGGTGAGCGCCCAGCGCTCGAGCGCATGGGTGATCACCCAACGCTTGGGCGCATGGGCGAGCGCCCATCGCTCGGGCGCGGGCGAGTGCCCAACGCTTGGGCCGAGCTATTCAAATTTTTTTTTTTTAAACATCTAAAACTTTGAAACATCCTAAATCTTTACCCCGAAATCCAAATTTTGTAAATTTGGTATCACTAAAAAGGGAAAAGGAAGCTCTACAACTTCCATGAAGGCTTGAAAAACTAGTTTCGCCCTTAAGGAGTTCAAAAATTCCATCAAAGTTACTGCTCAACTTTCAAGAAAGAACCCACACTATACCAAAAGTTTGAAAATTCATATATTTTAACACACAAGCCTAAAAATGTCACATTTTACCTCTTTGAAAAGATAAAGAGATGATCTACAAATTTCAGGAAGGGTGCAAAAATCAGATCGGTCTCCAAGAGGGTGAAAAACCTTTCCAAAGGTACTGCACAGTCCTACACCTTATCAACAGTAACTGAGAACTTTCAACCCTTGTAACTTTTTCATCATAAGTCCATTTGTGACAAATTTTATATCATTGGAAAGCTCTAAACATGTTATAAAATCTTCAAGAAGACCTCTCAATTCAATTCAAGCTCTAAGAGGATCTAAAAGCTAAGCGAAGTTTCTGTCCATTTTAAGAAAAATTGGACAACACCTTCGCTAAAATGTAACTAACCAAATCTTCAATCCAGCTCCATTACCTTCATAAAACTCAATCTCCAAAGGCAGCAACACACTCCTTGGATTCTAAACATTCCTCAAACCATAAAGTAACCTCACTCCTAAGCTTCTACTCATTTCTAATCCATAAAGTAACACAATCCCATTTTTCTCTTTTTTTCATTCTCAACCATACAACAATACATTATTAGAAAACATACATAAGATACATTTTAAAATTCAAAACTCTTACATTTACATGGAAAGAAGTTAATACAAAGCTTTAGAGGGCATCTAGCCCGATTACATCCAAAAGGTAAAAGTGAAAGTACAAAGAATAAGTTAATGCTTTGTTTTCTCAAAACATGACTTGAAAAGCAAAATAAATCAGAGTATTGCCTCAATCTTGATGCGGTGACTCGGTTTCTCGCTCGACACCTGTGGAGGGGAAATGGGGGGTGAGCTCGATGGCTCCGTGGGTAATAACTTAATAAACGAGAAATAAGCAAAAACATTATTAATCCATTTACTTTCAAAATCAATATCACATTGATAAAACATTTTCAATTTCTCAAATCTCTTTATAAAGTTCATCACATCAAACAAGTTACAAATCGACCTATCAGATAATCACAAAAAATTGGTTCAGGTAGATCCGAAACAGAACGTACTACACATTCCCACGAAGCGGTCATGTGTAGCCGTGAACGTATGGGAGTCCGTAAGGAACTCCGATGCCACTAGCGGGCAGGCGGGAGAAGCCTATAGTTAGACAGGTGCATTTGACTCTTATGGGACCACCACAAAACCCAAAGAGAGCATGTATATCACATAATTCACACAATTTAAAAGCATTGGCCACAAATGGCCTTTTCAAAACTTTCACTTTCATATAATCGCCAAAAACACATATTCAAATCTTTTCGCTTAACATACCATTTTTAAAATATTCCCAACATGGAATTACATTCACAAGACATCTTATACAAGTTAAAAAACATCACAAAGAGCAATGAATACAAAAATCTTAAATCATTGTTAAGCATTTATTTGCATTTATTATAAAAATTTCATTAAGCCTATAACTCAATTATTAAGAAATCACCCACCTTAATTTCTTAACTTTGTGATTGATCGATTGGTCTTGCCTCTTCCTCTAATTGCCTCACTTCACCTTCATCAAACACAATAATCCCAATTTAACATAGGATACTAAAATTGGAAGTTCTAAGGAAAGAAAAACTTGAATTAACGCATACATAATTTTACCCATATCTAACTTAAGCTATTAGCATCAAAACCCTATCAAGAATCTCCAAAAAAATTCGAAATTTCCTTACCTATGTGAAACCCACGAAATTCTCTTCTTGCTTCTATTGGAAGATTAATCCTTCCTTTTCCTCTTCCTTCTTAAAGAAACTCTTAAACCCTCCTTTCTAAAGCAAGAAATTAACAAAGCCCCAACTCTTTTCTTCTTCTTCTTCTTCCTCTTTTCCTTATCTCCACCGAAGGTTACTCTCCCCCTCTTTCTCTTTGTGAATTTCGTAGCTCTCTTGTAAATGAATTAGGGAATTTTGTTTTTAACTTATAACCTAAGCAAAACTACGTAGTTTCATTTAGTTCCCTCCTTTCCTTGCCATTTTTGTTTCTTTCTTCATGTTATACGGCTACATCATCAATCTTATTCTTTCCTTCCTCATTTAACTTAAGCTAAAAGACAACTTAAGCCCTCCTTGTAAGCCTTAAGTCTTAAAAACATATATGGACTTCCTAATTTGCCCTTACACCAACTTATGCCTTTAACTTCTAATAACTTATAAAAATTCTAATTTTAACTAATCTCTTCCATTAATTTCTATTAACTAAACACTAACAAACCCAAATTATTCTAACTAAAAGGAAATTAGTAAACTAATCCTCAAAATAAATAAAACATGCTTAAAGCGAATCGGGGTCCAACATGTAGTTTTTCTTGATATTTATTAGCTTGATTTTTTCAATTAGGACATGTATTTGCATAATAAACTTCTTCCTTACATAAACAACATCTACATGATTTTTTTCTTTTGTGGACAATCCTTGCGTTTAGGTTTAAACTGCCTATATTTATATCCTTTAAATTGTTTTTTATAAGGAATATATGGTCATCACTTATAATAATGTTTAGGATAACGTTTCCAACGATAAGACTTATATGGTTTATTTTTTTTGTAAGTAGGTGATTTTGTTTCACATCCATATTGTTGTGGTACTTCTGCATAGTTTAAACAACAAGGTTGAATATCTTTATGTCTTAATGTACGTTGTAGTTTTGATTCAAAACATTGTTTGGCTAAAATCTCTTGAGTAATTAGAATAGCTACACTTAAACTATAAGCAACAACTCTTTGCTACCTAAAGCTCGAGTTGAAGGTATGGCGGAACCAAATTACTTAAATCCACCATGCAATTGCTGAGACGGCCCAGTTCGTTATGCTGGGAATCGAACACACGATGTGGTGCTAAGCCTCAGGCCCATACCTAAGCTCTAATACCACTTTGTTACCCAAAACTTGAGTTGAAGGTAAGGCGGAGCCAAATTACTTAAATTTTTTAGGGAGGAAGGGCGAAATCAAATTACTTAATTCCTTTGTTACCCAAAACTCAAGTTGAAGTTAGGGCAGAATCAAATTACTTAAGTCCACCACACATTCATTGGTTATCGAACGTCTCCTGGTGTCATTTCTGAGTGCATGGGAGAACTTATGGTCAAATCCACTCACTAGGATTTGAACTCATAATGTGGGGCAAGCCTCAGGCCCAACCTGGTCTCTGAGACCACTTTGGGATTCTTTTGTGAAGTTTTTATTTCAGTCAATTTTTTGTCTAATTTTTGTTCTAATTTTTGAATAGTTTCTAGTTGTTGTTGATTTTCCTTAATTAATTGTTGAATTATTTGTATAGTACTTGATTGAACTCGTATTAATTCAATAATTTTTGTTTCTAAATTTTGTTGTTGATCTCATAGTTCTTTAATATGTTGTGTAATGCTTGCAATGTATGTTTTATATATGCAGTTAACTCAGCGAGCTGATTTTTAATATCTTCAAGTTTTCTTCAATTTCTATTGTAGGATTAGGTATAATGGGATTAGTAATTTTAACATTTTGCTCTATATTTTTCAAGATTCCAAAAGCGAAATGGGTTTAAATAAATGTACATATTGTGATTTTACTAATGAAGAGGATGTAGAGGTTGATGGTTGCTCACGAAAAGAATGTCTTCTTTCGATTCTTTGGAGGTATGATTGGATATTGAATGGTAGGTAAAGGTCTTAATTTAGTTGAAAGTTTGTTCCTATATTGGCAACGTCCATAAATAATTGATCTATATAAATTTTTTCTATATTTTAAATTCAATACTATGATGAAAATTTGTTAAGGCATAAGCGATTTGGTAAGTAATAGAAAAGGGTATTGTCCTTGAGTCATTAATTCTTCTTTATAGAATTTCTATGCTATGGTAATTGTATGATCTAGATTAGGTGAAAAGACAACTTAAGCCCTCCTTATAAGCCTTAAGTCTTAAAACATATATGGACTTCCTAATTTGCCCTTACACCAACTTATGCCTTTAACTTCTAACAACTTATAAAATTCTAATTTTAACTAATCTCTTCCATTAATTTCTATTAACTAAACACTAACAAACCTAAATTATTCTAACTAAAAGGAAATTAGTAAACTAATCCTCAAAATAAATAAAACATGCTTAAAGCGAATCGGGGTCCAACATGTAGTTTTTCTTGATATTTATTAGCTTGATTTTTTCAGTTAGGACATGTATTTGCATAATAAACTTCTTCCTTACATAAACAACATCTACATGATTTTTTTCTTTTGTGGACAATCCTTGCGTTTAGGTTTAAACGCCTATATTTATATCATGTAAATTGTTTTTATAAGGAATATATGGTCATCATTTATAATAATGTTTAGGATAACGTTTCCAACGATAAGACTTATATGGTTTCTTTTTTGTAAGTAGGTGATTTTGTTTCACATCCATATTGTTGTGGTACTTCGCATAGTTTAAACAACAAGGTTGAATATCTTTATGTCTTAATGTACGTTGTAGTTTTGATTCAAGACATTGTTTGGCTAAAATCTCTTGAGTAATTAGAATAGCTACACTTAAACTATAAGCAACAACTCTTTGCTACCTAAAGCTCGAGTTGAAGGTATGGCGGAACCAAATTACTTAAATCCACCATGCAATTGCTGAGACGGCCCAGTTCGTTATGCTGGGAATCGAACACACGACGTGGTGCTAAGCCTCAGGCCCATACCTAAGCTCTAATACCACTTTGTTACCCAAAACTCGAGTTGAAGGTAAGGCGGAGCCAAATTACTTAAATTTTTTAGGGAGGAAGGGCGAAATCAAATTACTTAATTCCTTTGTTACCCAAAACTCAAGTTGAAGTTAGGGCAGAATCAAATTACTTAAGTCCACCACACATTTATTGGTTATCGAACGTCTCCTGGTGTCATTTCTGAGTGCATGGGAGAACTTATGGTCAAATCCACTCACTAGGATTTGAACTCATAATGTGGGGCAAGCCTCAGGCCCAACCTGGTCTCTGAGACCACTTTGGGATTCTTTTGTGAAGTTTTTATTTCAGTCAATTTTTTGTCTAATTTTTGTTCTAATTTTTGAATAGTTTCTAGTTGTTGTTGATTTTCCTTAATTAATTGTTGAATTATTTGTACAGTACTTGATTGAACTCGTATTAATTCAATAATTTTTGTTTCTAAATTTTGTTGTTGATCTCATAGTTCTTTAATATGTTGTGTAATGCTTGCAATGTATGTTTTATATATGCAGTTAACTCAGCGAGCTGATTTTTAATATCTTCAAGTTTTCTTCAATTTCTATTGTAGGATTAGGTATAATGGGATTAGTAATTTTAACATTTTGCTCTATATTTTTTCAAGATTCCAAAAACGAAATGGGTTTAAATAAATGTACATATTGTGATTTTACTAATGAAGAGGATGTAGAGGTTGATGGTTGCTCTGAAAAAGAATGTCTTCTTTCGATTACTGGAGGTATGATTGGATATTGAATGGTAGGTAAAGGTCTTAATTTAGTTCGAAAGTTTGTTCCTATATTGGCAACGTCCATAAATAATTGATCTATATAAATTTTTTTCTATATTTTTAAATTCAATACTATGATGAAAATTTGTTAAGGCATAACTGATTTGGTAAGTAATAGAAAAGGGGTATTGTCCTTGAGTCATTAATTCTTCTTTATAGAATTTCTATGCTATGGTAATTGTATGATCTAGATTAGGTGAAAAGACAACTTAAGCCCTCCTTATAAGCCTTAAGTCTTAAAAACATATAGGGACTTCCTAATTTGCCCTTACACCAACTTATGCCTTTAACTTCTAACAACTTATAAAAATTCTAATTTTAACTAATCTCTTCCATTAATTTCTATTAACTAAACACTAACAAACCTAAATTATTCTAACTAAAAGGAAATTAGTAAACTAATCCTCAAAATAAATAAAACATGCTTAAAGCAAATCGGGGTCCAACATGTAGTTTTTCTTGATATTTATTAGCTTGATTTTTTCAATTAGGACATGTATTTGCATAATAAACTTCTTCCTTACATAAACAACATCTACATGATTTTTTTCTTTTGTGGACAATCCTTGCGTTTAGGTTTAAACTGCCTATATTTATATCATGTAAATTGTTTTTTATAAGGAATATATGGTCATCATTTATAATAATGTTTAGGATAACGTTTCCAACGATAAGACTTATATGGTTTCTTTTTTTGTAAGTAGGTGATTTTGTTTCACATCCATATTGTTGTGGTACTTCTTCATAGTTTAAACAACAAGGTTGAATATCTTTATGTCTTAATGTACGTTGTAGTTTTGATTCAAAACATTGTTTGGCTAAAATCTCTTGAGTAATTAGAATAGCTACACTTAAACTATAAGCAACAACTCTTTGCTACCTAAAGCTCGAGTTGAAGGTATGGCGGAACCAAATTACTTAAATCCACCATGCAATTGCTGAGACGGCCCAGTTCGTTATGCTGGGAATCGAACACACGACGTGGTGCTAAGCCTCAGGCCCATACCTAAGCTCTAATACCACTTTGTTACCCAAAACTCGAGTTGAAGGTAAGGCGGAGCCAAATTACTTAAATTTTTTAGGGAGGAAGGGCGGAATCAAATTACTTAATTCCTTTGTTACCCAAAACTCAAGTTGAAGTTAGGGTGGAATCAAATTACTTAATTCCACCACACATTCATTGGTTATCGAACGTCTCCCAGTGTCATTTCTGAGTGCATGGGAGAACTTATGGTCAAATCCACTCACTAGGATTTGAACTCATAATGTGGGGCAAGCCTCAGGCCTAACCTGGTCTCTGAGACCACTTTGGGATTCTTTTGTGAAGTTTTTATTTCAGTCAATTTTTTGTCTAATTTTTGTTCTAATTTTTGAATAGTTTCTAGTTGTTGTTGATTTTCCTTAATTAATTGTTGAATTATTTGTACAGTACTTGATTGAACTCGTATTAATTCAATAATTTTTGTTTCTAAATTTTGTTGTTGATCTCATAGTTCTTTAATATGTTGTGTAATGCTTGCAATGTATGTTTTATATATGCAGTTAACTCAGCGAGCTGATTTTTAATATCTTCAAGTTTTCTTCAATTTTCTATTGTAGGATTAGGTATAATGGGATTAGTAATTTTAACATTTTGCTCTATATTTTTTCAAGATTCCAAAAACGAAATGGGTTTAAATAAATGTACATGTTGTGATTTTACTAATGAAGAGGATGTAGAGGTTGATGGTTGCTCTGAAAAAGAATGTCTTCTTTCGATTACTGGAGGTATGATTGGATATTGAATGGTAGGTAAAGGTCTTAATTTAGTTGAAAGTTTGTTCCTATATTGGCAACGTCCATAAATAATTGATCTATATAAATTTTTCTATATTTTAAATTCAATACTATGATGAAAATTTGTTAAGGCATAACTGATTTGGTAAGTAATAGAAAAGGGGTATTGTCCTTGAGTCATTAATTCTTCTTTATAGAATTTCTATGCTATGGTAATTGTATGATCTAGATTAGGTGATTTTAGAGGGACATATAATTTTAATCGTGTATTAAATTTTATTTTTCACGTGCTAGATTTCCATTCGTTATGCCTATTTTTGGATCATTTAAATTGGCCATTCTTTCATCTATTATTGCCATTCTTATGGGTGAATCCATTCTTTCTTTAAACATAGATTTTAAAAGAATTTGTATTGCTGATAAGTGAATATAACCTATTTTTTTATCTTTTTTTGGGATTTTGTGTAATTGTTTAGAAATCTGTTCTTGATCAATTAAACTAATTATAATATGTCCATTACATTGATCAATTCTAATGGGTGTTTCATGTACTAATTTTCCAAAGTAAATAATATTTTCGATTAATTATATTTTGAAATAAAGAATGTTGAATATCTTCACCAGATTTTAGATTTAATTGTGTTTTAGCAATTTGCTTTTGTTTATCATTAGATAATAAAGCATTGATATGAAAGGTATCTAGAGATTTAGATAATTCTAAATCGTCTACATCTAGGATAGTTGAATGTTTTTGTTTATTTGATGAAGATTCAGTCATGTTGAATGTATGGATGATAAGGAATAGTAATTTGATGTTGAGTTAATGTTCTATCTAACGAAACTAATTCAGTAGAATAAAAATGATAAAAGTTTTATGCTAAAGCTAATCTTTCTTTGCTCGGAATACGTCCTCTAGGATTAGTATTTGCAAAAATTAAATCAATATATCTAGTTTCATAATATTTATATTATTTTCTAAGTTGTTCTATATATTGCATAGGATGTAATAATTGTCAACAAATAGGACGGTAGTCATTACAATGTTCTGATAGTTCTAGTTAAACCAATCCAGAAATCTATCTTTAAATAATAGACATTGTATAATTAAATACCTTCTTAGTCTATGGTTAAGACCAAAATGGTATCTTGCTTGTAAGAAATGAATAATAGCATGAACTAATATAAAATAACATATTTCAATAAATTTAAGGAAAATTTGAGTGAATAATACAAAATGCAATGTGTAAGTATAATGCATGCTAATAAACACAAGGAATTCATTATTTTAATCCATAAGAAAATTAATTTCTTTGATATCATGGTTTATTCAAGAATATGATAACCAATGTTAGGATTAAAATTTTATCCAATAGATGTTGAATTAATAGAGGATTAAAATGATAGCGTAAACAATCAGATAAAAACTCAGTTAATTGATAATTGGGAAAGGCAATGAAACTTGAATATATAAAGATAATAATCGGTTGCAAGTAATGATTGAGAAATAAATATATGATTGATGAAAAAAACACTTCTATTAATTGCTTACCGTTTCATCCATAAACACTTAAACGTCAAATTGCAGGTTAAGAACTGAGGGAGAGTTAGGTAGAAAATTAAAAAGAGAGAGTTACATTATGTAGAGAAGAAAAAGGGAAAAGGGCCAAAGAAGATGGTTGACAGAAGTAAAAGAAAAAGTAAAAAGATTTTGATTTGACAAAAGTAAAGGGAATAAAGTAAAAAGCTAAACTAATAATTTACATAAAAAGAAGAGAAAAGCAGATTCCTCTGTTGATGGTCGACTCTGGGGCCTACATTTTTTTGGTATTTGTATTTGTCTTTATTCTTCAATTATTGCTTCAATTGAGCCTGTATCTTCTTGATCTCCCTATGTGTCACCTTGTCCATGTGTGTCACCTTGTGTAGTTGAAGGACAATGTTTGCATTTACGCTGAGGATAATGTTGCAACTATTTACAGAGTGCATACTTCCAAGTGTTTGAAAGATCATTAAAAATTTCTTCTATTGTGATAAAAGGATTGAGAAATTGTTTAATAAGTTGTAATGCATCGGGTGTGATTGCTGATTTGTAGGTTGAGATCATGATTTGATTATTGCATTTGTAATTTACCTTGATTGTTGATTTTGCATCAATTCGGATTCCTTGCATAAAGACTACTTCTAAGCAATGGAGATTGAATTGATTAATCAATTCTCATTTAAATGGGTTCTTTGGAGGTTCATCAATACCAGGATAAAGACCATTGCTTATTCCAATATGGATAAAAGAATTCGAGATAATTTTATTTCTACATTTTGTAAAGAATCACCTTTTAAAAAAGTATGATAACTGCTTGAAAGTTTTATAAATATTTCACGATCCTCATAATTCTAGATTACTTGGATAAATCCAGTTGGAAATTCTGAGAGGATATTGAGATTGGTTGAATAAATGTTGTCTATAAGTCCACTTTGAAAAAAGAGGTAGGTAGTTAAAGGCTCAGCTTCTGGGAGGATAATTGCTTTGGATCCATACTTGCCACGATTTTATGGGTAATATTGATAAATCTTGTGAGCTTCAGTCCATATATTGAGTGATTGGAAACAATCATAAAACATTTCGGAGGTCAATCTTAGAGATTCTATTTGCAAAGCTTTGGTTGGTATATCTTTGATGAGATCCATATTAATATGTTTACCAAGTACTTTCATCTTGTTTGTAGCAGGAACAAGTGCTTCCAATACTTGTTTATATTGAGGTCATAATCCTGAATTTGAATTTTTAAAATTTGCAAAAGCTTTTTCAGCTTCAGCCCTGGATATAAAACTCTTATGTAAAATACCTGAATGGCTGGTGAAGTGTATAGCAGCTTTGTGCCATTCCTCATACAATCCCACCATTGGTCCATTATAAATGACATAAGCTTTTCCTTTAGAGGCATCTTGTTGTTTTTGTGATTTTGGTGGACTACTTGATTGTATAGAGGTTTTGTTTTGGGTGATTTAGGACGATGTGATTAATGAAATGGTGTCTGTAGAAGGACCGGGTTTAGGAATAGTGGAAGTAGGAGGAATGGCTATACCTGTTTGGTGATTTTTGGTGTTTTGTTTCAAAAATTGGATTGTAGTTCTAAGTTGATTGATGTCTTTAGTGAGGCTTCCAATTTGTTGCTGTAGATTGATCAATTCGAGTTCTTGTTGTGCTAATGCTTCCTCCAAACTTATGATTGCTGCTTCCATTCTCTTGTTAAAACATCTGCAAGAAAATTGTCAGTAGATTTGATATATTGTACCTAAAAGTGATATTGGTTGAGCTCGAGTTGCCATCGGATGAGGCAACCCTAATTATAATTGGTTTTTATATTGTGGTGAATAAATCCGCATAAATACTTAGAGTCCGTTTGAATTGTAACTTCAATCAGTAATAGATCAATGCATCATTTTCTCAAAGTTTTGAGGTAGGCGAGTCTTTCCTTTTCAAGAATTGGATATTTATATTTGGTGGGACTGAACGTCCCATATATATATTTGCAAAGTAAATATTTTTTTCATTGGGTGGTTGTGTCCAAAGACAGCCAGCCCATGTATCCATACTAGCATCGATATGAACCAGCAGTGTATCCTTGGGAAGATAATTATATAAAACAGATAGATCTTTCCATAAAGCCTTGAGCTTTTGAACGGCTTGAGTATCTACATCAGTCCAATTCCATTAGGATTTGGTACTACATTTAAGTTGTAAACTTTTTCTTTCTTTAGCTAAATACTTAAAAAAGCCTTGATATGAGATATAATTTAAAATACCTAAAAATTGTTGTACATGTGTTCTATTAGATAACTGATTAGGAAATTCTTGAATTTTATTTAAAATATGGTTGTAATTTAAAATATCCATTTTGGAATTGAATTGCTAAATATTCTATTTTTTGTTGTGCTAGTTTTATTTTCTTTTATTTAGAATTAATCCTTTTTCTTAACACCTTTGAAGAACTAGTTTAACCTTTTTTAAACGATCCATTTTATCTTAATTAGAGTAAATGATTATATCATCAATGTAAACAAAGGTAAATTCTTCTAATCCTTCGAGATTGTTATCCATGAACTGTTGATAAATGCTAGGGGCTTGTTTTAATCCAAATGGTAATACATTCCATTGATAATGTTTTTGAGGAGGACATGTAAAAGCATTTAAAGGTTTTATATTGTCATGTAATCTTAATTGCCAATATCTTGATTTTGCATCTAAGGTTGTAAACCATGTATGTCCTTTAAGTTTGTTAACAATATAATCTTTGCGTGGGAGTTTATATGCATCACCTATAGTTATTTCATTAAGTTTTTTATAATTGATGACCATCCGACGTTTATCACATTTTTGTTCAGCTGAATTATTTTCATAAAAGGTAGGTGCTGAGTGTTTACTCGTGCTAGGTGATATTAAATGTTTAGTTAATAAATTTGAACATTTGTTAATAAATTCGTTGACATCATGTTGAGCATATGGTATATTATTGTGAATATTAACTTCTTGCGTAGGATCTTTTAATTTTATTTCAATTAATTGTTTATTTTGGTTTTTAATTGGGTCAAGAGGATTTTCACTACTGACTTTTTCTAATAATGTTTCTATTTCAAGTTGAATAACATAGTGTTGAGAAGATAGAATTGCAAATAATCTAGTTTGGTAGCTAGAAGTTGTAATTTTGATAATATATGGTATGATAAATAGGAAATTTAAGAATGAGTGATTTTTATTTAAAGCTTTAATAATTGGAGTTCTTAAAGTAATATAATGTAAATATTGACAAAATGGATTATATAATTTTACAAAATTGTTACCTAAAATTAAAGATAATCCTTATTCTTGTTGATAAATCAAGGTACTGAAAATGTAAAAATTCTATGATGATATCATTATAATAACTTACATACCATATGAGTTTAAAACTTCCATCCGTGGTTCTTATTTGTAAGGGTTTTCTATTTTTTCCAATTAGTTAATAATTGTTTAGAAGCAATACTAATAATTGCTCCTATATTTATATATGTATTGACTTTCTTATTCGAATTATCACTTGAATAAACATTGTATTTGGATTCAATTGAAGATTTGAGTCTTCGTATGAGATTCATAATGATAAATAGAAGAAATAGTTGAGTCTATATTGTAATAAGATTCTATAGGTCCTAAATCGGCTTGAAATGTTGAATTTAATATATGGATTTTTTCTTGATAATTATTAGTTGGATTTTTTCATTTAGGACATGTATTTGCATAATGACCTTCTTCCTTGCATAACCAACATCTACATTATTTTTTTGTGTGGACAATCCTTGCGTTTAGGTTTAAGCTGCCTATATTTATATCTTGTAAATTGTTTTTTATAAGGAATATATGGTCATCGTTTATAATAATGTCTAGGATAACGTTTCCATCGATAAGACATATATGGTTTCTTCTTTTTCTTTTTGCAAGTTTGTGATTTTGTTTCACATCCATATTGTTATGGTACTTCTGCATAGTTTGAACAACAAAGTTGAATATCTTTATGTCCTAATGTACCTTATAGTTTTGATTCAAAACATTATTCGGCTAAAATTTCTTGAGTAATTAGAATAACTCCACCTAAATTATAAGCAACAGCTCTTTGCTACCCAAAACTCGAGTTGAAGGTAAGGTGGAATCGAATTAATTAAATCCACCACGCATTTGTTGAGACGACCCGGTTCGTTGCGCTGAGAATCGAACATGCGACGAGGGACTAAGCCTCAGGCCCATACCTGAGCTCTGATACCACTTTGCTACCTAAAACTTGAGTTGAAGGTAAGTCATAACCAAATTATTTAAATCTCTTTGGGACCCAAAACTCGAGTTGAAGGTAAGGCAGAATCAAATTACTTAAGTCCTTTGCTACTCAAAACTTGAGTTGAAGTTAGGGCGGAATCAAATTACATAAGTCCACCAAGCATCTGCTGGTTGGCGAATGTCTCTCGGTGTCATTTATGAGTGCATAGGAGAACTTATAGCCGAATCCACTCACTAGGATTCAAACTCATGATGTGGGGCAAGCCTGAGGCCCATACCTGATCTCTGATACCACTTTGGGATTCTCTTGTGCGTTTTTTATTTCAGTCAATTTCTTGTCCAATTTTTGTTCTAATTTTTGAATAATTTCTAGTTATTGTTGATTTTCCTTAATTAATTATTGAATTATTTGTACAGTACTTGATTGAACTTGTATTAATTCAATAATTTTTGTTTCTACATTCTATTGTTGATCTCGTAGTTCTTTAATATGTTGTGCAACGCTCATAATGTATGTTTTATATACGTAGTTAAATCAGAGAGCTGATTTTTAATATCTTCAAGTTTTCTTGAATTTTCTATTGTACGATTAGGTGTAATGGGATCAGTAATTTTAACATTTTTCTCTATATTTTTTCCAGGTTATAAAAACCAAATGGGTTTAGATAAACATACAGTTTATGATTTTACTAATGGAGAGGATGTAGAGGTAGATGGTTGCTCGGAAAAAAATGTCTTCTTTCGATTATTGGAGGTATGATTGGATATTGAATGGCAGGTAAAGGTCTTAATTTAGTTCGAAAGTTTGTTCCTACTTTGGCGACGTCCATAAATAATTGATCTATATAAATTTTTTTCTATATTTTAAATTCTATACTATGATGAGAATTAGTTAAGGCTTAATTGATTTGTTAAGTAATAAAAAAGGGGTATTATCCTTGAGTCATTAATTTTTCTTTATAGAATTTGTATGCTATGGTAATTGTATCATCTAGATTAGGTGATTTTAGAGGGATAATTAATTTTAATCATGTACTAAATTTTATTTTTCCATATGCCAGATTTCCTTTCATTATGCCTATTATTGGATCCTTTAAATTGGTCATTCTTTCATCTACTATTGCCATTCTTATGGGTGAATCTATTCCTTCTTGAAATGTAGATTTTAAAAGCATTTGTGTTGTTGATAAGTGAATATAACCTATTTTTGATTTTTTTTCATTTGGGATTTTTTGTAATTGTTTAGCAATCTGTTCTTGATCAATTAAACTAATTCAAATATGTCCATTACATTGATCCATTCTAATGGGTGTTTCATGTACTAAATTTCCAAAGTAAATAATATTTTTTGACTAATTATATTTTGAAATAAAGAATGTTGAATATCTTGACCAGATTTTAGATTTAATTGTGTTTTAGCAATTTTTTTGTTTATCATTAGATAATAAAAGTATTGATATGAAAGGTACTTAGAGATTCAGATAATTCTAAATCGTCTACATCTAGGAAAGTTGAATGTTTTTGTTTATTTGATGAAGATTCAATCATGTTGAATGTACGGATGATAAGGAGTAATAATTTGATGTTGAACTACTGTTCTATATAACCAAATTAATTCAGTAGAATAAAAATGATAAAAGTTTTATCTTAAAGCTAATCTTTCTTTGATAGGAATACGTCCTCCAGGATTAGTATTTGCAAAAATTAAATCAATATATCTAGTTTCATAGTATTTACATTCATCATAATGTTGGTTTCTAAGTTGTTCTACATATTGCATAGGATCTAATAATTGTCTACAAATAGGATAGGTAGTCATTACCATGTTCCTGATATTTCCGGTTAAACCAATCCAGAAATCTATCTTTAAATAATAGACATTGTATAATTAAATACCTTCTTAGTTTGTGGTTAAGACCAAAATCGTATACTACTTGTAAGAAACGAATAATAGCATGATCTAATACAAAATAACATATTTCAATAAATTTAAGGAAAATTTGAGCGAATAATACTGAAATGCAATGTGTAAGTAGAATGCATGCTAATAAACACAAGGAATTCATTATTTTAATTAGTAAGAAAATTAATTTCTTTGATGTCATGGTTTATTCGAGATTATGATAATCAATGTTAGCATTAAAATTTTATCCAATAGATGTTGAAATAATAAAGGATTAAAATGATAGCGTAAACAGTCAGATAAAAACTCAGTTAATTGATAATTTGGAATGGCAGTGAAACTTGAATATAGAAAGATAATAATTAGTTCCAAGTAATGATTGAGAAATAAATATATGATTAATGAAACAAAAAGTTTTATGAATTGCATACCATTTTCTCCGTAAATGCTTAAACGCCAAAGTACAAGTTGAGAGCTGAGGGAGAGTTAGACAGGAAATTAAAAAGAGAGTAGTTTATTTCATACTGAGCAAAGGCTCGGGAGTTACATTATATAGAGAAGAAAAAGGGAAAAGGGCTAAAGAAGATGGTCGACAGAAGCAAAAAAAAAGTAAAAAGATTTTGATTTGAAAAAATTAAAGGAAATAAAATAAAAAATTAAACTAATAATTTACATAAAAAGAAGAGAAAATCAGATTCCTCTGCTGATGGCCTCCACTGGAGCCTACATTTTTTTAGTATTTGTAATTGTCTTTATTCTTCAATTATTGCTTCAATTTAGCCTGTATCTTCTTGATCTCCCTTTTTGCCACCTTGTCCATGTGTGTCACCTTGTTTAATTGAAGGACAATGTTTGCATTTACACTGAGGATAATGTTGCAATTGTTTATAGAGCGCATACTTCCAAGTGTTTGAAAGATCATTAAAAATTCCTTCTATAGCGATAAAAGGATTGAAAAATTGTTTAATAAGTTGTAATGCATTAGGTGTGATTGCTGACTTATAGGTTGAGATCATGATTTGATTAATTCCTTTGTACTTTACGTTGACTGTTGATTCTACTTCAATTTGGATTCCTTGCATAAAGACTCCTTCTAAGCAATGGAGATTGAATTGATTAATCAATTCCCATTCAAATGGGTGCTTTGGAGGTTCATCAATACTGGGATAAAGACCATTGCTTATTCCAATACGGATAAAAGCAATTCGAGATAATTTTATTTATGCATTTTGTAAAGAATCACCTTCTCGAAAAATAGGATAGTTGTTCCAAATTTTTATAAATATTTTGCGATCCTTAGCAAAGCGATCCATATAATTCTTGATTGGTTGGATAAATCCAGTTGGAAATTCTGAGAGGATATTGAGATTGGTTAAATAAATAGTGTCTATAAGTCCACTATGAAAAAAGAGGTAGGTAATTAAAGGTTCAACTTCTGGGAGGATAATTGCTTTGGGTCTATACTTGCCACGATTCTGTGGGTAATACTGATAAATCTTGTGAGCTTCAATTCATGTATTGAGTGATTGGAAACAATCATAAAACATTTCAGAGGTCAATCTTCAAGATTCTATTTGCAAAGCTTTGGTTGGTATAACGTTGATGTGATCCATATTAATAGGTTTACCAAGTACTTTCATCTTGTTTGTAGTAGGAACAAGTGCTTGCAATGCTTCTTTATATTGAGGTCGTAATCCTGAATTTGAAAATTTAAAATCTACTAAAACTTTTTCAACTTCTGCACTGGATGTAAATCTCTTATGTAAAATACCTATATGGCCGATGATGTGTATAGTAGCTTTATGCCATTCGTCATACAATCTAGCCATTGGTCCATTATAAATGACATAAGTTTTTCCTTCAGAGGCATCTTGTTGGTCCAGTGATTTTGGTGGACTATTTGATTGCACAGAGGTTGTGTTTTGGGTGATTTAGGATGGTTTGATTAATGGAATGGTGTCTGCAGAAGGACTGGGTTTAGGAATAGTGG
Source organism: Erythroxylum novogranatense (assembly GCA_029891385.1). Classification (NCBI taxonomy): domain Eukaryota; kingdom Viridiplantae; phylum Streptophyta; class Magnoliopsida; order Malpighiales; family Erythroxylaceae; genus Erythroxylum; species Erythroxylum novogranatense. The sequence continues at coordinate 35,989,840 of CM057231.1, forward strand.
TAGTAGGAGGAAAAGTTGTAACTATTTGGTGATCTTTGGTGTTTTGTTTCAAAACTTGGATTATAGTTCTAAGCTGATTGATGTCTTTAGTGAGGCTTCCAATTTGTTGTTGCAGATTGATCAATTCGAGTTCTTTTTATGCTAATGCTTCCTCCAGACTTATGATTGCTGCTTCCATTCTCTTGTTAAAATATTTACAAGAAAATTGTCAGTAGATTTGATATATTATGCCTAAAATTGATATTGGTTGAGCTCGAGTTGCCACCGGATGATGCGACCCTAATTATAATTGGTTTTCATATTGTAGCGAATAAATCCGCATAAATACTAAGAGTCTGTTTGAATTGTAAATTCAACCGGTAGTAGATCAATGCGCCATTTTTTCAAAGTTTTGAGGCAGAGAAGTGTTTCCTTTTCATGAATTGAATATTTATATTTAGTAGGATTGACAACCCCATATATATATTTGCAAAGTAAATATTTTTTTTGATCAGGTGGTTGTGCCAAAAGACTGCCAGCCCATGTATCTATACTAGCATCGATCTGAACCAGCAGTGTATCCTTAGGAAGATAATTATATAAAACAGGTAGATCTTTCCATAAAGCCTTGAGTTTTTGAACGGCTTGAGTATCTACATCAGTCCAATTCCATTAGGATTTGGTACTACATTTAAGCTGTATTTTTTTTTTCTTTAGCTAAATCCTTAAAAAAGCCTTGATCTGAGATATAATTTAAAATACCTAAAAATCGTTGTACATGTGTTCCATTAGATAATTGATTAGGAAATTCTTGAATTTTTTTTAAAATAATAGGTTGTAATTTTAAATATCCATTTTGGAATTGAATTCCAAATATTCTATATTTGGTTGTGCTAGTGTTACTTTCTTTTTACTTAGAATTAATCCTTTTTTTTTCACCTTTGAAGAACTAGTTTAACCTTTTTTAAATGATCCATTTTACCTTAATTAGAGTAAATGATTATATCATCAATGTAAACAAAGATAAATTCTTCTAATCCTTCGAGATTGTTATCCATAAACAATTGATAAATGCTAGGGGCTTGTTTTAATCCAAATGGTAATACATTCCATTGATAATGTTTTTGAGGTGGACATGTAAAAGCAGTTAAAAGTTTTTTTTTTATCATCTAATCTTAATTGGCAATATCTTGATTTTGCATCTAAGGTTGTAAACCATATATGCCCTTTAAGTTTATTAACAATATAATCTTTGCGTGGAAGTTTATATGCATCACCTATAGTTGCTTCATTAAGTTTTTTATAATTGATGACCATTCGATGTTTACCATGTTTTTGTTCAGCTAAATTCTATACATAAAAGGCAAGTGCTGGGTGTTTACTTGTGCTAGGTGATATTAAATGTTTAACTAATAAATCTAAACATTCGGTAATAAATTCGTTGACATCATGTTGAGTATATGGTATATTATTGCGAATATTAACTTCTTGGGTAGGATCTTTTAATTTTATTTCAATTAATTGTTTATTTTGGTTTTCAATTAGGTCAAGAGGATTTTCACTACTGACTTTTTTAAATAATTTTCTATTTCAAGTTGAATAGACATATTGTTGAGAAGATAAAATTGCAAATAATCTAGTTTGGTAGTTAGAAGTTGTAATTTTGATAATATATGGTATGATAAATAGGAATTTTAAGAATGAGTGATTTTTGATTTAAAGCTTTAATAGTCGGAGTTCTTAAAGTAATATAATGTAAATGTTGAAAAATGGATTATATAATTTTAGAAAATTGTTGCCTAAAATTAAAGGTAATCCTTATTCTTCTTGATAAATAGAGGGTACTAAAATGTAAATTTTTCTATAATGATATTATTATAATAGCTTACATACCATATGAGTTTAAAACTTCCATCTGTGATTCTTATTTGTAAGGGTTTTCTAAATTTTTCCAATTAGTTAATAATTGTTTGGAAGCAATACAAATAGTTGCTCATATATCTATATATGCATTGACTTTCTTATTCTAAATTATCACTTGAATAAACGTTGTATTTGGATTCAATTGAGGATTCTGAGTCTTCTGTATGAGATTCATTATGATAAATAGAAGAAATAGTTGAGTCTGTATTGTAATCATATTCTATAGGTTCTAAATCAGCTTGAAATGCTGAATTTAATATATGGAATTTTTTTTGATATTTATTAGTTTGATTTTTTCGTTTAGGACATGTTTTTGCACAATGACCTTCTTCCTTTCATAACCAACATCTACGTGATTTTTTCTTTTGTGAACAATCCTTGCATTTAGGTTTAAAATGCCTATATCTGTATCTTCTAAATTGTTTTTTATAAGGAATACATGATCGTCGTTTACAATAATGTCTATGATAATGTTTCCATTGATAGGACTTATATGGTTTGATCTTTTTCTTTTTGTAAGTAGGTGATTTTGGTTCACATCCATATTGTTTGGTACTTCTGCATAGTTTGAAAAACAAGGTTGAATATCTTTATGTCTTAATGCACATTGTAGTCTTGATTCAAAAAATTGTTCGGCTAAAATTTCTTGAGTAATAAGAATAGCTCCACCTAAATTATAAACAACAGCTTTAGTAGTTCTTTTTGCTTGAAATGTGGCTTCTAGTTTTTGATTCATTGGATAAGGTAATTTTTTAATAAATATTTGAATATATGTTTCTTATTCTTGTTTTGTTAATCTGTAGTAATATTTTTTAAATTCACATATATATTCGTCTAGATGGCAAATATTACATATATGTATGTAAGAGGTTTGTTGGTATGCCGTTGTACTTTTAAATGCATCAGCATTATCTAATAAGAATGATTGTACTATTTCAGTTGTTTTATAAGTTACAAAATTCCATAATAGTTCTTTATTTTCAAATTCGCCAAATGGTTTTTCATTTTGAAGTAATAATTATATTTTATTTGTACATTCCATTAGTAATTTTCTGGTTGTAAAACACAATCAAGATTTAAGACTCCATCTGTTGAGTCCCAAACCCAACTGCTTAAACTTAAACTATCACTCTTGCTCTGATATCACATCTGTTGGACCCCGTTTCCAGAGCCCAACTTTCTAAGTCCTGAAGCCTTGTGCTTATTACCGTGTAGGGTCATTAACTGTCACTCCAAAAATCGTGGTGAGCGCACACTAACTAACCACCAAAATCATAAGTGGACTTGTTCATACAAATTTTAGCCTTAAGCCTCGAGTTCATTTTGAAGCAACAATCACCTCAAACGGAGTTATATAACTCAAGATATGCTTAAAAAGCCTAAAAGAGCTCATACTTTAAACATGCTCTCCTGACCGACCTCTCATTCAATTTAATGAAAACTTACACAATTCAACTCTAAATGTTACAAATTTATATGGAGAGGAATATATATGTCTTAGGGACCTATTGGTCTAAGAATTACCTCAATTGGAGGTCAGATACGGGAGTTATGCCCAAAAGAATAGTCTATGTTCACACCCAAAAATAAATTAAACCTCTTTTGGTGCGATTAGTATAACTTTTAATGTAGATGTTGGACTGAGTTCGTTTTACTACCATTAGAAAGAAGACATCTAGACCTACAACTCTCATGAAGACCACAAAACGATATTCATCTTAAAAATATGTCAAAAATCACCATCGTTCTCGTAGCTATCCGTTAAACGGACATCCATGTCCGTTTAACAGACATAAGTCAAGTGCAGGATGCCAAATAACCCGAGAAAGTCTGTTAAACGGACATTGACTGGCCAAGGGGTGTTTTTTCCACCCGATAATGTCCATTTAATGGACTCCCATGTCCGTTTAACAGACATTGGGGCTCCCCAAAGCCCCCAATGCCTCTCCAATGCTTCCAATCTGCAACCTTACATCATAAACACTTTCACACTTCCCAAATTCACTCATTCTAAAGCCTAAACACTTCATAACACATCAAACTCCAAGTTCAACTTAGCATATTCTCAAATTCAAACTTAATTGGTTCATCAAAACTACCAATGCCAAACATTTATCATCAAAGGTATCATAAATACAAACCATATAAACAGCATAATGAACAGTAACTGTTATCTTCCAATTCCCATAACTTTTTACTCCTAACCCTAATAGTTACATATAATACCTCAGTAGAAAGATAACAAAATTATTTAAAAATTTCATGAAGGCTGCAAAAGTCAATTCCATCATTAAAGTAGGTAGAAACTCACTCAAATGTACTGCTCCTATAATGACCAATGAAACAATGAATAGAGCCACATGAACATTAACTGAACTAGGTTTAACCCCCATAAGTTTTTACTCCTAACTCCAAATAAGACACATTATACACCATTAGGAAGCTCTAAACATATGCTACAATCTTCAAGAAGACCTCCCAATCCGATTCAAACATTAAGAGAGTCAAAATCACAAGCAAAGTTTCTGTCAAATTTTCACAAAAATTGACAGCACTTCCCTTAAAAGACAACTAACCAAAATCGTCAACTTTTCAATCCAAACTCAAGTACTTGCATAAAACCTCAATCTACACAATTTTCAATCTCCCATATCATCAACCAATCCATATAAACCTATGATCTAACTCAAAAATGGCAGCAAATATAATTTTCCTTTTTTGTCAAAATCAAACCATACAACAATACCTTGATATACAAAACATAGGCAATTTGCACAAAGTACCTTAACTCTTAAAACTCTTGCATTTACATGAACAATATGAGTTATTACAAAGTTTTAGAGGGCATTTAGCCCAATTACAATCCAAAATGTCAAATGTCAAAGTACAAAGTAAATTAATTCTCCAAAATGCAACCTAATGCTTTGTTTCCAAAATTGACTTCTAAAGTAAAAACATCGGAGTGATGCCTCAATCCCAATACTGTAACTAGAGTTTTCGCTCCTCACCTGTGGAGGGAAAATGGGGTGTGAGCTCGATGACTCAGTGGGTAACAACTTAATAATTAAGAAATAAGCAAAAACATTCTTTATTTATTCGTTCTCAAAGCAACTTTCAGATTGATAAAAACCTTTCAAATTTATCAAAGCCAATTTACATTGATCAAATCACTTTCAATTCATCAAAACCTCTTGTAAAACTCATTTCATCAAACCAATTACACATCAAAATCACATATGCACAGAGAAAGTGGTTCGGGTGGATCCGAAACGGAACGTACTACACATTCTCGCAAGCGGTCATGTGTAGCCGTGAACTTATGGGAGCCCGTGAGGAGCTCCAATGCCACTAGTGGGCAGGCGGGAGAAGCCTATGGTTAGACAGGTGCACCTGACTCTTAAGAGACCACCACAAACCCAAACAAAGCTTTCATATCACATAATTCACACAATTCATAAACATTAGCCACAAATGGCTCTTACAAATATTCACTTTCACATGATTTTCACATAATCGTCGAAATAACATATTTGAATCTTTTTCACTTGACAAAACAAGGTAACAAATATTTCCATAAGGCATTTACATCAAAAACATCTTATACAAGATTAAACCATCATAAAATGTAACTTATTCACAACATAGGCAAAAAAAACCTTCAATGACATTTATTTCAAAACAATTAAGTAGCTTATTAATTCAATCATTAAAAAGTCACCCACCTTAGTTCCTTTAGCTAGGAGCTTGAACAATTGGCCTTTCCTTTCACTCCAATTTTCTCTCTTGACCTTTATCAAACACAAAATCATCCCATATAACATGAGATATCAAAATTGGCCATTCTTAGGAGATGAAAGCATGAAATTTAACCTATCTAATTTTACCCATCAATTTCCTAAGCCATTCACGCCAAAACCCACCTATAAATCCAAAAGATTTCACAAAATCACTCACCTTATATGGCACCCACGAAAATCCACTTTTTGCTTCTAGTGGAGGATTCCCCTTTTCTCTTCCCTTTTTCCTTCTTAGAGGAGTCTTGGAATCATCTATCTAAATCAAGAATTGACAAAGATTCAACTTCTTTCTTCTTCTTCTTCTTCTTCTCTACCTAGTCGAAACTCTCACTCTCTCCTTTCTCTTGATATTTTCGTTTTCTCTTCTAAGTTCCTTAGGTAAATTGCTTCTTGAACTATAAAAACCTAAGCCTCCCTCCCAAAACTACGTAGTTTCATCAATCACTTCTTAAAACTTAAAATTTTCGTAGGCTACCTCTTCACCCACGACAACTCATCACTTGCTTCAATTATTCTTCATTTAATGGCATTAAAAAGACTAAAGTAACCCTCTTTAAAAGCCTTAGACTTTACAAACATTTGTGATCTACCCAAAATGCCCTTACACCATCTTATTCCTTTAATATCTAAAAACATACTCCACTCTAATTTAAACGTAATCCCTCATTAAAATTTCATTTTCTTAAGAGTTAAAACCTCAAGATAATTTAGACAATACCTCAAAATAATTTGGACATGCTTAATTTAAAAAAAAAATTTAGGGGCCAACATTTCTCCCCTCCTTAAAGAATTTCTTCCTCGAAATTCTTATCGAATTGATTAGGTCTGTAGGATGCTCCTCCGTTTCTCATTTAACTTCATCACTCTAAAACTTTCTTTCAAATGATAGTATTCAGTAGACTCACTCGGTCTTTCAATTCGTTATTTATTCATTTACTTTCTTAACTAGTTCCTTCTTATACTTCAGATCACTCACAAATTTTTCCCCTTCCTGTGTCGATAACACCATAATCTTATCACATCAATATTTCCTTAACATACTCACATATATCATATTTTAAATCCTTTTGTCAGTAGCTTTAACTCATAATACTTTCATACAAACCAATTTATAGCAGCTTAGCGAATTCTTTTTCCTAACTTGAGCACACCTGAGCAAGGTGATACCTTCAGAGACAATTCAGTTTTCACTTAATAATTCACATCACTTTAATCTCAGTTCATGTAATTCTTATGTCAATCTCCCGTATTCCATATCTTTGCGTGAATCCACCTAATTCATTCATAACTTCTAATACCTCTCCAATCGATCTGACAGTCAATCATTTTTAGGTCTTACTCATCATAATACAAAAGCGATGACTCTTTCTATCTTCTACCTCCTCATACAGTATTCTATTGAAAACACTATGACAAAAATTGTGATGCTTAAATTCAAATAGAACTATACATTGATCTTATGTTCCTACAAACTCTAAACTATAAACTTTAAGCATATCTCTAACAGTTAAAACTGTCGACAATTCAAACTTTCAGTCACTTGACATATTTCTTCTAGGATGTATAGCTTAAATCACAATTACTTTTCTCACAGTCTCTTTTCTTAATCATCTTTTCCGATACGCATACTTCTTATCTCAATCACCCATTATCATTTTTCCTACTCGAACTCAAAATTCATACTCATTTCCAATTTCTTAGTAAGATTCACAATTTCTGAATCTTCAATTTGGGCTTGGTTCATATGAAATGATCTAAACTTTCAGTGACTAATCATTTTGCCTAAAATTCAATTCCACATTCTACACTCTTTACTGCATTAGATGTAATAACCTCAATATCTAAATTTATGAAACACTGCTATTAATTTCTCTATTTAATGCATCTGATCATAATACTAGCTTTACTAGTTTAGCACTCACTTATACAATCATAATCCTTCGAATAACTCTATCAATTGCCTCAGTCTCATATTCAATTCTTTCTACTCAAGCATCTTTATTGATTTCACATACTTCTTATTCACTCACCCTATATCCTTCTTCTCATTCAAACTTGACACTCATATCTGTTTTCAATCTCACAATCTCTTAATCCTTAATTTGAGGTAAACCAAACCCTCTATTCTATGCTTTCTTTTGTATTCGTTCTGATAACCTCCATACCGCATTTCTATTTAAGGCATCTGATATACCACTTAGCTTCACTTGGACTTTCTCGCTAGAACAATCGTAGCCTTTCGTGTTTATATCAATCTCCTGCGTTTTATAACTACTTCTCCCAATTCATTGATTGGCTCACACTTTTACGATCTGCACTTGCATATGTATATTGAAGATATTCCTGTACATATACTGTCTTCAAACTTTTAAAATAATCATTAATGTAGCAGTTCTAAATCATGCATCAAATAGTCAACTCATAGGACTTCCATTTTCTCCATACATATGAAATCACTTTGTTACGTTGCATTGGATTTCAACCAAATGTCTTACACCACATCAGTGCATATTATAAAATCTCTAAATCTATATGATATAATTTACCTCAACATAGTTCCTTCAAAATTCTCTTTACGCACGTTACTCATACGCTTTACACATTTTTCTCCATATATTCAAACTATTTTTCTCAATTCTTCGAATGCCTTTAATACACCATCAAATCTTGAATCTCTTTAGTCTCCAATACCATAGTGCTATTAGGCATTTGTTAACTCAAGCAGTTATTATCAAATTTTATATGTGTTGGACCCCGAACTTTTGATGAAAATTAGAAATATTAAAATGAATTTAAAGTGCGAAAGAATTGGTGAGAATGAGAATGAGAATGAATTTAAGGAAATTTGATGAAATTAAGAAAAATTTATGAGAAATGAATTGTTTAATTTTTGAGGACTTTGATATTTGAGTGAACTTATATGAATTATGAGAGGAAAGTGGATGAGTTGATTGAAATGAAGTTAAATAGCAAGAAATAAAAAGAAAAAGTGAAAATTTGAAGAATTTAGAAAGTTTGACTTTTTGGAGAGAGAATGTTTGACTTGAGAGTTGACTTTTGTTTGAGGCAAAATTTGAGAAAATTGTCTTCTGGAAACTTGTAGTTTATGTCAAGAGCTTTTTGTAGACATAAAGTTTGATATTTTTCGATATCGGGAGTGAGAGTTATGATCAGTCAAAGTTGGCTTGGAAGTTTGACCTTTAGGGTAAAAAGTTGATTTTTTTATTTAGGCAAAATTCGAGAAAATGATGAACATGAAACTTGTAGCCTCTGTCGAGAGCTTTTCGTGGACATAAAGTTTGATATTTTTCGATGTCAGGATTGGGATATATGATTTTCAGAAGATATGCTTTGTTTTGAAAATGTTATTAAGAATAGATTTATGTATTCTATGCTTCGAGGCTACTCGTCGTATGGATTTAGTCTGAATTGGAGTAAGTGGTATTACTGAAAGTTGTAGCTTGTATTTCGATCTTTCCGATGCCATAAAGTTTGTAATTTTTGATATCGGGACTAGGAGTTATGATTTTTGGAAAACCCGTGTTGTTCCTGGGTTTTCAATCCGACCCTTTTGTAATCTTTTGTGCATAATTCCTTCATCCGACATCCGATTGACTCGATTCTCGAAGCGTTGGATTCTTAAGACAATTACGTTCATTTTTTTTTGAAGAATTATGATTTTTAGCAGATTTATTGGAAAGAGATTGATTGAACCAAAGTAAGAAATGAGTTATAGGTTATAAGTTGGATAATTTTCTGAACATGGTTCAGTATTTTGCAATTTTCGGGAGTTATACAACTCCGATTGAGGTGATTCTTGAGGTTAAATAAAGTTAAGATATAGGGCTACAACTCTTGTGAAGGGATCGAAATTTAATTTCATCCCTAAGATTATCAAATTCTGGATTGAAGTTATGTTAATGTTCAGTTTCGGATTTTATGCAGGTCAGTTAGTAATTCAGCCATAACTTCTTCGTTTTAGATCCGAATTGAGCACCATCAGTGGCGTTGGATTCGTAAGATCGAGAGGAACAATTTTCAAGAAGAAAGTTTGTCCAAATTATTTCGTTTAGATACTTGAAAACAGGACGCAATTAGTCAGTTTTTCAAGTTCCTGCAGGGGCAATTTTGGAAATAGGCAAATAAGTAAGGATAACTTGGTCATTTTGGCACCATTTTTAATGAGGTGGCAGAAACACACATGGCTGTCCCTGATAAAGGCTGAAGATTCACGATGATTCTAGAGAATTAAAGAAGAAGGAATAAAGAGGATAAAGGAGGGATGAAGCATTGTCATTTTAGGTTAGTTTAAGTTAGAAACTTAAGAGATTTTTCTAGAAGACTCACGAACTCTCCATGGAGAGAGAGAAGCTCATGGTTTTCTTCTAGACAAGAGAGGCTTACGGTTTTGTTCAAAAAGAAAGGGAGAGAAGGTTTCGACCATGTGAGAGGTAAGTGAAGAACCAAGTTTTTTTTTCCTTAAGTCTTATTGGTGAGAAGAAGCTCACGAAAATACAAAGAAGAGAGAGAGAGAGAGTTTGGTTGAAGGAGGAGAAGAAGAAGAAGAAGAAAATAGTTAGAGATCTTTCATGGGTTTTTCAAGTGGATTTCCAAGGTTTCTTGAAGAAGAAAGAGGAAGAGAAAGAGTTGAAGGAGAAAATCAGAATTTCGTGGGTCTACCTAAGGTGAGACTAATTTCGAAAATTGTTGGTAATATTGTTATAATTTTGCCTTTCTTACTTAAGCATGGTAGTTTGAATGAATGATTGAAAAAAAAGAATAGAAAATGGTTTAAGTTTTCATGGAGGTTTATCAAAATCTGATTTTCGTGGGGGGTGGTTCTAAGATGAGAATTTTCGAAATGAGTTGGTTTATAGATGAGTTTTAATTAGTATAGTTTAGAAAAGGTATTGGGATGATTAGGTGAGTTTAAATGCAAGTTTTTCCATGCCTTAGAATTTTCCAGCATTGTTTCTTTTGTTAATTAGGGCTTAATTGTTAAGGTTTTGTATTTTAATGCTTATGAGGGTAAGTGGAAGAATTCTTTGAGAGGAATAAGAAAACCAGAATTTGAGGGTTTCTTTAAGGCCTGAGAATTTTGAAATTTTTATTCATTTGAGAAGGGTTTTGATGGATTAAGGTTAGAGATAATATAGGCAAAGTTAGGAAAGTTTCAATTCAAGTTTTGCCATTTTTTAAAAATTCCAGCATAGGTACTTTTTAGTAATTAGCCTTGTTATGCTTGATTTAGGTCATTTAAGGCGTTTGGATTGAGGAGGGACAAGGAAATCAATTGGGTCGAGATAACCAAGTTTCGAACCAAAGAGGTCATGGTGGGTAATATATTTATAACGTGAATTATGGGCCAATTATCTGTTTTTTTTAAATAAAGAAAGTGAAAAGAGTTTTCAAATTATTGTTTCAAATGATTTGATAAATAGCTACACCGTTCTTCTTGATAAATGATTTTCATTAATTTCTGCATTCCATGAGTTTATATGATTTCATTGATTGAAATATGCTGAGAATAACTGTCATAAGATCATATGAATTCGATTATGTTATGCCTTAAATTCATGGCATCCTGTATCTGATACGGAATATGTGTTATTTGGGCAAGAGAGTAACGTCCTGTTAATCACGTGCACGTCGACGTATAGCCTTCTCCCGGCTGCCCGCTTTGGGCTTACGAGATCCGAAGCGGATCCGATCACATTCTGATAGAACCTACGGTTATCCGTCACATTTCTGATATAACCTTCGGGTTATCCGTCCTGTTCTACGGGACTCTCGAGCCAATTGATTGCGCATTGTATTTTCGTATAGTTATGGATAGTGCATGATTGAGTGTTATGTGGTGCATACCTGAATTACATGGTTTATATATTAGTGATGATTTTTAACGATTATGACTGTTTTGGAAAAGAAAAAAAAATAAAAATGGAAAGGTTTGAGAAATACGTTTTGAAGAAGATTTCTACTGTGTAATATGATTTAAAAAGGTTTTGCTTATGTTCCATTATAAATGTGTTATCCACGGAGCCATCGTGCTCACCCCCCATTTCCCTCCACAGGTTTTGAGCGAGAAACCGAGTCCTGCATCGGGATTGGAGCAACTCCGATGCATTGTGTTATGTTTGAAATCATATGTTAGAAAACAAGGCTTTATATACTTTGTATTAGTTCTTTGAGACTTATTTGGGCTAGAATGCCTTTGAAGTTTGGTAATTACTTATGTCAGTGAGACTGTAAAAGAATTGAAGTTCAAATGTATTTTGTATATGTTTCCATGTAAAGTGTATTAGGCATGTATGGTTGTAAGATTGGAAATGAGCTTGGACTTGTATCTCCTTTATGATTTGGAAGTGAGTTAATGATTTGTTTTGAGAAATGTTTAGAAATCTTAGGATTGTGATGTTGCTGCCTATTTGAGACAATTGAGTTGTTTGGTAGTTGGGATGATTGAATAAGGAAGATAGAAGTGGTTTTATGCACGTTTTGTAGTTTGGAATAAAAAAAATTGAAGATTGGCTAGAGCATTTTTAGGGGAGGTGCTGTCCAAATTTTCCTAAATTTGGGTAGCAACTTCGCTTAGGGTTTAGACCCTCTTATTGAGGGAATTAGCTTTGGAGGTATTCTGGAAGTTGGTAGAACGTGGTAAGATCTTTAAATTGGTATAAAATGGGCCATTAGATGACTTAGAATGAAAAAGTTATGCACAGTTGAAAATTTCTGCCCACTATGCATATTAGGTTCTCGAATTACTATTCACGGGCCATTTTAGGCTGAATCGTCGAACGGATTTTTGTACCTTTAGGCGGAATCGATTTTTCCATCCTTCATGAAGGATGTAGAGGGTCTTTTAATCTTTCCAACGAGGTATGATATGTCCTATTCGGAGTTAGGAGTAAAAAGTTATGTGGGTCGGAAATTGGCTGTTTACTATTCAAATGGTCATTTGCAATTTCCCTCTTATAACTCTTGCATTTGAGTTCTCGTTTTTGATATGTATGAGTGTATATAAGAGTAGGAAAATTTTGAGATTTGTATATGAATGAATTTCCAATGTGGGAATTATTTGTATTTGATTCAAATGAGCTTGAATATGATGGTTATAAGAAAAAAGAAAAAAAAATTTATATCGGGTTTAGATAGTCTAAGTTTCCAACGCGATCATGTTTCTCTGTTCGTTGTTTCCGGATGTCAGATTTGTTTGCTTTGGTTCGATTCGTTTCATATCCGTTTTCGTTTTTTGGTTGGGATCCGGTTTCCGGATCGGGTCCCAACAATATGCCTCTTGATTAGCCCTTATGATTCCTTAAGTAAGCTGATCCTTAATGAGGTACATTGTCTCACTTTCTTTTCAATTGCCTACTTGACTTCCTTCCGCAAATGATTTTCTCCATTCCTTAAATTTCCTCAGATATCTCTTGGACTTATTCTCATGTTTGCTCATTCATACAAATTTCTCCACGCATTGTAATTATTTGCATACTTAACTTCTTGATTTTAAGACATTCATCAAGTTGGGTTTACATCTCCTCAACATACTTTCACATAATGTAACTTGAACGTACATACTCCTCATACTAGCAAATTCGTGTCTCTATAGATTCAAGAATCCACTCATATGACCCCTTTACATAAAACAAAATACATATTTTTTTTCGGTAACATATTTCACCTCCCTGCTTGATGCTCTGTTAGGGAGTGTACTCACTTTCGAATCATTACATATTCCTTCATGATTAGTTCTTTCATTGATCATCCTGAATATAAACTATCTGATCTGCTTTTTCGAACTTAACAAAATTTTTTCTTCAAAAGAGTGTTTCTTGCTACCATTATCTATCTATACTCTTTATGCAATCTTGATCAATCACTTATTATCAACTAGTCATAATACCGCGGGAAGACCAATTTCTATCTTCCTCACAAGGTCATAATGTTCAAATCACCCAAAACCTAAGGGAGTAAAGAACATACTTATTGTCGCAAATGCTTGGGTAGTGTCATCAAATTCATCCTATTTTGACTACTTACCAATTCATTGGTCTCCATTTACCCCAGACAATATTCTTCTCAGATCAATTTATTTCTCATTGTGACATCTTTAACAAATCTCAATCTATTCCCACATGATCATTATGAGCACCTTCATATGTTACTCTAGTTTCCCCGCAAACTTTAAACTGTGGGAGCTATGGCTAACAATTATCCAATAAGTGATAAGTTTCTTCCTCTATCATCTACACACACATATATATATATTACCTACGTGCTTAATATACTCACTTGTGTATGATGATGGGTCATCATATAGATACTCACAATAACAACAATTTAACCTTCTTGGACTTGTACAAATATCACCATCATTCATATAATCTTCCCATTTTCCTTCACATTACATCTTACATATATAAATTCACCATTGATTCAAATTTATAAATGTAAGAAAAATCGTCACACAACTTACATATCAAACATGTAGAACATTTCTCAAATCAATCATAAGCAAGAAAAGTAACATTTTTGAAGTAATTGAAAGCATTTCATTCTCTTGATTCAAAAACAAACTTTTATTTCTTGATTCGGAAAAAGAAAACTTAAAGGCTCATTACTCAAATTATAAGCTTATACCCACTTAGGTTCCGATTTCATATTCTTAAGACCATAAGAATCTTTGTTTTCTATACATTCCACTTGTTCACTTTAAACTCAACATTTTCACTTATATCCTTGTCTTCCTCAGACAAGCTATGTCCATACATTTACATCTATATCACATTATCCCCATAATGCCATACATTGCATCCCCCCCACTTCACTTACATTGAATTATTTTCTGTCATATTACCCATATGCTATTTTGCATTTCCATTTATCCAATGAAAAATTATCATTTTCCTCACTGATTCGGTCAGCCCAAACTCTTAACAATTGCTTATCTGAGCAACTTATACACATGCGCCTATGTAAGATCTCAATTCCGGCGCTCTAATACCATATCTGTTGGGTCCCAAACCCAACTGCTTAAACTTAAACTATCACTCTTGCTCTGATACCACATCTGTTGGACCCCGTTTCCAGAGCCCAACTTCCTGAGTCCTGAAGCCTTGTGCTTATTACCGTGCAAGGTCATTAGCTGTCACTCCAAAAATCGTGGTGAGTGCACACTAACTAACCACCAAAATCATAAGTGGACTTGTTCATACAAATTGTAGCCTTAAGCCTCGAGTTCTTTTTCAAGCAACAATCACCTCAAACGGAGTTATATAACTCAAGATATGCTTAAAAAGCCTAAAAGAGCTCATACTTTAAACATGCTCTCCTGACCGACCTCTCATTCAATTTAATGAAAACTTACCCAATTCAACTCTAAATGTGACAAATTTTTATGGAGAGGAATATATATGTCTTAGGGACCTATTGGTCTAAGAATTACCTCAATTGGAGGTCAGATACGGGAGTTATTCCCAAAAGAATAGACTATGTTCACACCCAAAAACAAATTAAACCTCTTTTGGCGCGATTAGTATAATTTTTAATCTAGATGTCGGATTGAGTTCGTTTTTCTACCATTAGAAAGAAGACATCTATACCTACAACTCTCATGAAGACCACAAAACGATATTCAGCCTAAAACTATGTCAAAAACCACCATCGTTCCCGTAGATGTCCGTTAAACGGACATCCATGTCCGTTTAACGGACATAAGTCGAGTGCAGGATGCCAAATAACCCGAGAAAGTCTGATAAACGGACATGCATGTCCGTTTAACGGACATGCATGTCCGTTTAACGGACATTGACTAGCCAAGGGTGTTTTTCCACCGAATAATTTCCATTTAACGGACTCCCATGTCCGTTTAACGAACATTGTGGCTCCCCAAAGCCCCCAATGCCTCTCCAACGCTTTCAATCTTCAACCTTACATCATAAACACTTTCACACTTCCCAAATTCACTAATTCTAAAGCCTAAACACTTCATAACACATCAAACTCCAAGTTCAACTTAGCATATTCTCAAATTCCAACTTAATTGGTTCATCAAAACTACCAATGCCAAACATTTATCATCAAAGGTATCATAAACACAAACCATATAAACAGCATAATGAACAGTAACTGTTATCTTCCAATTCCCATAACTTTTTACTCCTAACCCTAATAGTTGTATATAATACCTCAATAGAAAGATAAAAAAATTATTTACAAATTTCATGAAGGCTACAAAAGTCAATTCCATGATTAAAGGAGGTAGAAACTCACTCAAAGGTACTGCTCCTATAATGACCATTGAAACAGTGAATAGAGCCACACGGACAGTAACTGAACTAGGTTTAACCCCCATAAGTTTTTACTCCTAAATCCAAATAAGACACATTATACACCATTAGGAAGCTCTAAACATATGCTACAATCTTCAAGAAGACCTCCCAATCCAATTCAAACAATAAGAGAATCAAAATCACAAGCAAAGTTTCTGTCAAATTTTCACAAAAATTGACAGCACTTCCCTTAAAAGACAACTAACCAAAATCGTCAACTTTTCAATCCAAACTCAAGTACCAGCATAAAACTTCAATCTAAACAATTTTCAATCTCCCATATCATCAACCAATCCATATAAACCTATGATCTAACTCAAAAATGGCAGCAAATACAATTTTCCTTTTTTGTCAAAATCAAACCATACAACAATACCTTGATATACAAAACATAGGCAATTTGCACAAAGTACCTTAACTCTTAAAACTCTTGCATTTACATGAACAATATGAGTTATTACAAAGCTTTAGAGGGCATTTAGCCCAATTACAATCCAAAATGTCAAATGTGAAATTACAAAGTAAATTAATTCTCCAAAATGCAACCTAATGCTTTGTTTCAAAAAATGACTTCTAAAGTAAAAACATCGGAGTGATGCCTCAATCGTAATATTGTAACTCGGGTTTTCGCTCCTCATCTGTGGAGTGGAAAAGGGGTGTGAGCTCGACGGCTCAGTGGGTAACAGCTTAATAATTAAGAAATAAGAAAAAACATTCTTTATTTATTCGTTCTCAAAGCAACTTTTAGATTGATAAAAACCTTTCAAATTTATCAAAGCCAATTTACATTGATCAAATCACTTTCAATTCATCAAAACCTCTTGCAAAACTAATTTCATCACACCAATTACACATCAAAATCACATAAGCACAGAGAAAGTGGTTAGGGTGGATCCGAAACGGAACGTACTACACGTTCCCGCAAGCGGTCATATGTAGCCGTGAACTTGTGGGAGTTCGTGAGCAGCTCCAATGCCACTAGCGGGCAGGCGAGAGGAGCCCATGGTTAGATAGGTGCACCTGACTCTTAAGAGACCACCACAAACCCAAACAAAGCACTCATATCACATAATTCATACAATTCATAAACATTAGCCACAAATGGTTCTTACCAATATTCACTTTCACATGATTTTCACATAATCGCCAAAATAACATATTTGAATCTTTTTCACTTGACAAAACAAGGTAACAAATATTTCCATAAGGCATTTACATCAAAAACATCTTATACAAGATTAAACCATCATAAAAAGTAACTTATTCGCAACATAGGCAAAAAAAACCTTCAATGACATTTATTTCAAAACAATTAAGTAGCTTATTAACTCAATCATTAAAAAGTCACCCACCTTAGTTCCTTTAGTTAGGAGCTTGAATAATTGGCCTTTCCTTTCACTCCAATTCTCTCTCTTGACCTTTATCAAACACAAAATCATCCCATATAACATGAGATATCAAAATTGGCCATTCTTAGGAGATGAAAGCATGAAATTTAACCTATCTAACTTTACCCATCAATTTCCTAAGCCATTCACACGAAAACCCACCTATAAATCCAAAAGATTTCACAAAATCACTCACCTTATATGGCACCCACAAAAATCCACTTTTTGCTTCTAATGGAGGATTCTCCTTTTCTCTTCCCTTTTTCCTTCTTAAAGGAGTCTTGGAATCATCTATCTAAATCAAGAATTGACAAAGATCCAACTTCTTTCTTCTTCTTCTTCTTCTTCTTCTTCTTCTCTACCTAGTCGAAACTCTCACTCTCTCCTTTCTTTTGATATTTTCGTATTCTCTTCTAAGTGCCTTAGGTAAATTGCTTCTTGAACTATAAAAACCTAAGCCTCCCTCCCAAAACTACGTAGTTTCATAATCACTTCTTAAAACTTAAAATTTTTGTAGGCTACCTCTTCACCCACGACAACTCATCACTTGCTTCAATTCTTCTTCATTTAATGGCATTAAAAAGACTAAAGTGCCCCTCCTTAAAAGCCTTAGACTTTACAAACATTTGTGATCTACCTAAAATGCCCTTACACCATCTTATTCCTTTAATATCTAAAAACATACTCCACTCTAATTTAAATGTAATCCCTCGTTAAAATTTCATTTTCTTAAGAGCTAAAACCTCAAATAATTTAGACAATACCTCAAAATAATTTAGACATGCTTAATTTTTTTTAAAAAAATTCAGGGGTCAACACCATCAGGACCTAAAGAAATGTATTTTGGTGTATATTCAATAGGATATTTTCATACTTTGGTTCCTTTTTGATAATATCCATGGTGGTTTAAGAAATCATCTGATCTCCATGTCCATGTATATGAATCTTGTTCTTGTTGATCCTTTTTTAGTTTATCTCCACTTACATGTTCTCTTTTTACACTTTATTTTCCTACTTGTGATTCTCTAGCTCTACTACTTTCTAGTTGATGTTCATTTATATAGATTTCTTCATCTGAATCATAGCCATAAATAATTTTATCTTTATCGATTATTTGATGTAATTTTTCCTCTAGTTGTAATGTTCATTTTTGTACTAATTGAGTAATTTCAACTAATTGTGAATGTATGTTTCATTCAACTTCTTCTAATGATTTTGTTTGTATATTATCTAGAAGATTTAGGGTCTTCATGGTTTAATTAATGTTATCGTTTTGGGTTTAGGCTTTGATACCACTTTGGGATTCTCTTGTGCGGTTTTTATTTCAGTCATTTTCTTTTCTAATTTTTGTTCTGATTTTTGAATAATTTCTAGTTTGTGCTCTATATATATATATATATATATATATATATATATATGCAAATCCACATGTGACTCCACTTTTTTTTTAATTTTGTTGTGATCGAGTGCCTATTTAACTATCCCGTATCCGTTGCAGATGCTAGGCTCATTTTACATACTATTCTATATCCATTATGAATACCGGACTCATTAATTGTTGGACCCCACACTCCACCCGTAGGTGTTTGGGAGTTATACACTGGCGTGTGTTTGCGGGTTATACCGCGGCATCCAACCTTAATCAATATTGTCCTCTTTGGGAATCGAACTCACGACCCCTCAAGGTTTTGTTGTTTCTAAGAACACGCCTCTTACCATTGAGCCAATTGGCTCAATGGTAAGAAGCGTGTTCTTAGAAACAACAAAACCTTGAGGGGTCGCGAGTTCGATTCCCAAAGAGGACAATACTGATTAAGGTTGGATGTCGCGATATAACCCGCAAACACTTGCCGGGGTATAACCCCCATACACCTACGGGTGGGGTGTGGGGTCCAACATTAATCATTATGGCTTTGTGCTCACATTTCTGAGCTTTAAGCACCTTTTTCACTTTGGTCACTCCAGTCATAACTGACATGCATCATTTCATATAATATGCTATCTATCACTTTCATCCAGTGTACACAGTCATTTATCACATTCATCGAACCAAGTCTGGCATTTAACATTCAATTGAACCTTTATTTCCCACATTCTAATACATATAGTTAACACTCCCAATACAGTCCCATATTGAACTCCTCGAACAATCAATTGTCCCAAATCATCAATATCACAATCGTATCCAAATCATTTCATATATATATATATATATATATATATATATATATATATATATATAAGGATTCAACAAAAACAATTCAAACAAAAACACATATTTAATTGAGATCACACATCTAGTTTACTCACAGTTTAGTCCAAATTATCTATTGCTTTAATGATATAGCAATGTCCAGATGCTATCAGTCAATATGTGGTTTTATATCATACAATACACACATATTTACAAATTACTAAGTTATTTAATCAAATACATTCTTAACCTTACACCTGTATATGTGTTATTTTCAATGTATGCTCAATTGACTATCCTAGGTATGTAGGATTATGCACAAATCTTACTCACTCATTCATCTTAGCTTGTGTTCATAAAAACATCCTTATACTATTGACATCCCACACTTTCCAAATTCATATGCATTGATATCAAACAACTCATTTCTTGAATTATAACATCAAATTGAGCTCATTTTAAGCCCCAATCAAGTCTAAAAGTATCAATGTATATTGTTTTATCCTTATATGACTTAACTAGAACATAAAACATAAAATCTTCTTTTTGCCAAGAATTTCCACGATTGTGGGAAGGAACCATACAATTCCCACGATCCACGATCCACGATTGCGGGATATGTGATTCGAGACCCATCTTCCTTTTTCTTCAAAATTTTTTCCAAACTCTAACTTCTTTATGATAGTTCTTCAACTATACCTCACTTATAATTCAAGGATACTTCAATTTATAATTATTTCATCTCAAAATCTAGGCCAAAACCATTCAATTGACAATGCATAAACAATTTATCTCTTAGGCATCATCAACTAAAGAAATTCCTTCATTAGTATCTTACATGTTACACCCTAGTTCTTTTCCATTCTAAGAACATTACATTTTCATCTTTCTTTAGCATAAATTCATCTTCAACATACCTCTAATCTCAACCTAATTCATTCTCAAAATAATCTATAACCTGGGGTTTCCATACATCAAAACAAAACCAATTCATTCATCACATTTCAAGCACATCTCATCATCAACTTTACATGCAATTCATCTTAATTCATCCCTAAACAATCTTTATAGATGTTATGCTCACATATAATTCAATAAGGTAATCAAATACTTACGTTTGTCTCAAGATTTCCTCAATCAACAACTAAGCAAGTCTCCCAAGCATCAAACATACATTAAGAACAAGATGGAATTAAAGGGTTTCAACTTAAAAGATGAGGGTTATGAAATTTAGCAAAACTTTAAAGGTTTTAGGGATTTTGTAAAAGTATTGTAGATTAGAGGAAAGAAGTAGAAACAATAGACCAAAACATCAAAGATGGTAATCGTACAAGAGTAAGAAACGTGGGTAAGGTGTGTAGTGAAAAAGATAGACATATGTCATGCCAAGTGTCAAGCTAAGACCCATTCTATGTGCTTTTCTCCTACACTACTAATTGTCACTCCCTTATTAATCCATTTTTCATTTAATCTCTAAACCATATGTCACTCAACTATACCTCCATTTGTCACTCTATTATTTTTGCCACATTTCCCCATCTCTCAGGCTCATTTAACCTAAATTCCCATGTATCATTTTATCTTGCCCTTTTTAACACTTTTCTTAGAATAAATGCACATTTAACTTTTTCAATCACTCAATTAGAATAATAAATTCCCAATTCACTAATTATAATTCTTTAAATAAAATTCAAGACATAATTAACATATAAGCACATTATAATCATTTAAGATCTTTCATTCCATGGGATATATTAGTGAGTGCATATACTATTTTTATAATGTCCCTAGATCATGATTCACATGTATATGCAAATGTGATGTATACAAATGAAATGCACTTCATGAACTCTCATATGATGACTCAATCTAACAGTTAAATTCCTAAGTATAAGAATAGGCTACTACAATTCTCCCCTCCTTAAGAAATTTCATTATCGAAATTTTTACCTGATTGATCAAACAAATAGGGGTACTATTTTCTCATGTTCTCTTCGGTCTCCCATGTAGTTCTTCTCTCGAATGAATCCTCCAAATAACTTTAACTAATGGGATTACTCGGTTTATCAATTGTTTAGTTTGATATTCCACTATATTGACCGACTCTTCTATATAACTCAAATTACTTGCAATCTCTAATTTCTATGTAGGTATCACAAGGGTCGGTATGATAGATATCTTCTGAGCATACTAATATGGAACATATTGTGAATCTGAGCCATCTTTGTTGGTAGTGCTATTCTGTATGCTAATGGTCCAACTCTCTCTATGATCTCATATGGACCAATGTATTTAGAGCTCAACTTATCCTTTTTACCAAAATTTGACACTCGTCACCTAGGCGATATGTTTAAGAACATTTTGTCTCCCACTTGATGCTCTATATTTCTCTGATGTTGATATGCATATCAACTTTTCTACTTATCTTGAGCCATTTTGACTCTACTGCAGATCAACTTCACCTTTTCAATAATACCTTGAATCAACTTAGGGTCTTCAATAGACACTCTTCATCCTAATACAAAGATGATAAACACTTCCTGCCATATAATGCCTTATACGAGGCTATACCGATGCTACTATGATAATGATTATTGTAAGTAAATTCAATAAGAGCTACATATGTAGGAAAATCTCGGTGTGAGCATCACATGCCCACGGTGCGGAAAATTTTTTTTTTTGTTCCGGGACCTTCCCGAAAGCCAGGATCCATGTGTCTATACAACAAACTCAAACCATAACGGCCAAAGGAGACCGTCTCTAACGGTATCCACGCAGAGACCGGAGAACCTAACCGGGACAAACCCTTTGACCCGGGAATAGCTAGAACAAGTTAAAGACTGCTAGATCTTACCTTGTTCTTGGAGAGCTTGGAAACCAACGATGATGGAGAAGATGAAAAAGCTTGAAGAGGAGAGGAAGATCGTTGGTGAGAAGAGAGGAAAACTTGTTTTTCCTTCAAACCTATCTTCCTCCTTTAAAAGCCACGAAGATCATCAATGAAGGAGAGGAAACTCTTTCATTTTTTTGCTTCTTCTTTCATAAGCCACGATGATCCTCATCTTTCATCTTCATTATTTTGTCTTTAGTCATTAAATACATTAATGACTAAGCAAAAGAGAAGCTTCCATTCTCTTTCAACGTGTACACATATATATATATATATATATTAATTAGTTCTTTAATTAATTAATTATATATATATATATAAATGTCAAGTGGTCCGATCCTGCTCGGGAATTGGTCTACCGGCCTCTGAGGTCCCGGTATGGGAAAACCCACCGGAAACGTTTTTCAGCAATATCGATGTCGCGATCTCATCGGGACATATCTCAATCTCATCGGGATCCATTTAATCCTTTTGCTCTCCATTTATTGAAACTCTGTCCAAAACTATTTTACGAATTCTCTGAGACACTCTTATGCGTGTGACCCATTAAGTTCCCGGTTATGTTGACCACTTGGATTAACACTTAACCCAAGCAAGTCATGAGCGGTATCTAGCAACACATCATGACCCCCAATTGACCGGAAAGTAATTGGTTTGACGAATGAACATGTATTCATCATGAACCATATCACGAACCTTTCCATAGACAATTACCGTGCAATTTGTCCTTTCACCATGCTATACCCCACTTGGTTATGAGTATGGGCAATGTGTCAACTCTTAACTAGACTGACTATGTCAAATCTAGTCCAAGTGATATCAGTTCTTGTCCTGGGACTCATTACTTAATATGTCAATGAAGAAATTCTTCATGACATATATGATCCGGCTAGAGACTTCCAAGTAATGACCCTGACAAGAGGCCATGGGTATCATCTTCTGCTATCACAGAAGTGGTGAATTCTCTATTGTCTACTCAATTACCTTCGAATTCCTCAAACTGTACCCAATCACCACCCTATGAGCGACCTATGTAAGGCAACAAGGAATAGAGTCAAAGCACAGAATCAGTATCCAAGATATCCTTGAGCACCTCAAGTCTAAGGATACTTGCACCATTGTTATGATGAGATTATCACTGACATTAGAATAGGACATCCATGTGATGATCTCATAGCAGGTCATCCAATGTACTTACTACCTCTAGTAAGCATCCACATCTCAACCCTAAATATCTCATATTTTGACACGAGATCCTTGCTTGATCAAATCAAGGAGCTTGAGATGTACTAGTCTCTCGGATTACCGATGTCCGGTCTCGGTAATCCTATGACTAGGGATAATTTGAATCTTGACATAATTGCACATGATAGGAATCTCAGTAGTATGATCACATCACAATTTCCTTCATGCTATGTCATATATCATGGACTATAATTTGCTTATAGATCAATATCCATTCATAAATAATGAACAACAAGTTAATGAAATATGCCTTTCTTTATTTATTCATAAAGACTGTACACCACTTTGTACAAAATGCGCTAAAGGCGATTGCCTTCAGGGCACTACTCTAACAACATATTGGTCCCATACTCCTTGGAACTCTAATACAAAGCTTTAAGCATATCCTCAATAGTTTAGATAGTCCTCTCACTCTATCCGTTTGTATAAGGATGAAATGTTATACTGAAGTTCAACTTTATACCCAGAGCTATCCGTAAACTATCCCAGAATCTGGGATCCTGATCAGACATAATAGACAATTAACACCATGCAATCTCACAATCTCATTCACCTATCTCTAGAACAACTGGTCCAATGTGTTATTCTCTCGTATAGGTAAAAAATGTGCTGATTTCTTTAATCTATCGATAATAACCCATATGGAGTTATATTTTCTTAGAGTCCTCGGTAATCCCATAATAAAATCCATAGTGATTTTCTCCCATTTCCACTCCAAAATAGGTAATGGCTGTAACTTCCCAGTTGGAGCTTAATGTTTAGCTTTAATCTGTTGACAAGTCAAACAATTAACAACGTACTCCACTACTTACTTCTTCATCCCTGGCCACTAGAAATATTGTTTCAATGTATTGTACATCTTGGTAGTACCAGGATGCATAACATAAGTTACCATATGAGCTTCCGCCAAAATCTCTTTCCTCATATCGTTAACATCAGGTACACACAATCTTTGTTTCAACCACAATCTATCATTTCTCAATTCAAACTGAGAATTTGAATCTCATCTCAACTTTTCAATAAGCTTATCAAATTTTGGATCTTTACTTTGGCCTTTCATGATCCTTTCATATAATACCATTCTAAGCTTAAGTGTAGTTAACAATGTTTCATTCTATCCCAAATTTAACTGTTAGGCCCCGAATTTTTTTTATGATGTTATTAAGCATAAAGTTTGATAATTGTGTGATTATGCCTTAGTTTGACTAAATTGGGAGTATTAGTGGATATTTGAGGTTTAATTAGTTATAATGTGGTTTAAATGAAATTAAGGGATTAAAATGTGTAAGGGCATTTTAAGAAGATTGCTTAGGTTGGAATGGGTTTAGGCTTGTAAAGAGGGTAAGTTGGTCTTTGTATTTTCTTTAGGTTAGGTTAAAAGAAATTAGAAAAGAAAAGAAAGAGGAGAAGAAAGAAAAGAAGAAGAAAGGAAGAGAGGAGGCGATCGGTGAGAGGGAGAAGAGAAGAGGAAGAGAGAGTTTTGTGGTTTCAGCGTTTCCGACAGTTTCGAATCATTTCCGGGTAAGTCATCCTTCGTTTAACTTGGTTTTGGTTAGATTTAAACCTAGAGAATGGAGAAAGTAGCAGAATCGATGATTTAGGGTTTTGAGTGAAAAAGATGGGAAGATCCTTGGGTTGATGTGTTTGTGTTGGATTTGAAGCTTAGAATGGGTTAGAACTGTAGTACAAGTCTTGATCTATGCCTTAGATGTGTTGCATTTGAGTTTGGAACGGATTGGAGTTGGAAAATCTGGGATTTTTCAGGTTCGGGAACGTTTCCCCGATCCGCACGTCGCGACGTGCTCAAGAGCACGCCGCGTGCACGTATGGACGCCGCGACGTGCACGGGCGACTCGCCGCGAAGGCTTGGCCTTCGTCGAGACGAAGCGCCGCGGCGAACGAAGCCTTCACCGCGGCGAGCCCCCTTTTGTCCGAAAATGAAATTTTTAGTATTTTGGGCATATCTTTTGGTGTAGATGTCCAATTGAGGTGATTTTGGATTCATTATGAACTAGAAATAAAGGGCTTCAAGTTGTATGAAGAAGGGAAATTCGGAAATTGTTTCAAAGGGTTTGAGAATTTAGATGGAAGTCGGATGGAGACCTTTAATGCTTTATTTTGATTGTCCAGCTTTATGGAATATTTTCTATAGATTGTTAATGAAATGAGAACTTGGTTTTTTATAGGGAACCAAGCTGATTTGACCCAATCGCAAGAGGAAGGACAGCAGTGAGTCTGATACTCACGTGATACTAGGTGGGTAATATGTTTATGGTTGTTGTGTGTATGGGCAAAATGCCTTGTGTGTGCTTACTTGTTCGTATGATATGACCTTGTTGGTATTGCATTATATGAGAATTATTGAATGTGCATTTTGATTATAATTATGCATGGATTGATAGGCCTTATGGCAATGGACAAGAATGAGAAATAAGAAAACTGTGAAAAATGCTTTGAGCATGAAACGAATGGATTATGTGTTTGTTTGGGTAAGAGAGTTATGGATGGAGTCACGTGCACGTTGACAATAAAGCCTTCTCCCGGCTGGCCGCTTGAGGCCACGAGATCCTTGAGAAATCGGACTCAGATAGTTTACGGATTTAACTTCGGTTTATCCGGATCGTTTACGGAACTCTCGAGCCAATTGTTTATGCATACACAATCGATTTGTTGAGCATAACACATGATGGATTTGACAGACTTGTTGCATAATGATTGTTATGTTGAGAAATAGAAAATGCATAACCTATGTTTATATGAATGCGAATGAATGGATAAATTTTGATTTGCTAGTGATATATGTATATTTCTTGATTGTGTGGCTCGTTGCCAATGGCTATAAACGTATATGCCACTGAGCTTCGCAGCTCACCCCATTACTCTCCCCTCCTCAGGTGCAGATCAAGACGATAGTCGACCTTGCAAGGCATCGGAAACTTCCAGCTAGTTAGGATCCTTGTATAAGTTAGTACTTTGGTTAGCCCACCAACATTTCATCATGGAGCATACTTTTGTATTCTGGGATTTAATTTAATTTTGTATTGTGTTATATTTCGAGAATACTTGTTGAATTTCTTTGAATGCAAATGACAGATGATTTATGTATTTGGGATGTTTAATGCATGTTTAGAATGCATGTATAGAGTGTGTATGTATTGTATATGTTTGTATGAATCGAAATATGATTATGTATGGATGTTGGGATCGGGTCCGACGTTATGAGGCGCCTGTCATCGGCACGACCCGAGGGGCCACCTCTGGAATAGGGATCTGGGGCTCAGGCCCAACATGTTTGGTATCAGAGAGCCTAGGTTTAGTGTCCTTGGCTTAGAATGCATATAGGACGACTTGTTTGATCTATGATTAATTGTTGCATTGATTACGTGACATGCATATCATGCATACATGTAGATTGTCATATAACTAATCCTTAGTGTTTCCATTTGAAGGAGTACGATGCCACCTCGTAGAAGGACACGAGGAATTATGCAAGGATCTGCTGCACCTGACTCTCTGAATAGAGAGGAGAGGACTGATGAGTCAGTAGCCCCAGGGAATGCTGAGGCTTTTGTAGGGCTAGGTAGTGAGCCCATTCCTTCGCAGATGCAGGAGTCTTCGATCCTGCAGGAGCAAGTGCCTCCTTTGGATCCGAGGTTGTTCCAGGCCTTTACTCAGGCATGTGTGCAGGCTATGGGCCAGATGCCACAGCCTTCTGCTTTAGCCCCAGTTCAGAAGGGCAGACGATTTGATAGACTGAGGAAGTATGGGGCAGTTGATTTCTTTGGGACATCAGATCCCGAGGAAACCGAGACATGGTTGTGGAAGACTGAAAGAGTGCTAGACCAGATGGAGTGTGAGGATGACGAGAGGGTCATCTATGCGGCGAGTTTGCTTCAGGGAGATGCTCTCCACTGGTGGGAGACTGTACCAGGGAGTCAGATGAGGCCAGTAGGGTTGGCATGGTAGGATTTTGTGGTTGCTTTCAAGAAGAAGTATCTATCTGAGGTTTATATTCAACAGACGCAGAGGGAGTTCCTCAATTTGACTCAGAGGGATATGTTAGTGGGCGAGTATGAGCGTCGGTTCACGCAGTTGGCGAGGTATGCCTCCGATCTGATGTTGAGTGAAGCTGCCAGATGTCGCAGGTTTGAGTCGGGATTGCACTTGGCCATTAGAGAGAAGGTGATTGTGCAGAATTTCTGTGATTTCCAGCAGTTGGTTGAGGCAGCTCTGAGGGTTGAAAGTATAGAGAATATCAAGAGTGCTGTGAACAAGAAGAGGAAGGGCAGAGAGCAGTCCAGGAGAGGAGGTAGCACTAGTACTCCTATGCCAGACAGGAGTTCTAGGAGCTTCCCGGTCCAGTCAGAGGAGAGGAGCAGTGATGCGAGCCGACCTAGGCCGATGAGGACTTCTACTGTTTCTCATCATGCCTCAACGGTGGGTGGCGGTAGAAGGGGAGATGGAGATAGATCTTTTGTCCCGAAGTGTGAGCACTACGGGAGAGCTCATAGAGGAGAGTGCTTCAGATTGACCGGAGCTTGTTTCAACTATGGGGAGAAGGGACACATTGCAAGTTCCGAGGAGGACAGAGACCATGGGTCAGAGGACTGCGACAGAAGTGGGCAGTTCAGATGCAGCCAAGAGGGTGAGTCTTCCGGGGAGACCGAGAGGGCAGGCACCGGCTAGGGTGTTTGCGATGACTAGGGTGTTAAGTCAAAATGACTTTACATAAATATGATTTTGATGTATAACAAAAAAAGATCAAATACAAAGAAAAACAAAACAGACAAAGTCAGACACAGAAGAACTCAGACACAGACGAAGTTGAAATAACTGAAGTCGGACACAGACGAACTCACACGCAGACGCAAATACAAAAACAAACGCAAATACAAAAGCAGACGCAGACGCAGACGCAAATGCAAAGCAGACGCAGAGCCTTGAGCACGCAAATGCAAATCTGAACCTGAGCCTTGAGCCTTGACGCAGGCGGAAATACAAAGCATCGCAGACGCAGACGCAAATGCAAAGCGAGCCTTGAGCATAAATGCAAATCTGACGCTTGAGACGCAGACGCAGATGAGGCGCAAATGTAAGCGAGGCTTGAGCCTTGAGCGTAGACAAGAAGCGGAACCTGAGAGTCGATTCGAGTTAGTTACAGAACTCAACTGATTAACCATTTCTTTAAAGATTCAAGAATTAAGAAGCAGTTGGAGATGAAGGCTATAAATACAAGTCGAAGTCGAAGATTGCAAAGTTACAGAAAGTTACACAACATTCACAAAAAGCTTACAGATACTTACACGAAATAGCGAGAAAAATTACTACGTGCAAAAGTGATTTAGCTGAGTGCTATTTTTCTGTAACAAAGTGTTCAAATATTTTTTTGAGAAGAAAAGTTGTACAAATAGCCCGCAGAGGCTAAGTGTGAAAGAATACTGATTGTAGAGACCTGAAGAGGCTCGTGGAAAGAATACTTGTAACGATTGAAGAGATAGTGAAATCTCAGAAGAAACTCTGAGGACTGGACGTAGCCCACGGTTTGGGGTGAACCAGGATAAATCTTTGTGTCTACCACTCTTACTCTCTATCTCTATTTCAGTTTCAAATCTTATCATTACTTAGTTTTTGTTGGGACCCGATTCGGGAACCGGATCCCAACCGGAAAGCGGAAACCGAAAATAAACAGAATTCAGAATCGAATGCGAATCGAATCAAATACAAAGCGAAAGAATTAATCAACCTGAGCAAACATTGACATCCGTTGCAAACATGAAGCATAGGAAACTAATCGCGTTGGAAACCCTAAGACGTACCATTCTGAAATTCGGTATAATTTTTTTTTTCTTATTCCTTGTCTTTTCATTCTTAATCACTTTATTTCATTACATACAAAATCATCATATGCTTGGATACTCATACAAATCCCAAATCACACTCAAATCATAATAAACTTCTTAATATTAATACCAATCTCATAAATCCATCTTTCATACATCTAAATTTTATTTTTCTTCTTTCCCAATTTATTTTCTAACAAAAAATTCGGCAGCATAACGGCTGCATTTATCCTATCCCAAAAATTCCTGCAAAGGCAAAATACACTTCTAATATCAAAAAATCCATAATCATCGGACTCTCCCGTTCGGAATCCAAACACCAGCAAACAAACGCAATCTTAGATCTAAACACTTCAATCAAATACCCATATCAATTAACAATATATTTTCCCAAAATCATACACAATTTCATATACAATTTCCAAAATCATTTACAATCACGAATTCAAAATCCGTTACATCGACCTCTTCATTCTTTTACATCAACCTAATATACACAATTTCATACAAACTTCATAAATCATATACATACATGGCAATTCTCCATATTCAATCTTAATACCAAAATCTCAATTTGCACAAAATCCAAATAATACAAAATCGAATCAAGCGTCTTGATACTCTTTCATCCGATCTCACGCACGAAACACGGAGATGGGGATGAAAGGAGTACTTCTAAGCTCGTGGATAATATATTTATAAATTGAAACATAGCGAAAATTATCTTTTCAAAATTTTCAAACATTTCCCATTCGAAATTTATCCAAAACCCATTTTCAAACTTTCCAAAACATTCATAAACAGTTTCCGAAATTCATTATTGAAAATTTACTTTCTCATTTCTCAAATTCTCAAACTTTTTACCAATCATGCACAGTTTTAAACATGAATGCATCACATAGCACATAAACAAAATAAAAACCACATAACATAACAGAATAGTTTGATGTTGGACCCCACACCCCACCCGTAGGTGTTTGCGAGTTATCTTTGCGGCGTGTATTCTGGGTTATACCATGGCATCCAACACAAATCACAATAACACATTAAATGGTTTGGTTTGGTCCTTAACAGGACATACTGCAAATTTCCGCATAGCGGTCATATGTAAACCGTGAAGGAGTCCGTGATCGGAACTCCATTGCCTCTTTTGAGCAAAGAGAGAAGGCTTTAACAAGTAGAGCGATTGCAAGCGACTCCAAAGGACTGACCAAACCCCGTAGTACATAAGCAAAGCGAAATTTTCAGATTGCTCGAAGGCACTTTTCAAAGATCTTGATTTTTCACATTTTTCAAATCATATCATCATATTGTGTCATAAATGACACAAGCACGTATCCACATGAATTCACATAACAAATCTAATGCAATTCACATCATCACTTAAATCACATATTCATCAAATTCATCACAATATATGCACTAATTCTTTAAATCATTTATATCATAAATCAAATAATTTGAAAACCATGAATTTCATAAATCGTGCATTTTCTCAAACTCATTTTAACCCTTTGAAATCATAATATCAAACATTTACAACCTTTTTCAACCCATTTTATCAACAATAATTTATCAAAATCAAATTTTGCTTTCTTTAATTTTCAAAATCACATTCTTAGCTTACAATTCAATAAATAAATATACTACCCACCTCATATCCATGCTAACAACTTGCTTTGTGCCTCAATTGCTCCCAAGCCTCCTTCTTTCTTCCACATTAAAATTTCCTAAACCAAATTAATCCAAATTCAACTTCATAAATGTCATAATTCATCAATTTAAACTTAGAAAACACTAATTCCACATAAAATCAAGCTATCTAAATCATGAATTTCCAAAATCCTTCAAAATCTCCAAATTCCAAAATGCACCTAAACCAATCCACTCAAATTTAATATCATATTTAACTTAATTACTCAAATTGAGCTTAGGAAACATCAATTCCTCACATATTCAAGCTATTTCAATCTCCAATTTTGAAAATCCCCAATTTTCAAAATTGGCCTCAACCAATTTACACAAATTCCATATCATAAATCACAATTTCCTCAAAATTGATTTCATATTTCACCAATTCATACTAGTATGGATGATTCTACACCATTAATTCACAAAATCCCCAAATTTCAAATTATGCCTAAACCTCCAATTTACAATTTTTCAAATTAAACTTCATCTAAAGCATAAACATCAAAATTAACTTAGGATATCTCAAATTCATCACTAATTCAAGCCATCTAAAGCATCAATTTCACAAAACCCCAATTTCAAAATTTGACATAATCCTAATCACTCAATTAACCAAAATTAAATCTCACTTAAGGCATAATCATCACAATTGACTTCATAAATCACATACCCATATCATTTTCCATGATTCTAAACCAAATTTTAAGAAAAAACTCAAAGATTGAAATTTCTGTTACCTCTTTCTCTCTCTAAATTTTCGAAATTCCTAAGCTCCAATGGTAACTTCATCTTCTTTCTTCCCTTTTTCTCTTGGAAACCATGAGAATCTCTAAGAAAACCCATAAAAAATCAAACCTTGCTTTTTCTCCTCCATAATCGTCCATGCTTCTCCTTCTTCTTCTTCATTTCTTCTTCTCCCTTCTTGTATTTTCGTGTCTTTCAGGTGATTTTGGAGTGAAAAATGACAGCTCATATGGTGTTTTGCCATGTCATTAAAATGGGGCACAAATGACTAAGTTGCCCCTCACTTATTTGCCTATTTCCGAAATTGCCCCTACAGGAACTTGAAAAACTAACTACTTGTGTCCTATTTTCAAGCATCTAAACGAAATAATTTGGACAAACTTTCTTCTTGAAAATTGTTCCTCTAGATCATACAAATCCAACGCGACTGACCGCGCTCAATTCGGATCTAAAACGAAGAAGTTATAGCCAAAATACTATCGGACCTTCACAAAATCCGAGACTGAACATTAACATAACTTCAGTCCAGAAATTTACAATCTTAGGGATGAAATTAAATTTCGATCCCTTCACAAGAGTTGTAGCCCTATATCTTAATTTTATTTTCCCTCAAGAAACAACTCAATCGGAGTTGTACAGCTCCCGAAAATCGCAAAATACTGAACCATGTTTAGAAAATTATCCAACTTATAACCTATAACCCAATCTCTTACTTTGGTTCAATCAATCTCTTTCCATTTAATCTCCTAAAAATCATAATTCTTCATAAAAATGGAATTAATTGTCTTAGGAATCCAACGCTTCGAGAATGAAATCAATCAGATGTCGGACGAAGGAATTATAAGCAAAAGATTACAAAAGGGATCGGATTAAAAATAAAGTAACGACACTTCAAAACCGAACTTTTCCAAAATCATATCTCTCGATCTCGAACTCAGAATTTGACAAATTTGGTGTCAATAAAAAAATCAAAGGAAGCTCTACAACTTCCCTGACGAACTCAAAATGAAATTAGGTCTCGAAAGAGGTTGAAAACTCACTCAAAGATTCTATCCAAAACAGCTTTTCCTAAACGACTTCCAATTTTTAATCGCTCATAACTTCTAGCCCCGATATCGAAAAATTGCAAACTTTATATCAATGGAAAGATAAAAACATCATCTAAAACTTTCATGCAGACCACTTACTCCAATTCAAACTAAATCGATACGACGAGTGGCCTCGAAACCTAGAACACACAAATCTATACTTAATAGCATTTTCAAAACAAAGTATATCTTCAGAAAATCATATCTTTCAATCCCGACATCGAAAAATAGCAAACTTTATGTCCACAAAAAGCTTTCGACAGAGGTTACAATTTTCATGTTGATCATTTTCTCGAATTTTACTTAAATCAAAAAGTCAACTTTTTCCTCAAAAAGTCAAACTTTAAGCGAACTTTGACGGATCATAACTCTCACTCCCGATATCGAAAAATATCAAACTTTATGGCTACAGAAAGCTCTTGACATAAACTACAAGTTTCCAGCAGATCATTTTCTCAAATTCTCCCAAAATCAAAAAGTCAACTCTCAAGTCAAACATTTTATCTCCAAAAGTCAAACTTTCTAAATTCTTTAAATTTTTACACTTTTTTCTTTTTAATTCTTGCTATTTAACTTCATTTCAATCAACTCATCCACTTTCTTCTCATAATCCATATAAGTTCACTCAAATATCAAAGTCCTCAAAATTAAACAATTCTTTTCTCAGAATTTTTTTTAATTTCATCAAATTTCCTTAAATTCAAAATTTTCTCACCAATTTCTTTCTCACTTAAATTCATTTTAAAATTTCTAATTTTCATCAAAAATTCGTGGTCCAACATTTCTCCCCCTCTTAAAAGAATTTCGTCCTCGAAATTCATACGTAAAAAATCAGCAAATAACACATTCTCTTAGCTGATTTCTTTCTAAAAGATCATAGTCACTTTTCTTATCTAATTTCCTCATCATACACATTCGTAACTTACTTCTTATATCAAGTACACCACATTCACTATTATATCACTTCACTATATCCATAATTCAATATGCCTTCCATATATAGATATAAATTCAAGTTGTCTCATCTTTCAAGTATCCCTTAATTGCATCTTACATATGCATATTCGAAAATAATTCATCCAAATTTAATTTGTCAAATATTTCATGACATACCTTCATATCAGTTAATCCTATCTTTCAAGTATTTCTTAATTCGACTCACACATGTATAACTAAAATCAATTCTTCTCATTTCATCATGAAATTCTCCTCTCAATTGCCTTAACACTTTCTTCTAATCAATCATCACTCATCACCTTAATCAAACAATCCTTATGTTCTTCACATCATGCATGAAATACCATTTCCATCTTTATCACTCTCTCACTAATGCAATCCTATTCATTAAAACTCGAACAAACACTTCCCCAAGTATGATCATAATATTGGGCTCGATACTCATCTATGTTGGGACCGATCAGGAACCAGGATCCCAACCGGAAGCTTAAAACCGAAAACAAGCGAATTCAGAATCGAATGCGAATCGAATCAAATACAAAGCGAACGAATTAATCAACCTGAACAAACATCGACATCCGTTGCAAACATGAAGCATAGGAAACTAATCGCGTTGGAAACCCTAAGATGTACCATTCCGAAATCCGGTATATATTTTTTTCTTATTCCTTGTCTTTTCATTCTTAATCACTTTATTTCATTACATACAAAATCATCATATGCTTGGATACTCATACAAATCCCGAATCGCACTCAAATCATAATAATCTTTTTAACATTAATACCAATCTCATAAATCCATCTAAATTTTATTTTTCTTCTTTCCCATTTTATTTTCTAACGAAAAATTCGGCAGCATGATTGCTGCATTTATCCTATCCAAAAAATTCCTGCAAAGGCAAAATGCACTTCTAATATCACAAAATCCAGAATCATCGGACTCTCCTGTCCGGAATCCAAATACCAGCAAACAAACGCAATCTTACATCTAAACACTTCAATCAAATACCCATATCAATTAACAATATATTTTCCCAAAATCATACACAATTTCATATACAATTTCCAAAATCATTTACAATCACAAAATTCAAAATCCGTACATCGACCTCTTCATTCTTTTACATCAACCTAATATACACAATTTCATACAAACTTCATAAATCATATACATACATGGCAATTCGCCATATTAAATCTTAATACCAAAATCTCAATTTGCACAAAAATCCAAATAATACAAAATCGAATCAAGCGTCTTGATACTCTTTCATCCGATCTCACCACGAAACACGGAGATGGGGATGAAAGGGAAGTGGCTTAAGCTCGTGGATAATATATTTATAAATTGAAACATAAGTGAAAATTATCTTTTCAAAATTTTCAAACATTTCCCATTCGGAAATTTATCCAAAAACCTATTTTCAAACTTTCCAAAATATTCATAAACAGTTTCCGAAATTCATTATTGAAAATTCACTTTCTCATTTCTCAAATTCTCAAACTTTTTACCAATCATGCACAGCTTTAAACATGAATGGATCACATAACACATAAACAAAATCAAAAACCACATAACATAACAGAATGGTTTGATGTTGGACCCCACACCCCACCCGTAGGTGTTTGCAGGTTATACTACGGCGTGTGTTTGCGGGTTATACCGTGGCATCCAACACAAATCACAATAACACATTAAATGGTTTGGTTTGGTCCTTAACAGGACATACTGCACATTTCTGCATAGCGGTCATGTGCAGTCGTGAAGGGAGTCCGTGATCGAAACTCCATTGCCTCTTGCAGGCAGCCGAGAGAAGGCTTTAACAAGTAGAGACAGTGCACTGACTCACAAAGGACCTGACCAAACCCACGTAGCACATAAGCAAAACGAAATTTTCAGATTGCTCGAAGGCACTTTTCAAAGATCTTGATTTTTCACATTTTTCAAATCATATCATCATATTGTGTCATAAATGACACAAGCACGTATCCACATGAATTCACATAACAAATCTAATGCAATTCACATCATCACTTAAATCACATATTCATCAAATTCATCACAATATATGCACTAATTCTTTAAATCATTTATATCATAAATCAAATAATTTGAAAACCACGAATTTCATAAATCCTGCATTTTCTAAAACTCATTTTAACCCTTTGAAATCATAATATCAAACATTTACAACCTTTTTCAACCCTTTTTATCAACAATAATTTATCAAAATCAAATTTTGCTTTCTTTAATTTTCAAAATCACATTCTTAGCTTACAATTCAATAAATAAATATACTACCACCTCATATCCATGCTAACAACTTGCTTTGTGCCTCAATTGCTCCCAAGCCTCCTTCTTTCTTCCACATTAAAATTTCCTAAACCAAATTAATCCAAATTCAACTTCATAAATGTCATAATTCATCAATTTAAACTTAGAAAACACTATTTCCACATAAAATCAAGCTATCTAAATCATGAATTTCCAAAATCCTTCAAAATCTCCAAATTCCAAAATGCACCTAAACCAATCCACTCAAATTCAATATCATATTTAACTTAATTACTCAAATTGAGCTTAGGAAACATCAATTCCTCACATATTCAAGCTATTTCAATCTCCAATTTTGAAAATCCCCAATTTTCAAAATTGGCCTCAACCAATTTACACAAATTCCATATCATAAATTACAATTTCCTCAAAATTGATTTCATATTTCACCAATTCATACTAGTATGGATGATTCTACACCATTAATTCACAAAATCCCCAAATTTCAAATTAAGCCTAAACCTCCAATTTACAAATTTTCAAATTAAACTTCATCTAAAGCATAAACATCAAAATTAACTTAGGATATCTCAAATTCATCACTAATTCAAGCCATCTAAAGTATCAATTTCACAAAACCCCAATTTCAAAATTTGACATAATCCTAATCACTCAATTAACCAAAATTAAATCTCACTTAAGGCATAATCATCACAATTGACTTCATAAATCACATACCCATATCATTTTCCATGATTCTAAACCAAAGTTTAAGAAAAAACTTAAAGATTGAAATTTTTCTTACCTCTTTCTCTCTCTAGATTTTCGAAATTCCTAAGCTCCAATGGTAACTTCATCTTCTTTCTTCCCTTTTCCTCTTGGA
Source organism: Erythroxylum novogranatense (assembly GCA_029891385.1). Classification (NCBI taxonomy): domain Eukaryota; kingdom Viridiplantae; phylum Streptophyta; class Magnoliopsida; order Malpighiales; family Erythroxylaceae; genus Erythroxylum; species Erythroxylum novogranatense. Next base: position 36,027,069 of record CM057231.1, read on the forward strand.
AACCATGAAAATCTCTAAGAAAACCCATAAAAAATCAAACCTTGCTTCTTCTCCTCCATAATCGTCCATGCTTCTCCTTCTTCTTCTTCATTTCTTCTTCTCCCTTCTTGTATTTTCGTGTCTTTTAGCTGATTTTGGAGTGAAAAATGACAGCTCATATGGTGTTTTGCCATGTCATTAAAATGGGGCACAAATGACCAAGTTGCCCCTCACTTATTTGCCTATTTTCAAAATTGCCCCTGCAGGAACTTGAAAAACTGACTACTTGCGTCCTGTTTTCAAGCATCTAAACGAAATAATTTGGACAAACTTTCTTCTTGAAAAGTGTTCCTCGAGATCATACGAATCCAACGCCACTGACCGCGCTCAATTCGGATCTAAAACGAAGAAGTTATAGCCAAAATACTATCGGACCTTCACAAAATCCGAGACTGAACATTAACATAACTTCAGTCCAGAAATTTACAATCTTAGCGATGAAATTAAATTTTGATCCCTTCACAAGAGTTTTAGCCCTATATCTTAATTTTATTTTTCCTCAAGAAACAACTCAATCGGAGTTGTACAGCTCCTGAAAATCGCAAAATACTGAACCATGTTCAGAAAATTATCCAACTTATAACCTATAACTCAATCTCTTACTTTGGTTCAATCAATCTCTTTCCATTTAATCTCCTAAAAATCATAATTCTTCATAAAAATGGAATTAATTGTCTCAGGAATCCAACGCTTCGATAATCAAATCAATCGGATGTCGGGAGAATGAATTATAAGCAAAAGATTATAAAAGGGATCGGATTAAAAACAAAGTAACGACACTTCAAAACCGAACTTTTCCAAAATCATATCTCTCGATCCCGAACTCAGAATTTGACAAATTTTGTGTCAATAAAAAGATCAAAGGAAGCTCTACAACTTCCCTGAAGAACTCAAAATCAAATTAGGTCTCGAAAGAGGTTGAAAACTCACTCAAAGATTCTATCCAAAACAGCTTTTCCTAAACGATTTCCAATTTTTAATCGCTCATAACTCCTAGCCCCGATATCGAAAAATTGCAAACTTTATATCAATGGAAAGATAAAAACATCATCTAAAACTTTCATGCAGACCACTTACTCCAATTCAAACTAAATTCATACGACGAGTGGCCTCGAAACCTAGAACATACAAATCTATACTTAATAGCATTTTCAAAACAAAGCATATCTTCAGAAAATCATATCTTTCAATCCCGACATCGAAAAATAGCAAACTTTATGTCCACAAAAAGCTTTCGACAGAGGCTACAATTTTCATGTTGATTATTTTCTCGAATTTTGTCTAAATCAAAAAGTCGACTTTTTCCTCAAAAAGTCAAAGTTCAAGCGAACTTTGACTGATCATAACTCTCACTCCCGATATTGAAAAATATCAAACTTTATTGCTACAGAAAGCTCTTGACATAAACTACAAGTTTCCAGAAGATCATTTTCTCAAATTCTCCCAAAATCAAAAAGTCAACTCTCAAATCAAACATTTTATCTCCAAAAGTCAAACTTTCTAAATTCTTTAAATTTTTACACTTTTTCTTTTTAATTCTTGCTATTTAACTTCATTTCAATCAACTCATCCACTTTCTTCTCATAATCCATATAAGTTCACTCAAATATCAAAGTCCTCAAAATTAAACAATTCTTTTCTCATATTTTTTTTTAATTTCATCAAATTTCCTTAAATTCAAAATTTTCTCACCAATTTCTTTCTCACTTAAATTCATTTTAAAATTTCTAATTTTCATCAAAAGTTCGGGGTCCAACATTTCTCCCCCTCTTAAAAGAATTTCGTCCTCGAAATTCATACGTAGAAAATCAGCAAATAACACATTCTCTTAACTGATTTCTTTCCAAAAGATCATAGTCACTTTTCTTATCTAATTTCCTCATCATACACATTCGTAACTTACTTCTTATATCAAGTACACCACATTCACTATTATATCACTTCACTATATCCACAATTCAATATGCCTTACATATATTAGATATAAACTTAAGTTGTCTCATCTTTCAAATGTCCCTTAATTGCATCTTACATATGTATATTCGAAAATAATTCATCCAAATTTAATTTGTCAAATATTTCATGACATACCTTCATATCAGTTAATCCTATCTTTCAAGTATTTCTTAATTCGACTCACACATGTATAACTAAAATCAATTCTTCCCATTTCATCATGAAATTCTCCTCTCAATTGCCCTTAACACTTTCTTCTAATCAATCATCACTCATCACCTTAATCAAACAATCCACTAGGTTCTTCACATCATGCATGAAATACCATTTCCATCTTTATCACTCTCTCACTAATGCAATCATATTCATTAAAACTCTGAACAAACACTTCCGCCCAAGTATGTTCATAATACTGGGCTCTGATACCATCTATGTTGGGACCCTATCTGGGAACCGGATCCCAACCGGAAAGCGGAAACCGAAAACAAACAGAATTCGGAATCGAATGCGAATCGAATCAAATACAAAGCGAACGAATTAATCAACCTGAACAAACATCGACTTCCGTTGCAAACATGAAGCATAGGAAACTAATCGCGTTGGGAACCCTAAGATGTACCATTCCGAAATCCGGTATTTTTTTTTCTTATTCCTTGTCTTTTCATTCTTAATCACTTTATTTCATTACATACAAAATCATCATATGCTTGGATACTCATACAAATCCCAAATCGCACTCAAATCATAATAAACTTCTTAACATTAATACCAATCTCATAAATCCATCTTTCATACATCTAAATTTTATTTTTCTTCTTTCCCAATTTATTTTCTAACGAAAAATTCGGCAGCATGACGGCTGCATTTATCCTATCCCAAAAATTCCTGCAAAGGTAAAATACACTTCTAATATCACAAAATCCAGAATCATCGGACTCTCCGTCGGAATCCAAACACCAAACAAACAAACGCAATCTTAGATCTAAACACTTCAATCAAATACCCATATCAATTAACAATATATTTTCCCAAAATCAAACACAATTTCATATACAATTTCCAAAATCATTTACAATCACAAAATTCAAAATCCGTACATCGACCTCTTCATTCTTTTACATCAACCTAATATACACAATTTCATACAAACTTCATAAATCATATACATACATGGCAATTCGCCATATTCAATCTTAATACCAAAATCTCAATTTGTACAAAAATCCAAATAATACAAAATCGAATCAAACGTCTTGATACTCTTTCATCCGATCTCCTGCACGAAACCTGGAGATGGGGATGAAAGGGGAGGTGAGCTCAGAAGCTCGTGGATAATATATTTATAAATTGAAACATAAGCGAAAATTATCTTTTCAAAATTTTCAAACATTTCCCATTCGAAAATTTATCCAAAAACCCATTTTCAAACTTTACAAATCATTCATAAACAGTTTTCGATATTCATGATTGAAAATTCACTTTCTCATTTCTCAAATTCTCAAACTTTTTACCAATCATGCACAACTTTAAACATGAATGCATCACATAACACATAAACAAAATCAAAAACTGCATAACATAATAGAATGGTTTGATGTTGGACCCCACACCCCACCCGTAGATGTTTGCAGGTTATACTGCGGCGTGTGTTTGTGGGTTATACCGCGGCATCCAACACAAATCACAATAACACATTAAATGGTTTGGTTTAGTCCTTAACAGGACATACTGCAAATTTCCGCATAGCGGTCATGTGTAGCCGTGAAGGGAGTCCGTGATCGGAACTCCATTGCCTCTTGCAGGCAGCCGAGAGAAGGCTTTAACAAGTAGAGACAGTGCACTGACTCACAAAGGACCTGACCAAACCCACGTAGCACATAAGCAAAACGAAATTTTCAGATTGCTCGAAGGCACTTTTCAAAGATCTTGATTTTTCACATTTTTCAAATCATATCATCATATTGTGTCATAAATGACACAAGCACGTATCCACATGAATTCACATAACAAATCTAATGCAATTCACATCATCACTTAAATCACATATTCATCAAATTCATCACAATATATGCACTAATTCTTTAAATCATTTATATCATAAATCAAATAATTTGAAAACCTTGAATTTCATAAATCTTTCATTTTCTAAAACTCATTTTAACCCTTTGAAATCATAATATCAAACATTTACAACCTTTTTCAACCCATTTTATCAATAATAATTTATCAAAATCAAATTTTGCTTTCTTTAATTTTCAAAATCACATTCTTAGCTTACAATTCAATAAATAAATATAATACCCACCTCATATCCATGCTAACAACTTGCTTTGTGCCTCAATTGCTCCCAAGCCTCCTTCTTTCTTCCACATTAAAATTTTCTAAACCAAATTAATTCAAATTCAACTTCATAAATGTCATAATTCATCAATTTAAACTTAGAAAACACTAATTCCACATAAAATCAAGCTATCTAAATCATGAATTTCCAAAATCCTTCAAAATCTCCAAATTCCAAAATGCACCTAAACCAATCCACTCAAATTCAATATCATATTTAACTTAATTACTCAAATTGAGCTTAGGAAACATCAATTCCTCACATATTCAAGCTATTTCAATCTCCAATTTTGAAAATCCCAATTTTCAAAATTGGCCTCAACTCAATTACACAAATTCCATATCATAAATCACAATTTCCTCAAAATTGATTTCATATTTCACCAATTCATACTAGTATGGATGATTCTACACCATTAATTCACAAAATCCCCAAATTTCAAATTAAGCGTAAACCCCCAATTTACAATTTTTCAAATTAAACTTCATCTAAAGCATAAACATCAAAATTAACTTAGGATATCTCAAATTCATCACTAATTCAAGCCATCTAAAGCATCAATTTTACAAAACCCCAATTTCAAAATTTGACATAATCCTAATCACTCAATTAACCAAAATTAAATCTCACTTAAGGCATAATCATCACAATTGACTTCATAAATCACATACCCATATCATTTTCTATGATTCTAAACCAAAGTTTAAGAAAAAACTCAAAGATTGAAATTTCTCTTACCTCTTTCTCTCTCTAGATTTTCGAAATTCCTAAGCTCCAATGGTAACGTCATCTTCTTTCTTCCCTTTTCCTCTTGGAAACCATGAAAATCTCTAAGAAAACCCATAAAAAATCAAACCTTGCTTCTTCTCCTCCATAATCGTCCATGCTTCTCCTTCTTCTGCTTCATTTCTTCTTCTCCCTTCTTGTATTTTCGTGTCTTTCAGCTGATTTTGGAGTGAAAAATGACAGCTCATATGGTGTTCTGCCATGTCATTAAAATGGGGCACAAATGACCAAGTTGCCCCTCACTTATTTGCCTATTTCCAAAATTGCCCCTGCAGGAACTTGAAAAATTGACTACTTGCGTCCTGTTTTCAAGCATCTAAACGAAATAATTTGGACAAACTTTCTTCTTTAAAATTGTTCCTCTAGATCATACGAATCTAACGCCACCGACCGCGCTCAATTCGGATCTAAAACAAAGAAGTTACAGCCAAAATACTATTGGACCTTCACAAAATCCAAGACTGAACATTAACATAACTTCAGTCCAGAAATTTACAATCTTAGGGATGAAATTAAATTTTGATCCCTTCACAAGAGTTGTAGCCCTATATCTTAATTTTATTTTCCGTTAAGAAACAACTCGATCGGAGTTGTACAGCTCCCGAAAATCACAAAATATTGAACCATGTTCAGAAAATTATCCAACTTATAACCTATAACCCAATCTCTTACTTTGGTTCAATCAATCTCTTTCCATTTAATCTCCTAAAAATCATAATTCTTCATAAAAATGGAATTAATTGTCTTAGGAATCCAACGCTTCGAGAATCAAATCAATCGGATGTCGGGCGAAGGAATTATAAGCAAAAGATTACAAAAGGGATCGGATTAAAAACAAAGTAACGGCACTTCAAAACCGAACTTTTCCAAAATCATATCTCTCGATCCTGAACTCAGAATTTGACAAATTTTGTGTCAATAAAAAGATCAAAGGAAGCTCTACAACTTCCCTGAAGAACTCAAAATCAAATTAGGTCTCGAAAGAGGTTGAAAACTCACTCAAAGATTCTATCCAAAACAGCTTTTCCTAAACTACTTCTAATTTTTAATCGCTCATAACTCCTAGCCCCGATATCGAAAAATTGCAAACTTTATATCAATGGAAAGATAAAAACATCATCTAAAACTTTCATGCAGACCAATTACTCCAATTCAAACTAAATCTATACGACGAGTGGCCTCGAAACCTAGAACACACAAATCTATACTTAATAGCATTTTCAAAACAAAGCATATCTTCTGAAAATCATATCTTTCAATCCGGACATCGAAAAATAGCAAACTTTATGTCCACAAAAAGCTTTCGACAAAGGCTACAATTTTCATGTTGATCATTTTCTCGAATTTTGCCTAAATAAAAAAGTCAACTTTTTTCTTAAAAAGTCAAACTTTAAGCGAACTTTGACTGATCATACCTCTCACTTCTGATATCGAAAAATATCAAACTTTATGGCTACAGAAAGCTCTTGACATAAACTACAAATTTTTAGAAGATCATTTTCTCAAATTCTCCCAAAATCAAAAAGTCAACTCTCAAATCAAAAATTTTATCTCCAAAAGTCAAACTTTCTAAATTCTTTAATTTTTCACACCTTTTCTTTTTAATTCTTGCTATTTAACTTCATTTCAATCAATTCATCCACTTTCTTCTCATAATCCATATAAGTTCACTCAAATATCAAAGTCCTCAAAATTAAACAATTCTTTTCTCATAATTTTTTTTAATTTCATCAAATTTCCTTAAATTCAAAATTTTCTCACCAATTTCTTTCTCACCTAAATTCAGTTTAATATTTCTAATTTTCATCAAAAGTTCGGGGTCCAACAGTTTTTATACATATAGTATTGAAAAGTTTGATCAATCGGAATTTATAAAAATTCTGTAAAGAATTTTATTTCAAACAAATAGTTCTGAAAAGATTTATAAAAAGGGGAATATACAATTCAACCCCCCTTCTCGTGCATTCTAATATCGTTTTCTAAGTGCTGTATTAACGTGTGATTCACTTCAATTGGTATCAGAACAAGGTATCCAAGAATCACTTTGGCGAAGTGTGGATTAAAGATAATGGCGGAGTCACATGTATACATCGCTGAAGGAGCCTCAGTCACTAGACCTCCAGCATTCAATGGAAGACTATCACTCTTTGGAAAGATAGGATGCGCTATTCATCGAATCTACACATGTCGACCTTTGGGACGTAATAGAGAACGGACCTTATACACCTGTAGATGAAGAAGGCAATTCTATTCCACGGAACAGATGGACGGCTGATTAGAAAGCAAGAATACAGCTAAATTCAAAAGCGAAATTTTTCTTGACGTGTGCCCTAAGCAGGAGCTAGTACGACAAAGTCCACGGTTGCGACACTACAAAAGAGATGTGGGACACATTGTCCATTGCTCACGAAGGCACAAGTCAAGTTAAAGAATCCAAGATAAGTATTCTTGTGCATCAATATGAACTTTTCAGGATGGAAGATAAAGAATCTATTGATCAAATGTTTGGAAGATTTCAAACAATTGTCAATGGATTGAAAACTCTTGGAAGGACTTACAACAATCAAGATCATGTTTGAAAGATTCTAAGAAGTCTTCCTAAGAGATGGAGACCTAAAGTTCTTCTTGATGCGAAGCCAAAGACTTGAGCATGTTAAAGCTGGATGAGTTGCTGGGATCCTTAAAGATTCATGAAGTTGAACTCAATGCTGAAGACAAGCCCAAGCGAGACAAGTCGATAGCACTGAAGGCCGGATAGAAGAATCATAAGACTCAGAGAAGGAGGAAGTCACCAAAAGCGTTGAAAATTGAAGAATCAAAGGATGACAACTCCAGCCAATCAGAATCAGAGTCAAGTGATGAAGATGACGAATTATCTTTCATCTCCAGAAAGATAAGACACATGTGGAAGAAGAAGCCCAAAGGGAACCAGACATTCAGAAAGAGTGGGAAAGATGAAGCTAAACTAGAGAAGTCTTCTATTATCTGCTACGAGTGCAATCAGTCTGGACACTATAAGTCCGAATGTCCTACTCTCAAGAAGAAACCAAAGAAGAGTAGAGAAGGCAAGAAAAGCATGATAACAACTTGGGAGGACCTAGATTCATCCGAATGGATCTGAGTTCGAGTCATCGAACATCTGAACATCACGCACGATGGTAGGAAGATAGTGATGAGGAGGTAAAATCGACTACGATAATTTGCATGATGCATACTCGAGCTGTTAGAAGATTCTCATGCTATACGAAGCGATACAAGCTGTTAAAGAAAAGTATGTAAAAATATTAGACATCTTGAGGTAATAGAGAGAGAAAATATTTGTTTAAAGAAAGAATTAGAAGATAAAAGGAAGTTTGTAGACAGATCAGAAGAGATCAATCAACTTAAACTAAGGATTAAGAATCTATCAGCTGATTTAGCTACTTTCACAGAAAATACAAAGAAAATGAATGAAATTCTTGGAAAATGTAGACATCCGAGTGATAAGACTGGATTAGGGTTTACAGGAAACAAGACTCAGTCTTGTAAAAAATCTGTCTTTCAAAAAGAAAGTTATAGGATAATTCATTTTAATCAATGTCCTAGTTATATGCATCAAAGATCACATCATATGCATACTACTAACTGTAAAGGACCCAAGAAAATTTGGGTACCAAAAAATAAAATAGTTTCTCCTGCAGATATCCTTCCTTGGAAGATACGGCAAGCACCATTGGTATTTAGACAGTGGATGCTCGCGACACATGACGGGAAGAAGGTCTATGTTCCTAGATCTTCAGTATAAGAAGGGAGGATTAGTAACTTTCGGAGACAACCAGCAGGACAAAATTATTGGAATCGGGAAAATAGAAAGTTACAGAATGAAAAAGGAATGTCCATAGCCAGTATCAGGAGTGATCATGGTGGAGAGTTTGAAAGTGAGAAGTTTAGAGTATTTTGTGAGGAGAATGGAATTTTCCACAACTTCTCGTCCCCTAGAACTGTTAGAGTAGTGCCCTAAAGGCAATCGCCTTTAGCGCATTTTGTACAAATTTGTGTACAGTCTTTATGAATAAATAAAGAAAGGCATATTTCATTACGTTGCTTTTCATTATTAATGAACTGATATTGATCAATAAGCAAATTAATGAAGTCCATGATATATGACATAGCATGAAGGAAATTGTGATGTGATCATACTACTGAGATTCCTATCATGTGCAATTATGTCGATATCTAAATTATCCTAGTCATAGGATTACCGAGGCCGGACATCGGTAATCCGGAAGACTAGCACATCTCAAACTCCTTGATTTAATCAAGCGGTGGATCTCGAAGGCTGTAAATATGAGATATTTAGGGTTGAGATGTGGATGCTTACTAGAGGTAGTAAGTACATTGGATGACTGCTATGAGATCATCACATGAATGTCCTATTCTAATGTCGGTGATAATCTCATCATAGCAATGGTGCAAGTATCCTTAGACTTGAGGTGCTCGAGGATATCTTGGATCTTGATTACGTGCTTTGACTCCATTCCTTGTTGCCTTCAGAGGTCGCTCATAGGGTGGTGCTTGGAGTGCGCTTGAGGTATTGAAGGTAATTGAGTAGCCAATAAAGGATTCACCACTACGTGATAGCGAAGATGATACCCATGGCCTCTTGTCGGGGTCATTACTTAGAAATCTCGGCGGAGTATATATGTCATGAAGAGTGTCTTGATGACATATAAAGTAATGAGTCACAGGAAGAAGCGATATCACTTGACTAGATTTGACTTAGTCAGTCTAGTAAGAGTTGACACTTTGCCCATACTTATAACCAAGTGGGGTATAGCATGGTGAAAGGACGAATTGCACGGTAATTGTCTATGGAAAGGTTCGTAATATGGTCCATGATGAATACATGTTAATTCGTCAAACCAATTACTTTTCGGTCAATTGGGGGTCATGATGTGTTGCTAGATACCGCTCATGACTTGCTCAGATTAAGTGTTAATCTAAGTGGCCAACATAACCGGGAACCTAATGGGTCCAATATATGGAGAGCAATAGAATTAAATGGATCCCGATGAGATTGAGATATGTCCCGATGAGATCGCGACATCGATATTGCTGAAAAATGTTTACGGAGTTTTCCCATACCGGGACCCAGTAGGCGGTAGGACCGATCGATATGGTGGACCACTTTAGAATTTATTTATCTCGGAAGGCGGTTTTGCTCTACACGATGGAAGCGGTATGATTTTGGAAGACTTGTGAACTTTGAGTCACTAAGAAGAGGCGGAATGGATGTAGAACCGAAATCATAAGAGTGGTTAGAGGAACTTCGTCCGGACTCAAGAACCGGTATACAGATGAGGTATATGAGTTTTGGAAGAGCGCTCATCTAATAGACAACAGCATCGTATCTTCTGTATATAGAATATCTGTCATTGTGACAAAGGAGCTCATAAAGAAGGTGACCGATTGTCCATCGGTTGGTGAGAAACTGTCTACAAAGGCCGAATGGATATCCCAAGTCGGTATGAAGGAAGAAGATATCAGAAGGCAATTATGGCACAAATGATTCAAGGGAGAGGAAGACATCAAATTTGATTCCAAAGGCTAGGGTGCTTCACGCAATTTTGTTTAATTGCATTCTTCCCAGAGTTGGTTCAAGACATTTGGTGACCACTCTGGATGAACAATGTCTGTTCTACCTACTGAATCGAAATCCCATAGATTTACCCTTCTTAATCCTTCATTATATGATTAAGGGGATAAAGGAATCAACTAATTATCCTTATGGCATGCTTCTGACGAGGATTTTCAAGGAACGGTATTAAATGCACAAGGAAATAGAAGAATTGTTCTGTGAAGATCAAGATCGATGCACACACAATCTGGCGAATGGAGTGCGAAACCTTGTAGACAAAGACCAAGCCGACTCTTCAAGGAAGTCAAGAACTGAGGGGGAGCATGTATTAAAGAAGACTCCCGTTTCAAGTTCTCAATCTCTAGTGAGTATCAAATCACCTGCTGATGAACTAAGGAGAGTGCTAGAAAGAGCTCTCATGAAACAGGCGAGTCCTCATCTCAAAGAAAGCCAATCCCAGAGGACATAACAAAGTGCGCCAAAAAGACGAGGAGAAAGTCTTTTGAACGAAGTTGTGAAGAAAGCAAAAAGATCTCCGAGGATTAGGACTCTGAGGCAACAAGAAGAAAAGATTCCCAGAGAACAGCAGTCGAGAAGAAACTTCTAAATCTTGCACCCAGAGCCACAAGATCCTTAGTCTCTATACGGAAGAAGATACGGCGGAAAAGCCAAAGAGGCGAGAGGAAGAAAATCAAAATCGAGAGAGGAAAATCTCCAAGAAAGAAATCGGTAAAGACCGATGAAGCGAGAGGAAAGACTAAGAAGGTTAGTCGAAGAAGACCACTTCAACCGCCGAGGAAGTTAGTCAACGAAAGAAACTATTGATCTTTGTTAGAAGGACGCAGGCGAAGCGATATCTGATTCAGAAACCCTATTGTTCAGCAGGAGGAACGATAGATGAAAGCATGGTTCAGGAAACACCTATTGCTCAACAGGAGGAGCCAGTAGATGAAAGCCCAATTCAGGTAACTCCTACTGAAGCACATCAAGAAGCAACAACAGTATCAGATTCGGATGATGATAAACCGTGTCTGATGGTATACAACTACCATAATTTTTTGAGGAAATAGAAGTTGAAGATCAAAATGGTGGAAGTAGTTACCAGACAGAGGACTGTTATTGCAATCGGTGTTCAACCAGTGAAGAAGATAGTAGCTGTGGTACAACCTATGGAGATTAATAGTAACACATGGCAGTTACTCAAAGAAGACGAAAAAGATCTTCTACGATACTTTGGGGTTTGCTGCTACTATGCCATATCCTTTAAAACGTCCCTGCCATCCATGTACTATTTTCCCAATCACAGAAAACACAAAGATAATGGTTGCACCGGATATACAGCCAAGATATCCAAAAGATTTTACCAAGGGGAAATCAAAATTATGTCCTGAAGATGATGCTAGAGATGATCTGTCCGCAGATCAAATTGCAGAAGAAGTGCGAAGAATTGATGAAGCATGCACTCCTGCACAGGATCCAGATAAAGCAAGCTGCAGCTATACTAATAAGGAGGAAGACTGTCCAGTAGGGGGAAGACTAAGAACAGGAACATTTATTGAATACCTTGTTCAGATAGCTCTACGTATTAGCCCTTTGTCTAATACACTATCTATACAAACACAAGCAATACCCCTGCAAGTAAGACAGTTACTGATGCTGCCTGTTCCGTTTGACTTAAATCTTCCTGAAGCTGAAACGTTCATTCGTCCACCTACCTTTGAGATCAATGAAGACTACATTCCATCCTCTGATGCTTACACTACTTCAATTCCCTTCACTCCTCCATCAGCAAAAGTTGATCAAGCCTCCTTATCAGTTGATCCACCAGATGAAGTCAGCAGATTACGTGGTGAACTCAACGACTTGAAGGAGACGGTGAATGATCTGAAAAAGATGATAGCGAGCTGTTAAAAAGAGACATCGTTAATCATTTTTATTATAACAAATAGGGGAGAGAGAAAAGAAGAAAATGAACAGAAGAGGAGAGGATGTTCAGAAAAATAAGGTGTGACCACAGCAGACGAAGAAAGGAAGAAGATAAGTTTGTTTTACTTTTTACTTTTGCAACATCTATAAATTTTGTTTTCTTTTCTTGTATATAATTTGTTATACTCAAAAGGGGAGATTGTTAAGTCAAAATGACTTTACATAAATATGATTTTGATGTATAACAAAAGAGATCAAATCAAAGAAAAACAAAAGCAGGCGAAGTCGAACAGTGAGAACTTCGAGACGAGGCGAAGTTGAAATAAGCTGAAGTCGGACACGAACGAACTCACTGCAGCCTTAAATACAAAAGCGAGCCTTGAGCTTGAGACTTGAAATACAAAAGCGAGCCGCAGATCTGAGGCGCAAATAGAAAGCAGACGCGAGCCGCAAATCTGAGGCGTGAGCGCAAATGCAAATCTGAGACCTGAGCGCAGACGCAGACGCAAATACAAAAGCGACGCTTGACGCAGACGCAAATGCAAAGCGACGCAGAGAAAATACAAACATGCATTTAAATGCAAATCTGAGCGAGCCGCAAATGTAGAGCAGACGCAGAGCCTTGAGCAGAGAAAAGAAGCGACGCAAGAGTCATTTCGAGTTGATTCTGAACTCAAGTGATTAACTGTTTCTTTAAAGATTCAAGAATCAAGAAGCGGTTGGAGGCGAAGGCTATAAATACAAGTCGAAGTCGAAGATTGCAAAGTTCTGAAAGTTACACAACATTCACAAAAGCTTACGGATACTTACGAAATAGCGAGAAAAATTACTCGTGCAAAAGTGATTTAGTGAGTGCTATTTTTACGTATCAAAGTGTTCAAATATTTTTACGAGAAGAAAAGTTATGCAGATAACTGCAGAGGCTAAGTGTGAAAGAATCTTGATTGTAGAGACTGAAGAGGCTCGTGGAAAGAATACTTATAACGATTGAAGAGATAGTGAAATCTCGGAAGAAACTCGAGGGTGGGCGTAGCCACGGTTTGGGGTGAACCGGGATAAATCTTTGTGTCCACCACTCTTACTCTCTATCTCTATTTCAGTTTCAAATCTTATCATTACTTAGTTTTTATACATATAGTATTGAAAAGTTTGATCAATCGAATTTATAAAATTACGTAAAGAATTTTATTTCAAACAAATAGTTACGAAAAGATTTATAAAAAGGGAATACACAATTCAACCCTCCCTTCTCGTGCATTCTAATATCGTTTTCTAAGTGCTGTATTAACGTGTGATTCATTTCATAGGGAGGATGCTGAGACTACACCAGATGTTGTCACGGGTATGGTTCAGTTATTTTCTGACGATGTACTAGTTTTGATTGATCCGGGTTCTACTCATTCATTTGTTTCCTCGAGTAGACCCGTGTGTGATATGATTGTGATGTTAGAGTAGTGCCCTAAAGGCAATCCCCTTTAGCGCATTTTGTTCATAGTCATGTACAGACGTTATGAATAAATAAAGCAAAGGCATTTTTCATTTATTTGATATTCATTTTATTATGAATTGATAGTGATCTTTAATCAAATTAATGAAGTCCCTGATACATGACATAGCATGAAGGAAATTATGATGTGATCATACTACTGAGATTCCTATCATGTGCAATTATGTCGATATCTAAATTATCCTAGTCATAGGATTAATGAGGCTGGACATCGTTAATCCGGATAGACTAGCACATGTCAAATTCCTTGATTGGATCAGCGGTGGATCTCGTAAAAGCTGTAAATATTGAGATATTTAGATTTGACATGTGGATGCTTACTAGTGGTAGTAAGTACATTGGATGACTGCTATGAGATCATCACATGGATGTACTATTCAAATGTCGGTGATAATCTCATCATAGCAATGGTGCAAGTATCCTTGACTTGAGGTACTCGAGGATATCTTGAATCTTGATTACGTACTTTGACTCCATTCCTTCACGCCTTTCGAGAGGTCGCTCATAGGGTGGTGATTGGGTATAGCTTGAGGTATTGAAGGTAATTGAGTAGCCAATAGAGGATTCACCACTTACGTGATAGCGAAGAGATACCCATAGCCTCTTATCGGGATCATTACTTTGAAGTCTCTGGCGCCGGAGCATACATATGTCATGAAGATGGTCTTCGTGGACATATAAAGTAATGAGTCTAGGGCGAGATCTAATTACACTTGGACTAGATTTGATTTAATCGGTCTAGTAAGAGTTGACACATTGCCCATACTCAAACCAAGTGGGGTATAGCATGGTGAAAGGACGAATTAGCGGTAATTGTCTATGGAAGGGTTAGTGATATGGTTTCATTAGTCAAACCAATTACTTTCCGGTCAATTAGGGGTCGTGATGTGTTGCTAGATACCGCTCATGACTTGCTCGGATTAAGTGTTAATCTAAGTGGCCAACATAAGGGAACCTAATGGGTCACACGATAAGAGTGACTCGGAGAATCAGTAAAATAGTTTGGACGGAGATCCGATATCTGGAGAGCAATAGGATTAAATGGATCCCGATGAGATTGGGATATGTCCCGATGAGATCGCGACATCGACATTCTTTGAAAACCGTTTAGGTGATTTTTCACTTGGCGGGGGCTGATAGGCGTGTAGGACCGACCCAGTTTGTTGGACCACTTCAGCAATTATATATATTAATTAATTAACTAAATAATTAATTAATTATATATATATAAAGATGATTTTCGGTGGAGACTAAAAAGTGGAGAGGATTAGTTAAGTTGAAAAGTCAAATGTAATCATCATTTATCATTTTAAGGCAATTTAATGCCTCTTCGTGGATAGCTCACATCCAAGCCTCATTTGTTTTGTTTAAGTGTTAAACATATATATATGAAGGTATGGAAGAGAGCATATACTGGTTAGTGAAGTGAAGAGGAGCGAAAATTTTGCTTAAGGTGTTAAGTTTTTGAAGATTGTCTTCATCTCCTTCCTCTCATCATCTCAACTTGGCTTCCACTCTCCAAGGCCTCCACCAAGTCATCTCACTTGCTCTTCATAGAACAAGGTTAGTGCTAGCACACTCTTTATCTTGTTCTAGCTATTCCGGGTCAAAAGAGTTTGTCCGGTTAGGTTTTCCGACCTCTGCGTGGATCTGGTTAGAGACGGTCTCCTTTGGTCGTTATGGTTTGATTGTGTATACATACACATGGATCCTGGCTTTCGGGAATGTCCCGGGACTTAAAAATTTTAATTCCGCACCCTGGGCATGTGATGCCCACCCCGGGATTTTCCTACAGTGGTATCGAGCCACTTGTGTTGTATAAGCAGTCAAAATGATAACTAGGTGAATTCCTTAGTGAATTGAGCTGTGTTGCATGCTACTTTTGTGCAATTTCGAATCTGTATAGAATTGGGGTTTTCGAAATTTTCTGCCATAGACTTGCTCATAAGATGTTGCTGAATGTGTCTATGAAAGGAAAAATTTTATCGATGCCGATTGATAAGGTTTTGCTGATTTAATTCCCTAAGTTTCGGATGCTGTCTTGTTGAACGTTTCTGAAACAGCTATGCTTGTAAATTCGAGAATAAATTCTAGAAAAATCGTTTTTCAGATTGGTTTTCACCCACACGTCCCTAAGATGTTTGTGAATGTCTCTGTGGATGGAAAATTGTTTTCAAGGTGATTTACTATTTATTTCCGAATTTCTTGTGTGCTGATGGGAATGTCTGTGCTGGAGAACACAGATTCTGGTTTGGCTAGATTGCTGAGGTTCAATGAGTTTTTGTTGGAAATAAATCCTGCAAAAATTCATGGAGCATGTTGGGAACATGTTTTAACCTCTGTAATTTTCTCAGCATTTATTGAAAATGTTTCAATGATCATTTTGAGCAAAATGCATAGCTTGGCAGTTTTGAGAAACATGCTGGGGCTGTTTTGTTTGAAATGATTGGTTGTGTAATTCTCTTTTCCAATGCCTTGAATCATTTTTATAGTGAGTAAAAATGTGTTATGTTGATGTGATATGCATGCCAAGGTGAGATTCTTGAATTTAGGGTTTCCAATAATTTTAGGATGTCGAATAGGTCACTTTAGAGTCTCGTTAGCTTATTCCGTTATCTTAGTTATTTTGGCCGTCGCAATTTGTGTGACAAGTGCCGAAGTAATTTTGATAACGTGTAACCTACCTAGAGATCCTTAGCATGATTATTTGGTGTCCTTGAATTATGTGGAAATCAAAATGATTAATAGTTGATTAATCGGTTTCAAGTTTTTCAAATATAGTTTGACTATATGGCATGCATGATTTGATGAAAAAGTTTCATTAGCACATCAATATAATGTTTTATATACTTGGTATATTGGTTTTGTGAATTGGGACTGCGAATTGAGAATTAGCCAACTAAAAGCAAGCTAGCTCATTCGATCATTGGGACTTGCTCGGTCATTGGAAGCATTCGATCGACTAGGAATTGCTCAATCATTGGAAAGAACATTCGATCGACCGATTTGTTCGGTCATTGGAAGAAAATTCGATCGACTAGAACATGTCGATCATTGGGCGTGTCTGATAACCCTTCGATCGACTAGAACATGTTCGATCATTGGAGCGTCTACGATAGTTGTGAGTCGACTAGAACAAAGGTTCGGTCGGTGGCACATCTTCGATCGACTAGAACTTGCTCGATCGACTATAAACTCATTCTTTGGAGGGATGATGGATGATTTTAGGTATAAGTTCAATATGATTGATACAATGCCTAAATCAGTCCATATAGTCAAGATGACTATGATCCTTGGATGAGATTAATTTGATGAGACCTAAAATCCCTCAATTTAAATATGAAAACTAACGCCTTCCATTAATATGGTAAGAACCGAGTTCTTATAGGGTTGGGTTGTTGAGCTAACCTCAAGCTCACTCTATCGGATATGTTCAAACCATGAAAATATGATTTTCGGATTAATGGGTCGGTTTTCCTAGAAGCGTTGATTTGTTGAGCTAACCTCGAGGTCGGCGTGGACAGAGCTAAAGTGGGTAGTGTACATCGGATGTATCGCATCAAGTGTTGATAACCCAATGTATGTGCATACATCAAGCTGTTGATAGCAGCGGCGATAGTTGCATTGAGATGCAATTGGTATGACCGATACCTACCGATTGACCTAAGGTGATTTGTTGAGCTAACCTCGAGGTCATTCTTAGCAATGTCGGATATCGACCCTTTAGGACATTGTGCCATTTTGTTTCTTGGATTCATGATGAGGGTTATGGATTCTATTGAAACTAGTGGGAGCCATATGTATGTCATTTAAGTCCTTATGATCATACATTTAATTCTATTCTAACTTCCTTTCTCTCTATGTTTAGGTTGATTCAAGATGTCGACTAGTGTGAATCTACGCTCACTAATGGATACAAACAAATTAAGCTGGACGAATTTTCTTGGTGGCTGCGAAATCGAGAATTGTTCTCGGATCTGAAGATCTTGGATACATCCTTGATTTTCCGCTTACGATCCACTACGAAGGAGCTTGATGATGATCGAAGGCATATCATAAGCATCTCAAAGGCGGTGACATAGCTACATGCATTATGCTTGCATCGATGTCACCCTGCTGAAGCGAAGACGAGTCTATGGATGCTCACACGATATGTTTCATCTACGAGTTGTTTGATGAGCAAGCTCGGTCCGAGCAGTTCGAGACCTCAAGATTGCTCTTACAACGAAGATGACTCTGGTTCATCTGCGATGCAATATGCATTGAAGATGAATGGCTATATTGAGAGGTTGGCGGTCTTAGGTTTTGTGATGGATTGAGTTAAGTATAGACTTGATTCTTGTTGGCTTATCGAGATAGTTATTCACGGTTTGTGTTGAACTATCGGATGAACCAAATATCCTCCACAATTCCGGTGATCAACATGCTCGAGGCAATGAGAACAATTTGTCAAGCAAGATAGCATGGCGTTGCTATTGGTGGATTCTTCTTCCTCGCTTCCAAGAAAAGAAAGAAGAAGAAAAAGGCTCGAAGCGAAAGGAAGTGCAGCGAAAGGCAAGAAGAAGACCAAAGATATCTGCACCAAAAGGTACTGCTTCCATTGCGGTAAGGCGGTCATTGGAGGCGAATCGCAAAGTCTATCTGGAATAATGAAGCGAAGAAGGCATCGGATGCCTCGACTTCTTCAGTATGTTTGTCATTGAGGTTATCTTGTTTCGATCATAACATATGGGTATTAGATACGGTTGTGGCTCACACATATGCAATGATATCACGAGGGCCTCGAGGACGATGGCGACTCATAAAGGAGAAATGGACTGCGTGTTGGCAATGGAGCAAGAGTTCTTTGCATTAGTAGTAGGAACTTATGTTTTGACACTCCCAGTGGGCTTGTACTTAACTTGGATGATTGTTATTTTGTACCGTGTTAACAAAGAACATATTATGCATTTCTTGTTTAAATAGAGTGGTTTCCATTTGTCTTTTGGTAACAATGGTTGTTCTATTAGCTCAAATGGAATGCTTTATGTATGCTGGTACATTATGCAATGGAATATACATATTAGATATGTCACATCAGGTTATGAATGTCAATGGCTAAAAGACATAAAGAGATAATTTAAAATCAACTTATTTATGGCATTGTCGCCTTGGCCATATAAATGAGAGGCGATTGCTAAGCTCCACAAGAGTGGAAGTTTAGGGTCATTTGATTATGAATCATATGACACGTGTGAATCTTGTTTATTAGGCAAGATGACTAAGTTACCTTTAAGGGAAAGGGTGAGCAAGCGATTGGATTATTAGACCTAATACATTCGGATGTATGTGGTCCGATGTCCATCCATGCGAGAAATGGTTGTTGTTACTTCATTACCTTCATCGATGATTATTCTCGATATGGGTATCATATCTAATGAAATACAAATCTGAAGCGTTTGAAAAGTTCAAACAATTCAGAAATGAAGTAGAAAAACAACTTGGTAAAAGTATCGAACATTACGATCCGATCGTGGTGGTGAATACTTAGACCAAGAGTTTTGGATTATCTCGAGATAATGGGATCTTATCTCGATGGACTCCTCCTTACACACCACAAAGCACAATGGTGTGGCGAAGGAGAAATCGAACCTTCTTTGGACATGGTTCGATCTATGATGGCTTTACCGATTACCAAAATCCTTTTGGGGATATGCACTTGAGGCATTTGTTTACTTGTTAAGCGAGTTCCATCAAAGGCAGTTGATGTTACTCCATATGAGATGTGGACTAACAAGAAACCTTATCTTTCTTATTTGAAAGTATGGGGTTGTCTGCTTATGTGAAGCGGACAAAGTCGAGATAAGCTTGAAGCAAAATCGACAAATGTTTGTTCGTAGGATATCCTAAAGAAACAAGAGGATATCAATTCTACAATCTTTGAGGAACAAAAGGTGTTTGTTTGATGCATCTGTCTTTAGAGAAAGAGTTTCTTTTACAAGAAGGCGGTGGGAGCGAATTGAGCTTGAAGAAGTTCAAGATGCTCGAGACGGGCCTTGAATCAGCTATGCGAACACGAAGCGTGACTCATACAGATGAAGTGTGATTCAACCTTCTACTTCACACGAAATTCGTAGGTCAAGTAGGATACGCTCTGTCCAGAGATATGGATTTCTCGTGAGTGAACAGAATGACGTATTGCTCATAGAGGATGATGAGCCTACTACTATGAAGAGGCTACGAAGAGTTGATGCGAAAAATGGCTTCGTGCCATGAAATCGAAATGGATTCCATGTATGAAAACCAAGTATGGACTTTGGTTGATGCACTGAAGGATAAAACCTATAGGGTGCAAATGGGTTTCAAGAAGAAAAGCGACATGGATGGTAATGTGATTACCTATAAAGCAAGGCTTGTGGCCAAGGCTTTCGTCAAAGACAAGGAGTTGACTATGGCGAGACCTTGATCGATGGCAATGCTTAAATCCATTAGGATACTCCTAGCCATTGCCGCTCATTATGATTATGAGATATGGCAAATGGATGTGAAACGACTTTCTGAATGGAAATCTGGTGAGGATGTGTACATGACACAACTCGAGGGCTTCATTTCGGCGATGGCGAAAAAGTATGCAAGCTTGAAATCCATTTATGGATTGAAGCAAGCATCAGGAGTTGGAATATCCGTTTGATGAGGCGATCAAAGAGTTTGGTTTCTCACAAAATCCGGATGAACCTTGTGTGTACAAGAAGGTTAATGGGCGCAATCGTATTCCTTGTGTTATATGTAGATGACATATTGTTGCTAGGAAGCGATGTCTCAATGTTGCAATCGGTAAAAGTTTGGTTGTCCAAACACTTTGCCATGAAAGACCTTGAGAAGCAACTTATATCCTTGGGATAAAGATTTATAGAGATAGATCTAAGAGGTTGCTTGGTCTTTCACGGTCAGCGTACATAGACAAGGTGCTAAAGAGGTTTAGCATGGAGCAATCAAGAGAGGGTTTCTTCCATTACTCGTGGGATAACACTCGAAGTCTATGTGTCCTCGGACACGGGGCGAGAGGATGCGTATGAATATGATCCGTATCGTCTGCGGTAGGATCTATTATATACGCAATGCTATGTACGAGACCCGATGTATCATATGCTCTAAGTGTTACGGCGGATACCAATCGGATCTGGTGAGGGTCTTTGGGTGGTATCGAGAATATCCTTAAGTACTGCGAAGAACTAAGGATGTTTTCTTGATATATGGAGATGGAAATCTCCAGTGGCGAGCATCTGATGCGGTTTTCAATCGATAAGGGCGACTCGAGGTCCCAATCAGTTACGTTTTCACACTAAATGGCGGGGCGGTCGGTTGGAAGAGTTCCAAGCGAGGCGGCTGCGATTCAACGGCCAGAGGCGAGTACATTGCAGCATCGGATGCGTGAAAGGAAGCCGTTTGGATCGAAGTTCATTCTTGAACTTGGTGTGGTTCCTAGTGTGATGGACCCATTCGGTTGTATTGTGACAACAATGGAGCTATTCTTGTGACGAAAGAACCAAGGTCTCATCACGATCAAACACGTACTCCGCCGATACCATTTGATTCGGGAGATCATTGCTCGAGGTGATGTCGATAGAGAGAATTCCAGAGCGAGAATATTGCCGATCCGTTGACAAAGCCATTGTCACGGAAGAATTTTGATTCTCATGTACTCGCTTATGGTATTAGATACCAAGGCGATTGGCTTTAGGTCAAGTGGGAGGTTGTTAAGTAGTGCCTAAAGGCAATCCCTTTAGCGCATTTTGTTCATAGTCATGTCATGGGCGTTATGAATAAATAAAGCAAAGGCATTTTTCATTTATTTGATATTCATTTTATTATGAATTGATAGTGATCTTTAATCAAATTAATGAAGTCCACGATACATGACATAGCATGAAGGAAATTATGATGTGATCATACTCTTGAGATTCCTATCATGTGCAATTATGTCGATATCTAAATTATCCTAGTCATAGGATTAATGAGGCTGGACATCGTTAATCCGGATAGACTAGCACATGTCAAATTCCTTGATTGGATCAGCGGTGGATCTCGAGCGTAAATATTGAGATATTTAGATTTGACATGTGGATGCTTACTAGTGGTAGTAAGTACATTGGATGACCTCTTATGAGATCATCACGTGGATGTACTATTCAAATGTCGGTGATAATCTCATCATAGCAATGGTTGGAGTCTTGATTACGTACTTTGACTCCATTCCTTGCTGCCTTTCAGAGGTCGCTCATAGGGTGGTGATTGGGTATAGCTTGAGGTATTCGAAGGTAATTGAGTAGCCAATAGAGGATTCACCACTTACGTGATAGCGAAGAGATACCCATGGCCTCTTATCGGGATCATTACTTTGAAGTCTCTCGCGCCGGAGCATACATATGTCATGAAGATGGTCTTCATGGACATATAAAGTAATGAGTCTAGGGCGAGATCTAATTACACTTGGACTAGATTTGATTTAATCGGTCTAGTAAGAGTTGACACATTGCCCATACTCGAACCAAGTGGGGTATAGCATGGTGAAAGGACGAATTGCTTGGTAATTGTCTATGGAAGGGTTAGTGATATGGTTTCATTAGTCAAACCAATTACTTTCCGGTCAATTGGGGGTCATGATGTGTTGCTAGATACCGCTCATGACTTGCTCAGTTAAGTGTTAATCTAAGTGGCCAACATAGCGGAACCTAATGGGTCACAGCGTAAGAGTGACTCGGAGAATCGTAAAATAGTTTGAGACGGAGATCCGATATCGGAAACAATAGGATTAAATGGATCCGATGAGATTGGGATATGTCCGATGAGATCGCGACATCGACATTCTGAAAACAGTTTCCGGTGATTTTCACCGGGGCCCGAGAGGTAGTAGGACCGACCCAGTTTGATGGACCACTTCAGCAATTATATATATTAATTAATTAACTAAATAATTAATTAATTATATATATATAAAGATGATTTTCGTGGAGACTAAAAAGTGGAGAGGATTAGTTAAGTTGAAAAGTCAAATGTAATCATCATTTATCATTTTAAGGCAATTTAATGCCTCTTCGTGGATAGCTCACATCCAAGCCTCATTTGTTTTGTTTAAGTGTTAAACATATATATATGAAGGTATGGAAGAGAGCATATCTGATTAGTGAAGTGAAGAGGAGCGAAAATTTTGCTTAAGGTGTTAAGTTTTTGAAGATTGTCTTCATCTCCTTCCTCTCATCATCTCGACTTGGCTTCCACTCTCCAAGGCCTCCACCAAGTCATCTCACTTGCTCTTCATAGAACAAGGTTAGTGCTAGCACACTCTTTATCTTGTTCTAGCTATTCCCGGGTCAAAAGAGTTTGTCGGTTGGGTTTTCAAACCTCTGCGTGGATCTGGATTAGAGGCGGTCTCCTTTGGTCGTTATGGTTTGATTGTGTATACATACACATGGATCACGGCTTTCGGGAATGTCCGGGACTTAAAATTTTAATTCGCACCTGGGCATGTGATGCCCACCGGGATTTTTCTACATGTGAGCCCATTGGATACTCCGTGATGGTGAGTACTCGATCGGCCGATTACATTGTGATTAGTCAAGTGTATAGAGGTTGTGAGATTCGCATTGGTGGAGAACTTCTAGTGGTCGATTTGATGACACTGAAGATGGGAGGATTAGATGTGATTTTGGGCATGGATACATTAGAAAAGTACAATTCCCGTTTGGATTGTAAACAGAAGACAGTGGAGTTTGAATTGGATAGTGGAAGAGAGTGGTGTTTGTGGGGACGAGGAAGCGAGTCCGCTGAAATTGTTTCGGCATTGATGAGAGAAGATGATGAGGAAGGGTTGTGAGGCGTTTTTGGCTAATGTGGTCGACACCAGGACAGATGGAGGAAAGCTGGAGGATATTCCGATGGTCAGGGAATTCTCGGATGTCTTTCCTGAGGAATTACTAGGACTACCTCCAGCTCTAAAAATTGAGTTTCCCATTGAGCTTTTGTCAGGTACAAGGCCGATTTCAATTCCGCCTTACCGGATGGCTCCGACGGAATTGAAAGAGCTTAAGGAGCAATTGGAGGAATTGTTGGAGAAGGGGTATATTCGACCGAGTTCTTCGCCTTGGGGAGCTTTGGTTCTTTTTGTGAAGAAGAAGGATGGATCGTTGAGGATGTGTGTAGACTACAGGAAGCTGAATCAGGTAATTGTGAAGAACAAGTATTCACTTCCTCGCATTGATGATCTGTTTGATCAATTGCAAGGAGCGAGAGTCTTCTCTAAGATAGATTTGAGATCGGGCTATCACCAGTTGAGGATTAAGGAGTCAGATGTGCCGAAGTCTGCTTTCAGGACTCGGTATGAGCATTTTGAATTCTTGGTGATGCCTTTTGGATTGATGAATGTGCCTGCAGCGTTTATGGATTTGATGAATCGGGTTTTTAAGTCATTCTTGGACCAATTTATCATTGTCTTCATTGATGATATCTTAGTGTATTTCAAGAGTAATGAGCAGCATGAGGAGCATTTGAGGATCGCTTTGGAGACTTTGAGGAGGCATGAGTTGTATGCCAAATTCGATAAATGCGAATTTTGGATGAGGGAGGTTTCATTTCTTAGACACGTGATCTCAGAGGAAGGAGTTCATGTGGATCCAAAGAAGATAGAAGCTGTGGTGAGTTGGGAAGCCCCGAAGAATGTAGCAGAAGTGAGGAGCTTTTTGGGTTTGGCAGGCTATTACAGGAGATCCATGGAGGGGTTCTCTATGATAGCCGCTCTGATGACTAAGTTGTTGAGAAAGAATCAGAAGTTTAGTTGGAGTGAGGAGTGTCAGAGGAGCTTCGAGGAGCTCAAGCTCAGATTGACGAGTGCTTCGATTTTGGTTTTGCCTTCGGGAGATGAAGGTTATTCGGTGTATAGTGATGCTTCGAGGAAGGGTCTTGAATGTGTTTTGATGCAGGGAGATCGGGTGATTGCTTATGTTTCGAGGCAGTTGAAGCCTTATGAGCTGAATTATCCGACGCATGATTTGGAGTTAGCAGCTGTGATCTTTGCCTTGAAGATTTGGAGGCATTATCTGTATGGAGTCCAGACGAGGATCTTTACCAATCATAAGAGTCTGAAGTATTTATTGAGCCAGAAGGAATTGAATTTAAGGCAGAGAAGGTGAATCGAGCTACTAAAGGATTATGACTTGTTGATTGAGTATCATCTGGGCAAGGCCAATGTTGTGGCGGATGCCTTAAGCAGGAAGTCGTCGATTGCTCATGTTCGATCAGTTTATCTTCCTTTATTGGAAGAGATGGCCAAGCTTAAGATAAGCTTAAAGCAGGAGGAGTCAGAGTGTCTTCTCGCTAATTTCAGAGTGAGGCTGATTCTCAGGGAAAAGGTTCGGGAATTGCAGGCTCAAGATGCTGATTTGAGCAGACTCAGGGATGAAATTCAGAAGGGTAAGGTTTCTGAGATAAATGTGCAGGATGATGGGCTTGTGACAGTGGGAAATAGGTTGTGTATTCCTGATGTGCAGGAGGTTAAGGCTGAAATTATGGATGAGGCACACAATGCGCCTTATGCTATGCATCCAGGTAGAACCAGGATGTACAGAGATCTGAGAGAGCATTTTTGGTGAAAAGGTATGAAGAGGGATATAGCAGAGTTTCTCAGTAAGTGTCTAGTGTGTCAACAAGTCAAGGCTGAACACCAGGCACCTGCAGGCAAGTTGAGGTCGTTGCCTATTCCAGAATGGAAGTGGCAAAGGGTGACTATGGACTTTTTGATGGGTTTGCCTAAGACCAGCAGGAGGCATGATGCCATTTGGGTGATAGTGGACCGGTTGACCAAGTCAGCCCACTTTTTGGCGATCAAGCAGGCTGATTCTTTCCATGTTCTAGCAAAGAAGTATATCGATGAGATAGTGAGATTGCATGGAATTCCTGATTCGATTGTGTCTGATAGAGACCCTCGGTTTACTTCGAGATTTTGAGGTAGTTTGCAGGAAGCTTTGGGGACGAAGCTGAATTTTAGTACGACGTTTCACCCTCAGACGGATGGTCAATCTGAGAGGACCATTCGAACACTTGAGGGGATGCTTTGGGCTTGTGTGATGGATTTTCGAGGAGCATGGGATGAGCATTTGCCGTTGGTCGAATTTGCTTATAACAATTCGTACCATTCGAGCATTCAGATGGCTCCATATGAGGCTTTGTATGGGCGGAGGTGTAGGACTCCGATCTGTTGGGATGAAGAGGGAGAGAGGCAATTGGAAGGACCGGAATTGATTCAGACGACGGTCGATAAAGTTAATTTGGTTAAGCAGCGGCTTAAGGCAGCATAGGATAGGATGAAGAGTTATGTTGATGCTCACCGAAAGGAGATGGAGTATGAAGTCGGCGAGAAAGTGTTCCTTAAGACGTCTCCTTGGAAAGGAGTATTGAGATTCGACAAGAAGGGTAAGTTGAGTCCGAGGTATGTGGGTCCTTATGAAATTCTTGAGAGGATTGGACCACTCGCCTACAGGTTGGCGTTACCTCCAGAGTTATCGCAGATTCACGATATTTTCCATGTGTCTATGTTGAGAAGGTATAGATCGGATCCTTCTCACATCATTCAGACTAGTGAAGTTCAGTTGCCAGATGATCTGAGTTATGAGGAGCTTCCAGTGGAAATCTTGGATACCAAGGACAAGGTCCTCAGGAACAAGACGGTTCAGTTAGTCAAGGTCCTGTAGAGGAACCATTCGGTAGAGGAAGCTACTTGGGAGCCATTGGAATCCATGCGGGAGAAGTATCCGCATCTCTTCGATGATTCAGGTAAATTTTGAGGACGAAATTTCTTTTAAGAGGGGGAGAAATGTTAGGCCCCGAATTTTTTTTATGATGTTATTAAGCATAAAGTTTGATAATTGTGTGATTATGCCTTAGTTTACCTAAATTGGGAGTATTAGTGGATATTTGAGGCTTAATTAGTTATAATGTGGTTTAAATGAAATTAAGGGATTAAAATGTGTAAGGGCATTTTAAGAAGATTGCTTAGGTTGGAATGGGTTTAGGTTTGTAAAGAGGGGTAAGTTGGTCTTTGTATTTTCTTTAGGTTAGGGTTAAGAAGAAATTAGAAAAGAAAAGAAAGAGGAGAAGAAAGAAAAGAGAAGAAGAAAGGAAGAGAGGAGCCGTCAGTGAGAGGGAGAAGAGAAGAGGAAGAGAGAGTTTTGTGGTTTCAGCGTTTCCAACAGTTTCGAATCATTTTCGGGTAAGTCATCCTTCGTTTAACTTGGTTTTGGTTAGATTTAAACCTAGAGAATGGAGAAAGTAACAGAATCGATGATTTAGGGTTTTGAGTGAAAAAGATGGGAAGATCCTTGGGTTGATGTGTTTGTGTTGGATTTGAAGCTTAGAATGGGTTAGAACTGTAGTAGAAGTCTTGATCTATGCCTTAGATGTGTTGCATTTGAGTTTGGAGCGGATTGAGTTGGAAAATCTGGGATTTTTGGGTTCAGAACATTTCCCGATCCATGCGTGGCGGCGAGCCAAGAGCACGCCGTGGCGTACAAATTGTCTGCCTTGGCGTGCACGATGGTGCACATCGCGTGTCGGGAGGCGGCGCTCTGCGACGTTCAAGGCGACTTCTCGCAAGACTTGGCCTTCGTCGTGCAAAGCGCATGGATGACAACTCCTTCATTCTGGCGAGCCCCCTTTTGTTCGAAAATGAAATTTTTTGTATTTTGGGCATATCTTTTGGTGTAGATGTCCGATTGAGGTCATTTTGGATTCATTATGAACTAGAAATAAAGGGCTTCGAGTTGTATGAAGAAGGGAAATTCAAAAATTGTTTCAAAGGGTTCGAGAATTTAGATGGAAGTCGGATGGAGACCTTTAATGCTTTATTTTGATTGTCCAGCTTTATGGAATATTTTCTATGGATTGTTAATGAAATGAGAACTTGGTTTTTTATAGGGAACCAAGTTGATTTGACCCAATCGCAAGAGGAAGGACAGCAGTGAGTCTGATACTCACGCGATACTAGGTGGGTCATATGTTTATGGTTATTGTGTGTATGGGCAAAATGCCTTGTGTGTGCTTACTTGTTCGTATGATATGACCTTATTGGTATTGCATTATATGAGAATTATTGAATGTGCATTTTGATTATAATTATGCATGGATTGATAGGCCTTATGGCAATGGACAAGAATGAGAAATAAGAAAACTATGAAAAATGCTTTGAGCATGAAACGAATGGATTATGTGTTTGTTTGGGTAAGAGAGTTACGGATGGAGTCACGTGCACGTTGACAATAAAGCCTTCTCCCGGCTGCCCGCTTGAGGCCACGAGATCCTTGAGAAATCGGACTCGGATAGTTTACGGATTTAACTTCGGTTTATCCGGATCGTTTACGGAACTCTCGAGCCAATTGTTTGTGCATACACAATCGATTTGTTGAGCATAACACATGATGGATTTGACAGACTTGTTGCATAATGATTGTTATGTTGAGAAATAGAAAATGCATAACCTATGTTTATATGAATGCGAATGAATGGATGAATTTTGATTTGCTAGTGATATATGTATATTGCTTGATTATGTGGCTCGTTGCTAATGGCTATAAATGTTGGGACCAAGACCCAACTACATAACCAGAAAGGAAAACGAAACGGAAAACAAAGCATAAGAATCGAAAAAGCGCTTAATTCGAAACAAATGCAAAGCTTAATGCGAAGCGAAAATAAGCGAAACGAATCGAGTAAGCGAATCGAAACAAATCGAAAAGTAAGCGGAAGCAAAAGCAAGCTTAAGTAAGAACGAATCGAATCAAGCGAGCAGATTTCAAAGCTTAAACGAAATCAAGCGGCATACATCCGACATCCTAAACAATAATCAAAGAAAACTTATCGAATGAACATGATCGTTAGGAATCCTAAGAATGTTCCAAAATCCGTTCACAATTTTTTTCTCATTTCTTTTCTCGTTACTCAATCATATACCAATCATCTTAAATCCATACAATCGTACATAATCGATATAAATCCATACCAATCTCAAATTTCTCAAACTCTTATATACACTTATACATATCCAAAATCTCACTTTTATCCAAATTTTTTTACCAAAATTTCAAGTGACATAACGGCCGCCTTTATCCTAACAAAATTTCTGCAAAGGCAAAATACACTTCTATAATCCCTAATCGAATATCGGAACCATCGGACTCTCCGTCAGGAATCCCAACACCAATGAAACACAAACCTAAAACTAATACTTCCTTATTTCTCAAATCAATATACCAATCTCATAATTCAAAATCAATATATATCTCAAATTTATACAAATTCCCAAATCAACCATACAATATGTTCTCAAATTCTCCATAATTTCCTATACAAATTTCACAATCATTCACAATACTTAACTTTATACACAAATACATTTTCTTTCAAAGCTTTCTTAAACCACAAGCAGATCCATACTCAAAATCCAAAATACACAAAAGCTAAGCGACACATATGTCGAACCGATGTCTTCACATTCTTTCATCCGATCTCCGCTCGAAACACGGAGATGGGGATGAAAGGAGGTGAGCTCGAAAGCTCGTGGATAACACATTTATAAAAGCGATAAATAAGAGAAAACATTTCTTTATAAACTTTTGCCAAAAGGGCTAATATTTCAAACTTTTAACTTTGGAATATTTCTCTCAAATTCTTTCAATTTTCCCAAACTTCTCATAAAATCTCATTTTCTCATTTTCAAAATTTCTAATTCTTCATAAATATGAATGCAACATAATTTCAATTTTCATTTCTCACTTTATAAACAAGAATGCGAACATAGAAACAAATCAAAACACATAACATATCGAATGGTGCAGCTGGGTCCAAGCAGAGCGTCTTTATGCAGACCCCGCATAGCGGTCACAATGCGATCGTGAGCGAAACGCATTACACTTTCCGCATTGCGGTCCATTAGTAGCCGTGAAGGAGTCGAAATCGAGACTCCGTGCCACTATGGGCAGCCCGGAGAAGGCTATACACATAGAGGCAATGACGACTCACCAAGGACCTACAAACCCACATAACACATAATCGAAAACGAAGAGTCGGATTGCAAGGCACTTTTCAATTTCTTAATTTTCCACACATTCACATAAAGCATTTGATCAATTCATCATTCAATTCTAATTTCAGAAATCAAATCATTCAATGCATACACAACAAATGCATTTTAGAATTTCTATCGGTTTATCAAAACATTTAAAGCAATGAATTTACGCTTGTAATAATTTTCCAAAAATCATTAGAAATAAACAAAATACGAAAATCTTTTCTTTCATTTTCTCAAATTTTGAAAAG
Source organism: Erythroxylum novogranatense (assembly GCA_029891385.1). Classification (NCBI taxonomy): domain Eukaryota; kingdom Viridiplantae; phylum Streptophyta; class Magnoliopsida; order Malpighiales; family Erythroxylaceae; genus Erythroxylum; species Erythroxylum novogranatense. Next base: position 36,057,582 of record CM057231.1, read on the forward strand.
TAATATTTAACTTATAAATCAAAATATAAATATGCTACCCATTTCGAAATGACGCTAGAAGCTTGTCGAATAGTCAATTCTCCAATTCCTTCTTCTTTCTTCAATTTAAAAAAATTCCTAAGCCAATAACATCCAAATTCATCATCATAATTTGCATAATTCTCAAACTCAACCATAGGAAAAACATAACTATCATAATTCCAAGTTATTTCAATCTCCAATTTTGAAAATCCCAATTTTCAAAATTGGCCTAAACCAATACACCCAAATTCAATCTCATAAAACATAATTTCTTCAAAATTAATCTCACAATTCATCAATTCACATTAATTCCAAACTATTTAAATCCTCAATTTCAAAAATCCCCAAATCTTAAAATTGGCCTAAACCAATTTACACAAATTCAATATCATAAACCATAATTTTCTCAAAACTAATTTCATATTCCACAAGCCCATATTATTATCTTTAATTCTACACCAAAAATTCACCAAATCCTTAACCATAAAATTTAGCCTAAACTTTAAACAAATTTCCATCCAAAATTAAACACAACCTAAAGCATATACTTCAAAATTAACTTCATATAACACATACCCAAGTCCTTTTTCACAATTCTAAACCAAAAATTCACCAAAAACTCAAAGTTCAAAATTTTCTCTTACCTCTTTTCTTCTCCAAATTCGAATTTTTTTGGCTTGGAAGGAAGCTCTTATGCTCCTCTATCTTTCTCTCTCTTGGAACCAACCCAAAATCCTTAAGAAACAAGTAGAAAAAATCAAAATATCTTCTCTCTCATCTTTCCTCCATCACCGAAACTTCTACTTCTTTCTCTTCTTTCTTATTTCTCTTTCTCTCTTCTGTAATTCCAGCCACTTTCGTGGCTTTTAATAAGCCAAAACGACATCCATATATGTGTTTCATTAAATGAAGGTCAAATGACCAAATTGCCCTCCATTCAAAACTTAAAGTTACGCTTACTTGTGGTTTGATTCGCAGTATTTAGCTGAAGGAATTTGTCAAAACTTCCTTCTCAAGAAATGTTCCTCTCACTCATACGAATCCAACGCCACTGACCGCGCTCCATTCCGAGCACTACATCAAAAGTTATGTGTAAAAAAAGGGAAAATCCATATTCTAACACATTTCTTATGTACGATTATTTCAGTCCCAAAATTCACATTCTTAATCCCAGAATTGAAACTCAATGTCTTCATAACAATTGTATCCTTATGTCTCTAGTTTAATTCAAAACAAGAATCGTCTCATTTCGATTCCCAGATCAAAAGTTATACTCAAATTACTCACAGTGTTCCCAATCCAAAATTACACCCCAATCCGAACTTAAATTCAAAATTAAAAGTCCTAAGGGCAAAATTGACATTTAATGTCTTCATATGATTTGTAGCCCTTGTCTTATCTTTATTTTGCCTCAAGAATCGCTTCAATCGGATCTCTACAGATCCCGAATTTCACAAAACACTGAATCATGCTCGGAAACTTTCCGATTCACTTTGATTAAATTAATCACCATTAATTTAATCTCAAAAGTTCTAAATTTCTTATAAAATGAAATTCATTGTCTTAGGAATCCAACGCAAAAGAATCAACTCAATCAGATGTCGGACGGAAAAGATATAGGCAAAATAGTGAGCAAAGGTCGGATTGAAAACAAAGAAATCAAGAAATTTAAGAGCAAAGCAGGCGTCGGAAGGCGCTGACGCCTCAACTCATGAGGGCGAGCCTTGCCTCATGAGATTAAAGCAGGCTCGCTAGGCGAGCGTCGCCCTTGCGAGGCGCTTTGCTCATGAGGCGAGCCTTGCCCTCGCGAGGCGAGAGCGGGCCCTCCTCGCCAGGCGAGCCGTCGCCTAGCGAGGCGATCTGGCGCCCGCCCGCTAGGCGAGCCGTCGCCCTAGCGAGGCGCCACAGCCAACATCCAATTTTTTATATTTTTTTCCACTTATTATCAAAACTTCCAAATTCATAACTCTTAATCCAGAACTCCAATTTTGACAAACTTAGTCTCTATAGAAAGTTGAAAGAAAGCTCTACATCTTTCACGAAGGACATAAAACTCAATTAGACTCCTACGGAGTCCATTTTCCGTCAAAGATACTATCCTCTATACAAACTTGTAAAATCATACTTAATATTCCGAGATCGAAAAATTTCATACTTTATATCGAAATAAAGATCAAAACAAATACTTCAATTTTCATGAAAAACATCAAAGCTCAATTAACCTCTAACTAGGTTAATTTCTCAGTCAAAGTTCAACCAATATAAAAGTCAAACCCGATCAAACATAAACTTTGGTGATCATAACTTTCACTCCCGATATCGAAAAATTACAAACTTTATGTCCACAAAATCTCTTAACATAACCTACAAGTTTCCAGAAGACCATTTTATCAAATTTTGCCTAAATCATAAGTCAACTCTCAAAGTCAAATATTCTCTCTCCAAAAAGTCAAACTTTCTAAATCCTTCAAATTTTCACACTTTTTCTTTCTAATTCTTGCTATTTAGCTTCATTTCAGTCAACTCATCCACTTTCCTCTCATAATCCATATAAATTCATTCAAATATCAAAGTCCTCTAAACTAAACAATTCTTTTCTCATAAATTTTCTTAATTTCAAACAAATTTTCTTAAATTCATAAATTGTCTCACCAATTTCTTTATCATTAATATTCATTGTTATATTTCTAATTATCATCAAAAGTTCGGGGTCCAACAATAAACGTATATGCCACTGAGCTTCGCAGCTCACCCCATTACTCTCCCCTCCTCAGGTGCAGATCGAGACGATTGTCGACCTTGCAAGGCATCGGAAACTTCCAGCTAGTTAGGAGCCTTGTATAAGTTAGTACTTTGGTTAGCCCACCAACATTTCATCATGGAGCATACTTTTGTATTCTGGGATTTAATTTAATTTTATATTGTGTTATATTTCGAGAATACTTGTTGAATTTCTTTGAATGCAAATGACAGATGATTTATGTATTTGGGATGTTTAATGCATGTTTAGAATGCATGTATAGAGTGTGTATGTATTGTATATGTTTGTATGAATCGAAATATGATTATGTATGGATGTTGGGATCAGGTCCGACGTTATGGGGCGCCCGTCGTCGGCGCGACCCGAGGGGCCACCTCGAGAATGGGGATCCAGGGCCCGGGCCCAACATTAACTCAACATTTAGCACCCTCAATTGTGCTAGGCTTGGTAACCTCAGAATTTGAATATGTGCCACACTACTATTAGATTTTCTACTCAATGCATTAGCCACTACATTAGCTTTACCAGATGATACTCAATAGTACAATCATAATCTTTTAGTAGCTCAACCAGTCTCCTCTGTCTTATATTTAGCTCTCTTTGACTCAATAAATGCTTTAAACTTTTATGATCAACGAATACCTGAAATGTCTCACTATACAGATGGTGTCTTTAAATTTTTAAAGAAAATACCATTACAGTAAGTTCTAAATCATGGATTAGATTGTTGAATTCATGGGGTCTCAATTGTCTCGATGCATATTCAATTACTCTACCATACTACATCAAAATACACCCTAATCCCTGATGTGAAACATCACTATATACTACATATCCTTTAGGTCCCGATGGAATAATTAACACCTATGCTGTAGTCAACTGATGTTTCAACTCCTCAAAACTCCTCTGACATTCATCAGTCTATTAGAAAGGCACATATTTCTTTAGAAGCTTTGCTAAAAGGGTTGAGATCAAGGAAAACTCCTCGACAAACCTTTTGTAATAATCGGCTAATCTAAGGAAATTTTGAATCTCAGATATGAAGTGAATCACACGTTATTACAATGCTTATTATATGATGTATAAATGCACAAGAAGGGGGGGGGGTTGACTTATGTATTTCTCCTTTTTGAAAAACCTTCAAAATCGTTTTGTCAAAAGAAAACTTATTCTTTTCACAAGAACTACTATAAATCAAAGTTAATCGTATTCTTTAAAAACTTGTTTGAAAACTAAGTAAAAATGAAACTTTAAACGATAAGAGAGATAAGGATAGAGAGAATTTGACACAGTAATTTTTATACTGGTTCACCCCAAACCGTGGGTTACGTCCAGTCCTCAGATGTCTTTATGAAATTTCACTATCTCTCAACAACTTTACAAGTATTCTTTCTTTCTGAGTCTCTTCAGGTCTCTTTACAGTCAGTATTCTTTTACTCTTAGCTTCTGCAGGCTATCTATAGTACTTTCTTACAAAAAGATGTTTCGAGCTTAGTTACATTAAGATAACTCTAGACAAATTGCAAGAAAAATTCTCTCACGTATTGACAGCTTTTTAATGTTCAAGTGTGTATATGTATGTAACTTTGCAATCTTAGAATTTGACTCGTATTTATAGCCTTCGTCTGCAACTGCTTCTTGAATCTTGAAAGAAACGGTTATTCAGTTGAGTTCTGTAACTAACTCAAACTAATTCTTGATTTAGACGTGATTTGCTTCTGTCTACTTTTCATCGTCTACTTTTTCTTTCGTCTACTTTTGGCTTCTGTCTGCTTTTCAATCTCCGTATGCTTTTCAATCTTTTTTTTGTTTTTCATCTATCGTCTGCTTTTCATTCTCCATTTGTTTTTCAATCTCCGTCTGTTTTTCATCTATCGTCTGCTTTTCATCCTCCATCTGTTTTTCAATCTCTGTCTATTTTTCATCTATCATATGCTTTTCACGTCTGTTTTTCTATCTTCCATTTGTTTTTCTTCTTTCCATTATTTGTACTTCATCAAAATCACTAATGTAAAGTCATTTTGACTTAACATCTCCCCCTTTTTGATGATAACAAATAATCATACTGTCTTCGTCTGACTTCTACATTTTCTGCTTATTCTTCCTCCCCTTATCTTTTTCTTTCTTTTTCAAAAAATCATCTCCGTCGTTCACCCCCTTTGATTTTTGCTTTCCATTCTCCTCTCCCCCTATTTGTTATTAATAAAAAATGATTAGGGCCAATGATGCTTCAACAACTCTTTCACCATTTCCTTCAACTCCTTGACTTCTCTTCGTAGGTGCATGAACTCTGCTTGCAAGTCAAAAGGTGAGGTGGGTTGGTCATCATCCTCCGGGAGTTCTACAAAAGCAATTGTAGTCACATATACGTGTGAAGATGGAATAGCATCTTCAAAAATCTCAAAAGTAGGTGGTTGAACCGATAGGTTGGGCCTACGAAGGTCTAAGTCATAAGGAGCTGGTAGCCTTAGCACTTGTCTTCCACGCAAGAGTAGGGCTTCTTCTTCAATTGACAGTGTATTAGATAGTGGCCTAATCCGCACTACTATCTGCACAAGGGATTTAGTGAACGTCCCTTTAGTAAGCTTTCTCCCACTGAACAGTGTTCATCCTTCTCTATAAAACTGCTACTAGCTCTTGTAAATCGACTTCTCTGAAGTGCATGCTTCATCTATTCTTTGCACTTCTTCTTCAATCTGATATATGAACAGATCATCAATTACCCCTTCTGGGTATAACTTCTTCTTCCCCTTATTAACATCCATGGGATATCTTGGTTGAAGTTCTGGGACAACCCTTATCACCGTTTCTTCTGTAATCGGGTAAATAGTGTGAGGTTGACTGGTCATCTTTGTAGGGTATGGCTTTGTTGCAGCATACCTTAAGGCTTCATAAAAATTCCTTTCATCTCCATTCAACAGATGTCATGTCTCACTATTTATAGGAATAGGTTGTAAGTATGCCTTTACTAACCTCCTCGGTGTATCCCTGATGATTATTGAAGTACTCCTTGTAGTCACAGGTTGAACTTCTTCAATCAATCTGATTTCCAATTCGTCTTTCCTCAGAAATTCAAAATAGTTGTATGGGACCAGACTGAGTTCTTCAAATTCTTCCTGTTGAACCTATACCCAACTAAGTTCTGTTGCTTCCTGTTGATGAACCTCAGTAGGAATAACATTTACCAGACTTAGTTCTGCTGTTGTCTCTTGTGGAATAACAATAGGAGTATTATTCTTCTGACTAACTTCTGTTGATTTGTCTGTTGGAACAACAGTAGGATTCGCCTTCTCCTTACTTGGTTTCTCAGCAATTGAAGTAGTCATTTTCTGACTAACTTCCCTAGCAGTAGTAACACTCTTCTTCTGACTAACTACCTTAGTCTTTTTCACTGTCTCAGTCAGTCTTGGAGTTTTCTGAGGTTGGGGTCTCTACTTCTCAGACTCCAATGTTCTTTTCCTCTCAATCTCCTTGGACTGCTTAGCTAAATCTTCACTTAAGATTGAGACTAGAGATCTTGTAGCCTTCGGTGCGCGAATCTCAGAGACTTCTACCTGAGTAAGTTCTCTGGCTCTCCTTTCTTCTTGCTGTCTCAAGGTTCGAATCCTGGGTGATCTCTTCCCCTTCTTTGGAATATCACTCAGAAACTTCTCCCCTTTTCTCTTCAAGACACTTTCGTCTATACTCGAACTTGGTTACTTTCTTTTTGAGAAATCATCTTTTCCTTCAAAACTTCTTCATATGATTTTCTTCTTTCAACCATGGGCATTCTTCCACTATATTGAGATTTAGAACTCTTTGTGGGAGACCTCTTACATATCCACTCCCCTCGGTTCGACTTTATTCTCTTTAATCGCATACATTACGTCCAAATTCTTCAAGCCTATTTTTCTTATAGTAGCTGAGTCGATAACACTCTTAACAGGCATCATTCGTCTGATTCCTCTATCAAGACAGACTCCATACTCCCTGAAAATCCTTGTTAACAACATTCCATATGGGTAGCTGTTAGTGTCCTTCATCCCCTTAACCATATACTGAAAAATCAGAAATGGTAGGTCAACTGGTTGGCGATTCAGCAGGTAGAATAGGCATTGTTCATCTAGAGTAGTCACCAAATGCCTTGCACCCACTCTCGGTAAGACGCAGTTGAACATAATCACATGTAAGACCCTGACCTTCGGCACCAGACTCGAGGTCTTCCTCTCTGTAGGGTCATTTTCTCTATACAACCGTCTACTGACTTCATCTTCCTTTAAACTGACCTTTGTCATCCATCTGGCTTTGCTCATTAGCTTCTCTCCAACAGATGGACATCCAATCACCTTCTCGATCAACTCCGTTGTTACAATAATAGACAGTCCATCTACTGTAGAAACAATAGCTTTGTCTACCATCTGTACATTCTTCCAAAACTCATACACTTCATTATGATACACATACTCCTGCACCTGGAAGAACTTCCTCCAACCGGCTTCTACAATCTCTGGTTCAATATCCATATCATCTCTCCTCAGAGATTTAAAATCCACATGCCTTCCTTAGATCATTGCTTGCTCCATTGATTCTGAATAGAAACTGAAATCGGTAATCTGTTCTTCAAAGGTAAGGTTGATTTCAGAGGTTTGAGAGAGCTGAAAAGTTTGTGGGTTGAGAGTATTCGAAAGATTTCTGATTTGAGACTACTCGAAATGTCTTATCAAGCGTGTTCTAGAATCGGTGAGATTCTCAAGGCTATGAGACTTTCCCTCCAAAATTTCCTTGTGAGAGAAGTTACCAGCTATAACTCACTGTTTCTGATGCTGTTAACTTTGACGACCTTTTAACTTGGCTGTGAATTGTAAGATGGTTGGTCATTTAACATTACCATGTTGAGGTTTCATCTGATTTCCTTGAACTGTTCTTCACTCAGTGGCTTAGAGAAGATGTCCACCCATTGAAACTCTGTGTCAAAAAACTGTAGACTCATAACCTTTCTCTGAACGTAGTCTCTCAAGAAATGATGTCTGACTTCGATATGTTTCACTCTCGAATGCTGTATAGGATTCTTCGATAATTTGATGGCACTGGTATTGTCATAGAAAATTGGGATCTCCTCTTCTTGAACTGAATAATCTTCTAGTTGGTATTTAATCCACAATGTTTGCGAACAACAAATTGTGACAGACATGTACTCGACTTCGGCAGTTGATAGAGCGATTGAGCTTTGTCTCTTGCTTGACCAGGAAACTAGGTTTGAGCCAAAAAAGTGGCAACCACCACTCATACTCTTCCTTTCAACTCTATCTCCGACATAGTCTGCATCGTAATATCCAATCAACCTGAAATCATTACCTTTTTCAAACATTAAGCAAAGTTCAGTAGTACCTGCGAGATATCTCATAATTCTTTTAATAGCTATGTAATGAAACTCTCTAGGATCAACCTGAAATCTTGCACACAAACATACACTGAACAGTATGTCAGGTCTGCTTGTTGTAAGATAAAAAAAAGAACCGATCATCCCTCTATACAGGGTTTGATCCGCCTTCTTACCAACTTCGTGTTGGGACCCGATCCGGGAACTGAATCCCAACCGAAAAACGGAAAGAACGAAGGAGACGGAATGCGAATGGAAACGGAAATTTCGATCGAAATTTTAAATCAGAATACAAAGCATAAGAATCGAAAGCGAAGCGCATAAACGGAAATTTCGCATCGAAAATTCAAATCGGAAACAATATGGCGAATTACAATTTGATACAAATAACAGAATGCGAATCGAATCAAAGAACAAAGGTGAACTGAAAGCAAATCAAATCATAAAGCAACATACAAAGCGAAGTGGATACTTAACAAATGTCCGACATCCGTGCATAAGTTATCTACAGAAAGCGTCGCGTTGGAGATCTAAACTAAGACATATTCCAAAATCCGGTATGAATTTTTTTTTCTTTTCTTATTCTCATTTCTTACCTCATTAGTTAACCTTATTCAAATCACACAACCAAATTCCACTTTTGGAAAAAATCATTCTCATGCAAATCTTTAAATCGATCATATTCTTATTTATCCATACAAATCTTAAAATTTTATCGAAATTTCAAAGATAACTACCGCTTTTATCCTAACAAAACTGCAAGGTAAAGAAATACACTTCTAAAAGCCAAACAGATCTCGAATCATCGGACTCTCCGTCCGAATCCAAACACCAAGAAACGCAAACCTAAATCTAATACTTCCATAATTCTCAATTCAATACTAAACTCATATACAAATTTCCAAATCATATACAATTTCTTACTCTCAAACATTCAGTCATAATCTTCATACATTTTGAAAAACATCATAATCACTTAATGGAAATTCAAGCCATATACAAAATATTCCAAATCTCAATATTTACATAACAATACAAACGATGCAAAAACGGACCCAAAAGTCTTCACATTCTTTCATCCGATCTCCTGCTCGAAACCTGGAGATGGGGATGAAAGGGGGGGTTAGCTCGGAAGCTCGTGGATAATATATTTATAAACTGAACAATAAGCGGAAAATTTTTTTATTTTTCAAACTTTTCAAACATTTCCCATTTAAGAATTTCTCCAAAAACTCATTTTCAAACTTTTCAATTTCATTAACACTTTCTAAGATTTTTCTCAAAATTTTCATTTGTTTCAAAACATTTATATCCAGCCAGAATTTCATGCTTGAAAAATTTTACTTTCTCGCTTCTCAAAATCTCAAACCTTTTTCAAAACATGCACGATCTTAAACATGAATGCATCACATCATAGTGTATCACATCATAATCAAATTAAAACACATAACACATCGTAATTGGTTTGGTTCGGTCCAAAGCAGACGTCTTCATACATTCTCGCATAAGCGATTCAGGTAAATCAGGAATGAGGGGAGTCCGAGATCGAACTCCTATGCCTATTGCAGCGATCAGTGAAGGCTTAAGCAGTAGACAACAATGACTCACAAAAGGACTGACCAAACCCACTTAACACATAACGAAAACGAATTGATTGTTCAAGGCACTTTTGAAAATCTTGATTTTTTTACGTTTTCAACTCATATCATCAAATTGTATCATAAATGACACTGACATATATCCACATAATTGCACATAATCAATCTAATGCAATTCACGTAAATCACATATCAATATATGCACTAATTCTTTAAATCATTCAAATCATAAATCACTTTCTAAAACTCATTTTACTCCTTTGAAATCATAATTTCAAACATTTACATCCTTTTTCAAACATTTTTATCCATAATAATTTATCAAAAATCAAATTTTGCTTTCTTTAATTTTCAAAATTTCACATTTAGCTTATAATTCAATAAATAAATATACTACCCACATCGAATTAATGCCAGAAGCTTCTCCAAATCGTCAATTCTCCAAATTCCTCCTTCTTTCTTTAACTTAAAAATTCCCTAAGCCATAAATATCCAAATTCATCATCATAATTTGCATAATTCTCAAACTTAACTATAGGAAATTCATAAGCACCATATTTTCAAGCTTTCTAAAACCAGAATTTCTAAAATCCCCAATTTCACAGTTTGACCTAAACCAATTCACTCAAATTCAATCACTTACTCAAATTAAACTCAAATTAAACTTAGAAAACACCAATTTCATATAAATCCAAGCTATTTCAATCTCCAATTTTGAAAATTCCCAATTTTCAAAATTGGCCTAAACCAATTTATTTAAATTCAATATCATAATTCACAAAATCTTCAAAATTGCTTTCATATATCACCAATTCATCATATTTCCTATAATTCTAAGCTACTAATTTTCAAAAATTCCAAATCACAAAATTAGGCATAAACCCCAAATTAATTTCCAACTAAAATTAAACCCTTAATCCTTAACAATCATCAAAATTGACTTTATATATCACCTACCCATATCATTTTCCATGTTTCTCAATCAAAAAATTCAACAAAATCTCAAAGTTGAAAATTTTCTCTCACCTCTTTCTCCTTCAAATTTCGAAATTTCTTGGGTATGAAGGCAAGCTCTCACCTTATTCCTTCCTTTTCCCTTGAATCTACTCCAAAAATAAGCTTGAAGTCTTAGAAATTCAAAAATCTCTAAGCTTCCATCGTTTTTCTCCATGTACGAAACTTTCTTCTTCACTTTCTCTCTCATTTCTTCTTCCTTTCTCTAGAATAATCGATTTTTTTCTTCTTTAAAAATTTCCAGACCTTTCCCATACGGCTACACATCTTAAAATGGTGCCATGTCATTAAAATTTAATTAAAAGACCAAAATGCCCTTGACTTTACTTTATGCTATTCTCACATGCGGGTTTGATTCGCACTATCGAGTTGAAGGAATTTGTTAAAACTTCCTTCTATATAAATGTTCCTCTCAATCATACGAATCCAACGCCACTAACCGCGCTCAATTCCGATTACTACATCAAAAGTTATGCTCAAAACAGTTCGGGTATATCCATATTCTAACACATTTTTCATGTACGATTATTTCCGTCCAACATTTCGCATTCTTAATCCCAGAATTGAAACTCAATGTCTTCATAACAATTGTAGCCTTATGTCTCTAGTTTAATTCAAAACAAGAATCGCCTCATTTTGATTCCCAGATCAAAAGTTATGCTTAATACTATCAGGTGTTCCTAATCCAAAATTTACACCCTAATCCGAACTTAAATTCAGAAATTAGAAGTCTTAGGGGCAAAATTGACATTTCATGTCTTCATATTATTTGTATCCCCTTGTCTTATCTTTATTTTTCCTCAAGAATTGCTTCAATCGGATCTCTACAGATCCCGAATTTCACAAAATACTGAACTATGTTTGGAACATTTCTCGACTCACTTTGATTAAATTAATCACCATCAATTAAATCTCAAAAATTGACAAATTTCCCATGAGGATGTAGGGAATTCTCTTAGGAATCCAACGCCATAAGAATCAACTCAATCGGATGTCGGACGGAAAAGATATGAGCAAAATAGTGAACAAAGGTCGAATCGGAGGAGGAAGCAAGAACACTAAAGCGAGCAAAAGCGGCGTCGTAGACAGGCGAGGTCACCACGATGACGTCGTCGCCTCGGTGACGCGAGTCAACGCCATCGCCCTGGTGACGCGTCGCCCTGGTGACGGGAGCCAAACGCTCGCCGTCACCTTGGTGACGCGTCGCCCTAGCAACGGGGATGATTCATTTTCCATTTTTTTTCTTCACATAAAAAATCTAAAACTTTCAAAATTCATAACTCTTAATTCCGAACTCCAATTTTGACAAACTTAGTCTCTATAGAAAGCTTGAAGGAAGCTCTACATCTTCCAAGAAGGACATAAAAATCAATTTGACTCCTACGGGAGTTCATTTTCCGGTCAAAGATACTATCCTCTAATAATCATGCTAAAACCACAATATAAACTTGTAAAAATCATAACTTATTATTCCGAGATCGAAAAATTGCATACTTTATATCGAAATAAAGATCAAAACAAATCCTTCAACTTTAATGAGGAACATCAAAGCTCAATTTAACCTCTAATTAGGTTAATTTCTCAGTCAAAGTTCCAACCATAATAAAAGTCAAACCCTATCAAACATAAATTTTGACTGATCATAACTTTCACTCCCGATATCGAAAAACTGCAAACTTTATGTCTACAGAAAGCTCTTAACATAATCTACAAGTTTCCAAAAGACCATTTTATCCAATTTTGCCTAAATCGAAAGTCAACTTTCAAAGGCCAAAAAGTCAACTATTTCACAATTTTTCATATTTTCACTCTTTCTCTTTTTATTCATGATTTTCAACTTAATTTCAATCAACTCATCCACTTAATTTCATAAATCATACCAATCCACTCGAAACCTCAAAGATATCAAAATCAGATCATTTCTTTTCTTCTCAATATTCTTTAAATTTTAAGTCATCTCTTATTCAAGACATACACAAAGCACTCCTTAAATTTCATTTTCATAATTCAAATTTTCACTCAAAGATCGGGGTCCAACACTTCTTCTTTCGACAAAAGGTTCGAAGGATGCATTGGAGTTGCCATAGGCTTCACATTATTCATATCAAATTTAGACAACAGTTCTTTCACATATTTTTGTTGATGGATAAAGATCTTCTCTTCGGTTTGCTTAACTTGCAACCCAAGAAATAACTTCAACTCACCCATCATACTCATTTCAAACTCATTTTTCATCAGACTCTCAAAACTCATACATAAATTTTTTGACGTAGCACCAAAAATGAAATCATCAACATAAATTTGCACTAAAATAAAATCATTCTCATAATTCTTTCTAAAGAGCGTCTTATCTACCTGACCTCTACTAAAATCACTTTCTAAGAGAAAGGTACTTAGAAGATCATACCAAGCTCTAGGAGCTTGTTTCAAGCCATATAAAGCTTTATGAAGTCTATAGACATGATCTGGATACCTAACATCCTCAAAACCAAGAGGTTGCTTAACATACACCTCTTCGTCTATAAAACCATTCAGAAATGCACTTTTCAAATCCAACTGAAAAAGCTTTATATCATGACAAACCGTATATGCCAGCAATATCCTAATCTCTTCAAGTCTCGTTACTAGAGCATATGTGTCATTGTAGTCTATTGCTTCTTGCTAATTATAGCCTTGTGCTACTAATCTAGCTTTATTCCAACTCACTCTCCCTGATTCGTCTAACTTATTCTTAAAAACCCATCTAGTTCCTATAATGGATTTCTTCGAGGGTTTAAGTGACGTAAATCACACGTTAGTACAATGCTTATAATACGACAGTGAATACACGAGAAGGGGGTTGAATTGTGTATTCCCCTTTTTGAAAACTCTTTCAAAACTGTTTCGTTAAAAAATCAGTTCTTTTACAGAAACTTCAGTATGTTTTAGTTAATCAAAACTTTGAAAACTTGTTTCGAAAATTAAGTAATAACAAAACTTTGAACTTTAAGAGATAGAGGGTAGAGAGAAGTTGACACAGTAATTTTATCCTGGTTCACCCCAAACTGTGGGTTATGTCTAGTCCTCAGAGTTCTTTCTGAGATTTCACTATCTCTTCAAAGTATACAAGTATTCTTTCCGAGCCTCTTCAGGTCTCTACACTTACTATTCTTTCACTCTTAGCCTCTGCAGGTCTCTACACTCAGTATTCTTTCACTCTTAGCCTCTGCAAGCTATCTGTACTACTTTCTTACAAAATTATTGAACTTACAAAATTATTGAAAACTTGTTACAGTAAAACTAGCTCTCAGCTAATTTTGCACAGTAATCTCACAAAAGCTTTTTGTTCGCGTAATATTCAATAATAATCTCTTTTTCGCTAACTTTGCAATCTTTGACTTCTTATTATATTTATAGTCTTCATCTGTAACTGCTTCTTGAATCTTGAATCTTGAATCTTGATTCTTGAAAGAAACGGTTAATCAGTTGAGTTCTGTAACTAACTCGAACTGAATCTTGCGTCTTCTTTTGAATTCTGCGTCTGTTTTTCTCTGTCTTATATTTTTACGTCTGCGTCTGCTTTTCACTTTACGTCTGTGTCTGCTTTTCACTTTGTCTGCGTCTGTGTTTTGTTCTTCGTTTGTCTGTTTCCTATTTTGCTTCTACTTTTACTACTTCTTTGTTATTTATCAAAATCATATATATGTAAAGTCTTTTTGACTTGACAATCACCCCCTTTTTGATGATAACAAATTATACACATAAAAGGAAAACAAAATACAATGTTTAAAACAAAACAAACTTATCTTCAAAAATCTTTTTTCTCTTCTTCCTTTCTTTTCTTCGTCTCCTTCAATCACACCCTTTGAGATTCTTTTCTACTCATTCTCTTCTCCTCTGTTCATTCTCTTCTCCCCCTATTTGTATAATAAAAAATGATTAATGACGACGATTCTTCATCTGTTCTGTCATCATCTTCTTCAACTCATTCATCGTCTCCTTTATCTCGTTGACTTCTTCGCATAATTTGTTGATTTCAGTTTGTGAGTCTAACGGTGAGGAGGATTGATCATTATCTGCTGAGGGTGCAGTGAACGCAATTGTTGTAGCATATACATCCGAGGATGGAATGTAATTTTCTCGAATCGCAAATGTGGGTGGATGAACGAATAGATTTGACTCTGTAAGGTCTAAATCAAAAGGAGCAGGTAGCATTAGCAACTTTCTTCCTTACAGGGGTATGGCTTCAGCTTCAATAGACAGTGTATTAGATAAAGGCCTAATACGCAAAACTGTCTGGACAAGGTATTCAATAAATGACCCTGTAATCAATCATCCCCCTACTAGACAGTATTCATACTTATCTATATAGTTACAACTAGCTCCATCAGTATTCTCTTTTGAAGCGCATGCTTCATCAATTCGACGCACTTCTTCTTCAATTTGATCTGCGGACAGATCATCACTTAATTCTTCAGGAAATAGCTTCGACTTCCCCTTATTCAAATCCAAAGGATATCTTGGCTGAATATTCGGTACAACCTTTATTTCCGTCTTCTCTATGATTTGATAAATAGTACACGATTTGTTGGACATTTTTGTAGGGTATGGCTTTGTAGCAACATCCCTCAAGAGATCATAGAAAGTCTTTTCATCTTCATTCAGTAAATGCCATGTGTCACTATTTATCGAAATAGGTTGTACGACATCCATTATCTTCTTCCTTGGTTGATTACAGATGGTGATTGTAGTCCTCCTCTTGGTATCAACTTCAACCATTCTGATCTTCAACTTGTATCTTCTCAAAAATTTAGAATAGTTGAATACAATCAGACCAGGTTCATCATTTTTCTCCTGTGGTACCTAAACCAAGTTTGGTTCTGCTGTTGCCTCTGGTTGAGCTTCAATAGGATTCTCCTGAGCCAGGCTAAGCTCCTCTGGTTCCTCCTGTTGAGCAGTGGGAATATCCTGAACTCTGCTATGCTCAATTTCCTTTTCCTTTTGAGCAGCATTGAAGTTATCTTTCTTTCAACTAACTTCCCCAGCAGTGGACACACTCTTCTTCTGACTAATCTTCTTAGTCTTTTCTTCTGCTTCAGTCAGTCTCGAAGTTTTCTCCACTTGAGATTTTTCCTTCTCAGATTCTGACTTTCTCTTTTTCTCAGTCTCTTTAGCCTGTTTGGCTTAGTCTTCTTCTAAAATTGAGACTAGAGATCTTGTTCCCTTCGATACGCGAGATCCAGATACTTACCTTGACTCGCTCTCGGCTCTCTTATCTTCTGTTGTCATGAGTGCGAATCCTAGGTGATCTCTTCGCCTTTTTAGAGATCTCACCTAAAAGATTCTCTCCTTTTCTTTTCTGCGTTCCTTCTTCTGTCCTCCGAACTGGGCTCACTTCTCTTTGAGGACTTGCCTGTTTTATTAATGGTCTACCCGATAGTTTTCTTCTTTCATCTATCGGTAATCTCATACTTGCTTGAGATTTAGAGCTTGTGGCGGGAGACTTCTTCAATAACTGCTCCCCCTCAGTTCTAGCTTTCTTTGTAGACTCTGCTTCTACTTTCACCACAGTCTTCAAGCCCATTCTTCTTATAGTATCTGAGTTAATAGTACTCTTGATAGATACCATCCTTCTGATTCCTCTGTGAAGAAGGACTCCAGATTCCTTAAAAATCCTGGTGAGTAGCATGCCGTAAGGATAACTGTTGGTATCCTTCATCCCCTTAACCATATAATGAAAAATAAAAAATAGTAGGTCTATTGGACGATGATTTAGCAGATAGAACAGACATTGCTCATCCAAGGTAGTCACTAGATTTCTTGACCCGGCTCTTAGTAAGATGCAATTAAACAAAATCGCATGAAGAACCCTAGCCTTCAGGACCAGATTTGAAGTCTTCTCTCCCATGGGTCTTTAGCTCCATATAACAGTTTTCTGACATCTTCTTCCTTCATACTAACCTTAGCCATCCATCCGGCTTTGGTTGATAGGGTTTCTGTAACCGAAGAGCATTCAGTCACCTTCTCCACTAACTCTTTTGTCACAATAACAGTTATTCTGTCTACTGTGGAGACGATGGTGTTATCAACCAGTTGCGCATGCTTCCAAAAATCATATACCTCATCTGTATACACTGGTTCCCGCACCTGGAAAAATTTTCTCCACCCAGCTTCTACAATTTCTAGTTCAACATTTATAGCATCTCTCTTCAGAGATTCAAGGTCCACATGCCTTCCAAACATCATAGCTGGCTCTATTGCTTCTGATTTGAAATTGGTTCTGGTAAAGTGTTCTTCAAGGTAGAGTTGATCTCAAGAGTTTTTTGAAAGAGAGATGAAACATCTGTATTTGAGAGTAACTGCAATGATTTTAATTTCAGACTACTTATAGGGACCTTGTTCGGTGGGTTCTAGAATCATTGGGATCCTCAAGACCATCAAATTTTCCCTCCACAACTTCCTTGTGAGAGAAGTTACCAGCTGTAAACCACTGTTTCTGACGCCGTTAACTTTGACGATCTCTTAGCTTGACTGGTCATTTAACATAACCATGTTAAGGTTCTGTCTGATTTCCTTGAACCGTTCTTCACTCAATGGTTTAGTGAAGATATCTGCCCATTGATACTCTGTTTCAATGAACTGTAGTCGCACCACCTTCCTCTGGACGTAATCTCTCAAGAAATGAAGTCTGACTTCAATATGCTTTACTCTCGAATGCTGTATTGGATTCTTTGACAGATTGATGGCACTGGTGTTGTCACAATAGATTGGGGTATCCTCTTCTTGAACTGAATAATCTTCCATTTAATATTTGATCCATAATGTTTGTGAACAACAGCTTGTGACAGATATATACTCGGCTTTGGCAGTTGATAGAGCAATTGAGCTTTGTCTTTTGCTTGACAAGGAAACTAGGTTTGCGCCAAGAAAGTGACATCCTCCACTAGTGCTCTTCCTTTCAATTCTATCTCCTGCATAGTCCGCATCGTAATATCCGATTAACCTGAAATCTTTACCTTTCTCAAACATTAAGCAAAGATCAGTAGTACCTGCGAGATATCTCATAATCCTTTTAACAACAATAAAATGAGACTCTCTAGGATCCGCTTGAAACCTTGCACACAATCATACACTGAACAAAATATCAGGTCTACTTGCTACAAGATACAGTAAAGAACCTATCATCCCTCTATACAGGGTTTGATCCACCTTCTTACCAAGTTCATCTTTCGACAAAAGGTTCGAAGGATGCATCGGAGTTGCCATATGTTTCACATTATTCATATCAAATTTACACAGCAATTCTTTCACATACTTTTGTTGATGGATAAAGATTTTCTCTTCGGTTTGCTTAACTTGCAACCCAAGAAAGAACTTTAACTCACCCATCATACTCATTACAAACTCATTTTTCATCAGACTCTCAAAAATCATACACAACTTCTTTGAAGTAGCACCAAATATGATATCATCAACATAGATTTGCACTAAGATAAAATCATTCTCGTAATTCTTTCTGAAAAGCGTTTTATCCACTTAACCTCTAGTAAACCCATTCTCCACGAGAAAATTACTTAGACGATCATACCAAGCTCTAGGAGCTTGCTTCAAGCCGTATAAAGCTTTATGAAGTCTATATACATGTTCTGGATTCTTAACATACTCAACGCCAGAGGTTGCTTTACATACACTTCTTCGTCTATAAAACCATTCAGAAAAGCTCTCTTCACATCCATCTAAAAAAACTTTATGTTATGACAAACAACATATGCCAGCAAAATCTTAATAGCTTCAAGTCTTGCTACTGGAGCATATGTCTATACCTTCTTACTGATTATAGCCTTGTGCTACTAATCTAGCTTTATTCCGACTTACTCTCCCTGATTCGTCTAACTTATTCTTAAAGACCCATCTAGTTCCTATAATGGATTTCTTTGAAGGTTTTGGAACTAAGGACCAAACTTTATTCCTAGTAAACTGATATAGCTCCTCTTGCATGGCTAAAATCCAAGCTTCGTCCTAAAGAGCTTCCTCAATCTTCTTAGGCTCTATTTCAGAGATGAAAGCCACATTAGCTTCTCTTCTGAATTTGGACCTTGTCCTTACTCCTTCTGAGGTCTCTCCGATAATTAGCTCTTCTGGATGAGAAATCCTATATTTCCAATCTCTCTTTAATCCTATAGTTTTTGGAATATCCTCGATCTTATCTACTTGAGTTCCTGATGATGGAGTTTCTGTTGTATCATCTAAGTTCTTTGAAGGTTCTTCACTCTCCATGTCATCTTCCTTGTGGGGTTGGGAACGATCATCAAACTTGACGTGGATGGTTTCCTCAACTGTCTTTGAGATAGGGTTATAATGTAACATCCCGTTACTGTCATTAAGGGTATTATGGTAATATTGGGACAGACTGATAGGATTTCACTGCATGCATTGACTGAGCATGTTACTGGCCTCTAATCATAGAGGAACTGGTTTACTGCATATGCATATATTCATTGGTACATGCATTCATGATTTTCCGGTATTTAATTGTGAATTGGAACTGACTGAATTGACTGGTTTGTTAATTGATCGAATTATGGACTGACTGGACTGACTGAATCGTGATTAAATGAGGAATAAGGAATTAATGTGTTCAAGTGACTGATTTAGAATAGTTCTGAGTGATTTGGTAATTTATAGTGGCTTATAGGAGATTTTGAGAAATTAGGAGAAAATACCGCATAGGAAATATTTGGGTGGTGGTGATTGACCGATATTCTTGAGAGAATTGTCCAATGGTAATGGAAAAAAATCAAAATTTTACTGATAGGAAATTATGATGTTGAGCCGTTGAAATTTAGAGACTGAAAATCGGACTGATATGGAGACTTAAGGCTATAAATAGCTAGGGTTGAGAAATTGGGGAAAATTGTCTAAGGCTTTATCGTTTCCCCCTTTCTTCTCCTTCGACGGTCGTGCGATTCCTCCATTGGTGAGGATTCTTTGGTTTTTCCTTATGGTTTTCCCTCCTATTGTGCTTAGCTAACGTGTTTATTGTGATTGATGAAGGATTGAGAAGGATTTGGGTGGATTATCGGTGATTTGAGAAAGTTAAGGTTCATGTGATTTTGAGATTTGGGATTGATCGTCGATTGGTAAGTGTTTTTGTGTTTAATGTTGTTTTTAATGGTTTCTATAGCATTTATGGCCTTTATTATAGTTGATTTGAGTAGTTGAGAGTGTTTAATGGGGTTTAGAGTGAGAAAATGGACGGAAAACGATCGGAGAAGACGATCGGATCGTCGCACGTCGCGACGAGCGCAGATGCTCCGAGGGCTTCGTCGCGACGAATAATTGGATGTAATTATTTTTATTAGTCGCGACGAGCTCGGGTCGACGACGCGACGAGCGTGGATTGGTGCGTCGCGACGAATGGGTTCCACGTCATGATTTAACGTGGCTTTATTGCAACGCGACGAAGCGGTCCCTACGTCGCGATTTAGTGAGCTTTTCACGTCGCGATGAAAGGGTGTAGGTCGCGACTTATGGGGCAGTTTTCTGATTGAATGTATATTCGTTTATGGGACATAACTTATGGTGTAGACCTCCGATTGAGGTGATTCTCGATTCACTGTGAACTAGGTAAAGAGGTCTACTATTGAGAAAAATATCGAGAGTTGGAATTTAATTTAATTGATCTTGATTCTTGAGATTTAAGGTTAATTATGGTTTATAGTGTGATCTAAATCTTGAATTGAGACAATTGGAGTTTTAATTGAGATTTTCACTGGATGATTTGACCGATGGATATGAAATTGTTATAGGGAATATAAATTGAGAAAATTGAACTGAATTGAGGATTGAACCAAAGCAGTGTTGATCCAATTGAGTGAAGAGTTGAAATTGAGCATAGGATATCGAATTTGGGTATTAGCACCGGAAATCGTGAACATGCATGGTACATAATTCTGTAGAGACATATGCATTATTGTACTGTTTAATTGGGCAATTAGTAATGGGTTGTACTTTACTGTTATAGTGGCGCCGTTGGATCATCGTTCCACGGACATTGCTGGGACTTCCAGGCAATAGCTTGGAAGTTACAGGTGAGTAACCCAGTTGGTTTCTCAAATTCTTGAGTGTCTAAATGTTCACTGTAAATTACTTGATAACGTGAAGTACATGATTACTGAATTATATGTGATTGGATTGCCTTTGTATTATTCTTGAAATGTATATGGTGAGTTGCATGCTCTTCTTGTATAGAAGCGAACAATGTGAATTACCTTTGTATGATCGCATGACTCTTTGGAAAGAATACGATCGCATTGTATGTGTTTCATTGTATTGGGTCGAATTCTTGAATCATCGACTCATTGTTACATTGGGCTTTATAGCTATACATCAGTAAATTACTAAATCAATGAATCTGAATTTACGTATATTCTTGAGAAATACACTCTAGGGCTTTTATAGCCATATCTTGAGCTCTTGAATCGCTCTTGAATCTGAATTTATTGAACATCGCATTGCATGCATAAATGCATGATCGATAAAGGATCGTGACCCAAGTTGCTAATCTCCTTTGAAAAGAGCCTAGAGCTCGAACCTTTGTCTTGGGGGCTTAGCAGGGAGAAATCACGACGCGTCCTCATCGATCTTCGATCGAGCGCTTGGGCACAACATTGAATAAATGGAAAAGAGTCTCATATGCATCATATACATGATTGATTGAAGCGCCAAATTGTGTGATGATTCTCGAATCAGTGATGCCATGATTTATGTAAATTGTGATGTGATATCGTGAATCTGCATTATGCTATTGTAATATTGTTACCGACATCAGTATCTTGATATAGACTCGCATACCTTTATTACGTAAAGCGGTTCTACGCCACGGTATTATTATTTATCTTGTATCAGATAAATGGAATATTATAGACCATTTAAACTGTTATATAATAATGTTAATTAATATTACTATGCCGTACTATACGCAATTTGCGTAATACATGATTTGAGTGAACCATCGATGATGGTTTCTCACCGAGTTATAAACTCACCCAACATTGCAACTTATTTTTTCAGAAATCGAAGAGTACCCGTTAGCAAAGCGGGAGTATGTTTGCAGGATTCAAGTGAAGGTCAAGTCGGGATCGGTTCATATACGCATTGCATGTCTTGACTTTTGTACAAAATGGTTATTTGTATTCGTAAGATTGATCTCGATGGCTATTGAAAATGTTTGTACCCAATTGGATAGACTTAGTGCATTTGTTATTTAAAAGTAATGTCTCGATTTACGATCGAGTGGTTAGCACGCCATTCTCGGGCACGGACGGATATCCTTTGTGGATGTCGGGTTCGGATCCTGTGGGTGTGGGTACTACATTTCAGGTATCGAGCCCGAAATGCGATTGTACATGGGCGTTCTGAAATTTGTATCTTGAGTTACATGCATTAAAGTCGAAGTCGTCACGACAGACGGTGACAATCGATCCCGATCTAGCGTATGAGTCGCGTGCATGGCGTGTATCGATCGATAAGCGGTCGAGAGATAGAGAGGAAATGATAAGGCGGTAGAGTGTGATAAAAGGAAGTGGCGATCATCGAAGGATAAGAAAAAGTATATGGTGCGATCGACAAATGAACATTTAGTGTATCGATATTGATGGATATACAATGATATGCGAGAAAAAGTGGTCTTGAAATATGTGATATGAATATAGACTTGTGGATTGATAGAGAAATAGAAATATGATAGAAATGACTAGAGTTCCGATGTGTAAAAGGGAATGAAATGAAATGTTACAA